>OY776664.1:22084064-22698964 GCA_963675795.1 Crossocerus cetratus
ATTGTGGGCTGAGAGTGCGAGATGCGTATGTTTGAGTATCTGGGCGTTTCAGATATGCTCTGTGTTAACACAATGTCACGTGCCTATCGTCTCGGTATATGCGATCGCTGGGGCAGCGATGGCTTCGAGCGGCTCGCGAGTCAATTCGGATTCCAGATAAATTACTTTATTTAGTCCACGTCTATGATTATGTGTAATAATTGTTGATTTAATTGAACATCGAAAGATTGGATTTATCGGATTGTGTTTGCCGAGGGTGAAAATATTGATCGTTGGTTATTGCTGGAGGATTGGCCGGTCGCGCTCATCACTACTTTCGATGGCAATCGGGGGAACGGTGTGCGCCACGGTTGTCGGAGCATATCAATCACATCAGAAACGGGCGGGAGAGCCGATAGCGCGGGCGCGCGTTACCACAATAGTGTGTGTTTCCATGGGATTATTGGCCGGCGGAGTCCGTGTGCGAATAATGCCGCTGCCTCTCCGATGCATTTTCGCCCTCCACTTTATCGGAAGCCGCTTTTTCCCGATATCCCCCGCTTGCCCGAGTCACTCACTTCTCGGCCGTGCGACACTCTTCTGCGACCTGCGCCTTCAACCATCAGAACTCACATTCTTCCTCTCGCACGCTGCTTTCATTCTTCTTTAATCTAATTAAACACGGGTCTTTTATTGTTTATATTATAAAAGCAGAACAGTTTTAAATCAACTCAAAGTTTTCGATATTTTTTAATTATTGTTCATCACTGGATAATCGATTCTAATCGATTTTCCCGGGCTATTTCGATAATGAATTAGATAGAACAGTGGAACAATTGCGTGGCGACATTTATTTCCCCGGGATTTGTTGACCCCGCGCGCGTGCCCGCGCTGGTACCAACCTGCGTGTGCACAGATAATAACGTCTATTAATATGGAGAGTCAATAATTGCGCCGCTCGGCATAGTCTATACCCGGCCGCGCGTGATTGCATTAGCCGCTTGCCTCGTGTTACCTTTATTCCAGCCAATTTTCCTGATTTCCCACAATTCATTCTGCGCCCCGTTACCCGGACATGCCGTCCTTTCCACCTGTACGCGCACTCCGCGCCACTAATTCTTCGCGGAATGCTACGTTCTATGCTCAAACTGCCGAGAAATTATGAATTCGGAAGAATGCTCCAAGTTTTGAAAAATCTATTTTTTGCCAAGGAGTAGCCCTGGAGATTTTTTCAATTTTTTCGACTTTTTCAAATTTGTGTGGATTTGTGTTATTTCGACGGATTTAGACTTGGATCAAGTATAGTTTGAAGATTGAGTGGTGAAGGTGGTGGCACTTTGTCTGCGCCCGTAGAATTCCTCATTGGCGAACGGGCCGATATGCCGATTGTGGCTGGCGATAGGTATTATCCTTGGGCAGGTGCGAGCATAATCGATATTTCGACCACTGGCAGCTCAAGGAGAGAGCACTTAAGAAACTTGTTGGCGGCCGAAGCCTTCGAGTGGCAGCCTCGTTAAAAGCTATTAGCCTTTCAACGCGAAATCCCATCCCTTCCCTCGCCACTTGCTCACCAATCCCGAGGGCCGCGACAGCTCTCTCTCCCCATCTTCCATGTCAATTGTTGTCGCATTAAGAATCAATCCCGACCTCCGGCTTCACCTGCGTTTTTAACTCTCATTCTCCGTCCCCTTTCCTCCGAACTCGCGGAAAGTGCTCTCGCAAGGATTCGAGAGATGAAATCTCCCACGGGGTTTATTCGACGCACCGACGGCGAATAGTGGGGGGCGGAAAGACTCGCCGGGGCTTTTCGTTCCCTCTCGCCGAAAAACTCGGGATGACGAGCCCCCTGGCTTCGCTGTCTCCGCCTGAAAGTTTCATGCTTTCGAAAATATCGCGCTCGCCCGCCGAGCGCCAAGGAGAAGCGGCTCTGAATTTTTAAATGTACACTTTTCGTCCGACGAATCGCAGAAAGCGCGCATGGGGGGGTTGGCTAAAATGGCTTTGCCCCTGTGAAGGGCGAGAAGTTACGAGATTTGGTAGTGTGTCTTGCGAGAGATATTAGTATTAATATCGAATGAGATTAATCTGCACTCTAATTTAATTGGTCGGAACGAATTACTTACAACTACATAAATGCACCATTGAATTGCAGGATTTATTAAATCATAATCCTCTTTTTTATTTCGATAAATTAAATCTTATTTTCCTACTAATCATGTAATAGAAGTGGACTAATTGAATTGCGAGGAAGGAGTGATTCTAGAGAAGGACGGGTTAGAAGGCCGCACTAAAGTCCCACTCGGCCGGAGCGTTAAATTAAAGGGTTCATCACACTGGCCGCGTCGCAAATCTTATTTCCCGGGAGTGTACTAAGGCGATCGGGAGCACTATTGGATGAAGGAGGAACGGGGGGAGCACGGGACTAGGGAATGCGGTCCACGTAGACGCTAAAACGCCCCCATGATTCAATTCGCATCAGGCATCCCTCGGCATTTTGGCTTGCACTCTTCCTCCCTCCCTCTCTCTCTCTCTCTTTTCTTCGCTGAGTCCCATGCCCTTTCCATGGAGCGTTGCATCGGCGAGCTGTCGCCTTCGCCTAAAAGTCCTTCGATCGGCTGCGCGCTACTTACCGCGATTGTCTCCCTTTTTCCAGGATCGCTGCTCATCCCTTTCCAGCGGGATCCCTTCGAGCCTCGATAAGCCTCCAAGTTCCGATGGATCGCTCCAATTCAGCCTTTAATCCAACCACTTTTTCCGACTCGAGAGATTTTTATAGTTTCTGCCGGAATATCGTGGAAAATCGTGGACAATTCTAAACATGGTAGAATGATAATATTCAGTCGAAAGCGGATAATTCGGAGTTTGGGATTGGAGTGGGGTAAGAGGGCTTTATGGGAGGCTGAATCGCGTGTTACTTAAGGCGATTGTCTGCCAGCCCTGTCTTATTACTTTTCGGTAAGCCGCAATCCCATAGAGAGCGCCGGATTCCCTGGATCCGCGGATGTACATGTGCAGGAGAGACGCGGCCAGCCAATCCACCGGGAGAATAATACCCCTCGAAAGATGTGTCGATTGCTCATCCACTTGCCGCCGGAACAATCCCTCGAAATTCTCATGAAAATTCTAGACTTTGCAATAATCTTTCCAATCGAAAGAACTCGGTGGAAAAGTTCAATTTCCCATGGAAAATATAGTGAATCTCTTTGTTCGGGCGTCTGTGTGTGTGGTCGGCGAACGATCATCAGTTGTCGGAGCGAGGGAGAGTTGGCACTCGCGGAGAGGTGATTAGCGGGCGATTAACGAGTAATCGAGGGAGTAATCAGGCGCGGACTCTTCACTCTCGGGGCTCGACACACGCACAGAGTTTTTCCGGGAGCGGGATGGGGCCGCCGGTCGGCCGGTCGCCACTCGAGGAGAATCGATTGACGGCTGCCAGTGGCGGCGCTGCTCGAGTGGCTTTTTTTTTCGACTTTCGAGTGCTCGAGAAAATGCACCCGCTCAAAACGAATCGTCCACGTGGGCCCGCGCGTTCTCGAGTGGGGAATTGTTAGGAGGTTTCAAGTTGTTTCCCACTCGTTAGCAAGTCGCACTCATCAGAGAGAGAGAGAGAGAGAGAGAGAGAGAGAGAGAGAGAGAGAGACTGTGCGAAAGCCGAGGGAAATGTGTTTGGAGCCGCGTCAAACGCTTCGAGTGCGAGACCCCGCATTTTGACCTTTCCTCTGCAATTGCTCTCTACAAACCTGCCCAACTATTGTCCTAACTACTGACCGTTTACCTTTCCCTCTCCAATCTCGCGTCACCAACACTCAAAACCACCAGGGAAATATCAATCAAAGATACAAGTCAAAATCGATTAAAAACTATTTTCTATTAGATTAGAATTAGAAAATAGTTTTTAATCGATTTTAACCATTTAACTCCCCTACTCCAATTTCGATTCTCGACATTAAAAACCCCCAGAAAAAACATCAGAAAAAACCCAAAATCAATCAACAACCTGAAAAAAGTCTCGAAATAATTTGTCTGTCGCGTATCGCGTCGTCCAAGTTGGGTGGAATTGGAGAAGGCTCTTGTTGATCTCGGGCAACTAATCAGCCCGCGTTAATATTAAGCGAGCGATCGCCGCTCGCAGCCGACCCACTTGTTCGCCAAGTTCATCGAGCAACTTGGAAGAGTGCTCGAAGCCCATCAATTACCCGGCGAGTTCGGGACGGGGGGCAGAGCAGAAAATTATGGTCACATCAGCGTGGCCATCGATCAATTAGCAGCGGCGGATCTTTCCGCTAGCCAGCCGCTGCAACTTATTTCCAGCCTACTTGCTTCTTCGCATTGGCAAACTGTTGCAATATTGTAATGTCATTTTATTATTTTTAACACCTTGCCTTTTAATTGTTTTAATTTAATCGAATGAACTTTAATAACTTGTTTTAATTGAATTCAACACAAAAATTAGTGTAAATCTTTTTTAATATTGTGAATGTGAACGGGATCTTTTCTTTCTTGATTGCACAAATGACACTTTCCCTTTAATGAAACATTAGAAGACTCGAGATTCTAGGAAACCTGAAACAGGCCCTCGGAATCAGTGCTTCCCTTTACTGGTCCCGATCCTCCCGTATAATTGACATCTTGATGATCGCAGGTAGGACAGAGTACGCGCCGGGCAAGTTCCTGCTCGCTTCGGAGCTGTGTGAGTGTGTGTATGTGTGTCGCAAACAATGCGGAGTTGCGTCAACTCAATTCCGGCGTAGCTGGGAGGGCTAGTGTCCCCGCAGCGCAACTGGGTTGCAAAGGGAGAAGTGGGTTATACGTCGACGTCGTCGATACATAAGTCTCTCGATTCTCCATTACCGATGCAGCCAGTCAATTAAATCGCGCAAAGAAGACAAGCATCCAACTATTCCTCGAGAGTTCATTAAGTCGCCCGATAGTTATTCGCCCCGTCCAAGAAACTAATTAGACCGACGAGAAATGCGAAATTCACTCCAAAGCTGAAATCGACTCCTCCAAAAAGATTCCGACAAAACGCCTTAGGAAGCGCAAATTGGAGCTCATAATGCCGACTCAATAGCGGCGGCACAAACCTCCCAACAGCGGCCTCTCAATCTCTCAAAAGCGAGGGAGTGTTTGCCCCGTGAAAATGCCCTCGAAAGGCCGCCGCCTATTAAAACGCCCACGGAAAAGCGACTCGCTATTTTCCCATTCCTCCGGCGGCACTACTCTCCCCCCCTCAGAGAACAAGAAGAAGCAAAGCCGAGGGTGTCGAAAGATCGGCGTGAAAAGCGAAGGAATCGTGGACGCGCGTCCCTTTCAGCCGACGCAAAACTGCGCGGAAAGTGCAGCAGGTGGAGGAGCGCGAGACAGGTGGAGAAAGAAGCGCGAGTCTACGAATAGGTGAGAGAAAGGGGCTTGAAAAGTTTGCGCGTTTCATCCCTTTCAGGGTGGCGCGCCCTTTCACTCGTCGGCCGCGGAATCAATTGGAATCAGTTGGCGCGTCGCCCTTTCTGCCACCTCGCTCCTTACACGCGGCTGAGGTCCGTGGAAGGGAAAACGAGGCTGGAGGTGGCGCATCTATGCACGCGAAAGGGGCGGGTTTCGAGGGTGTTCTCGATCCCGAGCCTTTCATCGCCACTTATTAATTTAAGCCCGCGGCCCGGCGACCGAAATTCCCTCGCTCGAGAACCCACTCCCGCGGGTATAGACAGAGATCTATGTATGTGTATGTATAGCTTGATTTGGGTGCATGGTGCGTTAAGCGACCTCTGCGTGAATCCTAACCTCTTTCTAGGTCTGAATGGCGCGCTCGGAATTAACTGAATTAACTAACGCGAGTCAATTAAGGGCTTTCAGTTAGAATGAGAGAGCGTGGAAAGTGGGAGAGAAAAGGCTCTGAGAATCAAGATATCAAATGATATCTTCTATTCTCCGTCCATCTCCACTCAGACAAAAGAACCTCGATCCGCCTCTGTTGGCTTATAATTAAGGAATTAATTTCTCAATTTTCATGCGGTTTCAGTAAACTCTAATGATACAGAAACACTATTCCTCTAAAAATCAACAATCGCACTAAAGACAAAACCAATTGAACTCCAAGTGAATGAGCCGTCCGACGCGTAGGCGACAGAGGGCACCGCACACAGCATACGTCGAGCTTAATGACGATGCCGGCCCGACCGCCCCAACATTCCAGCATTGACCGCCGACATACGCGGCTCAGCACACCTCGCCGATTTTGAGTTATGAGCGGAAGCGAGGGGAGCCCGAGCCCATCTGCCGACGCCGCAAACCATACGGGGGGGATGATGCCCCGGCCCCTCTCTCCCCCCCACCACCCCCCGGCCAAGGAAGAAGCCTCCGTTTCGCCGCCGTTCAACTTGAACCACTCGCCGCGCGCAGGAGAATGCAAATGAGGACGGCGGAGCCGGAAAGAAATTCATGAGGAAAACACTTTCGGCCGCCGACGACGCCGACGACGGCGATGAATAGCGATTATGCGTATTATAATTCCTCTTATTTACTCGGCGCGCCGCGCCCGCTTATCCCATGCATTATTCATCGCCGCCCCCCCCCCCCGGGGATGAAGAGAGACGCGCCCGTCAGAGCTGTACAATCGATTATCGCGCCGGGATACTCCGAGGGAACAACACCGAATGAATTAACGCGTCGGATAAAAGTCGAGCGCCGGCAAGTATCGTCGCGGTGGAAACTGGATCGCTTGCCGGGGGGCGGAATTAGCGCCTGCCAGCAACTCGCCAGACACGCGAGATCTGCTCGGGAGGTTTAACAATGATTTCGGTGTTGATACTTTGGTGTTATTGTAACAGTGATATGTATGCTGGGGGGAGGAAGCCGCGGGGAGTAGATCGCGTTGCAAGGTTTCCAGTTGCAAAATGAATAATAACTCGATGTAGGGAACAACCCTTTCCGGCTCTCGTTTCCCTTTAGTGGTACGAATCAAGGGAGTCTGTTTAAGTGTAAAGCCTGGAGAAGCTCGTGTTTCCAGGATTCTGGAATAACAGATTTGAGAAGTGGCGAGGGGGTGGGAGGAAGTTGGGGAAGTTCGGCTGGGCTAATAGAGAAATCTTGCGTGAGAAGAGCTCGAGGTTACCACTGGCTGAAGGAGGAGTTCATAAAAAGCATGGGAAGCAGGAGAGAGCGGCGAGAAGTCGAAATCTCGCTTTTTGCCGGCGAAGCCAATTTGTCCGCGGGCCGATCCCGACAAGTCACGTGGCAAGAAAGAGCCTGACAAACGTCTGGATATACGCAGCCCTCCAGCCCACCTACGTCCCCCGGCAACTCTCGAAAGAGACGAATGGAGCCCGCGAAAGTTGGAGCGACACCCTCGCTAATCACTCTCCTTCCAATTAATAACCAGCATTAATTGCACCGGCTCGCCATCGATTTCTCCCGAGATAAACACCGCGACTTTCCTAATCGACTTTCAAAGAGGCGTCGACGTCATATCGCGCGGACGCCATTAGTGTGTGCGATGCGTCGGCCACCGGAAGCGGCGCGCGCCAATAATCCCGTGGACTTCCGGCCGAGATTGAAACAGCCAGGAGAGAGAGAGAGAGAGAGCGGGGGAGAGGGCGCGGAGAAACGCGACTAATTACAGGCTCGACTCGAGGACGAGGATGAGGAGGAATATTGTCGGGGCGAAGCTATCCGCGAAGACCGCAACAATTACCGGATCGATCCTCGGCGACATGGCGTATGCCTCGACTTCCCTGGTAATTGGATTGCTGCGCCCCCGATTGCCGGTGGCCATTGACCAGCAATTAGCCGGCAAAGATCACCAGGTTTTCGGAGCGGCTGGCATCGGCTTCGCTTAGAAACCAAACCTGCGCGGCGGTGGAGGCTCTCTATTCTTTCCCGCTGTGGAAATCCGCCGATAACCCAAGAGGGCGTACGCCAATTCTCGTATAACAATCGGACTAGCTAGCCTGTGGGAAGAATAGAAATTGGAAAAGCAGCCAAGTGTTTAGTTTCATTCGCTTCGATTTCCCAATGATTTCATTAAAGAAGAGACATTGGAAAAGCAGCCGAGTATTTAGTTTCATTTGGTTCGATTTTCCCGCGATGATTTAATTAAAGAATCACAATTGAAAAAGTGCTCGAGTGTTTAGCTTCGCTCGGCACAATTTCCCGTAATAATTTAATCAAAGAATCAAAATCGAATAAGCGCTCAAGTATTCGAGCTTCACTCGGCTACAAATTCCCAATAATTTAATCGACGCGTGTTGTCATTTAAAAGCGTGAATGACGTCTCCCGAAAATGGCTCTTTCGAATTGGCAACTATCGGCGGGCAAGTGACGCTGGCCGTCGAATTGGGTGGCCGAGGAGATCGAAATTAGTCGGGCGAAGGAGGGTGGAAGTGGCCGAGGAGAGCGAACACGCTCCAAGTCGGCGGACGGGATGCCGGGCGCGTCGATCCTCTCTCCGAGCGAACTCCGTGGCGAACGATCGAGCGAGAGATGCTGCGGTGGTTAGATTGGCCGATAGTGGTCTTATACGACTAGCTACCACGACGGCCCGGCGAAATGTTAGCCAGCAACTCGTCCAATTGGCCGCCGTCTGCCCCCCTGCTGAATCCCTCGCTTCCACCCCGCACTTCCGGCCCCGGTCGACTCCCCTTTCACGGCGGAGTAAAGCGTCGTCTCGACACACGTGACGAATTTTCTTCCCACTCGCAACCATCACCTTCGACACACCTCGTCCGAGCTTAATCAAATCTCTGATTAAAATCCTCATTTAACACCTCTGTCACACTGTCACTCTACTCGTCCAGTGCTTTTTACGAGCGACTTCCTTATACATAAACCACGAGTTAAAGAGAAGCACTCGATCAGGGAGAATCGATCTCGATCGACGCGGAAGGTCCGGGTTCGCCGCTCGGTTTTGCACGCAATTTGGAGTCGCGCCAGCACGTGGTTTCCCACGAGCATCGTGGCAGGACTGCAACCGGAGGGCGGAGAGGGAGAGAGCGAGAGGGTGGAGGGTGGACCTCGGAGATTGTGAGAGATGGAAGGGAAGATAGGCGCTGGCCGACTATCGATGGCCAGGATGGGAGGCTGCGTGTATATTCGGCCGGGCGATTGCCAAGTGGGGGCCGAATGCCACATGCTCCGGCTCACCGGTGGTTTCCCATTAAATTCCCAGCGACCGGCCAAGTTCATGCTTTATTTAGGACTCGATATTAGAAACTGCCGCAGCTCCTCGAGCAATGCCCCCCTGCATCTCGGTGTCTACTATCGGGGTCTGATGAAATCAACCCCATGGACATTTCTCCAACGCCAGACACATTGAATACATTAGTCGCCGACTGCATTCCAAATGGGATAAAACCAACATTCGAGTAACCAAAACTCATTTCAATTATTCCGGAACTAAGATAATTCAAAATAACTGGAACTTTCAGTTTTAGTAATAATCGAAACTAAAACTTACAAAGCAAAATTCGGAAAATCTGCGAATTTGACGTAAAGAATGAACCATAAAGACTTCCCCGATTGAAAGTCGAGGGCGAGAGGTCGCCTGCGATGGCAAAAGTCGAACAGTACTGGTTGAATTCTGGAATTCTGGAATGGCGTTATATTTAGATTTCCGGGGAGAGCGCGACCTGGGAAATGTCGAGACTCTTAAAGAACGTGCGGGGAATTCGCCGGGCGTGCTTTTGAATATGTATGGATTTACGAATTCACCCTTTCTCCCTGACTTCTCTTCCTTCGTCTCAACCCTTCCTCTTTCTCGCCCTCTTAGCACTTGTTGCACCGGCTAATTTCACCTAGCCGGGAAACTGGGCTCCGCCATTGTTTCATATGAAATGGGGCCTTTTGCTGGCTCGGATTGTCCCATGAATGGCCGCTTGTTAAGGTTGTCCCTCGAATGCGCCTGAGAAAAAGTAGCCCCGCCTTCCTTAACCCCTACAGCGCGTGATTAGTCTTTGTTCTTGGATAGTCGGAAAAGTTCGTTCATCGTGTCTCGATTTATATTGCCTTTATAATATCGCAATAGAAAACTTTCAGATTATTTCGGAAAAGATTAGATTTTAAATGAATGTTATATTTTATTATGCATTTTTCCGAATCCAATGAGTCATTCACTGATCGATGACTGGAACATTCAGTTCCAGTGCAGTGTGAGAATTTAAAGGTTTAAAGGGAGTCAGGGGAGTGATGGCGTGACATAATGAGGATGACTTAAGTGGGGTCTCGGGCAGTGACACGATAAAGGTAAACGAGGAGCTCGTCACATCCTTCGAGCCGACATACCACCCAACGAGCGTCCTTTCCCACCCTCCACCCTCCACCCTTTTCCCTCGAGCGCCTGCACGGAGGTTCGCCTCGATTCCACGGCGAAATGGAATATCGATAGCCAGGCGCGAGCAAGCATATCGAAGGTATAGGGAATATTGAAAAATTCTTGCAGCTCAGCTGGAAGAAAAAACTGCTGGCTCGAACGTGCGCTGTTTACACGCTCCTTTCCGCCCTTTTCGTTATTTGGGCAGAGCGCGAGAGAGAGGGGGTGGGGGATGGTTTTCGAAAAGGGAAGAGAGGAACGAAGGGCGCAGATAACCTCGGCTCCTCGGGATCGAGCGCGCCAACCAAATTCGAATTTATTCTCACAACAACGGGAATGTTATTGCTGGCATACACGCCCGGCCATGGGAATCGCCAGCCGCCTTTTGCCCGGTTACTCGCCGCTCCGCGTCCGAGTCCCACTGCTTTCGATGAAATAATATCAGATCCGAGAGCGCGCGCTGTTTGCATTGGGACTTTTGTTCGGGCGGGCGGGCGGGCGCGATCGCCGCCCCGGCAGCCCTGTTTCATCATTCCCCGGGGTATTATTCATTAATGCTTTTTTAAGGGGGCTATCGGATTTATAAGGTAATCACGTAGGCTCGTCCGGACGGGATTCTGAAACAACACCCGATCGTATAATGCCGGGATATATTCGAGAATGCCGTCCGCCTCGCGTTAATGAAAATGTAAATGAAAATGATCTGTAATGTCCGTCGTTCGACACAAATTCCACTTTATCGTACGACAATGCCAAATGGTCCTTTGTACTTTAATTCCCGGACAAAAAGCGAGTTTTGTAAAATTACAATTCATTCTCATTGAATTCAGCAATTCAGCAATTTTGTAAAGTTTCAATTCATTTATGATTGAATTCAATTCAGTTCGAAGTTAAATAAGATGCAAAACTCAGCCCCATCTGGAAAGTGACCCTTAATGAGAAAAGAGCCGTTTAGAGGGGAGGTTCAATAGTGCGCGAGCGAGAAATAATTATGTGGCGGCTCGATCGAGTGTCGCACGGCGGTTTTCGGAGGACGCCATAATTCCTAGGGACACCGGTGTGCGCGCACGTAGGTAGCGGCGGTTCAGGCGAATTTCAATGCAAATCAAATGCAACTCGTCCCGGCGCACATGCACACCTGCCAATTTTCATTTAGCGCCCCTGTACCACGCTTTCCCATGCGAGTCGCCCGGGAGAGGGGAGGAGGGGGGTGTTCCAAAATTTGAATTGAAATTGATTGGAATGGAAAATATTTCGTTGTCGCTGCTTAATTAGATTGATCCGCTTCGCTCGGCAAATACTTGGTCCGAACGGATTTCGAGTCTGTCGCCATAAAGTGTCGTGGCCAGATGTGTTTTTTAGTGTATCTTGTTTGTTAACAAGAGAGAAGATTTTGAGAATCTGGGAAATTGTAATGAATTGTGAAAGCGCGAGATATGAATAAGAGAGGGGAGGGGAAGCGAGGAGGAGAACTGATCGAACGGCGCCCTCTGTGCGCCACTAACTCATTAAAGAGTGGACCTAACCTAGTTAGGTTGTTAGGGAAATTCTGGCGAGCGCGCGAGGGAGTGTGGCGCGGCTCCCGGCAAAATCGGATTTGCCGTTTTTCCGAGCGGCCGAGAGTGAGGTGGGAGGGCTGGCAGCGAGGCGATTTCGAAATTTCGATTAAACGGGATTCCGATATGCGCGAAACATGTCCCGAAGGGAAATTTAGCGAGGGCTCTCGGTGTCGCAGGCCTCGCCCAGTCGAAACAGGGCGCAAACGAGCTAGTTTTCCCCGATCGAGTCATTGCCAGCTCGCCGGAATAATGCGAGCAACGAAATTCTCGCAATAACCCACCGGCCACCCTCCACCTATCACGCCACCT
This sequence comes from Crossocerus cetratus, assembly GCA_963675795.1. Taxonomy (NCBI): domain Eukaryota; kingdom Metazoa; phylum Arthropoda; class Insecta; order Hymenoptera; family Crabronidae; genus Crossocerus; species Crossocerus cetratus. The sequence continues at coordinate 22,096,212 of OY776664.1, forward strand.
CGCCCCGGATAAATCTTTGCGCCATCGACATTTTACCCTCGCGATACTCCCACCCCTCGAACCGCACTCGGACTTCTGATATCCCCGAGTTTCACTGCCGGAATACAGGTTTTCCTTTCCCTCGAGAGTTGACTCATTCTTATTATTTTAACCTCTCCTTTCACTGAATCAAGAACAATTTTCCCCATTTTCCTCCCTAAAACCAGTTATCTCTACTTCAATTTCCCCCGTCACCGAAAGTCCCGCGGTTTCCTCGAGAAACTTTTCTAGTTTCCGTTCTCCCTTACAAGTAAATAAATAGTTTGCGGTGTCAAAAGGCTCGCGTTTAATTACTTCGCTGTCGCTGAAGTCCGAGACACTTGTGATTAATGCTCGCCCACCCTTTTCTCCCATTCTCCAATTTCTCTTGTACATAAAACAGCAGCAGTATGCATTTTCCATGCATATTCCTTTCGGGGTGGCTCGGTGGGTGGGTCTGTGTGTGTGTGGTTTGAGTGATGAGGCGCGGCTGTTTCCGGAGGAGGCCCTTGTTTCCGGGGAAGTTATACTCTCGGAACTCTTAAGAATTCTCCGGGCTGCATGCTCACCGCAATGGTGATCAATATACCTGACCGATTACCCTTCAGTTAGCTCTGCAAGTTCCCGCTGGATGCTGGGATTTGCATTGCCAGATGCTTTCTGATCAACCAATACTCGCGGTTCTTTCTACTTCGCTGGCTCTTAGTCAAACTGAACCGCAATCATTATCAGCGCGCTGAATTCAATAACACCATCTCTCAAATTACATTTTTAACCTAAAAATCAAAAATTCAATCGGATCTTCGTTAAACTTGAGTTATACAAATGGAATTTCATTCGTAAATCGAGTGTCGGGTGTCCAGAGTTCGACGATCCGCCAAAAAGAGAGGGGATCGCGAGACTTGGGGTTTCTCGGCGCTAACGAAGGGGTTCTCGCTGAGAAGAAAGGGGGCGCAGTCGGCTGGGAGGATATCGGTTTCTTTGATTCGGCGGCGCGATTTTCGATAGCGGTACCAGCAGGAAAGCGGACTAATGAGTCGCGACGGCGACGCCTTTATCACGCTAGATGGAGCCGGCCTCGCCCGAAAACCTCGGCCGTCTACCGGGGGGGAAAGAAGAGTGTGTCTGCCGAGTGTGACTCGAGGGGAAAGGGAGAGAGGCCGATGGAATATCGATATGCGGGCGAAGTAAAACAGAATCGAAATGAGACACAGCCTCACGGTCCCGTCATCCTCGGCTTTGAAGCCGACACGATCAAAGCGACTCTCCTCCTTTTTTCACCGTCTCTCCACACCCCAACCCCCTACCCCTCTTTTTATCCTTTCCCGTATTCCCTCGCCCTCACCCTTTTTCACGCCGAGCCGTCGCGCTCGATTATACATTGCCGGACTTTCCTAAATCGAGAGTCGACCGCTGAAAATTCCCATACCTGAATTCTAGAGAATTCCTTCGATCCTGGATCCTCCGCGAATAATCAAGTTCGTGTTGTCCAAATCTTCAGCGTCACATTAATCCTCGTCGATCATTTAATTCGCTTAATTTATAATATTTTATAATTATGATATATTTTTAATTTTTGTAATATTTTTTCGGATAGATTTCCTGAAGATTACCTAATTCCTCGATGGGATATCAGTGGCGCGTCACAATTTCTCAGGAGCCGCTGAGATATATCCTGTGTTAGAGAGACGCGGGCTAATTAGCGAGAGATTGCTCAGTGGCAGCGAGTGTGACTTGACAAATTGGTGATTAAATAATTGGCGTCCCAGAAGGATGAGGGTACTCGGGCGAGACTAGGCGTGCATACTAACGTCCTACTAGGAATTAATTATTAATGACATCGTGGAGCAGTGCTCGGCTAGCACATACTCTGTCCTAGGACACGCTTGCATGTCTCCCACTCTCCAGTAGTCACGTGGACTGGTCGAACACTAGAAATCTCATTTCCTCAACAATCGATACAGAATTCACAAATTCATCCTTCTACACCCAACTCTTCCAGAAATCGACAAGAATTTCATTCTTCCGCACATATTTCCAACGCATTGAGAAAACTGTCCAAAAACAGTTTTGTTTAATACAACTGCAGAATTATTCGAGTTGATAATGCGTAGTTGGTGTGCGCATGTTATCCAGTCGACAAGGAGAGCAGTTATTCCGAAGCTGCTGTCAGGGATACGTGTAAACAGGCAAGTTAAAGACAGTGTTTTCCATGGGAGGCTCCGAGAGGCGCATCCGAGTGGATGCATTTAGGCATTAAGAAAACATCTCCGGCGCGCGCGGCGGCGAATTAGAGCGGGCGTCTCGCTCACCGAGTCCCTTTGCGCGTCGCGACGCCGGCGTCGCCAATGTTTTCACTGGCCTCGCGCATTATTAAACGCGCGACAACTATCCAAGGTACGTGCGGCTCCTCTCCGCGGGAGTCAATGTTGTTGTTGTTCGTCTTGTTGATGTTGATGTCGCCGGAGGGGATGAATGAAACCCGGCGAGGGGTGGGTTCGCGGGCGGCTCCCGTGGGAAGAATCGAATGGGCTTTCGGCCGCCGAGTGGGATACTTGACTGGTCGGGGTGGGAGAGTCAATGATACTTGACTGGTCAAAGTGGGGGAGTCAATGATGGGAAAACGCGATGTGCGAAACGGGCGTAGTTTTACGGGGGTCGGCGTCGCTCGCAGCTGTTTTGCGAAGCTTGTCAAATTTCTGCCCTCGGAAATATCGGACGCCGCCGGCGGCCATTTGATATCGCTGGCACACGCTGCTCATAGGTGTGTAGTCGAGGGTGAAAAACAAGGTCGGTTGACGAAAAAAAAGAGAGAGGGAGAGGCTTGATCTCTTTATTCCTTTATCGGCGCGCGGGGAGTTGGATGGGCGTCCATTCCTCTAATACCACCGGGTGTCCGGTAATTGCGCAAATTGATTATCCCGCGGCGCACCGGTCATTTCCATGTCGGCCACCGATGACTCTCCGCGGCCGCTTAGTCATCCAATTTTTCCTCGCTGCCTCATACCTGTCCGAATCACTTTGGATCATTGCGACAACCAACTACGCCCGCGCTTCCATTAACATTTCACGATTCCCTCGACTTTCCACTTTCCACCCCGAGTGTTTCGATCGCAAGCCAATTTCAAGGAATTCGCGCAACGCATTCCACCCGCCAATGAAAACTCGATCTAGCTTGCGCCCCTGGCGTCATCGCTAATGAAAACTTAATCCGATCATCTTGGAGGTTCCAATCAAAGCTCAATCGGGCCACTTTGTCCCGGCATAACCATCTTCCGAGCGATTAAAACACACACGATTGTTTCGCATTATTTCTCCTGGTTATGACATTGTCCCCCTCCCGGCCCCCTGCGACCGCCGGCAAGTGTTCATCGAGCAGGAAGCTTTGATCTGGCGTCGTTTCGCCAATTATTGGCTGCAATCGAACCGCACGCCCGGCCATTGTGCCTGCCCAGTGACTTTCGTTCATAATTTCCACATGATCATCCACGCGATCCTCCGGGGATCGCCTGATTGTTTCCACGTACGCTCGCCCCCTGTCTATACAACGCGCCCCCCTTTTTTTTATCAATCATGAATTTCCCCCGATAATCGCCGGGTTATCGGCCGCTTTCACCCTGGTACAGGCCGAAAGAGCGCTCGCCAGGAGAAAGCCCTATATTCACCAGTTACGACTCCCATTACCGGACGCTCTCTCCCCCTTTTTTTATCTGGCGAACCTTGTCACCTACCAATGGACCATCTCCGCCGGCTTATCTTCTTTATTCTCTACTCTCCAGACTCATTTTTGGCGCGCTAGATAGCACCCTCCTCCGCCGCACGAGGAATAGACTGTAAATATCGAGAGACGTGTTGGTGGAGTTCGTTCGACAGGGTTTCTAATCTTAAAACCGTTTTGGATAAGGTTTTTGCGTGGTTTACTCGGTGGAATTGCGTGTTAGTTTTAGAGTTTGGAATATGGAAACGTTTTGCAATTGTAATTAATCCTTTTTGTAGGATGACGGAAGGAAATTAACTTCTTAAGAATAATAAAAGAGTGGGAAAAGTGTGAAAGGGGTCCTGTGGGAGTGGGATGGAATGCCAGTCAACAATACGGGGAATGCGGGATTTACCGGGCATTCCGGACGCTTCGTAATTTCAAGGCTCCGACTTTTCCAGGAGTCCCGCGCGCCACTCGGCGTACAGTTGCCCGCGGAAAAAAGCGCATGAAGCACAACTCCATTCCGCCGCGGCTGTAAACCAGTTCGGCACGTTTTGCGGCGTCGAGAGAGTACGTGCGTCGCTCGTAGATATCAGCGGCTGGTGTTTTGCGGGCGTGCGAGCGTGCGCCATATTTTAGGAGCGGGAACATTCCCCAAATTTCCAGGAGCCCGAGAGAAATTCGATTACAGGCCTTTTTTCGGTCAATTCCGAGGGTGGTCCGTCGAGAGGGAAATCGGCCGCTCCTAGTTACGCCGGAACAAATTCCTGCTGGGCAGTTTCCTCGAGCGCGCCGAGGGCCGGGCAATAGCGTCTGCCGGAAATCCAGTTAAACACACCGGGCGATTTTTAGCTCGGCCGAGGAATTGAAACATGATTCGAGCCCCTCGTCCCCGGGCCGAGGGATACGTGGGGGAACGCGCCGGCAAGGACCAGGGGCATTTACGCGCTTGATAAAACGCTACTGCACACTGCCGCTGGGAATAGTTGGGGTCATCGGTCCGGGTTCTCCCTCGAATTTTCCTGTCAACCTTCTATCGAAATAGATTTGACCGAGGCATTTTTTTTCCACTCCTACATTTATAATCTCATTTTTCTCGATTTTACTGCGCTTTTATTTTAGGATTCTATTATTGAATCGACGTTCGATTCCCAGTCGGTTATATATCGAGTTCGATTCCCTTCCCGCCGGAAATAGAGCTTTCCCGAGGCTCCCAATCTGCGGAATCTGCAAAGAAGAAAGGCGCAGTAGTTGATACTCCCGTTAGCATAAAGCCGCGAAATGTTATATATCAGCAGGATACGTAAACTCTTCTTTAACCCCAGTGGCTGGCGAGACGTTGGCGCGCTGGCGGTGAGTTAGGTCGAGTGGGCCCAAGGATCTCTCGACTACTCCTTCCTCCTCCTCAAGGAGTCCTCCGCGTGGTTGGAAGAGCGGTGGGCGCTCGACTTGTAAAATTCGACTCTCGTATTCGGTGGCGTCGAATTTTTAAATCGTCCGGACCCTCAGCGCCTCCCGCGGTAATCATATTCTCTTATCCCGCGCGGGAGTCCTCGTCCTCCAGGACCGACTCTCCACTGGAGAGTCTCTTCCTCGCACCTGTCGCCAGTCAGGACGATTTAAGACCCCACTTCCTCCCAGCGTCCTCCGATTCAGGTTAGGTTATACCTAACCTCTAGAGCCAGAACGACTCTCCTCACCTTCCGCGTGGAGCTGCGCCAGCACCCTGAGCCCGCGCTCCCTTTAACCTGGCCGGGGGAGGTGGGGGGCGGGAGGGAAGTAGCGAGGAACAAAGTGGAGCTCTAAGGAAGCGTCAAATTGAATCACTCCTGCGCGAAATACAGGCCGGCGCTGAGGTGGCGTCTTCCGCGGGCCACGTAAGTGCGGAGGTACATGCTGGACACGTATAATGGGAAGTCCGTGGTTGAAAGAGGAGGAGGACGACTCCCGAGGAAGATCGGCCCTGTGAGAAGAGAGAAAAGTCTAGGAGCAGGTGGAAAGTGAGAAAAATCGAGGGAGAAGAAAATAGGGAATGGCGGAGCGAGCAGCGCGGAAAGGGGGGGGGGGGAGGGTGACAGAAAAGGTCCCGGTAGGTGAATGCCTCTTTTCCCGTGGCGCCGCCAGCACGTAAACCACGGATTATCCGCTGAAAGTAGCGGCTACCTCGCGAGATTGAATATTGTAAGTATTCTCTCGGCGTTTTTCCCCTTGGCCAGCCGGCTCCACTCCTCCCTCCTCCTCCTCCACCTCCCCCCTCCCCCTTCGCCGCCGCCGGCAGAAAGAAGACCAGTGGTTTGAGTGGGGACAACAGTAGGTAACAGCTGACGCCATCAACTCTGAGTGCATCCAGTGCGGCAGAAGCAGCGAGCGTACCCTTCGTATTTCTGCACTCGAACGAGTACCATCGTCCTTGGCGGTGGGGCCTCGATAGTACTTGAATTCAGAGCTTCCGCACTTCAATCCATCTGTCTACTCTACTCGGCGCCGGTGGCGCCGCCACTAGCTCCGAGTGGTGGGGAGGATTGAAAGAGGCATGGGAGGAAGCTACCATCGCTCGACCTTACCAACTCAATGTCGGATTAAAACCGATGGAAAATGAGGACTCGTCTTTCCCTCGGGGTCCGACAACCCGCAGACACCATAGAGGACACTAGCGGAGAGTCTGAAGGTGGGAAAGAGAGTGGGGGAAGGACGGGACTCCTCCGAAGATTGGAATGATTGTGATAACCTCCGTTTCGATTGTGGCGCGTCGATCGCTGCGCTCGTAACCTGAAAAGCTATTCAATTTCGCGCGCGCGCGCTGGAGGCTGAATAATTAAATGTCGATTACGGAAAATCGAGCGGACCGCCCTAATGGAAAGTTTCAATATTCAATCCGGCAGAGACTGCAAAGGCGCGTCTGTGTATCAGGCGAATATACAGGGTGATCCAAAAGTGGTGATAATGAAGATAGCCATCTTGTGGGGCGTGGCATTCTAAGGGCAATACGCCCTTCAAAATTTTCAAATTCTACCCTAATTTGGGAGGTATTAGCGAAGAGAAGTGACGAATCAGCGCGCTGTCGCTGTGACACGGTCGCACGAATCGAGCCGCCGGATAATCTCGCCGCTCGGGCGACGCGCATTGCACCGCGCGTCGGACGTGCAGCACACTACGCCCGGCTAAGTATTGGACAGCGCAGGCACGCACTAAGTCGTAAGTGCCTATCCAAGGTGCCCCTTGCAGCAACTATCATCGGGCGTATTTCCAGAAGGCGTCTCGCTGATCTTGGCGGTGTTACACGTACTGTTGACCCTTGCGGACTATTATCGCGTTCCTCCAACGTCTTTTTTCAGATTTTTGTCCCGAAAATATCCAAAATTCTGCAAAAGTTTTTTGAAATTTTTTTGCCCATTTTCCAAAACAATCCCGATCGACTTGAGCTCGCCGTTAGTCAGAGCCGCGCGAGCGATCACGCAGGAGGTGATGATAACCCGGCGGGGGTTCCATTGAGCTAACACGGGGTACGAGGGGCGCAGCTCAACCGAACTCGGGGAATCTTTAAAGCAGACTTCAATGCATCTACCAATTTAATTTCAGCAGGTTACTGCCACGGGAACCGGAGGTATTGCCGATTTCGTCGGATAAATTAGTGTGGCGAAAAATGAATGGTGATTTGAATACTAGCGTATTTTTTTAATGAAAACCGAATCCTTTGCGAACAACACGCCGCTTCCCGTTTTCCGATATCTCACGCAGATTCCGAGTTATGATTTTTTAAAGGAGGGCCGGTGTCGCGCGAGCGACCACGCTGCCGGCGCGGCGGTCGTGACCGGTCGGGCAGTTGCACGCGCGACACCGGCCCTCCTTTAAAAAATCATAACTCGGAATCTGCGTGAGATATCGGAAAACGGGAAGCGGCGTGTTGTTCGCAAAGGATTCGGTTTTCATTAAAAAAATACGCTAGTATTCAAATCACCATTCATTTTTCGCCACACTAATTTATCCGACGAAATCGGCAATACCTCCGGTTCCCGTGGCAGTAACCTGCTGAAATTAAATTGGTAGATGCATTGAAGTCTGCTTTAAAGATTCCCCGAGTTCGGTTGAGCTGCGCCCCTCGTACCCCGTGTTAGCTCAATGGAACCCCCGCCGGGTTATCATCACCTCCTGCGTGATCGCTCGCGCGGCTCTGACTAACGGCGAGCTCAAGTCGATCGGGATTGTTTTGGAAAATGGGCAAAAAAATTTCAAAAAACTTTTGCAGAATTTTGGATATTTTCGGGACAAAAATCTGAAAAAAGACGTTGGAGGAACGCGATAATAGTCCGCAAGGGTCAACAGTACGTGTAACACCGCCAAGATCAGCGAGACGCCTTCTGGAAATACGCCCGATGATAGTTGCTGCAAGGGGCACCTTGGATAGGCACTTACGACTTAGTGCGTGCCTGCGCTGTCCAATACTTAGCCGGGCGTAGTGTGCTGCACGTCCGACGCGCGGTGCAATGCGCGTCGCCCGAGCGGCGAGATTATCCGGCGGCTCGATTCGTGCGACCGTGTCACAGCGACAGCGCGCTGATTCGTCACTTCTCTTCGCTAATACCTCCCAAATTAGGGTAGAATTTGAAAATTTTGAAGGGCGTATTGCCCTTAGAATGCCACGCCCCACAAGATGGCTATCTTCATTATCACCACTTTTGGATCACCCTGTATTAATTAGGTAGGACGCTCGTCACTGTGCGCGGACGCTTGCGCCGATGTTAAATACGATCGGGCGCCTTCGCCACTTGCCCCTGGCAATTATGGCGACCTCGGATTTCCGCCGGCCGAGGGAGACTCTATTATTTCAGGGCTTAATCTTCTCCGGGAAAAAGTGCGAGCCCTTTTAAGTTTTTCCTAGTTTCGTATTATTTCATTCGATTACAGTCGACGGATTAAAATTCCATTTTCGTTATACCGCGATTCTAAAAAATCGTAATTTATTACCAACTCGGCGATATTGTTTTAGATTCTTTGACACGTGGCTGCAATTGCGTCGCTGTCGCATTCCCGCGCTTTTATCCATCCCTTTGGAGAAATCGTCGGAGTCGCGGTGAGCTTTCAGAGCTTCGAGCTCGTAATCGGGAAAAACTGCGTTGATCCAGCCAGCGGCTGCTTTACATAGTCGTGAACGATTCGCCCGCCGGTAATCGGCACGTGAATAATTAATAATTAGATGGGGGGCTGGAATGTCGGGGAGCGATGGAAGCCGGGAGTTAACCGGGCGATATCGCGTGTCGAATGTTGTTGTCTCGCGGCGGCGGGGAAAATCGAATGGGGATCGACGGGGGCGCCTCCGTCATTAAATCGTGCGCGTGCACACGACAGCGCCAGATACATCTCAATGCCTGGCTCATTATGGCCACGCGAGACAAGTGCCCGCGCGCACACCGACGAGCATAACCTCTCTTATTCACCGGCACCACCGCCAGCCACGATAAATGCGCCTCGTCGCACGGAAAACCGGCCTGCATGCCACTCTCCCGAGCACTCGGAATTGATCCGATCCTGTCTTTAATTGGAATGTAGCCGAGCGTGATCGCCGATAACTCGGAATTAAACGCGCGCGCGCGCGCGTAACAATTGACTTGTTCGGTTTGTGGAAATATTGTGATTGTAGATTTGTACAGGAATTCTTTTCTCGATATAGATTTAGATGAAATATGAATTTCGACTCGAGCCTAGTTTAACACTCGAATTCTTAGATGGAAACTTTCTGTTCCTGTGATGCTTATAAATTCGTTCAGAAATTACTTCTCCAACATAAGACGAATTGAGAACCTCCCCCATCTTCGAAGTCGATTAACCCAACATTTCTTCAATATAAAATTACATAAAATATGAATCTCAACTCGAATCCACTTTAACACTCGAATCCTTAGACTCCGCGATCGCGGCGACGAGCTAAAGTAATCCCAGCCGTAGAGCTCTCCCCTCAAAAGGGCCCGGGGCTCACCTTTTTTCACTCGTCGACAAGCTGCGCCCAACCATAATCGCTTATTTATCGCCCGCCGGCTTCCAGCAAGTGGTAGTTCCCAAGTTGGCGCACATTTTATTTCGCCACTTATTTATTGCGCCCCTGCCCCCCGACTTTCTGTCCCGGCGAGAACTTGCCCCGCCAACTTTTAATACACGAGTGCGGAATCTGCGTGGAGCCCGAGGAAGAGGAAGAGCGGAGTACAACGGCGAGCGGAGGCTCGTAAGCTGGAAATGGTACAACTGGGCTGGATGGATCGACCAGCTTTATCGGTGATTGGAGAAGGTTCGTCGTTTTAAAGAGTTTTTGAGCTGGTTATACTTGTAATGCAATTCAATTAGAATCGAAAGTTGTGAAAGAGCAGGAATTTTCCTAATACATTTGCGAATAATGAAAATAGTCTCCAGAAATGTTAACTCAATATTTCTCAATTCCAGCCGATCGAAATGAGAGAATAGAATAGTTTAAAACTGACCGGATAAGATCCCGGAAGCCGAAGCGATAAATAAGAAGCGTGGTGGCGGTGGGGGGTGGGGGTGGTGTAAACGTCGATGGGGCTAAAGTGATTTAGCCGGTTCATTGGGTCATAGAGAGCCCGGGGAGTGGAGACTCCGGCTACATAAACGGCAGAGCGGAGAGCATCGTCATTCCCTTTGCCCTCTGTCGTTTCCTTGGCCCTTTCTCTCTGGCTGGCGGCCTCTTTCACCTCGAACCCTCTCATTTACCCCGCGCCCGACACGCCGTCCTGCCGTTCGGTTTCCCCGCTAAGCTCCAATCCCACCCGCCAAGTGAATCGAGCTCTCCGTATATATAACTCTCTCCGCCCCTTCGGCTCAACCTCTTCCTCAACACGCCTCAACTCTCTCGCCCGCTCTCGTCCACCTTTAGTTTTACGTCGGATTTAACTGCTCCCCGCGCCCTAAGAGCGATCTTGCCGCGCCAAGTTGCGCCGACCCTTCGATACTCCGCGTCCACCCTCGACTTTCACCCTCTCGATCGCCGGCAGCCCTACCGGACTGCACCGTCGCTCCGTTTTTCCTTATTAGAAGGAGGAATCTGCCCGGATGGCAGAAGAGAGTCTCTGTTGGAGGACAATTTATTATAAATTAAGACCGGCCGAGGGACATAAGGGGAGAAGAGTCCCGAACCAAGAGAATGGAAGATCTGTTCTCCACCCTAGAGCAGGTTCCGGAGCGTGGAATTAGAGGATCCACACAATGAGAGACTTTCACATTGGAGTCTCTCGCTTCCAGGGAGGTTTAGTTTGCTCGAAACAGCGAGAAACCAGCGGCGATAAGCTGTCGTTAGCCCGAGCCTTTACTATGGGAGTCTATCGTAGAGAATCTGGTCGGGGCTTCGGCCAGCCGAGCGCCAGATGGAATAGGTTTAACTGGAGGGCGATATCTGATTGCCAGGCAAAAAGCTCGCCCTCCTATTTCCAGCCTCTAATTGCTCTTCCTCTGCCGCGACTCTTGTTTCCTGGCGCGATCTCTATCGCGGTGATCTTCCGCCGGAAATACCTTGATCGACGCGAGCCAAGTGTAAGCCTCCGTCCAACCGCATTCGAGCAACAAATCAGAAATTCTTCTTAAAAAGAAAAAGTGTTGGCTTTTAAAAATGCATATTCGTTGCCGAGATATAAAAATGATTAGAAAAGTTGGTAGTGAGCGTGAAAGAAGGGCGGAATGATAAGTTTTAATGTGATTTATAAAAAAGAAAGTGTAAGTTGGAAATGTTTGTGCTAGTCGGATTTGCAGGTAATTCCTCTGGCGCCGAGGGTTTCTCTCCTAGTCCATCCTTTCGGGCTCTCGCCGGCAAGAACTTGGCTTGTAGTTGCTCTAGGCGGGCGCGAGGGATGTAATTGGAGTTCGAAAGTTTGGATTCATTAGCGCGCCGTGCCTTATCCGCGAGATCTAATTCGTAATACTTAGTGATAGGCCGAGAGAGGTCCTCTATTACTTTCGAGGACTTTCGAAGAAATCCTCCCACCAGTGTTTCCCGCCTACTTGCCAAACACGATTTCCAACCCGATTGTTCGTCCTCGGCGAGAGCCTCTCCTGTTAATGAATATTGTGGTTCTCCCTCAATTAGCATCGATTTGACCAATTACTGTTCTCTTCTGTGCTGAACTCTTAAAAGGATGCGCCGATCGCGCTCTTTTTGTCCTCATCGCCGCTTGGCGGGGGGCGCGTGTATCCACTTCGGCAAAGTGGGTTAACTTTGGCAAGCAGGTAATACGGAAACGGCGGCTTCCAACGCCCGAAATATTTCAGCGCTCGCGGGAGAGAAGAGCCGCGCTTATTAATTCAGCCGAAAAGGGGAAGATCCGCTCCGCCACACGCAACCGAATTAAGCGTCGGCACTCGGATACTCCCAGTTTCAACACTTTCTCGACCGTCGGTCATTACATTCGAGTTTCCAATTTTGCATAAAATATCTGAGTTGCTAAAACTCGGTTCACATTTTTTAAAAATATATTTTGATTATTCTAAATCATTTAAGATTATTCTATTTATTTCTCATTTATTATTCTTTTACTAGTCTTTTACATTATTTTAAATTAATTTATAACATGTGTAAATATTCTATTTTTATATTTTCATTAATTTTCACAATTTTAATTACAAATATTACTAGCCGAGGTTGACAGAGGATTCTAGTGCAACCAGCGCAAGACCACCGTCCCCGGAAAGTGGAGTGAAGAAAAAGCAGGGCGTGCAGGCGCCGATAAATATAATGGCGGGAAGGAGGTCAAAACAGTGGTGGGATTAATCGGATGGCGCGGCGGCGATAGTTGGAGCGCGTAGATCGTCGACTAGAGCGTCGATTGAATCGTTGGAGCGAATCCGAGGGATTTCCAATCAGCCGGCTGTCGTTCGGCCCCCGAGAATTATGTGTTCTTTGCGAGGCTCGGCGGGCGGGGGAACAGTGGCGCGCGGCCCTCGCGGCGGCGAGGCGAGGAAGCAGCCGGGCCGGGAATGGGCAATTAGTCTGGCCGCCGCCTAACGCTAATGCGATCACTGCCAGGCAGTACGTCTTCCAGGGCGCGAGCTTGTAATTGAACGAAATTTTACACTACACAGCCCTCTACCGCCGTCTTACGCGATTGGCTCCTTCCACTACTGTTGCAGCTCCAACACAACCTCGCGAGAGCGCACCACTTCGCCGAGCCATGAATCGCCCGGCTGCCGGTCTATCGCGATCGAATGCTAAGCGTAATGTGTAGACCACGTAACTTCATGCAAATGCGCCGCGCGAGATAGTCCAGATAAATGTCTGTAGTCGAGCAATCGGAGAAACTCCGGCCAATTGCGCTGGATGGGGTTCGAACCCCATTGAACCCCCTTGATTGTTGGCGAAGCACAAAATATGGGAACTCTGAAACTCAAAATCAAACCTCTTCAATTTTCCCACTCTCCTAACCATTTTATAAATCAATAAATTTCTTAGTTAAACTTAAAACATTTTAAAGATCAGTTCCTGCAATCAAAAATTCCCAGAAGAAGAATCCCCTGAGCGAGTAGCGCGTTAGAATGAAATAGATTCCGGCTTGCACAATTAAAGGTTTGCCGGTGGTGGCGCAGCAGTCGCGCGCGATGGATCGTCGGTGGCGCTAGGGGTGGGGGGATAAAAATTCTTTTATGCCGCATAGGAGCGCGCAGTCCGCCCGGGAAAGCACAGTTTCCCGAAACTCATAAAGCGCGTAGTGGGCGATCGTAAAGAGGCGGCCGCCAGTGGGGATACAAGGAGCGTGGAAAAGCGGAGCCGGCGGCCCTGGCGTGTGGAAGGCAACACATCAGGCTGTAACCCTTCTTAATAGTACTTCTTCGAATGGCATAGTTATCGCGGATATGCTTGCTCGCCTTCGCCGAACACGCTCGCCTTATGGCCCCCTCATATACCCACCGTGCTACAACCTGCTCCAGAAATGTCCTCCCACACCTACGCCGATAACTGATACTCCATTTAATGCTGATTAATTCCTCGGCTATCGCGCCCCTGCTTTCCAATAAAGTGGCGAGTTTCGTCGGTTAACTGGCGATCAGTCCACTCCCGCAATATTTGCTCAAGTATTAACCTCTCTTTCCATCGACTCGCAAAGTCGATTAAATATTTCACAAATTACTAGCTGGGTCTATGCTCAAAAGACTATGACTTCAATACATAAAAATAAATAAATTACTAGCTTGTCTCGCTTTAATTATTGGAAATCATAACGAACTTTATTACCATGCATACATAATCAATATAAAATGTGTCGAAGAATGAACCTTGGATCGATAGAACAATCGATATCAATTCCAACTGATACATCTCGACAGTGGCGCACCCTGGCGCGAATGTATTCCAATTCCAAATGGAGTGGCCCGCTCTCAGCATTAAGAGTAAGCGACCACCATTATAATCTATGTCCAATCACTTCGAATCGATTACGTGGCACCGGGCGGAAATGGCCCGCGCCTTGTTTCATAAAACCCCATTCATCCTCCCTTCTTCTTCTCCCTCCTCCTCCTCCTTCTCCTCCTTCTCTTCCACCCCGTCAATCCGGGGGAAATAAATTGCAGACGTTTTCGGGCTGGATTCACTTTTCGAATGGCAGTGCTACTCACCGGGGAGCTTTCTCGAGTGTGCCAGCAGAGGCCCTCCAGTGCCGCGCGAAACTGCCACTCGGCCCGAGGAAGGGGAAAAAGTACCTTTCCGAAGGTAATAAAGGCCATTTTCCGAGGGAGGATGATAAAGGGAATCTTAAACTACTCTTAGTAGCGCCGGCCCGAACTACCCTTCTAATAGAGATATTGTGAGAGTCTTGCCGTTACAACCCCATGCCGCCCACTGCGTACACCTCGAGGAACCGGACGGATTTACGGCCACGTCGCCGACCAATCTCCTCGGGTATATATGTATACATCGCCTTTCCAGATTTTCCTAGTAAATAAAGCAATATCTTTAACTGCCCGATTTCAACGCTTTAGTGATATTAAACTTTGTCACTTTAACTCGAACACAGTCATCCACTCACACAGACATTAATTAATCATCCGGAATTACTGAAATGTAACAATTCAGTTCTACAAAAGAATAAGCCGAGTCCTCGAAAAAGACCGAGTGAAACTTTCATTGACGGCAGCCTGGCGAGATCTTCCGGAGCGCAGTCGGAGAGCCGACGTGTTAAGTGGGAGGTCAAGCGCTCCAGAAGGAGAAATCGAAGGGTAGAATTGAAAGATAAAGCGTATGTGTGCGCGGGAGAGAAGAAGAAGAGTAAAGGAGGGGGTGGGCGGTGGGCGATTGATCGTGCATGAGGGCTGGACGAGCCCTTAATGGTAAGCCGATTTAGGAGCGGGCGATTTTCTCGAGCTGAGCGACGTGAGTCCTGTGTGTTACAGGAGAGATGGTCGGGCAGAGGTCCTTTTTGCCGGGGGGAGAAGGATATCTGGCGGTACTCCTTCCACCGGCGCCTCCTCGTCTGACCCTAATCGGGCCGACCCACCTCTAAGCCCAACTAGATCTGGGCGTAACCACTGGAAGCCACCCAGATATTCCACGTCCATTCCGCTTCACTCCTCCTCGCCCCGCGTCAAAACTCAGCCCCCCACCCACCCTCCGAATCAAAGCGTATTGTTTCACCGCTCGGCCCATTTGTACATTCCGCCTCGCTTCCGTCGCTTCCTACCGTTTCACTGGGATTGACAGTACGCGCTCGCACGCCTCCAATTCCGATGAACACTCACTTTTGTGTTCGGCTGCGCCTAAATTCCCTAATTACCCTCATTAAAAATGTTATTAATATTTTCGAGTTCCGACAAACCTTGATTACTTGACAGTTGATTTAATTAACACAGGCTTTTTAAATGCCAAACAGGACTCTCATATTGTGGCATAAAATCCATGGAACTTTCGCAGGGCGAAAGCTGTCCGTTACAAAAATCCGCCGGGTTAAAGTTAAAGACGAAACAGTGACTGCGGGGCGAACAGTGTATTCCCGCGAAAGTTACTTGGTAGGCAGACGGAGAGGGCAATACAGTTATCGCGAAAAAGCGGAAGTTTGACACGAGTCTAAAAAGGGTCCTCATTTAAATCCCCCTGGCAAGACTGACACTCCGGCCCATTTATCTCCCGACAGGCAGGAAATCGTAGGTCGAAATAGGCGCCGATTACCGGAGTTATCGGGGTCGTCGACGAATCTGTTCATCTTAAACTTTCGACCCACTTTCTCCTCCGGCGCCTTTTATTGCACTCGGCCCACACAGAGACACACGCACACAGAGACACACGTGTTGACGGGTTACATGGTGTATTCCAGGCGCGAGCTCGATGGGAATTTCAGCGGGGAAGATTAGCGAGGCGTCCGTGAAAGCTCACTTCTCCCAGTTGTCTCGAGGTCCCTGTGTTTCCGGAGTCTCGTTCCGCTCCTGTCTCTCCGGTAAGCTGACTTATCCTGGGGGAGCCGAGTGCGCGTTGCATTCAGATGCCCGGCACAGGGACCGGAAGCCTTGACCTCCTGCCGCACCGCGGGCCGCATGATAAACGGGAAAGAAGTGGGTCTCCGCGGGCCAAGGATTCCCAATCATAACGATTACCGGCGATTTCGTGATCAGCGGGGATTAACTCTCTCTCTCTGTCGATCGCGAGCCTAATGCGCCCTCGACGCCCGTCGACTCCTCTAATACCTTTCTAGCCACGTGCCAAGGACACTGCTCCGATTCTCTCTCAGGTTCCAAGGGAAAATTACACTCTGCACTGAGATTTATTGGGAATAGGCATGGAATTCTGGTGATCGAGTGGCAATTCTCGACTTTCTATTCCTAGAACTCTCGCAAGGTCTCTCACCTGACAAATATTGACAATATCCCATTTTTAATCGCAATACCATCCAACCAACTAAAAACTAATGCGATTATTCTCGAAACAGGATCTTCAATCGCATTAGCCTCAAGTTTCCCTCACGTACCACGATTTACCGTGTCACCGTCGCTAATGGCGGAGCCCCCGGAGGAAAACATTTGTCGATAAGTGGTTGGCATACACTTCTTCCTCGGGCTCGACGGCGAAATCCGCACTGGGCCGCGCCGCCAAGTAGATCGGATTGACTGGCGATGGTTTCCTGTTACACATCAGAGTCGAGCGCGCGGTGATGGATCGCCGCGGACTGGCTAATATCGGCCGGGGGGAATATTGCTGGTATTAAGAAAGGCGGCGCCTTTCTCTGCTGAGATTGAAACCCGACGCACCTACCTCGACTATCCGCGCCATCGACACACTTCCGCCTCCACTCGCCGCCAAATCCCATCAACCACTCGTGGCCCTCGGGTGTTCAGTTACACTGGATATTCGAAGCTCGCGTGGATAATGAGAGCTCACTCGATAAGCTGTTTCGACGAATTAGTAGACGAGATTCCAGTCATTTCGGTAATAAGGAAATAATCTTTTGAGGGTGATTTGTGTACATTTTTATCTGTCGCGCTTGTTAGTGATTATTATTTTCCCGATAAAACCGGAGTATCAAAATAGCCAATGAAAGAACGTGCTAACATCATCTCTAACGACATCTCCGAATCGGCTCTAATGGTCCTGGTTCTTTAGTTTATTGCTAGAAACTAAGATTCAGGCCAGAATTGGCCTCTCCAAGGCGAGAATTTTCGGCGAGAATAAACGAAATATCGTTCAATCGCCGAATCTTTGATGTATCATCAACCAGAGCTAAACACCACTCCAATACTAAACGTCCCCTTTAAACCCGCAAACTGTGTTTATCAAACCCAAAACCCAAGTCTACAAAGGTTCAACAATCATATCAAATCGCACAATCAATTGATACAACGAACACCAGCACTAATCCAACCCGCCAGAAAAAGATCGAGGCTGCTTAAACCAAGCTGGGAATTTATTTCCGATTTCCCATTCTCCTCTCCCTAGCCGATGAAGAGAGGGTGGGTGTAGGGTGGAGGAGATATCTCGGTACATTTAGCTTTCCGCATTCCCGCCAGTTGTAATGGCCACTCACCCTCCTTCCATCCCCGTTCCACAGTCAGCCCGACAACACACACACACACACACACATACCAGGTTAGTAAAGAGGGCGCGAGAGAAATAAGGACTGCATTTTTAAGGCAGCGCCGCCGTTGCATGGTAAGCAATCTCGCGTGGTAATGAGGCGAAAGTGAGCGGAGTACATTAGCCACTCGAGAGAGCGAGAGAGAGAGAGAGTCCTGTGGCAGCGTCGGTGTAAAAATTTCATAAGCAGCCGAGCGTAATGACGCCGAGCACCGCCGTCGACCAGCGGTCAATTAAATAAATGGACACCGCTCCGAAACTATTAGCGCGCGCAAACCACCGCGCCGAGCCGGATATATAAGCTGATGCTGGTTCCTCCGGTTTGCCATGTAAGTCAGTTATTAATTGTACGAGGATCGGCCAGTTGATGGTGCTAAGTGGCCGACAAGTTGAATCTCCGAGTTATTGCTGTTGCGGTGGTAATGCTTGAGTGGAGCTGTAAAAGAGGAAGTTGGCGATTAGCGTTTATTTTGATTGTTAGAGATGACATTCTTTATTTGAAGTGTGTTATTTTTATTCTGTTGGTGGAAAGTTTGAGCGTAAGCAATCATTGAGGGAGACTCTTCGTCATCGGGAGGAGAAGTTGGCCGAAAATAGCTCGAATTCGAGGAGCACATATCTGCTTTTAACTCTGCCGAGTCAGTGGACGTAGTCAAGGAATATACACACTCCCGCCCCGGAAAACAGATACGTTGGGGGGGGGGGGGGCGAGTTAGCGGATACTTAATCATCGGGGAGTGTTCGACGAAGGCAACTTCTACCGATTGCTTTCGATTCCCTTCCATTCCTCATGCTCACGCATTCTCAAACTCCTATCCTGGAATCCTCCGATTTCTTATCTTCCTTCTTCCGACTTCTGTCTTAGTTTCCTCTTCACTCGCACAAGTACAAAATATCGAATCAGATTTTTCAATTTTTCATAAACATTTGCCTCTTCCAAGAGCAATTCGCGGATTGTCACAAATTCCAAAGCTTCACCCCCACATTTTCTAGATACAGAGGGAATCCTAACCTCAAAGAGAACAAACATTTGCGTTCTCGAAATGCGATCCCCTCGGCGCAGTGTTGCGTGGCAGAAATTCCGCGGAACACAAACCTGTCCCGGGCCCTTTTTCAAAACCTGTTTGCCAAGCCTACCGTCGCAAAAAGCGTGGTAACACGCCGGCTTAAGCGACGCTCCCGCGGATAATGTAAGAGGAAAATAGCGTGGAATGCTTATCGCACGTTCGCCCGGCGGCGGCGCTGCAGGCTGCGCCGGGATTTTTAGAATATGTTAGACGCCGTAGCGGCGTCCTCGTGTTTGTGTACCGCGAGCATAAAATTGAAAGGGTCTCTCCGCGGCATCAGGGAATCGAGGAAAAGCTCCTCTTAAGCCGAGGGCGCGCGTGTTTCCGGGCCCCCTCTATCCGCAGCTTTCGATAAAAGCTCCCATCGAGCCTCATCGCTCGCCGTAATAGTTCATGAAGCCCTGTCATACCAGACGAACCTCCTCCTACTTTCCCTTCATCCCTACCTCCCCCCCACTCCCCTTTTATCGGCTTCCTACTTGATTACTGCAAATGGATTCTCCATTTCCTGCACGATCGAAAAGTGATTTTTCACTCTTACACGCCGCAGACATTTTATTTCCACGAAAGTTATTTTAATTAACATTTTTAACCAAGTATGGCGAAAGAGTTAAACTTCGCCAAATCTGACTTAGTTTAAGTGCTAAGGAAACAAAATCCAAAAGTTGAGAATTCAAGGTATTAATTCTTTCAGTCCTGAAAAGTCACTTATACAACCAAATAGAATTCAGCCGCTTAAAACTGCGTATACGTTTAAATAAATTATGTTGAAGTCTAACCTAACCTAAAAAAGGCGAAGGGCTAATGAATCGTGCGAACAGATGGCAACTTTGTTGCATCACTGTTTCCCCGGCAACCATAAGTTTAGCCTTAATTTCCCAGGATTTCTAAGATCCCGGCTCTTTTTTACGGGCGCCGCTAAAGCTCGAGGCGGAAACTGCCGTGGCGGCGGGGCGGCGGCATTCGTCGTAACGACGGTCACCTAAAATCGCGACGAGCGCGCGTTGGAAGAAGAAGAAGAAAAAAAGGGGGATGGGAAAACAAGGAAGCGAGCGAGATTGCCTCTTTCCTAATTTATAACAAGACGAGAGGCCTCGCCTTAACAATTTACGCCCGCCACTATTCCTCGCCGAGCGAGAGAAGACAGGTTTCCTCGCCCTCGAACGGTTACGGCTCCCCTGGAATGTCCATGGGACACAACGTGCTCGCCGGCAACGACGCCAGATTGCTCGGTCACTTACTACCCCGGAGATCGACTTCTCCGCGCCGAGCCGAGGAAATATCTGTCCTCGAGAACGACGCCGCGATAAATACCGATTCAAACGAGTCCAGGATGTATTTAACCGTTTATAGCCGCGTGAAACTTTCGAGTGAGCTTGCTAGATTTTGAAGATTTTAGTTGGGATACTAAGATCGAAGGATCTTAGAATCGAAGTTCCAAGACCCTCGGATCAAAGAATCGAATATCTATACTTCCCTTCAAAATTAATAAATTTGTATGGTTAAGATAAGGACCCAAAATTATTCGTTTGCCCAAAACCCCTAACCTAAGAATTCCAGTGATCTTTTTTTCCGGTACCAAAATGGCGTCTGCCTCGACAAACCCCAGACGCGGCAGCCTCATGATTAGTGCTGGTCGTCGATCCCTAGTAATTCCATTAACCGGCTTATATCGCAAATGCGTTTCATAAGCCCGATGGATTATCGGTGGACGGAAAAAGGGCATAGGGAGGAAGTGTTGTGTTCGGTTGCCGAGGGAGGCGCATGTGCAGCGCGGGGACGAACGGACGCCGGATGCGTCTTAGGGAAATTCATCTCGCTAATGGAGCGACGCCACCGTCCGCGCCTGATTTCATTCTCACTTATTAATCTCGTTAATGGCGTAATCTCCATTTGTATCCGATTGCCGAATCAATTATATAATCCGCTTCTGAAAAATTCATCTTCCTAATGCCGCCCCTTGAAATTCGACCTGTCTTTGACCAATTGTCACCTACTCCCTAATAAACTAATCTGGTTTCACCGAGTTTCCCTTCCTCCAGAAATATACTCGGAACTCTGTGTCCGCAACCAGCGAATTACAGATCCAGCAAGTTTTATCGGAGTGCTGGTTAATAATTAGTGTTAGAACATGGCGGGTTCGGAGGCCGAGATTTTTCCGTGGTAAAAGCGAAGGAGTAGTCGGGAGAACACAAAGGGGAGGCGAAAGAAGTTATCCCATTATTACCGCAGCACTTCCTTCTAAGTAAACGGCTGATTATGTAAAACGTCATTTATTAATGGTGGCAAAGCACTCGGCTGAAATTCTCGCGCTAATAAATTCCCAGTGTAATTACTCGCCCGAGCCCCCTGCCTTCCCCGCCTCCTTACTCCTCGACTTTCCTCCCTTTTTCTCCAAGTTCGCCACGTTTTCCTCGAAGAAATTGGGGCCTGCGAACAAAAATTTATAAATTCCCTCTGTGTCATGGCTGCTTAAATGGAGACTGGGAATTTAGAGGGCGAGGCGGCTCCTGAATTAATAAATTGCGGGCTCTCCGAAGATTACGGAAGTATGCGTTCGCGAATTATTGAATATCAGAACATTGAAATTGAAATCGGTAATCCTGAAATATTGCGGTTTGCCTATTACTCATTCGAGCACATTTCTCAATTATTTGACATAATTTTTACACTTGTAATACAAATGAAAAGAATTCTCTCCGCTCGAAGACGACGGGCAAAGGACACCGAGAATCACAGAAGGTAAGAGTGGCCGAGGACAACAAGTGGGAGAAAAGGGTAGGAGAGCCGGCAAATATTTTGATAACCGGTTGATTCGGCCGTGGCGTAACGCGGACCCTTTAATTTAGCGGGGCGAGGGCCGTTTCTGTTTGCCCGGAGCGAACAAGAGCGCGCGCGGGCCAAGGACGGATATATCCGGCGAGTCCGATTGGAAAGAGAAAGAGAGAAACGGCGGCCGAGCGAGCTGGTCAACGAGCACTTTACTTTGCGGATTTAATTACTGGTCTGCTCAATCACGCCGCGCGGCCACATAACAGTGAGCAAAGATATCGGGGCTGCCAGCCAACTGCTAATCGGGAGGGGCTCGTTCCACGCCGAATCGATCAATTTCTCCCTGCATATCTTCCCATTTTTATGAAATTGTGATGTGTCCTTGCCTATGTGAAATGGCGAAGGGCCACGACTCCTGTTCGACCGATTTACAATTTCTTTACAAATCACACACTACTAGAGATTACGATTTTCCCAAGTTTGTCTTTGAGTATCAAATTTTCCAAAATATTCAAATATTTCAAGAACGAAACCGGCCGATTTGACATTTCCACGTGTAACGAGCCAAAAGCAAATTCAATCAACCCGCAAAATTATTGTCCAATGCGCATCCTCTCCCGATTGCCCTTTTTCCACTCATACGAAACCAAACGCACGAACCAAACAACAATTCCGGTCCAACATCGAAATATGTTCTCTGAACACGGCCCGCTTCCTGCCAGTCCAGACAAAAATATCAAAAGATGAAAGGGTCGGCGAATCACAAGCTACAAGTGGACCATGTGCGAAACAATTAAAACTGCGCCGAGGGCTCGAGCACGTTGACTGGGCTGACTGACTGCCCGGAATGCTAACAGCTCGGCGTAATCCTTTAAACTTTATATTGCGGATGCTCGTTATATCCGGGGATGCCGGTGCACTCGAGTCGGAGGCTCGCGGGGGTCGGCGGTGAAGGGGAATTTAACCGGGGACTCCCGCCAACTTTCAACAGCCACTACACCCTCTCTCCCACTAGGGATTTCCAAAGGGGAATACTTTGAATTTTTTCCAAAATTCTCCGCCCCTAAACCTGCCCCTCCAACTAACTCGAGTACCTAGGCTCGCCCTCGTTACAATAATCCACGAGTCATCCGCCAACTAAACTCTCCATTAACTTAAGTCACGTGTCGAAGCAACGCCGACTATATCGTCAACGCTCGTCGGGAGGAATAATCCTTTTTAGTGCTTAGTCGCGTCGGACTCGCAAAGCCAAAGAATCGCAGGAGAGCAGGAGGTACTGCCTGCCGGCGGAGCTGTTAATTATTCAGGGACGATTGAACGAATTGAAGTACTAATTGCTAGCACTGCGAAACGCAGGAAACTTTTGCTCGACGGAGAGGTGCGAGAGCCTCGGGGCTTCCCTTCCTCTCGCGTTCCCGGCAATACGCAGGGATGAGTAGAAAAGGGGGGGGGGGGACGTCGGCAGCTTCCAGCTTAATGCTAGCTTCTATAATTGAAGATATGCTTTAACTAAAATCTCACGGCCGCCTGCAGTGCTCGCTCTCCCACTCTCTATTGTTGTTGTTACATTGTTTCGGGGAAATTAATGGACCACCCGCAAACCCCCCTTTCGCCCCCCCTCTCCCTCGCACGGCCACGGTTCTCTCCGGCGCCGGTTCCCACTCGCACCTTGGAGAGCTCGTTAAATGCGCCGGTGGAAAATCAATTGGAAGGAAATTCGTGGAGGACCTTCGCCGTCCGCGCCCTATAAATTCCTTGGGCGAACCCAACTATCCTGTAACACGAGGAGGGCGCCCTTTCCCCTCTTCAGCCAGCCTGGATTTCGGCCACTAGAAACTATACGCCGCTCGAGCCAACTAGCTAGTCGTCGAGTGCAACAACTTTAACGCAGTAGCCCGGAAGAAGATGGCCGAGTGGGGAGAATTGAAGTATGCACGAATTCGACACGAGGGAAGAAGCAGAGGTTCGAAGGGAGAGGGGGCAGAGTGTACAAGGTCGTAAAGGGTCGCGCGAGAGTTTGCGCAGTCGCGAGGTATTAATGCGCGGAGGGAAAGGGTTGAAAGAAGGATGAAGTATCGACGGGGGAAAGGTAAAAGGGTTTACCGTCGAGCAGGTGGTTTATCGGGCCCGCGAGTTTTCCCTCGGCTTCCTCGACTACTTGCATTCGCCTTTTTCCCCTCTCGTCCTTCCTCCTCTCTCGCACACTCGGCCGCATCCGGCGGCGAGTGAGCCGAAGACAGGTGCTTGCCGAGAAGTTTACGACTCTTTTGTGAGAAGCAGACACGATTCCCCGTCCACCGGCAGGCACGAGTGTGTCGAGGATCGACGTGCCTCGGAGTTTCAGGTGCGCCCGCTTTCCCTTATGAAAATGGATCCTCCCCTGACGCTGCTGGAAAATCTATTTGAAATATTTCGATATGGCGGCCCTGGGATTCACTTGGTAAGTGAGGGCAAACATTGATCGCAGTGATAAAGCGGGAAACGGGAACTCTCTCCGCCAAGTCGTTTCAAATGAACCTGCAACATTTTCCAGAGTATACAATAGTTAATAACAATTAATATCAATCTTTCGGTTATTCGCAAACTCGCTTCTCACTTTCGAGTCCTGGGGAATATTCTCCTGGCGCAGCGACATAATCAGCGTTTGTACAAGCTTAAAACTGGGCCTGTTCCGAATGACAATGCCGACATTATTTCCTCCCACGTACGACCGCGCACACTGCAGCACGAGAAGGGGAACGGCGGAGAACAAAGGGCGGCGAATCCAAGGAAAAGGAAGCTGTGTTTGTCGTAGCTCGGCGCGAAGGTGGGGGGGCTGGCAGCGCCGCACTCTTTGTCGCTGACTTTATCGGCCTTTCGAGTTTATATATTTTTCTTTTACAAGGAGAGGTGCGGCCCCTGCATTTTCACGCTCTCGGGACGCCACCCTTCGGCCCCCGGTTGTTCGCCTCCTTGATACCACTTGCTCGCCTTTCCCGCACCCTTTCTGTCTTCCCGTGGTTTCCAGCGCGCCGCCACCACCCTTCCCACTTCTTACCACCTTTCTGACACTTCCATTCACCGGCAACAGCCGCGCCGTTTCGTTACAACCTCGCATTCATTTCCGCCCCTTCTCACACCTGCACCCTCGAGAGCGCGATCGAGGGAAAGGGGAGAAGCTTTCATCCCCCCGGAGCGCTTACGAGCGAGCCGCCGACAAGTATAGGACGCGCTATTATTTATTTGCATATCTGTGTTGGCGTATGTGCTTGCATAAGTGATGATTCCCGCTGTTTACGGGGCTTCGAGTGCTTTTTCTTGTACAGGGTAATTCACTTGGCTTTGAATCGCTAATGATGGATATGAGCTGTGGAAAATGTGATAATTATACGGTGTTGAGTAATTTTAATACAAAGGAGCCTTTCCCGAGCCTTTTCCGCGTAATAAAATTCATTTATAATATCAAATTGTACTAATAATGGGAATAGTTGGAATTCGAGTGGGAAAGGGATGATCAATAAGCAAGTGACCCACTTGCCTCGAAAGAAAAATAACTAATTGTTGAAGCGAGAGATTAGAACTAATTAGAATTATTAGAGAATAATTGGGTTCTTCCGGCGTTCGTGTGGCAGGAATATGTAACGGGCGAGGAAGCAAGCTCGCTCTCGACGTGCAGCGCAAAAAGCCAGCAATTTGGTTAGTAGAGACGAGACAGTTAATGTCTGGAGCAAGGGTGACGCCGATGCATAAGAAAAGATTAGTGGGCCAACTAATTGTGGAGGAAGGTAGAGAAGCCACTGTGAAGCAGAACTACCGAGCCAGCTTGAAGAAGTGTGCGTCCATATGCATGCGAGCGCCCTCGTCACAACGGCGGAAGATTAATCGCTTTAATTTCCGAGACATGATTAATCATAATTAACAGGCCGCGTTCAGCGAGCCTGCCAGGTTAAAAGAGAAGCCTCCCAGCAGCTCTCCACTGCGAGCTTCTTCCGTGCGTAGAATCGGCAACCGCAGACGTCCTCTCCTTCCTGCAATATTAATCTCAGGGAATTAAAATCGCAATTAAATAATTCGAGTTTTACAAAATGACTTGTCGACGTCTTCAACATTAAGGAATCTGTGAGTCGGCCGAATAATTCGTGCTTTTCCCTCGCGTCTCTTATAAACAATGTATGTACCATGAAATGCTCGAACAGTGGCACCAATGCCACAATTAAAGCGGGACAGGCCGCGCCGATAACTAAAACAGAAGGCAGAGTTAGCACGAGGAAAACTTACAGGGGGTGGCAGGGTCTTTGAAAGCGGGCGGGAGGAGGAGTTATGGGAATGAGACGCGGGCAGAGCCGGCAATAGACTGTGAAAAGGTGGAGGATGGAGAGGGGTCAAGAACCTGCCGCTCCTCCTCCAAATGAATAATATCTCCAACAGGTGCAGGAACAAAATCTCAGCACCGGGGGAGGAGATGCCGCCTTCTCATTTCCCCGGGCGGCCAGCCTTGTCGCACTTTACGGCTCGGCCGCGTAGGTACAACACTGTTTTTCGCGAATTAAGAGATTTTCGCGATAACGGCCGTAACACACCGCTCATGCAACGGTGTGCAAAGTGAAATTAGCCCCGGCTCCCCCCTACCGCCTCCACCCCGTAACAGCAGTTATTTATCGCCCACTTTATTACCGCGAGATTTTCGCGGCCCCCGCGCACTTCCCATTTAGGATTCCGAGAAGCTGTTGAAGAATGCCCAGCAGCCTCCCGGTTACCTGCTCTTCCAATTAATTCTACCACCCCCCTCCACCGCGCTACACCCGCCACTTGCGCCCTTGCCCTATTTTTACCCGCACGCGGTAACGAGAGCCCTCGCCTCCTACTCTCCCACCCCCTAATTTATCGTCCAGCGGAGGCTGAATTATTCATGAAATTATTACTGGCCATCTCCTAATCCGGACGGCGTGGACCCGCGTGTCTTACGGTGCTCTCCGCGCGTGCCTGCTAATTCAGTGTTAAAGCTTCGCGGAATTGTGAATAGTTGGGAAAGTTTTAGGGGCTTTTCTCATTTCGTTGTAATAGATTTGTGTTACAGATATTTGTCTGTGGATAGAAGTATTGGATTATGATTAATTGACGGAGTCTCGAGGTCCTCGAATCCGGTTTTTCTGTTTTGATTATAATAGATTCGCATGACAGATATCTGTGATTTGGTTGTAGAGAAATCAGAGAACCAGACTGTTTCTGATTAAAGCCGGCGAAATCTATTAACACCAGGTTTACAAGCCTCGCATTAATCATCGGTGAGTGCAACGTAGCGGCTAATAAGTGGGCGAGGGTGGAGCGCGAGGGTAAATGGTGCGCGAAGGGGGTAGGAGGCGTAGAAAAATCTGGCGTCGCGTCGCGTGTCGAAGGGTGCGAATGGCAGCGAATGTAGGGCCTCGCTGGCGAAGGGGCCGAGCACACAGTTACATAATAAAAGGCGTCGAAATCTCGGATCTAAGAAGTAGTATCTCGGGGCTCAGGGCGCGTTATATGAGGAGTCCTTTAAGCCCCCGCGCGCCGAGTCTTCACTAGCCGATCGAAAAGTATTTCTCATTTGGCCTTTGAGCCAGAGGCTCCTCCACGGATTACATCCTCGCTCGCTCCCGCCACTCACGTGTGTGAAGAAACTCCCTCTTCGCCAGACGTCCGGGCGAGGAGACATCAATAACGTCGACTCAAAACTTTCCCACTCGGCTTCCAAGTGTTTCGAGCCTCTCTTCCTCTTCTTCTTACTGGCATTCCTCCTTTTCCTCGGCAGTGCTTCTTCATCCTTGTTCCCCCCCTGCCTTCGCGCTCCGACACCCAACTCTGCCCCCGCATTTCCTCCGCCGCTGCCCTTTCCCTACATTTTTTATCGCGCACGTCCTACGGCACGGCGAGCAATGAACTTTACCCGCCAGCTGACAAATGGTCAGCCAGCAGGCACCAGCGAAATATGGTGGGGGAGAGAGCAGCAGCAAGTTCCAGCGGCGAAAGACTCCTGCTGGATGTCGATCGTATCTTCATCCGCGGACTCCTTCTCTTCCCACACTCGTATAAACCTCCCTGGAAACGTTAACAAAGATCGTCACAATAACTCAATTTCAAGCTCGAAAATTGTCAATACTCAACAGATCTACCTAACCTCAACAGCTCAAAGGGTTAATTACCAAGCTCCAGCGATCCAGCAAACCGGGAGAATACTCGGATCCACGAGTGGCAGTAAAACGCGGCCTCGGTAATTATTGCGAACAGGTCCTTCTGCGGAAAATGGGTGGGGAACGTCGATTTAGTCTTAAATAGGTTCCTTTAGTGTTACTAAGTGATAATCAGGTGGCGGAAACAGGTAAAAATTGAGTTTTATATAAATTAATAGTGTTTGAAGTTAGTGCGGTTAACCTCAATCCGAACGTCATTGTGGCGGGCATGCTAAGTTTGGTCTCAATAAGAACCCCAAACCAACCCTAGTCCGGGGGGGGCATGCTCGTTTCGCTCGCCAAACCTAAAAAAACCCTGAAACCCTGGAAATACTGAGTCCAATGCCTTCAAAGTCCGGGTTGAATAGAGTCTCAATTCCAAAACGTTCATATGCATTGGGTTCGCTTGGAGAAAAGAACGTTTTGGAATTGAGACTCTATTCAACCCGGACTTTGAAGGCATTGGACTCAGTATTTCCAGGGTTTCAGGGTTTTTTTAGGTTTGGCGAGCGAAACGAGCATGCCCCCCCCCCGGACTAGGGTTGGTTTGTGGTTCTTATTGAGACCAAACTTAGCATGCCCGCCACAATGACGTTCAGATTGAGGTTAACCGCACTAACTTCAAACACTATTAATTTATATAAAACTCAATTTTTACCTGTTTCCGCCACCTGATTATCACTTAGTAACACTCAAGGAACCTATTTAAGCCTATTTAAACCTATTTCTTGCTTTTTCCGCAGAAGGACCTGTTCGCAATAATTACCGCGGCCTCCCCAGACGCCGAGTGTGGCGTCTGCTAAATGGAATTTGCATTGGCCCAAATGGAATTAGGCTTTTTCCGCGGCGAATGCGCTCGCGCGAGCTCCCGCTGCCGCGATCCCCAGGATACGCCGGGGGGGGAAAGAGAATTTCCGGCGGGCTGGTGACAGCACCGCAGTACCAGGCAGCGAGCGGAGGATCCCACCGTTGAAAACACAGTCGCGCGGCTTAAAGCCGTTCTCGAAGCGGCGCGCCGGGAATATCATGATTAATTTCGAAACAGCGCGCTCGCCTCTCCCGGAGACAGGCATCCTGGAAGAGCAGGCCAGATAGACAGTCGTAGCCGGGGTGGAGAGACGGCGAGATGCAGCGTACACACCTTAAAAGGATTCCCCGGATTCATCGGCGGCCGGAAAGCCTCGCAAAGGGAGAGCAGAGTGCGCACCAGTGTGCACCTCGCTTCTCGTCCGCCGAACCAATGGGAGTGCGAGAAACACAGAGGAAGAGAGGGAGACGCCAGTCGTCAGAACTCGCGGTGGAATCAACCGGCGCTGCTCGAAAGATCGTCGAAGCGCTGGGGGGCGGCGGGGGGGTGGGGCGTTGGAAAAAGAAGTCGGGTTTAAGAGCGAAGTGCGCTGGCTCCCCCGAGCACTGGGAGCGATGAATCGCGCGAGTGGTTAAAAACGTTGCATCAACCGGATCAAACATTTGTGTCGACGCAGCCGGGCGAGCTCGGCCAAACAAGCCGGAAGAGCGAAAGCACGGATTGAAACGCCCGACGACACAGAGTATCGTAGGGGTAGGCGAGGGGGGAGGGGGGAAAAATCTCTTAGCCAAATGACGTGAGAGCCCAGGGGGGAAAGGGTGGGTTGACTACTCTCTCTGAAATGTTAAACCTCTTCGAGGCTCTTGGATAGTTGCTCGATCCGCCGGACGAAAGCCGAGCTGAGCTACGAGGTGAGGAGAAAAAGTTGGGCAAATTTGAGTGGTGGTTTTAGCGCGATCCACCTCGATGCGAGACCAACTGATGTGGCTGACCAGTAGTGGTGAAAGCTCCACTTCGTTTTTTTCTAGGGGAGTTGCTCTTGTTGCTTCGCCACTTTGTAATCGATCGATCTTGATTAAATGGAAACACTTCGGACTCCCCGGGCTTTGGGAGTCTTTTCTGAAGGGTTGATTTGAATAATTGTGTGAAGTCATTATGTAAATTGTCTGCGATATGTTGGTATTTGGAAAAGTTATAAACAGCTGTTCAACTACTTTAATTCGTTTAACATAGCTCGAACTCTGATTTATTTAGAATTATAACTAGAAAAGGGGACTCGCAGGACATCTCTGAACGAATCGAACAAGTATACTACCTTCGAAAGGTTACCAAAGCCAACCCTTGGAAACCAGGAATCCACGACGGTAAGGGAACGCACCTGCAGCATCGGACAACGATAAACCTTTGCGGGCGACTTTGACAGTTGTCGGCGGTAAAACAGAGCTCACCAGGAATGTAAACACTCCACGTGGGCATAGAGAAACATGCACCGCGGTGGCCTGCGTGCAGTTTGGGGTGAAAAGTCGAGCGAACGGGAGTCGCGGAACCCGTTTGAGAGAGTCTCGCCTTTCACTTGGATCTTGCACAATCTAATGCTCGCGATAAGCGAGTGACGTGTCGCCGAGGCACTCGAGCAGATTTCGGCCGAATCGGTGAACTCTCGATAATTCGGGCATCGATTGCGGAAATCTTGGCGCGCGGGAGATAAAGAATGTCGTAATTGTTTGGTAACAGGGAAGAGGGACCGACACGTGCTGCCCAGTGTTGCTGCTTGGCAGAGCATTCGACATATTGATACTGCTCGGTAAACGTTATGTTCCTCACCAGACGAATCGCGAGGGGAGTGGTGGACTCCTGCAGGCAACTGCACAGTTCAATTGTCCTGTGAGTTCTTTATTCTTTTTCTGTTCTTACCAAAGTACACAATTTGTGAAGTACATTTATTCTATTGTTCGCAGGCAGAAGGCAGTGATCATAGATGGGAAGAAGATAGCAGGTCAAATAGAGCGAGAATTGAAGGCAGATATCCAAGCATGGGTGAATGCTGGTAATAGACCACCAAAACTGGCAGCAATTATAGTTGGAGATGATCCTGCCAGCCAGATTTACGTCAAGAGGAAAGTGAAAAGCGCTGAGAGCATCGGTGAGTGTTGTAAGAAAACTGTTCAAATTGAGAGAGAACTAATATTCTATGAAACATCCATAGGAATCAGTGCAGTAACAGTAAAGCTGGATAGTTGCATCTCACAAGGGGATTTGATGTGCGCAATAGATAGTCTGAATTCCGATCCTTCCATCGATGGAATAATAGTCCAGCTACCATTGCCCGGCCACATAAATGAAAAGGAGGCTTCCCAGGCAGTGATACCCTGCAAGGATGTAGATGGCTTCCACTTGGAAAACATAGGCAACTTGACGCTAGATCTGAATGGTTTCATACCAGCCACTGCACTAGGAGTGAAGGAACTGATTGTGAGGAGTGGAGTTGAAACCCATGGGAAGAATGCTGTTGTTGTTGGCAGATCCAAGCATGTTGGTCTGCCAATCGCCATGCTGCTACACGCGGATGGCAAAGGTATTGTCATCTCACAAAAATACTGTCCATTACCAAGAGAAAACCATTGAAATTAATCAAACAAAATTCCCAGGTCAAACAGAAGCTCTGGACATGACAACGACGATCTGCCATCGTCACACACCACCCGAAGAGTTGATCAAGTTTACGAAATTGGCTGACGTACTAGTCACAGCCGCGGGGGTGCCGGGTTTGATAACCGGCGATATGGTGAAGCCGGGAGCTTGCGTCATTGACGTCGGCATAACAAGAGTGGAAACAGGCGCGGGAAAGAGCAAAGTCCTCGGGGATGTTCACTTTGAGAGCGTCCAAGAAGTGGCCGGGTACATCACTCCCGTGCCCGGCGGCGTTGGACCCATGACGGTCGCTATCTTAATGAAAAACACTGTCTACGCGACACTGAGGAATAAAAAAAACGAGGCGTCCAGTAGCGAACCAGTGGCGGCTAGCGCTGTCTCACAGTAGAAGTAGTTGGTTCATTATTAGTAATTCGCCTATTTAATTCCCGCACATTCATTCGCTTCGTTCATGAACTTGTATATATCCTGACCCAATAAATGCTTAATTAGAATACTGCATCTCTTTAATTACTGCAAGTATACCACTCCGAAGTACACTAACTTATCAAACGTTTACATTGGTTTACATAATCTGGAAGATATATGTTATTACTCAATGCTTTGCGATTACAACACTCGTTATCACCGCAGTTCCTACTTTCCCGATGGTGGAAATCTCCGAAATACGAGAGCCTAGTTCCCAATAAGAATAGGTTATAGTTCTCCGTAAATTTCGAGGGTCTCGTCGCGAAGAAGCGTGGAAACCAAACGATTCTACTAATTTTACTGCCGCAGGCAATGTTTACATCCACCAGCAGTCATTTTCGCAGAACATCACGTACTCTCTACTGGAACGTCAACAAAGCGGCTAATCTTTGGAGCAGAAACGATTTCAGTACAAACAGCGTGAGAATGAGCCGCCCGAAAGTTTACATCACTCGACCGACTATTCCTAGTGTAGGACTGAAATTACTTCAAGAACAGTAAGTGTATAATTGAGCTCACAATTTCTTCGAATCAATTACGACTCTTCGCTGTCAAACTCATTTCTTACTGTCACATCACAGTGACATTCGAAGGAAACAATCGTAATCAATCGATAAGACAGTACCTTATATATTTGTAATGTTCATTTTTTAGTATACATATAAACATATAAAAGAATTGTTTCTTATTATTATAAGATGCGAAGTGACGATATGGGACAAAGCGGAGCCGGTGCCGCGCAAGGTGCTTCTAGAGAATGTTCGAGGGGTGGATGGAATCTACTGTCTATTGACCGACAAAATAGACGACGAGGTATTAGACGCTGCAGGCTCTCAATTAAAGGTGGTCGCGTCGATGTCTGTCGGAGTGGACCACCTCGATCTAACTGCACTGAAGAAAAGAAACATTAAGATCGGTTACACACCCGGCGTCCTGACCAACGCAACAGCCGAATTAGCAGTCGCTTTGCTGCTGGCCACGTCGAGAAGATTGATCGAATCCAACAGAGCTATTTATAAGTAAGAGAACTACCTGCAAAAATGAAGTTATTGTCAAAACGAGCTGACATGCAATTCTGAAACAGGGGCGAGTGGAGGTCGTGGGACCCTACGTGGATGTGTGGTCCCGGTCTCGCCGGATCCACACTGGGAATCGTGGGCTTGGGAAGAATTGGTTTCCAAGTGGCGAGATGCCTGAAGGCTTTCAATCCCCAGCGGATATTGTACACAAGCAGAAGCGTGAAAGCTGATGCGGTGGAATTCGGGGGTAGGAGAGTCGAGTTGGATCAACTACTGGCTGAGAGTGACTTCGTGATGGTCACCACAGCCCTCACACCAGAGACCAGACAAATGTTCAATCGCGAAACACTTGGCCGGATGAAGCGGTCAGCGATATTGGTGAATGTTAGTCGCGGTGATGTTGTGGATCAAGAAGCGCTCGTGGAAGCTTTGAAGCAAGGGACTATTAGAGCAGCGGGCTTGGACGTCATGTACCCCGAGCCAATTCCTTTGGAGAGCGAGCTCCTGAAATTAGACAACTGTGGTTAGTACACTGACGACTGACGATGTGAAAAGTTACGGAGGATAGTACTCAGGCCTTTTCTTTACAGTGGTTCTGCCACATATTGGAAGTGCCACGACGGAAACGAGGGATGAAATGTCGAGGATCACTGCTGACAACATACTAGCTGTTCTGACGGGGACACCGAAGGAAATGCCTGCCGAATATCAGGCATGAAGTCCTGGAAAATCCAATTGAATGCACTTGAGACTATTTAAACACTTTCAGCAGTCATTTATATATAATTGTAAGGCCTTCTTACATTACGTTTATTATAAATTTCTTACGCAAACGTGTTTCTTCGTCCGTATATGTACAAATACATGAGTTAAATTATTTTACACAGAGTTGACCATGTCTATTGGCTGCACCGACTTTATATGGTAAACTAGTATATATGACTATTGATGACAGCTCGTCCTTAATGCAGAGATCTGAGTATCAGCAAGGCTTGCTCGTAAACAGTAAAATGTAGAGCCGTTGTACAAGCTGCCTTTATCTGGCTGGGGACCAAGCCCTTGAAAAGTCCCCTCACACCCTCCAGTTCGAAAGTGAGCTTGAAACAGTGAATTAGACCAGTGCATCGAAAGAACTTGCCGAATCCTTTCCGGCCATGCTCGAATCCTTGTATCTGCATTCTCTTTCGACTGAGATCGAACGGATATACCGCCGTCTTTGCCAATAAACCTGCAGCACTTCCGGCTAGCATCGAGTTCAAAAAGCTCATTTCGTTCTCGTGATAACGCTTTTTGTAAAAATCGGCGAAAAAGTTGTAAAAAGCGAATTGCAGGCCGGTATGCGGCGCAATTTGCAAGACGGTCGGCGTGAGGCCGAAGAAAAAGACTCTCGGGGATTCGCGTAGTATGCAACTGGAAAAATGATTCTCTGTTAACTCTCCCATTCCATGAAATCACTGGCCAATTCTAATGAAAGACTTGCCTACAGGAGTGAACGACACCTTTGTATACTTGCTGATTGGTTGACTGCGCGATCAATCTAGTTCTCACTGTATCGAAAGGGAATGACACTACTGTTGCTACAATACCAGCGGTACTGCCAGCAATGAATTTAGTGGAATACTTCCATTCGCTCAGCAATGGAACATCCTTTGACAGTTCCACAAAAACATTATAGGAATAGAACTGCAAAGTATCAAGAACCTCCAATTACCATCCTCTCTTCCTCAAGCTAGAGAAGTCGGAACTAAATGACCATTCACCTGTGCCATCCCAAACACAACTGAAAGTAACTGAGCAGGCACGTGTCCCTTCCAAAGTGCGTGTACGCCTTCCTCCCTCAATATGAGGAGAAAGGCTTGCAACATCGAACGATACTTGCTCACACCGTCATGACTGATGGGCTCAACTTGCAACTGGAACAGGCAACCACTGTACACCAAATCTACGCTACTCCATGAGAATCATTGCCCTCTCCCAGAAAGCATCAAACCTGGAATCTGATTTTGACAACGTCCAACGGCTGACATATAAACCTTGTGACAAACCCACTGGTAGCACCTGCCAGTGCGTGGTCGGACGAATGTCGGTCATTTTTAGCGACAGCACTCATATCAACAATGCTCAGTTTAGCCGAACTTAAAAAAGCCCTGCGAACAAGAGCGAGTGCTCGGAGCAATAAAACTCCGACCGATGAATGACATGAGTGGGATCATAAAGCTCGAGATCCTGGCGAGTAAAATCTTTCGAAATTCTGCGTCGCACTTGCAAATCCCTATCACATGACAGTTCCTACAAAGTAGTCGCGCAATTTCGCCGGTACGACGTAAACAAGTTATATTCAGCGGCGGAAATCAGCGGCTGCTCCATCTACGGAATGTTCCTCGAGCGACTCTCTCTCTCTCTCTCCTCTCTCCGCAACCACTTGCCACCGCGATCACGAACATCCCCCCGGGTCCCCGGG
Organism: Crossocerus cetratus; assembly: GCA_963675795.1. Taxonomy (NCBI): domain Eukaryota; kingdom Metazoa; phylum Arthropoda; class Insecta; order Hymenoptera; family Crabronidae; genus Crossocerus; species Crossocerus cetratus. The sequence goes on from OY776664.1 coordinate 22,131,406, forward strand.
ATGAAATGCTGCCAGTGGCGACGAATGCACCCACGTACACAGGATTCGTCCGCGCTGCGATTGAGCCTGGTGAATTGGAGAGAGGTATTTCTCTCGGGTGTCGAGCGGACGAGAAGGCGGGAGGGAGGAGCCGATGTCTTAAGAGGGAAATAATGCATCTGGCGAGCCCGGAGACGCGGAATCACGCTCCTCTCGCTTGACGTGGATTCCAACCTAGATATATCTCTCTACCTGGGAAGTCTCCCCTTGGCGTAAGTTGCTCGCGTGACGTGACGACCGGCAGGATCGGCGAAGATGTTCAAGAAGTTCAAGGACAAGCTCGCCGAGGAGATGAAACAATCGCCTGCTAGGCTCCAGGCGAGCATGCAACATTTGGCGCAGGTTTGACACTTCGAGCCTTGAATGCTCTTCTCGCTTTGTCGTGTATACGTGGCTCCGATCGAGTGTTCGATGGTTCTTGACATCGAAACGTGTTCGATAACACTGTCGCGGAAAGCGGGAGCCGAGGGTGATTTAAGGTAGGATTGTTTTATGAATTTCAGGCCGTCGTATCACCAGCACTGTCCAATAGCTCCATTCAGGAATTGTCAGCGTCCAATGACAATTTCAGCTTGACTGACGAAGGCGACGGTGAGTCTCCCTGCTTTCTACTGTACTTCCTGCATGATAACACCACCTGCAGATAAGAGAACTTCCCACCAATTGCTGCTCCGAAGTAGGGCAAGATTGTTGGTTTGTGTAGGAAGCAGTAGAACGGGCCATTAAACAGACTTATAATGTTTGGACTCGGAAATTGCATTGCTATTAGAGGTTTAGTGGATTGTTAACTAACAAACGTGTAAAGGATGTGAAAGATTTTGTATAGTGAAGTATGTCATTGATAGTTATGATAATTCAACATCGCTTTGCAGAGACCCCGAAGAACAGTCCGGCCAGGCATGGTTTCCAAAACGTGGACTTGATATCGCCGGCGTCAAACTCCATGGGTATGTCGCGGAGATCGTCGGTGAGCAGTGTCACCAGCGACACTTCTTCCCTGTTTCCTATCTACGAAAGTCCCGCGAATCTCTACCACCTCCAGTCGGACATGGATCAATCGGCGAGCGAAATCGAGGAGAACATAAACCCGCAATTGGACAAAATAAGCAAGGATCATTTATATTCGGCGTATAGGAAAGTTCAAGCCAAGTATCATAAGTATAGAGGGAGATACACGGATCTAGCGGCGCATTATCGTGAACTGGAGCGAGTAAAAGGGAAGTTGGAATCGGTTTTGGTTGAGACACAGGACAAAGTACTTAGGAGAATCGCCGACTTAAAGGAACAGTGTCAATTGGAGCAGCAGGCGAAGGCCCATTTGGAGGAAGCGCTGAGAAACGACATTGAGGAGAAAGACCATATCATCAATACCCTGAATACGAAAATAAAGCTCTTGCAGCAGAATGGGCCGAGCATTGAAACCGCCACATCCGAAGCAAAGGATGATAATGAGAATCCCAAGGAAAACCTGATTGATTTAACATCCGAGTCCGCCGCAACACCTCCCGAAAGTCCTTTAGCGACGGAGAATCTGCAATTGAAAGATAAATTAAAGAAACTGGAGAACCTAATACTGAAGTACAAAGATTCGTTGAAACGTAACAAAGATAAATTTACTGAAGTGGTAACGGAGAAAAGTACACTGGAGTCGGATTACGAAGCGTTTAAGAACACCAGCAATGAGAAATTGAAAACGTTGGGCGAGGAATTAGCCGTGGCCCGTGGTGAAATCGAGAGTCTGTCCGATCAAGTGAACATTCTGAAGAAACGCGAAGAGGAGTCTGTAATCTCACTAGCGGAGAACAAGTTATCCATTCATCGGGAGTTAGAAGACAAGGAGGAGCAAATCAAACAGCTGCGCTTGGAGTTGAAACACCTAACCGAAACACACGAGAACCTCGCAGCAAAACAGAAAAACGATCTGGAGAAGATGAAGCAGAACCTGGAGGCTGAAAAGGAAGAGATCATTCAAGACCTGTCCCGAGGGAAGTCGGAGGCGTTGAAACTCATGCAGCAGAAGCTCCAGGAAAAGGTGATTGATTTGGAAGAGAAAATGGGATCAAAGTACCACGAAGAGGTCAATCGGAATAAGGAACTCACCAAGAAGGTGGAGAAACTGGAAGAGGAGATATCAGAAAAGGCTGCCAAACCCGACCAGAGCGAAATTACGAAAACACTGACGTCCCAATTAGAGGAAAAGGAATCAGCCCTACAAACTCTAAAATCAGAATTCGAAGAGATGCGGCAACTTGCGACGGATTATCGCTATGACCGAGACAAAGTGAACACAGACTTTTCGAACTTCATGCTTAAGTACAAGGAAACAGTGAGTGAAGTGGAAGCTCAGAAGCTTATCATCGACGAGAACAGAAAGGAAGCTTCTTCGACGATCGAGAAGCTCCAAGCAACTATTCAAAGCCTCGACAAAGAACTCGAGAATATGCGCGGAGCCTTGATGGATCGTGACAAGGTGTGCGAGCATTACAATGTTAAAATTCACGAGTACACGTCGTTATTGGAAAAGACGAAAGACGAACTACTCTCGAAAGAAGCGGAAATAAAGAGTCTAAAGCTTCAGGAACAGGATTCCTCGGAGCTAAACATATTGCGTGAGGAACTGGAAGCCAAGAACACTGAATTGCTCGGCTTGCATAGTGAAGTTAAATCGTACAAATCCACAATCTCCGGCCTCAAGGAAGCGTCGCAAGAGGATCGCTCTAAAATCCAATTGCTCTCCGCAGAAAAGTATAACTTGTGTAAGTGCATCCTACAATTTAAAGAGTTCCTTCAAGCATTAAAAGAAGACTGCGCCAACATTAAAGGAAACTTCGCGAAGGAACTCGCCGAACAAAACAACAGAATGTCCCTGTTGAACAATACTCTCGCTAGCTGTCTAGTGAAATTTGATAAGCACGGTGCTGAACCAATTCACGAACTACAAGACCTCCAGTGCAAGCTGAAGGACTCGGTGCACTTGAGTGACAAATGTGTTGAGTTAGAAAGAGAACTGGCCGACACAAAATCCCGCAAGTCTGCCTTAGAATGCGCTATAGAAGAACGCGATAGACAAATCCAACAACTTCTCACCAGAGTAGAACAAACTAATCAACTCGAGACGAAAAATTGTAAACTGATAGCCGAAATCGACAACCTAAACTTCAAGCTCCACGACGTGGAACAATTGTGTAAGGAGTCGGCGGAGTTGAAGCAAGAATTGGAAAGATTGAATGACGATATCGCTGAAATCACATCCATAAATACTGAGCTCGTTAATGAGAAGTCTCTTCTAAGTGACAAACTTAAGGAAGCCGAGGCAGCTGCGCAAGATTTCCAAGGACTGAAGGAAAACTTGGAGCAGGCGAACGAAACTATCAAAGTGTTCCAATCGAAGGCTGTAGAATATGGCGCTCTAGAAGAGGAAATCCAATGTGTACGATCGAAAGTAGAAACGTTAACCGGGGAGACTAGCGAGAAAGATAATGAAATAAAACTGCTCAATGAAAAGTTAGCATCCGAACAAATCAACGTGCAGAAGTTACAAGCTATCGAAGCAAGTGAGCGACAGACCATAGAAGATCGTTACGAAAATCGAATTGCCGAGCTCACCGAGTCCACTGCATCACTTCAGAAGTCTGTAAATACAAAGATCGCACAACTGAAGAAGCTGAAGCGCATTAAAGACGAGCAGGCGACTACAATTCAGGAATTAAATAGCGAACTCGATCAATTAAGGACGAAGACTAATGAAATAACAAGTCTCCAAGACAATGTTACCTCGATGAGCCGAGAACTAGAACAATTAAAGGCGTCTAAAGAAGAAATCACCATTGAGAACAAAGATTTGAAGGACAAGCAAAACGAATTGGTAAAGCTCAACCAACAACTCCGAGAATCAGGGAGCACATTGCAGACTAAAGCTGAAGACTACGAGAAAGTAAACCAACAGCTTTCGACAGCCGTCCAAGACCTGCAAACTCTCTCGGAATCCCAGAAATCAGAGCTAGCAGAGCAGCGCGGATATATCGAGAAAATGGAAACACAACTCGCCAATATCACCATGGAATTAAAATCCAGAGATCAGGAATTAATATTACAATTCGAGAAATTCTCATTAGTCGAAAAAGAATCACATTCTCTTCAACAGAATCTTAAACAGGAGAACGACGAGCTGCGTCAGACGATAGCTGAATTAAATAAGACTTTAGAAAATTACCAGATCGAACGGGAAAGTTATCGTGAGAAGTTAATAGCGGCGGAAGAACAGTGTTCCAAACTAAACGTAGAAGCGAGTAGCTTAAACGAAAGAATCGTAGGCCTCGAACAAGTGCAATTAAAATATAACGAATTAATTACCGAACAAGAAAGCCTGCGAAGTCAAATCGCAGAGCTAGAAAGTATAAGTTCGGATAAGGCGCAATTAATCTCACATGTAAATACCCTCGAGTCACAGGTGTCTCTTCTGGGAGAAACGAAGGCCCAGAATGCCGCACTAAAGTCAGAGCTTGAATCCTTTAAGTCCTCCCAGGATGTCAACCACAAAGAACTCATGTCCCAAATATCCTCTCTCAATGTAAATAACAATAGTTTAACTACGCAACTAGCAAAATTGAAACATAATCTCGACGAACGGGACGTCGAACTGAAGGTCGTGGAAACAAAGAATTCGGAGCTATTGATTGAGCTCGAAAGGATAAAGGAATCGCACAAACTGTCGCAAGAGCTAACGCAAGAGATGGGAACTCTAAAGGAATCCATGAAACTCTTAGAAGAGGATCTCTCTAAGAAACGTTCGGAATTGGAATCAATCAAGGATTCGAACGAAGCGTTAAAAAAGGATTTACAAAACGCACTTAGTACGAGCACCGCCAGGGAATCTCTCGCTGCAATGAGCGACAAGCTAGAGGAGGACAATAAGAAACTAGAGGCTCAGTTGGACGAAGCGTTAATAACATTCCAAGCAAAGGAGTCGCAGATGCAAATAGTCAATAGCGAATTAAAGACGCAAGCGGATAAGTTGCGAGAAGACTTGAAAAGTAATGAAGAAGTGCAGAGCATGCGTCTAAAGCAATTAGTAAAGGAATTCCAAGCACAATTGCACGATAAGGACGAAGAGTTGCAAGCGGCCTTAGAGAAACGATTTGGTAAGTTAAACGAGTTTCACATTTGCCAATATTTCCAGTACCTGTTAATCAACCAGATCCTTTCTGCAGATCGCCAGCAAAACTACGAGTCCAATCTTATTCAACAGTATAAAGAACAACTGAAAGATTTCCAAGTAGAACTAACAGCCAAGTCGGAACAAATCGAGAGGCTCATTCTCGAAAATAAAGAACTTGTAGCAGAAAAGTCGAAGAACGTCGATGAGTTAGCGGAGAGGATTACTCGTATGGAGATGGAGCATGCCAGTGAAGTTAAGCAGATCGAGGAGAATTGGAAAGTGGTGATGCAACGGCGTGCGGAGAAACTCAAAGCGAAACATGAGGATGAAGTGAATGAGATAATGAAAGGGTGGCGAGAAGATCGAAAGGTTCGTTTTCTATCACAATCATCGTTTAAAGATATTCATATCTTAATTGAATATGATTTTATATTTTAATCATCCGAATTCATTTTACTTTTTTCATGTTCCTTTTTGTTTGTACAAATTTCAGAACGACACAAGTAGCGCCAAACCAGAAGAGGTATTGTCCTGATTTCTTTCCTTTTGTTTTATTGGCTTTGTTAGTTTTCCACTCATAATCTAGCGGAAGTAGCTGGGAGAGTATCGCGAGTAATGGAATCATCGTTACAGGAACTCGAGAGCACCTCGCGCGTTGCGATGGCAGCGGTGCAATCCAACACCGGCTCCTTCCACACCCTGCAACAAACACTGACCACTCAAAGGCGCGAGCTGTCGGAACTGAGGAAACTCGTGAAGCTAAGGCACGAGACGCTCGAGGATTCCACGGAAATCGAGTATCTCCGTAACATCCTCTTCGAGTACATGATGGGTCGGGAAACAATGGTACTTGCCAGGGTGATCGCGGCTGTCGTGAAATTCGACGAGGAGCAAACGACGAAAATACTTAAGAAAGAAGAGGACAAGATGACGCTGGTAAGAACATGTTCCTCCGTTTTATACTCCACTTTCCGAGGAACGAAATGACGAAACTCACCGAGACTGTTTCTCTTTCCAGCTTGGCTCACTCCGTCTTGCATAGTGTGAAACGAGAGACATAGTACAAACCCGTGTAAGTACTGCTGTATGATATATTGTAATTACCCGATATTTATTTCTCGTTAATTCTCGATGAGGGGAAAGCGGTCGTGTCGTAATAATGCCAATTACGAGCGACTTATTGAAGTAGGAGAAAAAGTTGCTGGCAGTTTGTTACATTTGGATTTAGAGAGTTCTGATTTATCCCCAACCAAATTTCGTGGTGCAATTGAGCGGATTCGGATGATACGTCTCTGTAGATGCGATAGGTTTTCAGTAACTTTTATATCAATTTCTAAAAAGCATTGTTACTGCGAATTCGATACTATCTCGTCACACCCGGAGACTCCGGCGCGTCTTCGTTTATGCGGGACAACACTGAACGGCACGAAAACTACAGTGATGTAAAACGTGTTCGATTTTACAATACCTATAGTTCCCGCCTGCATAAAGAGCGTAACTCCTAATATCAATTATTGTATATACATGCTGTAATTAATACACGTTAATAAACAGGAATAAAAATAACTATTTTATTGTGTATTGATGCCACTCTATTTCAATTTCCTTCCTTACACCGTAACTTCTAGCTAAATCCGAGTTCCATGATCTTAGACCCGAAGAATTCCCGCCTCTGGGACAGCGGTATACTCTCTGTTCTCAGCAACCAGTACTTCCTATCGCCGTTCTGTTTGAACATAGTTTTACCATAATCTTCCATAACATCTCTGCTGGCGAGACACCTCTTGGCAAGTATATCCAGGTATTCTTTAAAGCCAATAACATATTCAGGACCCAGTTGAAGCATCTGCTCATCGCACCTTCGCTCCGCGTTGCGGGCCATAAAATCACCAACATGAAGCCAACTCAACAGTGACCCAGCAACCAACGCAACTCCAAAGTACAATCTGTTCCTCATTTTCGTCTTGAATGCTTGATGTATGGCTAATGTACCAGCAACCCATGTGCCGTTCAAGAGTGCTCTATGCTGCGGCAGATCCATCTGCATTCCCAGAAGAGTATGAGCCATCGCCGCCTTCTGCGCTCGCTTTGGTATCACCAGAGACTCCAAGAACTTTTTGGATTCCTCTCGATTCCAGTCAATAGGTACGTCAAACAGCTTTATGTACTCGCTGGGCACCGCTGATACATCCTTGTAGGCGTAATTGGGTGGTATGCCAAAGATAAGTCCGTATTTGGAGGAGACTAGACCCATAGTGAACAGCTCGAACCCGGCTACTTCAAATACTCTAATACGATTCCTTACATCGATTGGCAGCTTCATATCCTCCATCACGTCGTTTAGCCTCTTAATGATCCTCTTGGGGACAATCAGCTCTTTGTCCACACTGCGTGCCAAGAGAAATGTCTGCGCTTCAGTACCAAAAAGGCCATTAATGTCAGTGATACGTACCGATATCTAGTAACACGTTCCCTATTACGATCTAAGGTAATTGTGTGTGGCATAATACAAGCGAAATAGGTCGCGCTGCCCACGGCAGCGCAGGCACCGAGTTTTAACGCGAAATTCATCGTTTCCCTTTAAAAATAGCAGACAGACCGGCACGAGGGAAATCAATGATCGCCGCTTCTTCCTCGGGAATCCTTCGAGATCTACCTGAATGGGACTTAAATAAATAAAAGCCTCACATTCCTATTACCAATCGTAGGATTAATAAGCTCTGCGTTCCACGGAACACTGTTTTCCGTAGAACTAACCTAAACGGGACTTTCACAGGTTTCTGCGATATTATCTCTCTCTCGCATCAACAGTCTCCTGGCTAATTCAATCTTGAATCAATGTCGTTTTACTTATGCACACACGTCGCCAAGAATCAAGAACGCGAGATAATTCATCGCCTTTTACACCCGCAAACTCGTCGGGCGCTTCTTCCTACACCTGCAGGCACGAGAACAATCTTCCACACTCTCGCTCTCGTTCCAATTGTATAACGAGACAGAGAGACGAGATAAGAAATCGCCGAAAAATCTGCCTCTGCTGATTGTACTCTGCGATTCTTATAACGAAATCTGTGAAGTTTTAATTACACAGTCAATAAATTATTCTGATTTGTTTCCAGATAAACTAAAATTATTCCTGCAAAAAAGAAGTTTGAAAGTGTTTCTCTTTATTGGTAAGAAAAGCTCCAAGTTCGACAATAGTGTCAGTTTCAGTTAGACTTCCTCTTTCCCTTCCATCGAATTCTGTTTATCTCCTTTCAAAACACAAGGCACACTCGCGGGCGTTCGGGCGTTGCGACAAAAGGGGGAAAAAATTCGAAAGAGAACACGACGACGATCTCGTCGCCGCGAATTAGTCCCGCGGCGAATGCGTCAGGATGGACACGAGCACGTCTTCCTCGAGCACGGTGCAGCGTAACGGTGCGCAATCGGCGGCCCAGCGTCGCTTTTACCAGTGGGTCCTCAAGTGGATCAGCGGGGTGCAGAGCAGCGAGTCGATAAACGACGAGGAGGACACACGAGGGCCCGTTAAACCCGACGTGCCGGTGCTCGCTTGCTTCCTCCAGGCGCTGGGCTTCAAGTTGCTGAGTTTCGAGCGGGAGACAAAGTGCGATGATTCCGGTAAGCCTGGCGATCTCACCGTCTCCTTGGAGTGCCGGACCTCCCGGATGAAGGCGACCCTGCAATTGGGAGACGTTGCCTGCCAGTGTCCCCATCCGGAACACGTTGAGGATGCGTCCTTCTGGAGCATCACCGGCACTGAACCTACAGGAAGCATTGTGAGTATATAGTTCAGACACAGATGTATTGTTTTAAAGGCAGATTTGATGTGCACGCGAATGCACTGGTTATCAGAGTGTGAGATCCGGGGCCCAGTTGCGGTGTTGACAAGGTTTCTGTTTACATGGCAGGATAACATCGCCCAGAAGGTAGAGGGTTCCGGGAGCAACCTGTTGCCGAACGTGTCGAAAGACCTCGCGAGGGTCCTGCGCGACGTGTCCGCCAGGCTCTTCGAGATCATCGCCAGCGAGCCCGATATCAATCGGAACACCGATACCGATCTGAATAGCTCGCGCAAGAACAATGCTTCCTACGAGGTCAAGTCCCAGGAATCCCAGAAGCCGGAAGTCGGAATCGTTCGGAGTTACACACAGCCGGAGATGCGACTGCGCTCGAATAGCTACAGCGCGAAGGTTTGTTGTTAAGAAAATTTATTGGAGGAGAATGTCTGACGAGGTTTTTGAAATCTTGTAGAATTTTACGGGAAAGAGGGGAAGAAGTACGAATTCAGAGTCAACGGACAATCAAACGATCTCGCCGTCGAGCTGCGGTAGCAGGCCGGTGTTCCAGCGGCAGGGGACCTACGACGCGGAAATCGACGCGGCGAGTCTGGACGAAGAGCCGCGACCCTCGCCGCCGAAGATTACTAGTTCCCCAGCGATGGTGGCTGAGTTGTCCAACTCCTTGGGGCGAATCTCCCTCGAGAACGAGCTGCAGTATCCGAAGAACATCGCCGAGTACATCGTGGGGGCGCGGCGGAACCTAGACAAGGCTTTGAATATGTTACTCACGATGAAGCCGTCGACATCGAACCGGACAACTCCCGTTAAAGGTCTGCTTCTATTTAATCAGTTTAATTTCATTTGACGAAGAGTCTAACATCCTTTCTTCAAGATCAAGACCTGGAGTCGGTGAAGTCAGCGCCAGCCATCGTCCTGAGTCCTTTCAAGTCGGAATCGCGCACTTTCGCCAGCAAGCCGCCGATCTCGAAGATGAGCTGCTCAGCGTACGAGCCAAGCTCGCTGGCGAAATCGCAGGAGGCCAGCAAATTGCAGCTGCCCAAAGCAAGAAGAAGCATCGAAACGTCCACCGCCAAACCCCTCACTCGCCGGAGTATGCAGATGGAGTCTGGCATTTCCAAATTACCGACGAACCGGCGCAGTTTCGGCATACCGTTGCCAACTGGTTCTCCGAAGCCGTCGACCGCACAATTGCTGCCGAAGCCCACTTCCCATCTCGACAGCAACACGACCAAAGACCGCGTCGCCTCGCCTAGCAGGTACACGAAGGAAATTCAACATCAATTCCACTAATTCTCAACCAGTATTAATGTACGATTTCCATGTTCAGGGCTTTCAGCACCACGAATCCTCACAAGCCGCCAATTGCAAAGCCACCGTCGTCCAAGTTGGGACAAAAGCTGAAACCACCGCAGCCCTCGAGACTCAGTATCGGGATTGGATTGAAGCCGAGAAACTCCATCTCATGAGCGAGGTGCTGGACTGCTATTATTTATATTACCCAATCGCGGGAGCGTTTTAAATCGAACGATAGTTTTAAGGGATTTTAATCAGAGACTCGCGCATCGTCTCTGCCAAGATGTATAATATATTTAAATAATAATCGATTGAGCCATGTGGTTGGTAAACTTGTGAAAAGGGGGAGGAAGTGGTCGCCGGGAGGGACGGCAATGTCGGGGAACACTTGAAACACTGATTCTTGTAATAAATAATGATTTAATAACTTAACTTGTGACACGCTATACATTGTTACCATCGCGAATATAAAACATACATATACGTACATATTTATATTTATATTCCGTTCGAATATTCTGTTCACCGCGATCTGGCAGTATCGAGCCAGAAAGGAGGTTTGCCACATCGAAGTGCCGGTGAAACGAAACCAAACGCAAGAATGACACGGGAGACGCGCGCGTCGGGTAGGGCCATGAGAGAAGAGTCCAGTGGATTATTAAGTTTTAAAATCATACACCGCACCACGCATGCAAATTAGTACTGGACGCGCGATGCAATAAGTCTGACTAATAGAAAGAACTTAGAAGTACTTCGCCAAGTGGTGTGTCTCACTCCTCGAGAGAATAACTAATAGGTCGGAAAGAAGATATCGTCGACACGATTCTGAAGCTAACGGTAAACTCACCCTGAAAATTGACTATCTCTCCTCTCCCAAGCCGAGGCAGATTCGGCGAAATCGGCCCTACGACTCTAATAGCTCGCTAATGACGCAACGGAGAGAAAGAGAGAGAAGAGAGTGTGTGTGTGTGTGTCTCCGCTTCGGCTTTTCCCCTATGAAACATGCCGTGGCTGATTCGTCGCCAGAGTAGTAACCTGGCCCACTAAGTCGGATCGAAGTCTACGTCTCTAATATAGAGAGTGGATGGCGACCGGAGAAGAATCCTCAATTCGCCACGTTCGAGTTTAGTATAAATAACGAGATCCTGAGATCGCCGGAATTTAGAATCCTTCGCCCGCGCTCGAGTCACATCTTTCCCACATTGGTTCAATGCGTCCTACTCCCTTTCACCGCGTATCCTATCGTTACAGTTCTCCAAGAAAGGCCGCCGAATCGCGAGTGAGTGAGTTAGAAAAATATACGTCGCTCTTGTCTTTAGAATAAAAGTGGCCCGCGATCGTTTTGCTTCGTCGCTCTATGTGTGTGTGGAGGGCTATGTGTGTACCTTGGTATCACAAAGTGGCTCGCAACGCGAAAGGAAAGCCTGAGTTGGTCGTATTTTCTCAAAGACGCTTGGACATTGCAGGACGTAGAAAACGTGGCCGCCGCTCGTCAAACTGGATTAATAAGTATTTAGAATATTAAAAGCGCCTGACTCGGCAAATCGTCGCTTTCCACGCGCAATAGTTATTCAGACGCTCCAAGCAGAGGCGGCAGCTGTTGCGCGCAGGCAGTCTTCCCTCGGCTTTCCATTATTGCGGTATGAACACCGACTCTGTTGCGCAGACGACAATACTATCATCCTCGTGTATCAAACGCTCGTTGATTCAACGATCAATTTGATTAAGCTCGGCTTGTTTCGCGGACGCGATTATTATTCTTTCCATAGGCTCGAACGCTCGACTCTAATGTGTAGCCCGTCGACAATGATGCCGCTCACTCGGGGCCCTCGACAGCGATAATACATTGTGGGAAACGGTCGCATTATCTCCCCATTAATAATGCTGATATTAATAATAATCGTATCCGCCGTTGCGCGAAACCAGTGATTCACGGCGAACACGTGGGCGACAACTGAACAATGTTATCGCACCCGCTGATACTATCGCCGCCCAATATAGTCTTGTGGTGTCTGTGTGTGTCGGTGTGTGTCTCGGAGTGATCGGTATTATTACTAGTAACAACAGTTCTTTCACGGAGTTCCATTGAACGCATTGCTACGGGGTATGTAAATGGTACCCCGGGGCTTTGACAATTATTGATCCGACTTGGGAATATCCTCCTGATCTTCGGGGAACTCTCGCATCCCAGCACACTCTCACTCGGCGTGTTACAATCTTTCTATTATTATGCGCGCTCGGCTACCAGAGAGCAGCTCGCGAGAATTAGGTCTGAGAGAAGGTGTAGGCCGCTTCGCACAGGTACTCGCTCTACCTACCACGGAAACATACTCTCCCCTCCTGCAATATCATCCAGCGACCAAGTGTCCATCGCACTGTATTCTCGCTTCCTGCCTCGAGCTTATCCAATCAAGAAGGTATTGGCGGTGTATACTTTATTGTGCTAATTCCGAGTCCTATTGGCGTCCACCACTAAATTCAATCACCTAGCTAATTAATCTCCAATACCTCCTAAATGCCAGTGGTCTGCGAGCGCCGGGGCAGCGCGCGATCGCGGCTTACAAAAATAACGAGTTCTCGGTACATGGAAGATAAGTGCTCGCTGCTGCAGTCATTCCACATGCAACTGGCACAATTCCCGCCCGAAACCCTCAGGAATCGCGAGGATCTCCTCTCTTCCTTCTAATCAATTGTCATCGAATCGTCTATACAATTACCGACTGTCCGTGTATAAAAAACAAATGCTAATCGGCCCAACTCTTTTCTAAGCGAGAGCACAGAGCGTGCTAAAAGGCTTCTACAACGTTACTGGAAAACGTTTGCCATTCCTATTCGCAACTAAAGTCTTCTCTAATACTTAACGTTTAATTCTCATAGAAGTTTCAAGTCTAAGAGAGAAGAGGCGCCTGCACGAGCAACGACTGCAACGGGTCTGCCCGGCCCCGGACGCGCGTCGCCTATCAGAGCGTGTAAGGATATTCGGCGAGATAGTTCCTAATGACGGGCGGCAGATGATCGGTGGTCAGTTTGTGCCTGTTGACGACGAGCCTCGACAAGTGCGAGAGGGAGCGGACCTCCTTCAGCAGCGGCTTCGTCAGGTAAATCTCACTGTATAGCTGGCCGCTGTAGTCGACCCAGACCTCCTTCCGGTGGTTGTCGACGCTCTTCGAGTACTCGACGTAGTACTGGAGCATCTTGATCGGACAGTCGAAGAGGGGCAGTGCGCAGGCGAGCCTGGGCTCGGCGTCCAGCCGGAACCTACCGAGGAAGTAGTGGACCCTGACGGATATCGGGCCGCGTGCGGTCTGGACCGACACGGCAAAGGTGAACCTGCTGTCGGAGCTGTCGCGCATCAGCCAGCGGCCGACCTTCGAGTTCTTGAGGAGGTTCTCGCTCTGCTGCCAGCTGAGGCCCTCGTGGTACCAGCCGCAGATCTGCAGGCACCGCTTCACCTCGTTCATCTTGGCGATGTCGCGGTCGATGAGGAAGGTGTCGATGCCGAAGGGGCAGCGCATCAGCCAGGACACCGGGGTCGTCGGACTACTCCGTCGCTGTTCCTCCACGCTCTCCTCCTCGTCGATGGGGTCCTGGTTCATCAGAGCTTCGCCCCCCTCGATCAAGCCGCCACCGTGGAAATTGTCGCGAGACCTCGCCGCCGGGTTCCCGAAGACGACCCCCTGGCTGTTGGCGGTGGTCGCCGTGATGTTGACCGTGCACTGGCCGAAGCTCGCCGGCAGCTGGACGGTTGCGTTCACCTGGAGCTGGAGGCCGTTCGAGGGGTCGATCTCCGGTATGGTGATCGGGCCCGGCTTCGACCTGCAGAAGCTCTGCCGGCTGGTGCAGCAGCCCGACGCGTTCCTATTGGTTGCTGATTCCTCGCTCGCTCGCGGAAGCTGCTGCGGCAGATTGAGGCCGGATATCTGAAAGCTCGAGAAGACAGGCTTATCCTGGCTTCTTCTCGTGCCAGGAAGCTCCTGGCAGCCGCTGGGCGGACCCAACACCATCCGCTCGTCGCTTCCGTTTATTAGACAGTCCATCGAGTCGTCCTCGTCTCTCTCGCTCTCCATCGAGTACTTCTGCAGGAAGCAGCCGCCGCCCGAGAGCTTCGACTTGATCTCCTCCTGCGGACCTTGTATCAGCATGGTGCTATCGCCCGCTTGGATTAAGCAACCGCCCGATTGGATGCCAGGCGTGGTGGTGATGATGACACTGCCGCCTGTCAGGTTGCAGGTGGTCGTGATGTGACACTCGGAGGGAGCGCGGCTCACCTCGAACTCCTGGAGGCGGGGCGCCGAGAGGTCGAACGGACTCCTGCAGGACTTGTCCGACCTGCAGGCCTCGCTCCGCTTCTCCAGCCGCGAATGATTGTGCGAACTGCTGCTCACCGCTGTCTGGCTCTCCGACGACGGCTTGTCGTTCAGGGAGAGGGTAATTTGCGGATTCTGAATGATGGTCGGCGCGTTTATGAAGCAGCCGCCGCCGCTGTATCCCTTCGGCACGAGGATCCCGCCGTAGAAGCAGCCCGCGGGGTCGCCGGTCGTCGCCGGATGGCTCGACACGCTCCCGGGCTCGCAGCAGCCGCCCGCCGGGAAGCGGTGCCGGCAATTCGGGCACATCACCGTCAGCATTCTGGTCAGTTCATAATACGACCTGTAATCAGAGAGAAATTCCAACTGTTAATACTACAAATCATTTTTTAATTTAGTTATAATTAAATCGATATTCATCGAAATGAATCGATATTCATCAAAATTATATTTAGATCGAGGTCAATCGAAATTAAATTTAAATCGATATTAATCGAAATGAATCGAAAAGAATCGAAATTATATTTAGATCGAAGTCAATCGAAATGAAATTTAAATCGAAGTTAATCAAAATTAAATCGAAATCATCATCGAAATCGAAATTTAAGTCGAAATAAAAGTTCGAGTTCTCTGCACGCGTGTTAAATCATCGTCAAACAGTCGCACTCGTTCAGTGACATTGTCAGGCTCGTAAAACAAGAGGAAAGAGGGGAAAAAGAGAAGACGCGATATTCAGGGTATTCGAAGAGGCGAGTTGCCGGGCGAATTAGCATCGAGGAAGAAGCTGACGAGTGGAGTCGGAGCGTGAGCGCGTTGCCGAGCAAACAGCCGACGGCCCCAGTGTGCGTCAAGTACAAAAGGAGATTTCGCGGAACGATTCGGGCGCGTAGACCGCGTCACACACTGATAAGCTGTTATTATCTGGAAGCGGATAATCGCTTCCGCCAAAAAGCGCTTATTACATCGGACGACTCTAATGCTTGCCATTATGCGCCACTCTGTTTACTTCCACACTCGCGGCGCTCTCTCTCTCACTCGCTTGGTAATCCATAATTGGAGCTCGGCCTTCGGCAGAGCGAAACGCGTGCATCGCACACGCGCGTGTGCCCTAATTGCAAGCGGTCGAGCGATCGATCTGCCACCCAGACGCACTTAAGATGCATTCGAGGCAGAAGAAACGCGATTTTTCAAAATGCAGTTTATCACCAAATCGATAAAACCGGCAATAATCCAAAGAGCATATTATTGCACAAGGTGATTGCAGCTGCGGGAGTGAAAGAGAGCTCGGAAGCAAAGAACTAGAGGAGCAAAAACGCCAGTCTTTTTTCCTGCCTCGTGCGAAAGTGCCTGGCGATGTTTTCGCAATGATCGAGCGCCAGTACGCGGAATCGACTAATCGAGCGCGTGTCTCTCTCTCTAGTGCAATTGTCGTCGGCCGGGTGACTTAACGTCACTCGGCGCAGTTATCGCTCGAAATCCGATGTAAATAGTGCGTATCACCTCGCGCGACAATTTCTCGATCGAGATAAGCCGCCGCCGCCGTCGCAGCGCGCGCGCGCGATTTCTCGGGAACTCGCGCGTACGCTCGAAACACAATTCGATAAAGCGCGCAATCGCGCGCGGCCGACGCTTCTCGGTAGCTGCGCTCGAATTTCCAAGTAATACGCGCGCTCTTCACCTTGCTCCATATTGCCGCGCGCGCGCGCTACCGCGAGAACTTCATTGTGCGGCTGAGTCATTTATTCGGCTGTCGATGGGAGTCAATAGTGCCGGGGAAATAGAGCGCGCGGCGATGTGCGAGGATTTCGATTTCTTGGAGGGAATTTAGTCGAAACCCTGGTGTACGAAGTTATGTTACATAATAATTGGAAAAATTATTGTAGAATTTGTAATGTAATAATGTAAAGAAGAATTAAACGTTAAAGAAAAAAAATATGATATAATAAACTTAATAAAATATTAACAAATTAATATAATAAAATTATTTGTAGATAAACTACACCAAAAAGTAAATTGACTTTAATTACACAAGGCAAATTTTTCCATTTAGAGTTAAGTATCTTCTAAAGTTAAGAATCTATTTTCCGAGGACCTAACTAAGTCGAGAGTCGAAGGAGGTTAATCAACTTGCAGCGATCCGAATTAGCGGGCCAAGGAGTATTTGGAGCGCGAAGACTGCAGCGGACTGCCGTTCGCCTCGGATTTTCGCGGAAACGCCGGAAGTGGGCTAACGAGGGAACGAAACCTACCGCGAGTTCTCGGAGATGCTAATTCCGCCGCAACCTCGGCCCATCGGCGGACTTTCACGCCCGCGGAATGCAAGAAGCTCGCGCGCTCCGTCTAGAAACACTTTTGGCATCGGATCGCTGGTATTAAAAGTGCGATGTTATAACTGCCCGCTCCCTCGTCCTTCCACGCAGACCTGTCTCACGCGAAACTCCTGTTATAGCCGGCGACTTATATCGCGCAGCTCACGCTAGATTTGCCAACTTTCGGCTCAGTTTAACTTTCCTGGAAAAGCCGGGCAAGTGTTTACTTGTTGACTTCACCTGTTCGATTCTTCTTTATCTTATTACTTAGTTTAGTGGATTAGGTAGCTTTTCAAAACAATTCTTCCATAAATCAGTAAAAATAGAAATAAAGACAATCGGTCAATACTTATACATCGACTGACGTAAATGAAATTCAGATCCAATCAATTCGAGTCCCGACATTAAACTCAAAGCTAAGTCGATCGAATCACAATGAACTTCAACGGTGAACCCCCGATCCCGCGGTTCAGAGGTTCACCGATTCCATGACGCAACATTCCGAGAACACTTGGCCGAGAACAATTGCCGCTGAAAAGCACTCGTCGTTACGTAAGAATCCCGAATGCATTGTGTACTAGCGCGCGGGATCGCGCGCGTAATCGAACCTCGAACTGCGATAAAAGAACTGACCTACAATCTCCACTTTTTGCCACCAAAAGACTAGACAACCTGAATCGAAAGCACAATGAAAACTCGCGACGAGGTACAATGGGAGACAATGGCCCGTTGAGCGAATCTGCAATGCAAATGAGCGATAGATCCGCCGAGGCAAAGCCGGTGGGGACTTTATTAAATCGCGATTGACACGAGACGCAATGCGACGCGGAGAGTTCCTCGAAGCGTGGCTCATGGAGAAAAAAGCGGCGAATATCTACATAATACCGATGCTAATGCTACCCGGTAAAAAGCGCAAGTAATAAGGTTGAGTAATGAGCGAGGCATACTCTACCGGGAATCGAGGCTTCTCTCCGACGCCCGCGGATCTTGCGCAGCGCATCTCTTTCATCAGATATAGAAATCGATGCACAATAGATAATGGACAATCCAACTTTGAGATAGAATGAGGAGAGACGGATTAAAGATCGATTTCAGAGCAAATTCGAAGTATTTCATTGACGATCGACTGATACGCGGATTTGACTTGCAAATATATTCCAATGAATTCGAATATTCCAATTGGAAGAGTGTGTTTTTAATTAATTATGGATATCGAACGCGACAATATCGACCAATGGCCGAGCATCCACGATTGGATCGATTCTCGGAAGCGAGTACAGGATGCAAATTTCGTTAGGCAATCCACCAGCCGGCACTTACGCCACTTATGAGAGCACTTTTTCGCGTGGGCTCGTTTTTTCGCCTATCGAGCTGATTAGAACTAAAGGTCGATTCTATAAAGTGCGACCGATCGCGTTCATCCGCGCAAGGTCTGCATCGGCTCGCGATGAATTGGAGCGTGGAATAAACAGAATCCAATTCTTTCATAAATCATCCAATTAACACAAGTTCGAGCATCGAAATTCAATTCCCATTTCACATTCATTCGACACGAGTCAAAAACCAGTCGAGCGACTATTTATCGAATGCGGCTAAAAAAATCGATAAATAATCTAAACGAGCGACCAAGCCATTGGAGCTCCGAATTCCGGGAACTCTTCGACTCCTTAACATTTAGCAGACTCGAGTCGCAAATCACTCGGAGAAATAATGGCCAAGGTCACCGGGGCACGTTCCCAAGGCTGGATCGGCCTGTAGCCCGATTAGAAGAGTCCTCCTCTCAAGTTACATCTCCGAGAGAGCGAGGGAGAGCGAGCGGCGCGCGCTTCGCCAAACAAGATTGTTTTGCCCGCGAGCGAGTGAAATCTCGAGCGGAGGCGCATTATTCCCGAGAAACCGTATCTGCCCAGCCTCGGACGGATGACGAGGGCGATGACGACTCAAGCTTCTACTAGACAACACCTACGAGCATCGACATTCCGCTGTACATAGTCCAACCAGTGAGTAAAACTTTATCTTTAATTAGCACGTTGATTCATTCATTAATTATAGCCAGGTGTGAATAAATGATTGTGTTTTCTATTTGACTAATTCGAGATTGCGATTCCACTGGGAAGAAGCATTGCATTTTAACTCTATTAACTTAATTAGTTTACTTCAACTTAATTACCTTAGAATAGTAATTGATCTATGTTATAATTTCGTCTAAATTAAAGTTTAATGCAACTCTATCTTAGCTTCTGCAGACTTCCTTATTAGCTCAATCACGAACTCGTGATTGACGCAAGTCCAAGTTGGTTTCCGGCACACAGCTCAAAGGGACACAGAGCCACTAAGCTTGCGCTCGTAATATGCACGTTCGACTGGTGCACGAGCCAAGTAGATAAAGTTCGAGGAATCCCTCATTTACGCCCGCTGGAAATCTCGCCGATAACTGGGTTAACTGCTCCATTCAGAGCCTCCCGTCAGCTGCTCCACGCTCCTCCACGCTCCTCCACGTGGCAGCTCGCAACCATCCAAAGTCCCAACTCCAAATATACACCTTTTCCCACGGAAGAATGTGCACTGGGACACACTGCCATCGCGGGCACGCGCTAATCGCCGCTCCCAGGAACCCGCTCTCCGTCGCTCCTGCAAATGGGTCGGCGGCCGATTATCGGAAGCGAGCGTTCCACTTTCGCCGCGCGAGCCGACTAAAAACCGTCGCCGGCGCGATCGGCTCTACGTGCTCGGTAGAGAATTGTCGGGCGCATGCGCGCTAGATCGCCCGCAAAAAGTCTCATCATTAATGAGAGGTGAAAGTAGGCTCGCTCGCGGATTACGGAGCTAGTGGGAGAGGAGAGCGGAGCGGAGGAGGTTGTTCTCGGCGAGGGCTCTGAAAAGTGGAGTGACGCGCGCTCGTGCAATGAATCCCGATCGAATTTCTCGATCCGCAATAGGAAATCGAGCGAGTGCGCATTCCAGGCGCGACATTCCAGCGGGCAAGGCTGCGCGAGGGGAAGGGCGATTGCCGGCGCTCTCGATCCGGCGGAGATTAAGTAGTTCGAGTTCTATGCTGATTGACACATTGTCTCGTTCGAGGGGAGTATTGTTGTGAGGTTTGCGAGGGATAGGAGGAAAATGTGGGGAAAGAGATTGCCGGGAGAGATCTCTGCGCTGGAGTGAGAAGAGGCCTTTGATGCGCCCGGTGAATCCCAGGTCTATTCTATTCCACGAGGAAGGCGTTCGGGGAACTTGTGTTTTCAGGGCAGCCGGTGAAATCAGCGGGGAAACTTTCTCCGAAAAGCACAAATACACTGTGTGGCTACGCCATCGGCCTATCCACCTTTTACTTCCTCTCCTCATTCTCTCTTTATTCTCGCATTTTTACTATTTTTATTCCTTCCTTTGTTTGAGATTCTCATGCTCTGCGTGCGATGATTCTATTTCCGTGCTGTTAATCTTTCATTATTCCCTTTTCGAACCTATTAATGTTTAATTCATTTCTTTTCTAAACTATTAATATTGAATTATTTTTTCCAATCTATTGCCCTTCTACTATTTTCCATTCAAACTCATAAATATCCAATTATCCCCCTTTCCAACTAACCACCAATCTATTAATATTAACTTCTTTTCCATTCGATCTCATTACCGTCCAATTATTTCCCTTTCCATCCGATTAATCTCCGCCCATTCCTCCAGCCAACCTAAGAAGCTTTCAATCGAGGCCCCGAGTTGCAACAGATCCCCGAGCGCTATCGGCAGGTGTATCGACGGCGACGACGCACTTTATCGGAATGGTCGCGGCGCATCGGCGAACCCTGCGGGGCTCAGCGGCATCCTCTTTTCCCGGTAAAGCACTCGCCGTAAGCGGCGATTTTCACGTAACCGGCTACTTTTCCGGCGAGCGCTCATCGCGTCAAGTACAATGGCCGCGCACGCTATTATTACGCGTTGCGTCAGCCGCCCCGGCTTATCGCTTTATTCGTGGATGCGACACATATCGAGTGGGACGCGGCTAATTACTTAGCTCTAAGCGTTTATCGTTCGCTTCCATTTACGAGCGGCGACGATTAAGTGGACGCTTGTGTGTCGCTCCGACAGAGAGAGAGAGAGAGAGAGAGAGAGAGAGAGGGTGGGGTGGGATCGCGAGAAAAAGTGGGCGATTTCGTATGACTTAATCAGCCGGCATTGATTAGATCGATCGAGTGCCGGCGAAAGGCAAATACTGTAATCGTGAAAGTGCGGCTAGCCTTCGCTTCTCAGTCTTTCCTCGCGCTCTAATAAATTGCTCGCTTAATTAAGCTTTCCACTGTCAAACGCGTAATTAGAGGTTGTGCAACTACGCAGCTTTTGGTCATCATTAGAGTTCGCAGGAACATTGCCTTCTGCCGCGATAGAGTCAAGTGACACAACTCTACACTTTCTCAAATCTTCATTCATTTTTATCAATATTAACTCCATTATATTACATTCTACTACATAACTTCTATCGAGTTCGGCGAAGTCCGATCACCAGGAATCGACCAAGGCTTCCAGCGCAACTCGCCAGGGAGGAAGCTGACGGCTACGCCATTGGCCAGATGCCCATGGAGAAAATCACCGAACCTTGGAATCGCAACAAGCGGCCTACCAGGAATCGCGCTAATCGCTTACTACGGCGAGTAGGACTACCCGGAAGCGACATCCTTCTACAGGCTGACGCGAATACGCTTGAATCGCTCTCTCCTCCCTGCCACTTTGTATGTCAATAGTTGCCTCGTCCGCGATTTCATCCAAAAGTCTCCTTCAATTAGCGCCAATTAATTAGGAAGCAGTAATTGGCCGGGAGTGTGGTAACGCGTGCGGAAGGCTTTCGTTGGTAATTGCTTCGTGCGGGTTATATCGATTTGCATTGGGAAGAGTAGACAGTGTAGTAATTAGCGGGAATCAGTTGTCAAGTTTGTACTAATTGGCGGCTTGATGCGAATCGGTTTCATCAATAATTCTCTTGCGCGGTTGCGTCGATGTTCATTAGATAGAACCAACAAAGTGTATCAATGAGCATTCATTATTAACAAATATCAATCAATAGCGAGTGGCTTTGTATCAGCCGGACAAAGCAGAGAAAGCTCCGACTCAATACAAAGACTTCAAACAAACCTCAAAACTCCAAATCCCCCAAAATCCCTTACAACAATTCCAACATATCTCAACAACTTACTAGCTCTCAAAAATTGAAGAACATCCAGCACAACAGGTGCAACAACCACGAATCCCGTCTCCCACAAAGAGTCTGCGGTCCTCGTGTGCCGGTAGTTCCATGAACAGTGGTCTAAGCCTCTAACCACCACCACGCACCACTCACACTACTGGCCGATCAAGCACAATCACAACAAATGACGTTCCGAGAAAGGCTGCGGCGCGCAGTCCGAGAGTTACCCGCGCAACCTTCCTTCCTCTTCTTCTGGCGAGTGCGATTCCCCCGAATGCGCCAACCTCCGCCGAGTGGTCTCGCAACTGGTCGAGAGCGAGAATAATCGGCCGGGCGACAGAGAGTGCGCGTCTGGGCTTGCGGTGGGTTACTCGCTCGCCGCTGGTCGCAGCGAGTGGAGAGAGCGCGAGTGGACCGTCGCCGTCGCGGCAAGCCAACTGAATGAATCCATAATCGCGCCGGCTCGGCTCGAGCGGCGCACGGCGCTCTCCGGCCGGGGAGGAGGCAGCACTCTGGTGGGGCGGCGAGAGCGTGACTGGCTCTCGGTGCCGCGAGAGAGCGAGGCCTGGTGGTGGAAATCGTGGAAGGCTCGTCAGGCTACATTAAAGGCTGAATGGTGACTGATGACTTGGAGCCACGCGCGAACGCCTCCCCGAGCCTTTGTCCGCGCGGAGAGATACAGCCTTTTTCTCGGAGGCTTGTGCCACGTCAAATGTCGTTGATTCGAGGCCCGTTAGTGGAGGCTTTTTTTAGTCGGGGGGTATTGTCAAGGGGACTACTGATGGGCTAGAGTTGGCTGGGTGAATCGAGGATCTTGTTCATTCGCAGGAATGACAATTGCAATGTCTTCGCAAGGGTGCGAAAGAGAATAATTATTAATTATCTAAGGATTTTAATTATAGAAAAATTGTATAAAATATTATATTGCATTATATGTTGTTCATTCGCAAATGCGATTTTGCAGGAGACAATTGGAATTTCTTCAGGGGTGAGAGAGAGGATAATTAAAAATTATCTAGGAATTTTAATTACAGAAAAATTGTATAGAATATTATATTCCATATGCGAATTGAATAATATTCCTGAGTGAATGAATAAATCCAAGTGGATCGGAGGCTCGAAGCCGTCACTGGCTAAGTTCGCATGGAGAAAAACTGGATTCCTTTTAACTGGTTTACGCGCGCTCCTCGCGCGCGCGGCACAGCCAGCATCGCGTCATCGCTCTCACCCGTAAGCACGTATTTTCGTAGATCCCCTACTCCTACTCTTTCCTGTTATTCCTCGGCTCTCCCGTCGCCTCTCGCTCTTTCTCCCGAGCGGCGGCGGCTCTGCGTGCGCGCGCGAGCCACGAGCCGGAGAAACGTCACGAATTCCTGCGATTTGACGTAGACGACACCGAGGTCGCAAACTTGGCTCTGCCAGTGCGCCGGGAGAGTTCGATCTCTCCGCCGCCGCCGACGCCGCCGACGAGAAACCACGCGCGCCGGAATTTATTCCACCTATCGCGCCCGTCTGCCTTAAGCCCCCGATTCACGTTACAGGTATACGAGCTCGTCTTTCCAGCGGCCGAGAGCTTGGACACGGGGATCCAGTTATGAATTGGATATAATTGAAACGCTGAGATTCGGATTGGCGGTTTCAATGGGAGTAATGAGATTCGTGTGAAATGTATGGAGAATGCTGGTTAAAGGGAAGTTTTGGAGCAATCGATTGCCAGAAAATGGAAACATTGAGATTTGAGTGAAATTAATACAAATGTTCGTTAAAGGGAAGTTTTGGAGCGATCTATGGCAAAAAAATGGAAATATTGAGATTCGAGTGAAATTAATACAAATGTTCGTTAAAGTAAAGTTTTGGAGGACCCAATGTCCAACGTTGCGATCCACCCAAAACTACTACTTAAAAATTTACAGACCTCCGATAAAATAAAGACACTTGAACAAAGTCCGGTTGACTTGATAACATCGGGTAATAATCAGACTAAGTTTCGTCAGGTTCGGCAGAATTTAAGCAAACACTGAAAGAGAAATGACTTCATTGGCACAAATGACGTGATACAAAGTTCGAAACGCTTCAAAAAAAAAAAAAAAAGTATTTAAAACTTGTACATATATGTGCATGCGACAGGCCGTCGCTAAACTCGGAAGCCCATTTCCAAGAGCTGCCCAATCCGAAATAGTTGGCCGGCACGAAAATAAGTGGGCGTCGTCACATGTCCCCCGGGTACGTCGTCTGCGGCGTCGAGAGGCGTCTGTCGCCGGCTGGCTACGTCTCCTTTCTACCACTGCCAGATATATCGAACGTCTACTACTAGCTCAGACGATATTTACTTGAGGCCAGGAGTCAACATTCGCCATTGGCAATCTCTCCTTTCAAGAGTAACGGGAAACTCTCCGCACTCATTGACCATTTCTCAGTTTAGAGACAACTTTCCTCGGCGGAGGTTAATTGTAATGTTTTAATTAGCAATTACCAGCTCTTTACGAGGAATTGTCAATTTCTGATTTTAGGAAGCCCGCAATAACTCCTCCGGTCAGAGGTTAATTACTCAATTGGATCACGTGACTGGCGCAACTCGTCGGAAAAGAGTCAATTGGCCTTTTTGCCTCGACTGGTCGCATCGATTCCGGCTTTTCAATTACCGATGAAGATGTCCGGGGGCGCATTAGCCGCTTGTTACAAGGAACTAATTGTGCCGCGTTCTACTTGCTCTACTTTCCGGGAAGTGCGATAGCCGCGCGCGCGCACACATACACAGATAGGCCGAGCGTATATCTGGTGCATTAAGAGAGAGAGATATGATTCCACGTATTTTGGGATCATCAAAGAGAGCAAGACCGACCGAGCGACCGGCACTCGGCACTCGGCACTCGAGCGCGTTGAACTTATCAGCGTGACATTGGCGTAATCGGGAACAATTGGCGGTGGGGCGGCGCGTGGAAATTGTGAGAAAGCCGGCAGTTTCGCGGAAACGGCCACTCGCCCTCGGCGAGGGGTCATCGAAATTACGAGATAGAGTAGCGCGCGAGGGCCGAAAACCCACTCGAGATCTCGTGTATTAGTTCAAGTGGCGCGATCGTGAGAAACCACTTGTTCAAGCCGCCAACAAGATAAACCTAATTGCGCCCCCCGACGTTCAACGGAATCTCTCTGTAGTACGAGAGTGCGCTGACAACTTACCCAGAAGCTTATCTCGCTCTGGTGGTTGAGTTAGTTTGTCGATGCGCTTCGGAACCCGCGAGCGGAAAACAAGAATTCCGGAATAAGAAAAAACATTGTTGCACGAGGTTCGAGGTATCTCGCAGATAGAAGAGTTGCATATTGCTATTTTCGGCCGGGACAATCGCTTGTTTATAATTAAACGAACGCTCTCGAATGGAACACTCGAAATTCCACAGAATTCAACCAGGAGATAAGTGATTCTGGTATTTCTGTATTTTCGCAATTGCGCGATTCGCGGAATGTTGGGGTGATAAGAGCGCTCATTGGCGACGTGGCCGGGTTTGGGTGTGGAGAAGGCGAGCGCCAGATGTCTGTTTACCGGGGTAGAAGGCGCAGTTTCGCTAGAAGGAAGCCCGGAGACGATAACCCACTGGCACACTCTATTCCCCAAGTTCCATCTACGCGGTGCCCCTTCTACGAATAATAAATCAGCGGCGCGCGTCCTCGGCCGCGAGCGCGCACGACCCAATTTTTATTGACACGAGAACCTTTTCTCGGAACGACTTTCGCAAAACTACCGAGCTATTAAACGCCGCGCGCGCTAATGCTGTAGCGACGCTGGTCTCGAAGCTGGCGCGAACGATTACCGGCCAAGCGTAATTAACGGCCGATTGCGTTCGTTTGGCTTCAATATTTCTACGATTTTCTGGAGAAAATATGGAATTTTGGAGTTTGGATCAATCATGTTCTCCAGGGTATGAATTTCGAAGGCGAAATATGATAAATATAATCCAATCTTACACAATCTTAAAAAAATATAAAAATTGAAAGCGAAAAACTTTCGAATTTTCCACAGTTTCCCAAATCCCTCGAATCCTTGATAATTCAAACGATTGAATTGATTGAAACGAAACGATTGAATCGATTCAAGCGAAACGATTGAATCGATTGAAACGAAACGATTGAACTACGCTTCCATACAAAATTCCTGAATTCTCCACCGAAAATCGGGAAAACACTCCAACCGCTTGAGCGACGTCCCAAATAATCCCGAGGCTAATAAAACCCAGGTCGCACTGAGGGCGGCGCACCCTCCGTCAGCGTCGGGACAGCGGTCATTAAAACTTATTCCGGGAAAGGGGCCCTTTCCTGCTCGACTGACCAACTGGCGGATCGTCGCCCTTCCGCCCCCCTCCCCGGACGTGTCACGCAGGCCGACTTTCCACCGAACTCATTACAACCGCACGAATTCATGGCCTGTCCCTGGCAGACTCGCACGGCCGCGCATCTGTCACTCGTGCCAGCCTGCGAGAGTCGTGTACTCGTCGGTTACATCTCTCGCTCGAAAACAATTCAGGCGACGCGAGCGTCGAGATAAATCTCTCATAAACTTCTCCTTTCTATCTGGCAGGAAAGCTCGGGCTCTAAACTCGATTGTAAATCAACTCGGAGCCGAGAATATTAATTCCAAGGTCAAAATTTTGAGGACGTTTCGATGGTAAACACTTTTACTGTTTTTACCCGAGGATTTCATACCAGCCACAATAATGATAAGCGAATATAATTACTAATTTTGTATTATAATTCTATATTAATTGTGTTATAATTCTATTTTAATTGTTATATTATAACAATTACAAGAGAAACACTGACGCGAGTGAGTCACGCAGCTTCATTCATCGCGAGATCGACTCTCGAACTCGGGCGCACTCAATTCTCCTCGAGGGACAACAGATCCCCGGGTATTTAAAGCTGTTGATCCCCGACGCCGCCAGTGGCTCCGAATCCGCGTCGCCCAATCGGCGCTCCGCCTCCGCGCAACTACACAACTCTCCAAGAATTCACTCCAAACAATTGGGAGAAAGTAGATCTACAGAAGAAACCCAGATAAAGAAGACACGCGCTCTGCAGCGCTCCAGCTTCCATGGGGAAGGTGCGGAGAAAGGTGCGCGCTTCTAAGCCATAAACCATAAAGTATAAAGCGCAGACGGTCGAGCGAGACGGGCTGCGGCCGAGGGGGCGAAGAAAGGGAAGGAGAGTGGGGACTAGAGCTCGTAAAAGCGAATAAAGGAAGGGAGGCGAGAGTGAGAGGAGCGAGCAGAGAGTTCCGCGTATCTAACCCGCGTTATTCTTGTTCGTTTCCAAGAATAAATCGGTAAGAATCCAGCTGGTCACAATACCGAGCCTCTCTCTCCCTCTCTCTCTCCCAACTTCCATCCTCACCTTTTCTTCGTTGCCTCGCGGCGGCGAATTATTGGCCGAACGGATCAGAAGCCGGAACAAGTCGCGCGTACCCGAGTCCCATCGATCCCGCGGATCAGCGCGATTCCGCGAACTCCTAACTCGATTTGCCCGGTTACACTCTAATCGGCTACAATTTGTAGACGACAATTAAATCCGCAAGAAGAGAAGAAACGTAGGAGGGGGAGGAGGAAGCTCGAGGCGTCTCGAATCGCGCAATCACGTCCGGGAAGCGAGCACCTGATTTCGGGGAAGTCGTCCGCGAATGCCGTGTTTGCCGATCATCATCGTCGCCGTGCTCGTTGCCGATTCTCCCCCCGGCCGCCCGCTCGCTCCATCGCTACTTGCCAGACGCGGAGGCTAAAGAGAGAAGGGTTCGGCGAATTTTCTCCTCTTCCGAGAAATTTCATCATCCATAAGTCGGCTGTATAAGGCGGCTCTCGCCGTCCCTTCTCCCGCTCCTCTTTCTCTTCCCATCGGCCGCCTACTGGTCGCGCTGCTCTCCCTGCCGGCCGGTTGTATTACTTCCCGGTTTCTTAATAGTTTATTTATATTCATGCGCGGCCACTTTGCAGTAACCATTAGCCGACACACACACACACAGGCTCGTAGCTCGCTGCTCAAGTCGTGTCGTCGCTACTGCCGCGGCCGGCGTGTACATTAAATGCGCGCGCGTGTCAATTAGTGTTACGACACGAGTGAAATTACGGCTTTTAGCTTACAGGCGCGCGCGCGACGGTGGTTTCGTTGGAACAGAACACTGTGATTGGGAAAATTGATAATTCGAGTAGCGACTTTGTTGCGGGCTAGAATTCTGAGTAAGAATTTACCGAGTTGCTTACATCTTAATTAGCAACAAACTTTTGGATTTAGAATAATTATGAATTATACGGGAATTTTCTTACTGTTCAAAGGCGAGTGAAAATTTGAAGGAGCGCAAGAAATCCCTGTACTCCCAGACGGAGTAGACTCGAAGGAGGCAGTGGCCGAAGCCTTTTTAAATAGAGGTCGGGCAAACAGCCCGGGGCAGTTCACGCGAACGGACTATTATCTAGGAATCCCCTGTAAGGACAAATACCGCAGCAGAGCGAGAGAGAGAGGGAAGCAGGGACTCGGTTCCCCGAAAGCGCTATTTGGCCTGTTCACAAAGGCTTTTCGACGAGCAACACCTGGCGATGAGTCAGGGAACACCCTGTGGCCCCATTGGCCCCCATCTACCCACCTACCAGGTGTTGGAAAAGTTGCTTTACGAGCGCAGATAGCCCACCGCTATCGAGTGGCCTGTGTGTGGAGAGAGAGGCCGTGGGGCAGGCGTCCTCTACCAGGAAATCGTACTTCATTTTTATGATTCGATAGATCGTTCAACCCTCCGCTCAATTCGAGAGCCTTTCTCGCAGGCATTTCTCCCCTCGAACTTGCGCCAGTGGAAACTCTCTTCGTGGAATATGCTTTCCCCCCTGCGCTCTGTTATTCTCAGATATAACTGCGGAAGTGGGAAAAGCGTATTCTCACTACGATCGATCATCCGCAGTCTGCACATGGCGGTAAAACTGTCTATAATATCTCGAGTATGTTTATACCGGGGGCGAGTCAATATTACAAAGAAATAATGTCATTTCAACGAATCGGAGTTCTTCACAGATCGTTCGAAACGGCTCACTTTTGTTCGCCTACCATATTTCGAGTATTTAATTTAACATTCATAGATTCAATAGAGTAAATTATGAATTATTAATAAATATTAAAATACTCAACAGATATGCTGAAATAAAAGTCTATAATACTTCGAGTATGTTTACACCTGGGGCGAGTCAATATTACAAAAAATAATGTAATTTCAACGAATCGGAGTTCTTCACAAATCATTGGAATCGGCTCACTTTTGTTCGCCTACCATAATTCGAGTATTTAATTTAACATTCATAGATTCAATAGAATAAATTATGAATTATTAATAACTATTAAATTAAATACTCAAACAGATATGCGCAATTTCTCGAGCTCGAGTGCCCAACTCTATCTCAGCGAACCCCTCGTATAATTACATACTCCTCTCCCAACAACGTCGCGACTGTCTCGGTGCTCGGTCACAATAATAGTATGCATTTCGAATTCCCGGTAGATCGGCAGACGGTCCCATAGGAGCGGCGGTGGGAGGTGGTAGTTAATAAGAGGGATTTCCTGCAAAAAGAGGGTGGTGGCCGGGCGAAATCTGGGAGGACGGGGCCCCGGAGTCTCGGGCACAATGGCCGGCATTGTGTCCCTAATAACGGAACCGGACTCTAACCATTGTCCGCGCGGCGCATAAAAGCTTCCTGGAAGCCGACGATGCCCGGCCAAGCGACTTTCCTTCCCTTTTATTTCCTCTCTCCTCCGCCGCCCGTGCTCGGCCTACGCGCTCTTCCTCCTCTCGGAAAGTCATTGCTATGCCTACGCGAATTTGTCCGCTTCCCTCGGCACGCTTTCGCTCCGCCGACTATGCCTCCCTCCCGCCGATTCCATTGCACAGTGCTCCCTCTCTCATTTCAACCTTGGGATAATAAATATTTCAATTTAATATTTAAATAATCGAGAATTGTTGAGACGTGAACTTGAAAGTACCTGAGCGAGAGGAATCGATCACTTCCCGAAATCCGTCTCGTCCGTAACAAGCGGACTAACTAATAACCGTGTCCAAGGGGGGGGGTTTCTCTCAGCCGAGCCATAAACTTCCCCGTAAAGGCCCCGTAAAGTTTCCAGTGAACTCTCCCGAGGCGAGCAGTTCCAGCGGGTATTGGGCTCGGTACAGTTAAAGCCGATGGCACACCGGCTCGTTCCATCGCTCGCCAAGGCTAAGCAGCGTGTCCCTCGCGTCCCACTCGGTCCCATAAAACTCGGGGGCCTCGCGAGCTCTCCCGAGTGCAGCGGCACGAGAACCGCAGTTACTCCGGCGAGCTTGCTAATTGTTCCGCTCGAGTGCTCGATCATTAGGAGCCGCGCAATAAATTAGCGGCTCCATAGCGAGGGGCCAATGGGGGCCGGCACTCCTCGAGAGCGCAATCAGGGCCCCATGAATCAGCAAGCAGCCTCTGCCGCTTTTCGTGGAAGGAGCCCGCTGCCACGGGAATCGAGAAACTCCGCGATCGATCGCCGGAGTAACCCACCCCACCTCGTGCATAACTCCGAGCAACATTTCAATTGGGGCCCGGGCCCCCCTATTTCAATCTTTCCATCTCCTCAGTTCCCACAGAAACTCATTCCATAAATTACCTGCGAGTATACCACTCGAACGACTCCCCTAAAATCGCCATCTAATCTCCGGTAATAAAAATAAAAGAAGGGGGGGCGAGGGGGGCCTGAGATTTGGGGGCAAGTGCGCGCGCCATTCTCCGAAACGATTCCTCCATCCCACTATTCCCCGTAGAATACGCGACGGCGGCTCGCCAAGCTGCCACAAGTTAGCGGAATGCTTTATGAAAAGTACGGGATATCAGATATCGAATAGATCATATTTTTCTCGGTAGAGAAACCGGTTCTCGATGCGCCCCCCGGCCCCCTCCAGTCCTTCGTCCGAGGCAAAGCGTGCAGGGCTGAAAGGTGGAGGGGGGCGAGGAGCGAGGAGAACGAGGCAGGCACGGCTGCGAGCAAACGAGTTCTCCTTTATACCGATTACAAAGCGCTTCCCTCGAATAGACCTTTCCTCGAATCCCGAGCGGCGGCGACCAGCCCACAAATCGACCGGTCAATAAAGATAATAAAACCCGTGGATATGCCTCTGCCCCTCTTCGCGCAGAGTCGATACTGCGAAAAGCCTTGGTCGAAGCGAAGGAAAAAACGAAAAGTGGCCAATAAGCCGCTTCGATACTTAGTTGCAGGGCCTACATGACCGTCGCTCGGTTAAATCGCCACTTGCAACGAATTACCTTCGCTTCAGCCGCCGGCTGATGACAGACGACGACTTTTTACGCGAGATTGCAGGGTGCGCGGGACTTGGTAATTTTCGGAGATTTACGATCGACGATGTTTGCGCTCCGACGAGTCGATTAAGTGTTCGGTGGTTGCGTTCCGCCTATGGGCGAGTGGCGGACGAGTTTATAACAAGCGCGGGAAATTCGAATGAATGGAGAAGGCGCGGAATTTTCAAATGTAAATAATCGCGCGTGGTTATAAAGCCGAGTGATAAATTCCCGGGAGAACGCGGCGTAGTTGGTTTGATCGGGGAAAAAATGAATGGACGATTATAAAGAATGAATGGCGGAGCGACGAGCCGTTGGCTTCGCCGTGGGAGAAGAAAGAGGAGGCTGCTCTCTTTTTTCTCTGGAGCGCGCGCATGGAAGAAATAAAAGCTAAAACGCCGAGGGAGGCCTCTCGGCCTCTTCTGGAAAGTCGAATTCGTTCCGGGAGGTTGGGTCGTGGCCAAGGCTTCCCGTAATCCACGCCCGTCGAGGAATCTTAAAATAAATGGTCGATCGGCCCTTTCGAGGAAAGCCTAATGCACCGGGAGAGCCGGCGGGAGGGAGGAGAGCAAGAGAAAGGTGCGTGGGAGGCAGCTGCATTTTTTCAGGCCAGCCTCCCACCATTTATCTCCCATAGCCGCTCCTCAACCTCGCTCCTCTATCCGATACATCTCCCGCGCAACACCAAATCACTCCTTTCCAGGAACTCCCGCGCCGACGGATATTCAAATCCCACCGTACTTTGTACGCGGTAATAGCGCCAGTCCGATTTGCTGAGTGAAATCGGCGCGGACACGCGAACCCTGCGTAGGATGCAATTATTTCGCGATTCGAGAGGCGGCGAAAGTATTGGCTTGTAGATTCTGTGTCGCTGTTGATTCAAAAAGTTTGCGAGCGAAGTTCGCTTGAAATGTTTGAATCGGCGAGTATTACACTAGTTAATGAGAGTACTTTAAGCTTAGCTCGACGAGCAAAGTGCATGAGTACCTTAAGAATTAGAGAAAGAAAGAGGATCGGGCCAGTGAACAATAGCCGAAGCCAGCGCTTTTATGAATGGCAATCTGACAGAGCGTAGAGTTCGATTAACTCTCCTGCGCGTCAAAACAAACTCCAAAGCGCACACCCGCGCGGCGAAGGCAGCTTTCCCCGAAATCCAGAAAAATCAACCTCCACCGCCGCGGGACTGAAGAAACGAGTAACAATGACTTCCACCGAAAAAGCGTCGAGCCAAGCGGAGACAAAAATGCAACGCCATGTTCTTTCTCGCGGTCCTCGCCATCATCCTCCAAAACCACTGTTCGCTACAACTACCGCGAGCTCTTCTCTTAGCCGCGAAGAAACCGTCGAAAACGCGAGTCTTCGGCGAATCGCGGGGAGAAAAGAAAAGCGGCAAATACCTTTAGGAGCCGAGAGGCGGAGCGTCGTCCAACTAGTGGCAGCTGCGTCCTCGAGAGTGCGTCATAACGCGGCGGAATCCCCGCGGTTTCCTGCACTGGCACACACACCGGCTTCCCGAGGTCCTTGCATTCGTCTTGCGGATCACTTCACCAAGCCGAGGGAAACGCAGCCGGAGGAGGCGGCCCTTCGCCCGAAACTCGTCCACACTGATTGCGCGTCCTCGCGTCCGACGAGGCCACCGCCGCCATTGGGGTCCGCTGCTTCCGCGAGCCGCCACCGCGCGGCGGCACCGGCGCCATCGGAAGTTGATCTTCTGCAGTTCCTGTTTTCGAATAGGATTTGGTTCTTGTGAGTGAGGAAGATTAAAAGTTATTTGAGAAAGTTATAGATTTGGGGTGAATGCATTTTGTAATAATTTATATAAGTATAAATGATATACTTGATGTAAGTATGTCTTGTTTAGAGGTTAAATCTTTTATTAACCAAGCGCGAATTGGGAATTCGCAGTTATCGATGAAGATGGCGTGCGAAACTGTCAACAGACTAGGAAAACACGACAATCATGCCGGTTGAATGGCCAGTCAGCTGAAACTCGCGCACAACCTAGTCAGAATCTCAAGATCGAATTATGTCGATGGAGTCCGCGCACGATTTATCCTACCGCGGCAGGAGCAACGACGTGAAAAGGCTCATCAGTGAGAACGAGCGGGTGAAAACCGAGAGGGACAACGTACGTAAGAATTCCTTAACCTGTCACTCGGTTTAAAGGTCCGAGTGACGCCAGGGAGATTCTTCTGTCATTGTCGGCTGAAGCGAGTTATTTATAAAAAGAAACTATTTGCAGAATGGACGAATGCTGCTTCACTGGGCGGCGCTTGGCGGTCACGATGACCTGGTGCGCTACCTTCTGTCGCTCGACGTCCCCGTGGATCCGGTCGACGACGTAAGAACACTCGCATTCCATGAATGAACCTATAGTGGTAAATCTGACTGAGTTCGTTGATCAGATGGAGATGACGCCGCTGATCCTGGCTGCGTCCGCCGGCAGAGAGAAAGTGGTCAGCACCCTCTTGACCGAGGGCGCCAATGTCAATGCGACCACCACCGACGGCCACTCGTCGCTTCAATACGCGGCGTCGAAGAACTGGAAGTTGGTTTGCGTGGCTCTGCTGGAGAAGGACGCCGATGTCAATATAGCTGACAAGCGCGGTGCGACACCCTTGCACAGGGCTGCGTCGAAAGGCAACACTGCCATTGTCCAGCTGCTCCTCGAGCATGGGAAAAAATTGAACTTAGGTCACTTCTCGCATCAATTTAGTTATGAGTCGTCCGCAGCGGAACTGCAATTGAATGGAATCGGTTTTGCAGATCAAAGGGACGCCTACGGGAACACGCCGTTGCATCTGGCCTGCGAGGAAGATCGCGGCGACGAGGCCAAGCTCCTGGTGTCCAAGGGGGCGAACTTGCTGTCGCAGAATAAAGAGGAGAAGACGCCGCTGGATCTGGCCAAGCCAGGATTGTCCAGGGAACTGCGGGAAATGAAGGAAGCCGGGGATCAGTAGTCAGTCACAGGGGGGGACTGTTAGATATCTTGCATTTTTACATTGTTACTTTCGATTGTTTCATAAAAATATAGTCTCGAGACGAAACTGCTGCTGCATTCGTGCCTGGTTGGTCTATGTGGAATGAATCAGCATCCAAGGGGGTTCTTACTCTAGCATACAAAGACGGGGATGTCTTTATTAACTTTTTAACTTTATTATCGATAGTGTTATTACTGTCCCAATTACTCGCGCATTGTTTTACGTCCAAAAATCAGTACAAGTTTTCCAAGCGTACAAAAGGCGTTAGAAAATTGTTGAAAGCACTCGTTCGCGGGTAGAAGAGTCTCTACCGCGCGAACTATCGATGCGATCGTCGATAGCGCTCTTCCAGTTGCGTAACTGTCGCATCGACGTGATGTGTCACAATAAACGGGTATACATCGCTCTCACACGTGCACACGTGCGAGGCACACTGTGTTCGAAGGCGTCCACGGGAGTTTCCACCCCCGAGCGTATACAAAAGGCGTTAGAAAAATCGTTGAAAGCACTCCCTTGAATTATGTACACACTATCTTGACCATCGGCGCGACCACCCCCCGGCGAGAAGACGCGAACCGCGCACTCCCCAAGTATACGCCAATCTTATATCCGAGTGGTAGCAAGTCCTTCGACGATTAAATTCATTTTACGTGTCCCGTTCGATCCGCTCTGAATGGGCCGGCCAGCAACAAAACCTAAGAACCGAAAGCGGTCAATACTGAAAGTTCGAGTGTCAAGTTCACAAATCAAAAGGAATCCGCGGACAGTTTAATACATTTTTCACCCCTCACTCCCTTCCCTCCAATCTACACATTGGTTTTTTCCCTTTACACTTTAGATCACAGTGCCGCCGCCTCGCTGGGCGCGCTGCTCCACCTCGCTAGATTTGAATGCTGTACCGCGACGATCGGAGGTATCGTTAATGATTATCATCGGATTGATTCTAGTCGCACGTATCGCGAGGTATACATACATGCGCGGCAGTGTCAACGGCCGGTTGCCCTTCTCAGAACGTGGACCGAATCAACGACTGCCAATATAAATTCATCGTGCGTCATCGGTTCGGTCGTTAAAATAATTACAATATAATAATCGATCCTCGCGATAAAAATAAAAACTGCAATAATAATATAATATAGTAACTATAATAATTATAATAGATATTAATGCTGCCTAAATACGATTGTTAATCCGTGTGTCGATAACGCAGCTCTGAATTGCTCGGTCTAGCTTCAAGAATCGCAACTCCCCTTAATTTTACATATGTATAATATAATATATATTACCTGACATGCACTGCGCGCGCTCGACTCTTAACTCGCGCGTCTCCGCTTTAACTTTCTCTCTTTCTCTCTCGCGGTGAACTGCCCTTTCTCACATATTTTCTCTCGCAACCCTTTCCTCTTGCCCCTTCAAAGTTACCCGTCTACCTCTAGCGAACTGCACGACGAGGACTATCAAGGACGATCCCGGAACTCTCCCTCTCTGTCTTAGCAACGGGATCGAAGAGACAAGGCTGCTGAGCAAACGGAACCGGAGGTGAAGCGAAAACGGAGGGAAACGAGTGCCGACGCGATATGCTGCTGTTGCTGCTGCGGCGTCGAGAGAATCAGTACCAGCTGTACAACCGATCGTTTAGATTTAGAATATCATACAAGCATGAGGAACTCGGTCAGTCCTAGTCTCGGTCGGAACAAATGCAAGACCATACTTCAATTCCTTAATGTATTCCGCACGGTATATAAAAATACTGCGTGTAAAAAGCGATCTCACAATTGTATTACAAGTTAGACTCTCCTTCCTATTAGTATAAATGCAGAGTGTTACAATAATGCGTAGAGTAAATGCAGAAGTAACGGCGAAATTTGTTTCACGCAGAGTAAAGAATCAAGGACGCTGAGACGAAAGCTCTCGGAACACACACACATACACACGGTACACCTGGCGCAGAGCTAGTAGATGGTACGAATCGAGGGCACGCCAGCAGGGCACGTTGCATTCGTTTATTTGCCTGGCTGTATTTAATTGACCCCCGGTGTGCCGGCGCGCGCGAGAGGAATTACAAGAGACACGAGGCCGCGCGAACCGCTCGGCGGTCATTCAATTAAGTTTTCCTCGTCTTTTATATACAAAAACGTTATATATCTCACTACGACCGCTCTTGAGGTTCGTCGCGCCTCTCGTTCCATCTTCTACCTTCTTCCTCGTGCTATCTCCGCGAGTACCTCGAGAAAGTGTACGCGTTTCGTTCTTGGATTCCTGTACAGCTCTCTCTGTGGTTGTGCACTGTTTCCACTGAGCTTCGCTGGTGTATAAAACGTGAAAGTCTTTGATTAAGGCCCTGTGTCAGTCAGTTGGTCAAGAAACACTCTTGGCTGCTCGAGGCCGGCTAAAGCGCCCCAGGTGGCTTCCTACTCGAGTAGTAGTGATCGGTAAAACAAGGTCTCAGTGGTTCCAAAAAGAAGAAGTTGCTCTACGGTACAATACCTTTCGAAAATACCCAGTTCGAAGCCAGGCTTATCTTGAATATAAAAGAGTGCAGTGCCTAGCGCCTGCCCCTTCGCTCGTCGGCGGCCTATCGTCGAGGAAGCAAATCAGAAAATAGTTCTATTATTATGCCGAGTACATGCGCTTAATTACAATTAGTGTTGTCGCGCCGACGAGTTAACATGTTGTGGAGCAGGGCGAGGACTTGTTCGCTTTACAGAGCCTATTGCATCCTTGCTCTTCTACCCTACTATACATTTGATTCAATTAGTTGCTTTCTTATCCTGTGAATAGTACTTCATTACGCCTAGCTCATTTTTATAAATCTAATCTAGCTACAATGATTCCTCTACGTCGCGGCGGACTCGTCCGGTCGGTCGCTCTTACTTGAAGATATGCATTTGCCAGAGAAAACGCGTACACCTTCCCGAGACGTCGCTGTTCTCCCCGAGAAATGCAAAGGAAATGCTTGGTTTGATTAATGTAGTCAAAGGGTTCCGTGCTTACTGGATCTCGGAGTGTGCAATCATTGATTTTTCTTGGCCCATCGGTGCTCGCAAAGTGTCGTATCGAAAGTTAGTATTAAAGAAGGATTCTTTCCCCCAATGTTTGCCGGTGTATGAAAAACGTCAAGTCCCTGGTGCGTGATATTCGTGTAAACGTACACTCATCATCATTGTATAATAATCGCGATGGGCGCGTGCTGGCACGCGCCAATCTGGTTCCTTCCCGTATAAAACTGCGCGCGCGGCTTGTGCCTGGAGCTTGGAACTCGCAGCATTCAAAGGTAAAATGCAAGGGGGGCGGGGGGACACGACTTGTCGGTACACGATTGTTGCAATGATCCTATCACGATCGCTCGTACATGCATAAAGTGTCGTGACTCGGATGCATATAAATACATATAAACAGTGACGCATGTCTCTATCACGGCCCTTCACACGCATACGTGGCGCGAGCGTGCCTTTACACATAATTTTCCCTAACTTGGCACCATGCGATCCGTCTCACCCGACCAACTCTTGTCTCCTTCAGTCCTCGCCACCGCGGAGGCTTCCGAGTTCGCGTCATCCAAGGTAATACGCATTAGCTTCGCTAATTCCACTAAAATTCCGACGACCCGACGATCCCTCGGGCCTCGACAATATTCCAGT
Organism: Crossocerus cetratus; assembly: GCA_963675795.1. Classification (NCBI taxonomy): domain Eukaryota; kingdom Metazoa; phylum Arthropoda; class Insecta; order Hymenoptera; family Crabronidae; genus Crossocerus; species Crossocerus cetratus. Next base: position 22,169,451 of record OY776664.1, read on the forward strand.
ACGGGCACCTCGTTCTCCAGAGTCTCTTTCAAATGGCACAACTCTCTCTCCCTCGCTCTTTCTCTCTCACACTTACGTCTAAAGATACGCCGGAGTCTAACAAAGTTGGTAAAACCTCGACAACTGCTTTTATAAATCTTGGTGTCTCTCGAATCGCTCGCTCACGGCAACGAAAAGCTACGAGAACGTCTGAGGTGTTGACATGTCAGCATTTATGGAAGCACACATACACACACGCACACACACACCTCTCAGCTTTATCACAGTGAACACGACTGCCAATCAGTCACCTCGCTCACGCACTGCCTAAACACGATCCTCCCAGTAGAAAATCCAAACGGCGACGCCGCGCATTTATCTCATCGAGACAGAAAAGAAATTCAGAATGTAGTGCTTACATCTACAATAAGTACTTCGAACTGTGTAATCACACTGTATATCTCTCTCTCGCACCTAGTAGCGAACGAACTGAGTCTCTGCTGGTCAAGACGAAGCCATTGGAACGAACACCTCCCCCTCGGCGGGGCTGAGGCGGGCAATGAACAAACAAAGAAAAAAGAATGCGGCAAAAGAAAATGCAAGAAGAGTCTCTGGAATTACTGACTGATTCGCTCGAATATTCCGGGTAACGGAGAGTCGTGCCACGTGAAGGAGGCCGAGGATTTATTAATATACATACGTAAGCGACGCGCGCGGCCTAAGATCTCAAAGCTGCGCCGAGGAAAGAAGGTAGAGCAATGTGTGTCGGAGCTTGCGTTCGGTCGAGAGTGGCGACGGCGACTACAAGCCGCAGCTCGATGATACGATTTAAACATTGTCCAAGCGCCGCTCAGTTGACGGTCTCCTCGCCGTCGATACTCTCATCCTGCGTGGTCGAGTCGTCCCCGGAACCACCTGTCTGCACCGAGCCGCGCTTCAGCCGGCTCGAACTCAAGCTCATCGGTGGCCCGCCGCGCCTGTAACACAAACTACATAGTCACACCACTAAGACTCTGAATGTCCACTGCTCTCGGTTAGGCGAAGTGTTAGTTTGCAATCGGGCCAATGATCGAAAGGTCAGAAGTAGAGGCAGAGATGATGCATTATCCTCTAACATTAACAGTCATTTTCTAAAGGAAGGAGCAGGCGCCCGCTGTATGAGCGAGCTTCGTTTAGAATGCAAGGAGAGATTAGACAGCACTCGGTTGGTATGTTATGTAGGACTGGAGAGTTGCGAGAAGTAGCACGATTCGGGTAATCAAACAGAAAGGCTGCAGTGAGTAGAACACAAAATCCGGGGGGCAAGCTGATAATACCGATGAAAGATGAAGGGCGACCTCGTCCTTCGGCATGACTTGTTCCACAAAGTGTGATCTTCGTCCAGTGGATTGCTTCGGAAAATACCGGAAGCAGTAGAATCATGATAGATCGTGACAAAATGAAGAAGGAAGTATAACATACTTCGATAATGAACAAGTGTTTGGTTTTAGTTGATTACGTGATTCCTATGTGATATTCAATGTACATGTTAAATGTGCTTGGTGGAGTGCGGCGATGTAGGTAGTCTGATGTGAAGAGATCGTGGAGTAAAATGCGGCAAACTTACCTTAGTTTATTCTTAAGATTGGCTACTTCGCGTGTAAGCTCCTCCTGGGACTCCAGCATATCATCCATTTCCCTCTGTGCTTTTCGTTTCATGGCTTTATGCCTGCTGATTTCTTCCTCGGCCTCGTCCAATTGCCTCTTGAGCGCCTTCATCCTGGCGTTAACCTTCTCCGCCTGTTCCTTGTATTGGTCAGAGTTTCGTCGCTCGTCCTCGAGCTGGAGGCTGAGCTCCTTCAGCTTCTTCTCGAGCTTGCGATTGATCTTCTGCTGGGCGAATCGCTCCTTGGCCTCGGTTTCAAGCTGCTCGTCGAGGTTGTTGATCTTCGACTCCAGCTGTTGAATGGTCGCCTTGGTCTTCGCTCGCTGAGCGGTCTCGAGCTCGGTGAGCTTCGCCTTCAACTCCTTGTTCTGCCTTTCGAGCAACAGCTTATGGGATTCGAGCTTCTGAGTGGTGGATCGCTCGGTGGCTAAGTCTGTGGTTAGTTGCTCGATGGAGATTTGCGCTTTCCTTCCTCGGTCCATCATCACTTCGGCATTGGACTGCTCCTCTTCGAGATCCTCCTCGAGTGCTGCGATTCTAGCCTCGAGCCTTCTCTTCTCGTCGAGCATCAGAGTGCCCTTGTTTGCGTTGTTGTTGACCTCCTCTTGCAGCTCGTCCCTCTCGTTCTCGGCGGCTCTCCTTGCGCGCTCGCTGCTCGCGTAGTCTTCGGACAGTTGCATGAGATCCGCTTCGAGGCTCTTGACTTTCCTTTCGGTCTCTTTGGCGGTGGCTGCCAGCTCGTCCCTGGCCGCCCGAGCTTCCTCGGTTTCCCTCGTGCAATCCTTGATCTGAGCTTGAAGCTTCTTGAGCTGCTTCAGTGCGTCTTCCTTCACCTTGTTGTGCATCTCGAGCTGCTGCTCGATGTCCTTGTAATCGGCTTCCATCTTCTTTCGCTGTGCTATCGCAGCCGCACGCTGTTTCCTCTCGTCCTCGAGCTCGGCTTCGAGGTCCCTCAGCTGCTTCACGAGGCCTCTCCTCTTCTCCTCCGCTTGTTCTTCTTTCGTCTGCAAGTCTCGCTCGAACTGAGCCCGCATCGCCTGCATGTTTACTTCCAACCGCAGCTTGGCATCCTCGGTGAATTGCAGCTCATCCTCCAGTTCCTCCACCTGTGACCTCTGTTCGGCCAGTTGAGATTCTAAAGCGCGTTTGGCCTTCTCTAATTCGTGCACGTTCTTGTCCGCGGTTCCTTGATTGTTGACGAGTTCGTCCAACTCGGATTGAAGACTTCGACGAACACGTTCCAGCTCCTCCACCTTCTCGTGCATTTCGTCCAATTCTCTGGTGAGAGAAAGCACTCGCGTTTCCTTCTCCCGGGCTTCTCTCTCCGCGGCGTCTCTTTGCTCGGCGTACTGTTCCGACACTGCCTTCTCCTCCGCCAGCACCTGTTAATCGTAAGGTTCTTATAGTAAATGTCCCACGCTTGCTCACCGCAATAAAAGGTTCGATTCTCGATTGTAATACTGCGGTAATATGTACACTACGATGGTTCGGAGGTAACGCAATGATGTGTACTCTACTGCAAAATGAATCTGCCATACACGAGCTCTCACTAAATAAAATTAAACATTGGTTATTTACCATGCCATCCTAGATCGAAAAGTATTTGCGACAGGGCATGAACAAAAAAAACCCTTTATGAATTTAATGACAAAAACGAAGTAATCTGCACTGATGTCGCATTCCTTTTAGTAGAAAAGAAAATCAATCAACGTAGTCGATCAATTGAGTATAGTACTCGTTCGATAGGATGCAAGAGGAGCCTCACCTTGTCGAAGTTCTTCTGCTTCTTCTCGAGTTCCATGACTTTGGCCCTTTGTGCTTCCAACTCGATGATGCTATCCTCAAGTTCGGCTTGAATCTTTTTCTTCGACTTATCTAATTTGTCGTTGGAAGCTTGTAATTCTTCGACCTGCCTTTGCAAGGCTTCGATATCTTTCATGCACCGTTTCCTTGCTTCCTCCAAAGCGGCGGCGGCCTCCGACTCGTCTTCGGCCTTCTTCTTCGCCTCGGCTAGTTGCACGTTCAGCGCGAGCACTTGCTTGTCCAGGCCGCGCTTTGCCTCCTCCTCCTCTTCCAGTTGATCGTGCAAGCTCTCCTTCTCGCTTTCGAGAGCCCGCGTTTTTGAGCTGAGAGCCAATTTCTGCCTAGTCTCCTCCTCGAGTTGTTGCTGGAGCTCGGTGAATTGGGACTCGCAGGTGGCCGATGCCTTCAATGCTGCGGACGCCTGAAATGGAAATGCAATTCATTTAGTAACGAAGTTTATATTTGAGCTCATTGATGTGTGTGACTGACAGGAATGCGAGGGAGAACTGTACCTTTAACTCTGCGGCCTCTAACTGCTGCATGACGCTCTCGGATTCCTGTTGTAGTTTGGCTACTCTCTCAGCCAGTTCTTGTTTAGTCCTCTCGACTTCCGTCAACTTGGCATTCACTTCGGCAAGTTGTTGTTCAGCCTGCTTCCTCCTGCGATCGGACTCCTGTCTGCTGGCACTGACTGATCGCAATTCCGTGGCCAGATCGGCGTTCTCCGCTTCCAGGGTGCTCTTGGCCTTCTCGAGGACAGCCTTGGTCTTCTTCAGAGCGTCCATCTGCTCGTTGATGGCAGTGAGCTCTTGGGTATGCTTGTGCCGCATGTCAGCGAGGGTAGCTTCGTGCAAGGATGTTTCCTCCTCAAGGTTCTTTTTCAGGGTGGCCAGCTCTTGTTCTCGTTTGCTCCTGAGTTCTTGTTGCGCCGCAGTCGTATCGAGGGAGTCGAGGAGCTCATTCTTGAGAGCTTCAAGCTCTTCATTGAGGTCTCTCTTGAGTTTCTCGGCTTTGCTCCTGGCTGCCTTCTCCGCTTCCAGATCTTCTTGGAGTTCGGCGAGCTGGGATTCCAACTCGCGGAGAGCCTTTTGTGCTTGTGCCTTAGCGGCACTCTCGTCGTCCATCTTTGCCATTACTTGATTCAGTTCCTCTTCCCTCTTGCCGAGCTGAAGTTGCAACTCTTCTACTTGGGCTTTCCTTTCGGATAGTTGTTCCTTCAGGTCGGAAACTTCTGTCTCTACCTTCCTTTTCGATCGGTCGACTTCCTGTCGCTGCTGGTGGTCTTTTAACAATCGTTCCTCTAAGTCTGCAATAGTCGCCTCGTGCTTTGCCTTCAGTTTGGAGAGATGCTTCGCCTTCTCTTCTTCTTCCGCGAGTGTCTGCGAAAGATCATTGGCTCGCTCTTCGAAGAGCTTCTTCTCCTTCAGTAGCTTTTGATTCGTGTCGTCGGAAAGAGCGAGGTCCTCCTCCAGCTTCTTGATTTTGCCATCGCACTGCACTTTCTCCAGTTGCAGCTTTTGCCTGGCGCCCTCTTCCTCTTCCAGCTGGTCCTCCAAATCACTTATGTTCAACTGGAGCTTCTTCTTCTCTTGGGTCAAAGTAGCGCTTCGCTCTTCCTCCTCTTCGATCCTGGCTTCGAGATCGTGGAGAATCTCCTCGAGCTCTTGCTTCCTCGCTGCCAATCTCGCTCGCATTTCCTCAGCCTCCGCGCAGAGCTCCACTTCCGCTTGCAACTGCTCGGCCAGCATTGTCTTCTCCTCGAGAGCCTGCTGGTATTTTCTCTCGTACTCTTGAGCGGAGGTGAGCTGCATCTCAAGCTTGTCGCGCACTTGCTTCAACTCGTCTTCCTTCTGAGTGAGCTTCTCTTCTTGCTTCGTGACTTCAAGAAGTGGCTTGACCTTCGTGTAAAGTCGCCACCACTGCCAGTTACGGAGCTTCAAGTAAGCGGCGCAGTTCCGCTGGATAATTCGGATGGCATTGAGTTGCTGCAAACGCTTTTGGTAATTCCGGCGAGCCAAAAATCCACGGCAGAAAGCTTGGAAGTTGACGATGATGTCGGTGATCTTATAATCGCGCTCTTCCTCGAGGTGAGCCAGTACTCCCGCGCGGAAGAAAATCTTCGACTGACCGACACGGTAAAGATTCGGATCCAACTCCAACGCTTGAATCATCTTCTCGCAGGCTTTCTTTCCGTCCATGAATCCTTTAGGAATGGCATTCGGGGTAAGAAGTTCATAGCGTTGTCTGAACTCCTGGAAAGGTATCCTATTGGGGAATCCTTGTCTGCAGATACGAATTCCTTCCAGGACACCGTTGCACCTCAATTGGTCCAGTACCAATGGCGCGTCGATTTTACCCGCTCGCTTCTCGTGATTCGGTATGATGCATCGCACAAAGTTGGGATTAGTGTTCCTCAAAGTGACCATTAGTTTCGCGAGCTGTTCCTTGTAGAGTTGGGAGACAGTACGGAACATACCCTTGCGCGTTCTCGCGCCGAATTGGGTGTCGGTGAGCGCTTGCTGGGCCATGCCGACGATCTCAGCGTCCTTCCAGATATGGCAGACGAAAGGATCCTGCGAGGCTTGCAGCAGACTCACCACATTCTCATTGAGGGGGTCCATGTTCTTCATAAGCCACTTGGCTGCCGAATAATCGACCTTGCCGGCATAGTGAATAATGGCGAAGTCCGCGACACCGCGGAAGTCCGTCTTCACGAACTTCGGATGTACACTGTGGGCACCTACGAGCTTCTCAACGAAGGTCTTGTCGGTTGCCTTCGGGAACCAGCACTCCTCGTCGAGCAGGGCCATTATTCCCATGGGCTTGTCGATCAAATCGATAGTCGGCTGAAGATCTAGCCCGAAATCGATAAACTTCCACTCGATGCCCTCTCGTTGGTACTCCTCCTGCTCGAGGATGAACATAGTGTGGTTGAAGAGTTGCTGGAGCTTCTCGTTGGTGTAATTGATGCAGAGCTGCTCGAAACTGTTGAGCTCGAAGATCTCGAAACCAGCCATATCGAGGATACCAATGAAACTGGCTCCTTGCCGCTTGGTTCTATCCAGCGATCGGTTTATCCTGTTCACCAACCACCTGAACATCCGCTCGTAGCAAGCCTTCGAGATCGCCTCCACGGCGAACTCCACTTGCTCCTTGGTCTGCGCTTTCGTCACGAAATCCCGGCTGACTTTGATTCGCGGCTTGAGGAAGGCTTTCGTCATCTCCGTGACACTGAGGCCCAGCAAGTGCGAAATCTTCTGCGCCACTGTGTTGTCGGGTAAGGTCGCCTGCGCATAGGACAGAATTTCACTCGCCTAATGCTCACCACGCTTGATTCACCACGAGAGTAAACAGGCTTTCGGTTCTTACCTGGTCCGAATTGCGTTCCTGTCGGAACTGCATCGAGCCGAAGAGCATGACGGCGGAGACGATGCGGAAGATCGAGGAGAAGTCCTCGTTGGTCATTCCCATTATGTGCATCGACTTCACGGTGGAGAAGAACTCCGCCGAATCGTCGACACCCGGCACTGGCAGTGCTCCATTTGATAGGAAGGGATAGTGTTTCGGATCCTCTAGAATGAACTCCTCTGCAAGCACACAATGTTTGGATTAATCATTATTGAACTACCTCGTGTTTTACTAGAATCCAGAGTGTACACTCACTCTTTTGCTCCGGCGAGGCACCTGCCAGCAATTGGTAGAATATGTGGAACGTTCTCTCGTCCTTCGCCTGGCGGATTGCTCTCGACTTTTCCAGCAAGTAGGTCTCGATGTTCGCGCCGGCAATGTACCCCGAGGCATCGAAGTTTATTCTAATGAATTTACCCTGAAATCAAGTCCGAATTAATACTAACGTGAATCATCCCTCGGGCGAATTATTCGCGAAACTCCTGAATAATAGATAATTACAAATCTGGAGGAATTGTCGTTCTTCACTGTCTTCGCATTTCCGAAGGCCTCGAGAATCGGATTGGCCTGCAGCAACTGTTGCTCCAGTTCGCCCTGTTAGATGAAACGAAACTTCATTAGTCCAAATCCATAGTGAGCTTAACGAGCATCCCAGCGGACGCGTTTTAGCCATCACCTTAAATTGAAAGCTACACCGAAAAGGCTCCTTCATCGGAGAACATCGGGATGCACTTGTTAATCGTGACGACAGTTAATTATAAACGAAAGGGGATGAGAGTATGAGTGAAAGACCGAATATATAAATCCACTACTTGAGAATAATGAACACTGAAACATATATTTGTACAGACACTGCAGGGAAAGCGTAAACACAAGTAATCCTCCGTCGTTAAAAAGCATCGTTAAGGCTCAGAAAACTAGTGGGGCCGATAACAGACAAACGTACACAGCTCTTAAGCCTGAAATGGATCCATAATCACCGAAGACTTTCACTCTACGGTATCTTTAAAATGCACTACTCTGCTCAACGATATGAATTTCCGATTGCTCATGGCATCCATTCCAGGGCACAAGTGTGGGGTAACGCAAGCACGATTACAAAAGTGATTAATGGCCTGAGCTCTCACGTTAATTACCGCAAACTTGTCCGAAACACTCGACGAACCCTTTTGTTATCCGAACAGCCGCAACAGGACAGATTGCACACGTGCTGGTTAGTACGAATTAACAGAGGAGTCTCGGGAGTGAAACAGAAGTCGAACACGATTGCAAATATTAGTAATCGACACTCGAGTGGATTATTACTTTTATCAATTATCAATACGATTCAACGAAAGCACAACATGGGTCGAACACAAAATCGACAATGTGGGGGGCAATAAACTAGTGGTCAAGTTGCAATAATATAAAGAATTTCAGGCGGAAAGGCCATTTTTCTAAACTCCAGGCGAGCGTCGCGTATGCACGATTGCATTGGAAACCCGCATACCGCAGTGTTAACTGATACCAGTGGAGCTATAAAACCAGCAGTAAAGTTAAGTCACGAACAGCTAATGAGCCTGGCACTCCAGCGAAGTTTCAGTACACAATATTTGTTCCCTTGTTCTCTTGAGTATTGGACATCGGACGAATGTTACCATAGAGAGAAAATCGAGAGGTAACAATAATGAATGAATGAAACTAAGGAAGGTACGAGTGGGACATGTGACAAGGATGGAGCACAGCAGTGTGTTGAGAGTTGATTTGTCTCCTGCAATTTGACTTACTATGATCAAAGCCGGACCCGGTGCCTAGTGGTGGTCGTCGAGGAAAGGTCAGCACCGAGAATGAGACAATTGGACAAGCGTTAAATCACCGCTCGTCTTACTCTGCATCATTGTTTTTCATCTTTATATTATCATGAATAGTTAAAAAAGCGCAAAACAGGCTTGTTCCCTCACATAGGGAACCAGTTGGTGCTCGCTGACCTCCGAACTCTAAACCAGAACCATCGAAACGTCTCAGCGAAGTAGAATCTAGCAGAGCCTAGAATCAAAGGTCCCAGCTAAAAGGGGCCTCTTCGAGGCCGGCAGTAAAAAAGTGGGGAACCGGTCGTAGCCAAAAGTGCGCATTAAATTTCGCAAAGCAGCCAGCGAGTGCTGGCGAGGATGTGGCGGCGACTTAGGAAAGAGAAGCCGCCGTCGCCGGGACCGTTGCCGTGACTCACGTCTCGCCCCTTATGACTCAAACTCAAGCAAGTGGATCATTACTCTGAAAAAGGACACATCCTTCGCCCGTATCGAGGCATCGATCGCGATCAATCCTCGGCACAAATTAGCCCAGTCACTGCTCGGACGTGCCGGCTTTCATCGATGCCTGTTGCAATTAGGAGGATAATGGGCCTCCACTGATTCACAGGCCCTTCTATGTCCTTTCTTCCTATGTCAAGCTGCCGCCGATACTCGCTCAATCCCAATGCCGGCATTCGCACATTTAGCTACCAATTCGAGCTCAATTATGTTGCTCTGTGCTCCCTCGTCATACAATTTAGAGTAGTGGGGATGTAGTTTAGTCGGCTCGACTCTGCCGACGATAAGAATCGTTTCCAATCTCCCAATGCCTTTCCTCTTTACCTAAAAAACGTGGCAACTCAGTGGAAGACGGATTTTGTGGTCGGATTTCCTCCTGGTTATCGTCCGCTTCCGAAAACCATTTACGGGAGCCACGCGAGAGGCAATAAACCGCTCTGTACTACTTGCTGGGAATTTACTGCACGGAACTTGTTTCCAAAAAAAGAAACTTCTCTGCGCGCTATAATATTTAAAGGATTATATAAATGAGAATACCGAATTGATCTGGCTCTTACCGCATTTGACTTGGGTTTCGAAGCAGCCACGTACGCCAGGTATTGTATCACCTTCTTCGTGTTCTCCGTCTTCCCGGCACCGGATTCCCCAGTACACAAAATCGACTGGTCCTCTCGGTCTATAAAGAAAAATCAAGTTAATTCTCACTCGACTGTAATTCTGCAGATCTTTCGTTGGACTGATTCAATATCGCTCGCTTAGCAGTGGCGGGGCCGAGAAAAAGAGGTAGATGCCTGATCGATTGCGGTTTAAGGGCGGATAATTTGTGGCGGATTATCAGGCAGGTAATAATCACCTTGCAGCATCGAGCGATAGGCAGTGTCGGTGATGGCGAAAACATGGGGCGGTACTTCGTGCCTCTTTATGCCCTTATACCTCTCCATTATCTTCTCCGTGTAAATCGGCAGCCTCTTGTACGGATTCACCACCACGCAGAACAGGCCCGAGTATGTCTGTAATCCATAACAATAGTAATTACTTCCATTGCCTTTTCCCAGATTCTAATTACTCAAGTGACTCTTTTGATTCTCAATTCAAGTCTAATACAATTCGTTCAACAATAATAGAAAAATTGAATATGGTAATCGAAAACAATAGTTTCCAATTACACCAATAATCAACAATGTTACAAAAAATTAAGAGTATTAATTAAATAAAATAATAACCTGAAATAATTGACTTCGTGGTTACTTTTTAAATAATTCATTCTCCTTTCGATCATCATATTTTGTCTTGCTAAATGCGAATAAATGAGCGGCGGGATCTCGCCGAATCGATTTCCCCCAAGAAGAATCAGGCGGACTAAAAGCGGGGCGGCGGCGATGGACTCTCGCCTCTTTGTTTACAGTGTAGCGTACTGCCGTACAAGGAATATTTAAGAAAGGCGGGCGAGAAAGGAAGGAAGGAAGGCCGCCGCGAGCGTGCGTCAGCTTTCGCGAAGGATGAGCAAGCGCGGGATCGGCTTACGCGCCCGCTTCGGCAGAAATTCCCGGCACATGTGTAACCGCGAAAAAATGCCCGCTCGGAAGAGAGAAGATCGTCACTCTGCCCGTCCAATAACCTCGCGCGATCGACTTGCTCGCTCGGGGATTTGCTGTCGTTAATCAACAATCCTCGATTCCCCGCGCGGGGGGAGAGTGGGAGGAATGCCGGCGGTGTCTTTTACCGGGAAGCGGTGAAAGGGAAAAGTATTCGGTAAAAAGGGGCCCGAGTGTTTCTAAGCTCATTGGCGCGGAGTTCGGCTGACAAAGCGAGGAGAGCGCGGCAGGAAAGCCGGGGCTGGCGATAACGAAACGGGGCAAAGTTATTTAACCTCTTATCAAGATGCGCCGCTTCTCTCTCGCTCTCGCGCGGCCGCGGCGGAAATGTGCGCTCGCGGCGAAACGCGAGGCTAATTAATAAAGCGCGTGAGACTAATTAATAGAAGGAGTTTTCGGCCGCGGTGGTTACTCGAGGGCGCGGTTCATCAACCTGATTATCGTGTACTGTGACCTTAATTCTTTCCTTTTACATTTATTCGTACTTTAGTCTGCTTTTTAAATCCCAATTTCTGTTTCTTCAAAAAATAGAAAAATAGATATTGGTTATTGGCTGTATGTTAGTTGATTCGAACTTGACGCTGAAATTACTAATCGATTGTCGATGGGATTTCAGTATCGAATGACAAATATATCGAAATACAATTCGATAAATATCGAAATACAATTCGGCAATTAAGGAAATCCAATTTGATAATTATCAAAATACAATTCGACAATAATCGAAATAGAATATGATAATTATCGAAATTCAATTCGATAAAAATTGAAATATAAATCGACAACTATCGAATTAGTACATTTCGCAATTACAAGCCTAACGTTCTCGAATGAGACCATTTCCATGAGCGGCGCACGCCAAAACTAAACAGGACTATTGAAATCCGTCCATCAGCGAAGGTGTCAAGGTGTGATCGATCGATCCCTAAGTAAAAGAGAGTCTGGAAGAAATGCGAGCGGGGATTGCGCAACGATCATGGGCCAATTGATCGGGCCATATTCGGGCGGCGGATCCCGGAATCCGGCGGCGGAGCCGCGCGCTTTCGTCAGTGTCTTTCCGTAGAAGACTGAAAATACGGGTCGGCCATAAAAGGAGTCAATAGCGAGATTCTTTAATGGTACTAAGAGGAAGCGGGTTAAGGACGCTCGTCCTTATAAGGACACCTCTTTGCGCCTTCTCTTTCTCTCCTCTCGCTCGCTCGCTCGCTCCCTATTTACAAGCGCGTTCGCCGCGCTCCCTCTCTTCGCCGCTCGTCGTCCATCTCGGCTCTCGACGCTATCGTTACATTGAACTGGTCGCACAACATTTTGTTGCTCCCTTTCCGCACGCAGATACCAATTATCGTCCCGCTATACTCCCACTCCCTCTCTCCCTTTCGCTCTCTCGCTCTCTCTCTCTCTCTCTCTCTCTCGCTGAGATTGCGCGGTTTTAGGGGAAGCAATTCCAGAAATTGATGAGATTAATTGGTTTCTATGAATCTAAAACGGTGCTGTTCGAGTCCAACTTTTTCTGTGCTTTGGCGATTTTCTGCGGATAAGTCGAATCTTTCGATTGCGCTGGTAGGTTGAAAGTATGTAGATGGGATTCGAGGTAGCCGGTAAATTGAGTGGAAGTGCGGGGATTGCATGGGTGCGCATTGCTCGATTCATTAGGCGATTGAATGCAGGCCGATTACGCGACACGAGACTCTCCGCCGTTCATCGTCTTTCTATTGGTTTACGCGCGGGTGTAATGCGAGTGGGTTTATGCAACATGTTTGCTCCATTTTTGTAGAAAATTCGTCCAGAGACGATTTCTGGCATTTCTTCAATATTAAATCTTGGTTTTAGACTTTAAACTATAGAAATAACAAACAATCGTACGAATCAGAAAAATCGAACAACTTCCTTCCTATTCATCACAATCCTTCATACTCGACCAACTCAACCCTAAAATCAATATCCCACAAAAGCAATCCTCCAAACAATTCCCTCATAACAGTAGCAACTCCTCAATAAGTGCGCGTGTGCGCCACAGAGGGACAGTTAAACGTCTAGGAAAGTGGTTGCGGTCTGTCAGTGGGGCACAGGGAGGCTAGGTGGCCGGGCGTCTTTACTCTTTACTCTTTACTCGGGCAGGCCAGGAGGAGGAATGTGTCGGGGGGTCGACGACACCGGGGCGGAGGCAGAGCCTCCGAGGACCGGTTTCGGCCGCTCGGACCGTTCCGACCGGAGCCAGCGCCGGATTCGGCGGGGGAAGCGCAAGAAGCCTTCTTCTCCGCTGATCCTCCTCCTCGCCTATCCCAATTATTAAAACTAACGCGCTCGCCGATAATCGGGAGACGCGGTTCGGTCCCGAGGTGACCCGAATAGAGTCCTTGCGGGGAATCGCGAGGATTCCTCGCGCATGCGCGCTTGCTCCGCTTCGCGCGGCGAATAATTGATGGCGCACGCGAGAGAGTATTCTGAGTCATAGAGGTGGCGCGAGTTGTTTTGAATTCTGCGTGGAGGTCTTTCTCTCTTTGGGAGTTTTGTGGGGAGATTCGCTGGAGTTGGGTTGTACTGGTTTTTGTTTAATTGGGAGATGAGGGAGGTTGAGTATGCTGATGGGATGGGTGGGAGGTTGTGGCAACCTGTGGATGGCTGTTTGAGTAAGCATTGAAATTCGGCGAGCGCCGAAACGCCTATCTGAGCGGCAGCACTGATAAGCCTTCCTTTAAGTACTTCCTGGTACTGCCACTATTTCCCACTAGTCGGCTCAGGAATTTCCTACGCTGTGTCACTAGAATTCCAAATAAATTGTACAAATCCCTGGATTAGAAACCGAGGGAGCCTGAAAGCCGACAGTACACGCCATCCACTGGAATGCATTGAGTCCTAATACCTTCGAGCAAACTAACGCTTTAAACCTTCCAAAAATTTACTAGAAATTCCTTACTGAAAATTAATGCTCTGAACATCATTTCCAACTTCAATTCCAAACGGAATTAAATCTCGAACCTGACGATTTTGATCTAGGAATGAATTAAGAAATCAAATATGAATAAATCTCTCGACAGGACACACCCTGTGATCCAGCGGCGGAGAAGCTCCGGCGCGTCGGCTGGGAAAGTTTTGTCACCCGGTATAGGAATATCTGCTTACGCACGGCAAGCATTCTAGGACACGCCGGAATGACGTCATCCACGCTTCACGTACACTGAATTTTTTCTCCTCGGTCTCCTGCTGGCTGCGCCGGGACGGCGGGAGCCAATCGGTGGCGTCGCCAGGCCGAAAATCAACGAGTGACGAGTACGCGGCCGACTCGAATATTGGCGCTCGCGTGCTCGACGCCGGGAACCGAGCGCGCGCGCGCGCCGGAGACTCAACAGGTTTCGACCGGCAAGCGTTAACCCTTCGCTGAGTCATTAACACTCGGCCAATCGACGCTGGGTTAATGAGTTGGTTTTACCCAGCTTTTTCTGCTTGAGAGGAATAAGGTGAGAGTTTTAGGGTTTCCCGGGTTGGGATTTCGTGGAAATGTCTTTAGTCCTTTTAGTGCTGTGCGCTGCAAGGACAAACCCTCTTTGTCAGGCTTTTCTCGTAACTAATTATATAGCAAAATTACCCAAGTAGTAATAATCTTAGAAAACTCGAAATATTTCTAGAAATTTCAGTTAAACTTCAAGTAAACGAATTTCAGAAGATTCAAGCAGGAACTCAAACCAGGAAAATCGTCGGATCAAAATGACCCAACCGCAATCCAAGGAATCAGTGAATCACGAAGACCAGCAATTCCCCATCAACCTCCGAGCACTCAACCTATCTCGAAGCGCGGGAGAAAAAGATGTATAAGCGGGAAATGTCAAGGGGGTTCTCTCGATGACTCCCCGCGGCTCCAGAGCGCGCGCTTCTTCAATTAGTATCCGCGGTCTGCTCTCGCGGTTCTAAAGGGGCCAATGTCACTTCTTTTCGCCGGCGCGCGCCTTTTGCTTCTGTCACATTGACCCCTTTCGAGCTCCCTCGTAAATTGATCTACACTGACTCCCTCGCCCGCAGTAGTCGCCTAATGATTGCTGCTGCGAGACTACACAGACACAGAGAGAGAGAGACGGCGACTATTGACATGTTGACTAAAGCCGAAGAGATTATGTCTGATCGTTAAAACGCGGCTCAATTGCTAGCCAAAGTCCGTCGGGGCATCATTGTCAACGGATTGCATTGTGAAATTGATTCTGTCAGGGTTCCCGGTTAATATTTATTGGAAAATGTATTAAATATAAATTCAAATTTCTTAATATTAAACTCAAGTATATTTGAATGCGTAAAAACGCAATGTTCGTATTGAATTAAGCAATCATGTCAAACGCGATTGATTAGAGTAAAAATGATGATAGTAGAGTTCTTTGGTTTAGAATCGCAAGACTCAAGGGGTTCCATCGACAATGGCTTAACAATGCCTCGCTCCTGGAGTTAGCAAAACTCCATTGTTACTATTGTTATCCTTATCGCGCTCTAGCGATTATTCTAGGAGGTTCTTGCAGCGCGCATTCGTAGGATCATTCTCTCGGCAAGTAGTTCAAATAATCTAACGAGTGTTCTCTCGTTTGTTTTTATTCAGATTAATAAAACTCTGATAAAAGAGATTTTAAGAAATCGATTTTGAAAAAATGTCATTGAATAAACGAGGCTTATATTAATACAAATAAAGTCTGGACAGGGCGCGACCACCCAAATCCCCGGGACGGAAGATCAGTCAGAGTAAACGAGCGATTCGATTAAAGCTCGATACGCGCGCAAAAAAGGAAGCCAACGAGTGCCGAGGACGCTCGAGTTAAATGACTCATTCCGTACACGCTGAACTATCATTCCCCGCGATCGTCCCCTGCCACCTTGCCCTCCTCCGCCGAGTAGGTACGTGAGTAATAAGAGCCAGGCACGAAAACGTCCCTCGGCGGCATTGTGACTAACAGAAATCTCCACCGGCATGAATGGGACTCTAGCTGGAAGACTCTTTCAACTCCAGATTCCCTACTTTCCACTAAAGTGGAACTAACGATCG
The DNA here is from genome assembly GCA_963675795.1 of Crossocerus cetratus. Taxonomy (NCBI): domain Eukaryota; kingdom Metazoa; phylum Arthropoda; class Insecta; order Hymenoptera; family Crabronidae; genus Crossocerus; species Crossocerus cetratus. The sequence continues at coordinate 22,185,189 of OY776664.1, forward strand.
ACGGGGTCAATAAAATTGCATACACGAGTTATTCTTATCATTCGAATGATTGATTTCCAGTTGCCTGAGTCAATCAAAGCATCGAATCTTAAAGATCGATTACAAAAATCAACCGGACAATCCTGCAAATCCGATTCGAGATAACAATAAAGAATCACAGAACTGGTTCTCCAATCACTAAGAATAGAACCACCCGACCAAGAGTCACCAGTTCAGACAATTCTATCACAATTCTGGACAATTCCATTCCAGTCTCCAAAGCGACTCTCGGAGAAAAAATCCCGGGAGGATATCCTGGCATGCGGCGAGGCAGCCAAACCAAGAGAGAGAGAAAAGGGACTTCTAAAAGCGACGGTGAGTCAGTGGCGGTGGTTACGTGGAAAAACGAGGCTCGGCTCGTTATCAGCGCGCTGATAACGCCGGCCAGAAGCAAGTAAACCCACCTTCACGGTCAGTCATCCGTGAAAGTATGTACTCCTCGGTTTCTCCACGCCACCTTTTTCTCCCTCCCCCCTTCCATTCGCGCTGCCTCGGAGGCTCTGATTAATTCTTTATCGGCCAATTAACCCTTCGGCCGGCGAGCCGAGACTAATCGGATCGTAGGCCGGCATTGCTTAACCTTTTCCGTGCCGGGCGCGTAAACACACGTTGGCCAATTATGTCCGGCTGTCGTATTATTATTATGGTAATTTTCGTCATTATGAGATATTAATTATCTCATCACGATAATGGGTCATTCTGTCATTTTTCTATTACTACCGTCCATTTCTAGGCTTTTCTATGAAACAGAATTATAATATATATAATTATTCGCTTTTATAATCATTATAATTAGTAACTTTAATTGTGCCAGGATATTTGGTAATTTTACACAATTTTTAATAGCTAAAAAGTGAAACATTTCAACTTCGAATATTACATTTTTCAGTTTAGAAATTGAGACGGTGGCTCAGTGTATAATATCAAATGGTGGACAATGAAAGTATCGAGTTGGCTTTGAATCGGGTGCCAAAACAGGCAACGACCACCGACAATGTGATAGAAGCGCGCGGGCCGGGGTGCACTGACATTTGAAATCGTACCGAACACTTTCAGGAAGCAGTACAAGGCTGCATTGCCGGCATACCAGAAGGAAGCACAATGCGCACACTCGAGCGGCCGGGGCACGGCGTGTCGAAAATCCGAGCCGGTAATATCTGATCCGTCGTACTTCCGATGCTAAACATTTCTATATTAGACTTATTCTAAACCGAGCCGACCACTGGCAATTATAGTTTGCATTTAATTGTCGTCGAATATCGAATGCGGTTGATGTGACAATAAGCTATAATTTATAAAAATATTTTATTTTCATTTAATTTCAAAATTTCATGTTGTTGAAGATTTAATAAAGAACTTCAATAAGACTTTAAACGAGAGAACTGGAATGAGACTGAGAGGGTAAATCCGCAGGAAAGAAGTGTCGACGAGTGTTTCTCGATTTGCCAGCGGCATCGAGAGCGCCGAGAGTGCCGAGTCGAGGAGAGTCGGACTCGAGGGATCTCCAGGCTTGTCCTCGACATGATTTCGAAGTCAAGTACACGAAGGCTCAATGAGTCGAGAAGAGTGCTCGCCTTGCTCGCTAGCACCGATATCATCTTCCCAGCCCGCTTTCCACATTTATCCGCCTGCAATTCGATACGTCGCCCCGTCGGGCGCAAAAATTTCCATCGAATTAAACGCGCGCCAGCTCTCCAATCTGCGGAGTCAGGCCAAGTTCTGCTGCCACCCCTCCGAGTCGATCGGCATTGGAAACAATTCCAGCGAAATCGATGATCCCAGCAGTATTGCTTTATCAGTGGTTATATTGAGCAAGGAAGAATCGATTATGGAGGCAAAGTGCAATTAGAAGATAAGTGAAAACCGATTAGTAGTAATGTCCGAGCGATTAGAACCTCGCGATTTCGATATTAACCCATGCGGACTTAATTGAAAGTCGATCGATTCAATTTCTATCAATTAAAATCCTATCGGCCAAATCGTAAATTATATCAAAGTCAAATTTACCGCCCCAGTATGCATAATAATACAATTATTATATAAACCCTAATCATACTTAATTATGAATACCAATAACAAATTAGGAAAACGAAAACGAATAAAAAATTCGACTGGAATGTTTCCCCAGTCTCCAAACTCGCCGATCAACCGGCGCACGGCGACGCTCCGGTGAAATCCGCGGGTGGAAAATCGGCGAATCCCCTCGGATGCCGCGAGTCCATTATGCAACGGCTTCCCAAGTTGCGAGCTCGGGCTCGGCCACTTGTTGATTGCCGGTGCGCCGTGTGTGCGTCGCTCATTCGCTCCAAATAAATCTCTGCCCGCCGGCCGCGGTTTCCCCCAGCCCGACTTTCCGCGAAATCGGCCGGGCGGAGAAGACCAACTTTTCCAGAGGAAAATCGACCCGCTAAATCACACGGAACAGTTTCGAGGAGAGTCTCTGCCTCGGCTTGCATTACGTGTGTACGCTTCTTTCCAGCCGACGAATATAAAGGCTTATTTAAAGCCGATCAAAGTTACGACACTCCGCGCTCTAACCGCCGCGCGTATTAAAGCCCACATGTCTCCGGCGTGAAGGAGCGCGGCTCGAAATTCCAGCCGAGTGCGAGAGTCCCTTCGATCTAGTCACACTGCTCTTCTCTTATTTATAGGAATCGAGCATCAACGGTAAACCTCGACTCAAACTCAACCACTCGACTCTCCAAAACCAATGAAAAGCGCTCGACAAAGCAAACCCTTCGATCCACCGTACTCGAGCCCACAACTCAACCAAACAGAGGAAAAAGCGTGAGGGTCCGCGCTCTCCTCGAGGAACAAGGCGGCTTTGTGATAGCCGAAAAAAGCTATCCGAGCGTGGAGCGCGCGCCGTTTATCTGGCGGCGGAGTTGCACCTGTTTACACCTACCCAAAGGATGTACGTTACGTTACACGCGCGGTCGCCGTGGGCGCAGCAGGCGGCCACTCGAAAACAGTGCATTCATTAGCTCCGCGCGAGATAAAGCGAGAGGGAGAAAGACGGAGAGCGAGAGAGAGAGGGTGGCGAGTTTGGAGGAGCGTCGGAGAACCGGCCGATTGACAAGTCTCGTCGAAGAGACCGCGATGATAGAAGAGGCGTGTAAGAAAAAGAAAGAATGAAAGAAGAGAAACCGGAGAAGAAGCGCACGAGAGAGAGAGGGAGAGAGAAGCGTGCACTTTCGGAGGCGGTCCGATCGAAATAGAACGAGGCGAGAGAGACTCGAGGCTAGGCTCACGCATTGCCATAGAAACGGCGTGCGAGTTGGCCGAGGCTCGTAGCGAACCGGTAATTAGAGTGCTCGCAATCGCATTCATAGAACCGCACCATGTGCCAACGTCGCCGGCGCGACCAGCTCTCCTCGCTCGGACGAGCGCGCGCACCGCAGATATCTCCGGGAAAAGCGAAAGGATCGCAATATCTCCGGCCGGCTATGTCCACCAGAGTCCGAGGGAATATCAATCCTCGATCGCTTCGCTCCTCGCACTTTCGAGCGGGCGAATATCATTCCGGTCCATCTGGCGGCCTGCGCGCTGAATATCGAAAGGTGTCTCTCGCTCGCTTTCCTCTCTGGCGATTTGCATTTTCGGCTCGGCCACAAAGCCGCTTCTCTCCTCCGGCTCGCCCTCAGTATTCCCGGTATGCTAATTCTATTGGCAGAGATACGTTCCGCTTTCTCATCGCGGGCATTTCGGCTCCACTAATCGCTTCCAGTCCTCGGACACTAAGGTCAAAGGAACTCGGTTAATTGTCGCCGGCATGCGCGATATTCCTAACTCGACGTACGCGACTGCGAGCAAACCTCGCGCTAACTAGACTCGTGGAAACATTTCCATCGGTCCGGAGATCCGAATCTCCGATTCAGTCTCTCTCTATCTTTCTCTCGCTCCCGCGGGGACTCTGCATTCCAGGAGCGCGTCGATGCCATAAACGATTCCATTCACGAGGTCAATGCAGCTGTCAGCCCGGCACCGACTCTTCGCTCGGCCGAGTAAATCTTAACGATTCGCCTTATACGGCCCATCCCAATTAAGCTAGGCTTCGACGGGCCAGATCGATTAAGATTTTCCGTGCTCGAAATACGACACTGGAGAGTCGCGCTCAGCGCACAAGTAGAGGGCCGGCACCTGCATCGAAAGCCGCCGAACACGCCGCTTCGAATTCGAGCCACGCACCCGAATATACAATCACATCGAGCAGACTACGTAATACAAAGATCCTGTAATCAAGGCCCGAAATCATCGCGCTATCGCCAAGCTCCTCTGTGCGAGAAGCACGCGAGTGCGTGTCGCACAAGGTGGGCAGAGTCGCCGTGGCGAGTAGTAGGAGTCTAGTGAAAGGTTGTTACTCACGTAGATGAGGCTGGAGTAATATCGATCTTTGAGGTTATGTAGTACCGACGCCTCGTTGAGGCAGGTGAGCTCCGCCATGTCCTCGACCTTGTCGAACTTGGGCGGGTTCATCTTCTGTATGTCGTCCTTGGCGACGAGGACGCGCTTGCCGGTCTCGGTGATCTCGACCTCGACCTCGTCGCCGCGCTCGCCCTTGATGCCGGCGGCGACGAAGCCCTGGCTCTCGTGCGGCACCCACACCAGCTTCTTCTGCGTCCATTCTGCCTGGGTCGCCGGGTCATTGAAGCTGTTGCGGTCCACCGAGAGAAAGCGGAGCTCCGGGTCCGAGCGGTCCACCCTCGAGTCCGCGTCGGCCATCTTTGTTTTCTACCAACAGGGCGACCAGCAGGAGCCAGAGAGCGCGATCCGGCCGCTCCAAACTCTTCTTCTCTCTCCTCTCCTCTCCTTCTCTCTCTCTCGCTTACTCTCTCAGCGCTCTCTGCCTCTCTTGGCTCGAGTCCTCCGCGCGCACCACCGACGACAGCGAAGCGTGCGATCTGCTACCGCCGAGCGTCGTCGCCGAGGAGCCTCCTGGCACCGGGAGTAGCGGCGATGGTCTTCGTGGCTCCCTTCGAGGACGCGACGAAGACGCACATGTAACCGGAGTGCCGAGCCCGAGAGCAGCGACAGCACCGCCGACCACTGGGGATTGATATCCTAGCTCCGTACAGGCGCCCCCCTGTCGTGTATATATGTATATACGCTCGGAAATATATATATGGCCGTGTGCGAGTGTGTGTATATGCCTTTCTTCGCCGTATATATCAAGCGCGCCCGTATAACCACTCTTTCCGCACTCGCGCCAGCCACTACTCTACTCTCTCTCTATCTTCCTCGGCGTACGTTGTGCAGGCTCTCCTCTCTTTCTCCACTCTCGATTATTCGCCTCCTGCACCGCCGTTTTTACCCTCGGGCCTTCTCCCGTCTGGCACACACTCGCTCTTTCTCCCTCTTTCTCTCTCTCTCGCTCTCGCCCTGCGCGCTCTCCTCCGCACGGCACACACACAGTCCCTCTCTCACGCGATACGATTTTCTCGTTGGCCCGTTGCGATCTGTCTCCTCGCGCTCGTCGCCGTTGTGTCGCCTCCTCGCCGAGAGTTTAGTTTCTGCGCTGCCGAGAGCCGCCGCCACCGCTGTCGTCGCCGCCGAGCCTCTCTCCACACACCAGCACCGACGTCGAGCTGTCTCTTTAACGTTCGCCTCTCCTCTGCGCCGCCCGCCTTTAGACTGCGCCGCCGTTCTCCGCCTCTCGCTCGCACCCGCAACTCCCGGCGCTCGCCGCGTCTCCCTCGGGCGAGAGCGCCACAGTCACCTGGTGGGAGGCACGCGCACCCACCGGCCGCCGGCGACGGTGGCGCCGCGCGGGGAGACAAACCGCCGTCGCGCGCTGTCATTGGGCGTGGCCCACCCTCAACCACCAATCTCCGACGCCTCGCAGCTCTTTATACCTTGCGTGCGCGGACCACCTTCAAATCCAGACGGCATTCGACTCTGGCATCGAGTACTATGCGCCCGCAGAGCTCGCTCGTGCGTGTAGGAAACTTGAAAGACTCGCCGATGACCTTGACGCCATTTTGAGCCTCGCAGGTGGATCGAATTTTTGATTTGAATTCGACGACCGTTGGAATTCCGATTGGAAGATTGCTGGAATGGAATCTAATGACTGGAGGAATTATGAATGGCGTTAATCGTTGTACGAATGAATTTAACATGATTGGGGATTGGAAATGCAGTTTTGCCCAGGTTTTGCTTCACACGTTAGCTGTACCTGATTTGAATCGGAGAATTGGAGGAAGGATTGTAGTTTGTTGATACAGTTGTTGATAAGAGTTTTGAATGGAGCGATGCAGTTAGATAAGGGAGCACCAATCATGCGCTCTTCAGAGCTTATTATCTAAAAGAATCATCCTACTATCTTCTGCGCATCTTGATCTACGTGGGCAAGGGTCAAGATCGATTTTCTGATCAGTGATCCCAGCGTCTTCCAATAAGTTCCACTGTGAAAATCAAGCTCCCTGGTGGGCGTGCAACTGGGCTCGAAAGATGTATTACGAAGAGAGAAGCAGAACTTCCGCAGAATGTCCGAGCGAAAATGTAATAGAAATCGCACGTGTGTACACAACTAGATAAGTCCTGATAACTGCTTTCCAATCGATCAATAATTCCACGTGTGCAAATCTGTGCTACGCTGATTGTACAAATAAAGTAGCATCTGGTGCATTGGAGTGGACTTAAAATTTAAAATTACAATCATGTAACAAATACGCATCTTGATCAGGTGACCGTCGTGGACCTGAGAAGCGACACGGTCACAAAACCGACGAGAGAAATGCGAGATGCGATGTCCAAAGCGGAAGTAGGCGATGATGTTTACGAGGAGGACGTCACGGTGCAAAGTGAGAGCATTGAGAATCCTGAAACCTTTATTATTAATTATGAATAACTGAAGACGTTTATTACTCTGATAGAACTGGAGAGGATGGCGGCGGAGATGTTGGGGATGGAAGCTGCATTGTTCGTGACATCGGGAACAATGGGAAATCTGATTGCCAGTAAGTGCTCTCGGCGCATCTCCGAAACAAGTCATCCAATGTCTACTTTCCATTTCAGTAATGAATCATTGCAACGTGAGGGCCTGCGAGGCGTACTGCGGTGAATCCTCGCACATTCTCCTGCACGAGCAATGCGGCGCAGCCCAGTTAGCAGGTGTTTCACTAATGCCAATCCCCAACGAGTCCGACGGTACTTTCAGCCTGGACGTCCTGAAATCGAAGCTGCGGAAGGATCGTGATCACGAGCCGACGTCGAGTCTAGTCCTCGTGGAGAATACTCTAAACGGAAAAGTCCTGCCAGAAGAATGGGTGAAGGAAGTGGTCGCTTTCTCCAAGAAGCACTCGCTCAAGTTACACTTGGACGGTGCCAGGATCTGGAATGCCTCGGTCGCTTCGGGCAAACCTGCCAAGGAGCTCGTCCGAGGATTCGACTCGGTGACCTTCTGCTTGAGCAAGGGCTTGGGCTCGCCGATTGGCGCGATTTTGTGCGGCACTAACGAATTCATCGTGCGCAGCCGGCGAATTAGAAAGGTCCTCGGCGGCGGTATGAGGCAAGTCGGTGTTCTCGCCGCCGCCGGTTTGGTCTCGTTGGAAAAGATCATTCCAATTTTGAAGTGCGACCATAAACGGGCCAAGACTCTTGCTGAATATATAAACAGGATCGGCTCGACGGTGTTCAGCGCCGATTTGGAATTGGTGCACACGAATATGGTGTTTGTCGAAGCGAAGGGGAGCACCGGCATCACGGCTGCGGAGTTCGCGAAGCGATTGCGAGAAGTTAGCCCTGAGCAGTCCGGCGATCTGACTATTGTGAAGTGTTTCGCTCTGACCGATTCCCAGGTTAGATTTGTCCTTCATTACGACATCGACGACGATCTCCTTTCGGCAGCTATGCGTAAAATCGAATATGTTATTAAGCGAATAGACGCTGAATTCCTTGCTGCAGCTACGAGCAAAGTCAAATGTTAGTAAGGGAATGAATGCTAGTTTATGATTGCTATAACATGTACACCTGTTATGTAAACGCATTACTACGGTTTGTATGTGAGTACATTCTTGTTAATCCGTCATAGAATATAAGTGATATTGTAACTCGATTTTCTTTATCCAAGCCAATGTTGCTTTCGACGAAAAGATGGATTAAACTTATGAAAGTCTCGAATGTACTCTTCTCTTTATTATTCCCAATTCTTCTCTCCTTTACAAACGTGGAAATGTGCGATGTACGTTCTTCTTAGGCGCCTCGCGTTCTCTGTTAACTTTGGAATGCATCGTTAACAGGCTCATCGTCGTCGTCGTCATCATCTCCCTCGCTCTCGAATGTATTATCGGGAATATCGTACAATCGAATCATGGGCTTGTTCGGGTCCTTCATGATCAAGTACTTCCCGTCCTTCTGCTTCATGCAGATGTCGATGATGCACCGAAGGATGCCCCAAGCGTTGTCCATGTTGAGATTGATCTGGGTCGCGAACTCATTCGGCTTGTACTGCTGGGTGCCGAGGATCACGTGCTTGCTGGAATCCCTGACCATCGCTCGCGAGACGTATCCGAACTTCAATTGATCGGAGCCGGCGAGCAGGGCCTGGACGGTCCACTTGGCCAGTTTGCACGCGTTGTTTCTCAACTCGTTGGCCAACACGGCACCGCGCTGGGTGTCGAGCTTCTGACGCCACTCGACGCCATTCGCCAGCTTCGAGTCCCATTCGTTCAGAGCCTTGACCGTCAGGAATTGAGTCTCATTGTTGGGCCCTTGCATGACAGCGTCGTGCTCGCACCGCGATACCAGGACAATGCCGTTGTTCAAGTTCCACTTTCTGTATCTGTAAGCGACGCTCGCTACGTCGCTCTCCTCCTCCTCGGAGATGAAGGGGTTGCCCTCCTCGAACTTATGGCGGGGCTCGTTTGACTTGAGCACTTGCTGGGAGAAATTGTGATTGATGAAGGTGGCCTCGAGGGCGAGGTTCCTTGGCGAGTTGAGCGAGTTCCCGTCGTCCTGAGGGGGCTCCACGCTCGTCTCGTTCACGGTCAGCAGATCGAATTCAGTGTTGTCTCTCTTGTCGAAGAAGAGCTTGTCGCCGATCTTCTCGATGACGATGTCCCAGGAGTAGTTGCTACGCGTGCAGCACATGATCGTCGCTAAGATAGCGTCGGTGGCATACACGTTGCCCTCGGTCTTGGAAAGCTTGCGGACGACGGGGTCGTCGGTAGTGGTGACAGTGTGGAAGATCCTGTCGATTCTCTGCAAGGGCTTCTCGCTCTTGACATTGACTCTGTCGTAAGTCTTGTCGTAATACTCAAGCGAGCCGCAGCAAAGGATATCTTCTCCGTCCTTAACATTGGGCAAGGACAGCTTGGCGAGCCGTGGGAAGTCCATCTCCTCTATAGTCACCCAATCGGGTCTGACCGTAACGGAAGCATCCCTTATCTTGATGGGCGGCTGGTTCTTGTGATTTCTCAGACCCTGCTGCCTGCCCCACCGCTTGGTTTGTCCCTTGCGCTCACGCTCCCTCAACTTCAGCTTGCCAAGCTGCTGCATCTGAGTGAGAGTAGCACGGTTTCCACCACGGCCTCGCATGTTCCTCTGGTTGTGCCTGAAGCGACCACCACGTTGGTACGGTGGCTTCTGCACACGAGTCGTGTCCACCAAGTGGAAAGTGGTCTCATCCTCATCGTGGTAATAAGCATACTGACTGCCTGATCCAAACTGAGAAGTATACTTGTCTGTGGACAAATACAAATCCAATAAATCTCATACCCCAATCATCACCCAATACCTCCAATCAATATTAAACACAGAAACAAACAATTGCCAACTTCCAAACCAAATAAAAAAAAAAAGACTGCATATGATAATCCACGTCTCTCACGCACTGCGCAGCGTGTCACAGTGGGAGAATCGAACGGCGGAGGCCGGTTCTAGGTTACGAAAAACGGAGCATCCAGAAAACCACTCAAGCATCCGATACTTACTCGGGAACTTCTTGTCCTGGAAAGCGGGCGTCGTCCAGTCGGAGATCTAAAGGGAGCACAAAATTAGTAAACGACACCGGGGAAATAAACACTGTCGCGAATGGAAACGGTGTGGCTGGTAGCGTGCATATGCGTGTACCTTGCCGAGTCGATCGCCCTTGGAGAAAGGCTGGTAGGGGATGTCCTTAAACTGATCGGGCAGTTCGCAGGGGCCCCAGCCCTCCGGGTTGTGCTGGATCGCCGGCGCCTGGAAATGAGGAACCGCTTCCTCAATTTCCACGGGCTCCTCCATGGTCTGGTTGCTCACTTCGTCCGTCATTTCACGAGATCGCAATTCTTCTTGGCAGCGCCTCGCCAGGTTGCCGTGCGCTGATCGCGCATGCGTGCGTCACTCGGTCATTCCTCCTCTGCTCGGGGGAGCGCGCGAATTAAGGTGATTCTTGTTGGTAGGGTTTCATTGGGTAAATCGGATTGTTGACTTTGATTCTGTTTGTGTTAGAATACTCTGTAATGGAATATGTGTGCTAGTAGTTTAGTATTGCGTTACTGACAGAAAACACAGGTAATCAAAAGCAAATGAATTTTAAATTCGACGGCCAAGTAACTGGAACAGTGGCGCCACCATCGGCCGCCGCGGCACTCGCTCGAAAGCGCGAGGTCCGCGCGAGAACAATGGGATTCGTCAAATTCGCGACAGAATTTCAAAAGTATCGCGGAAACAGAGGCCGGGATATGTCCGCGGGATATCAAAGAGAGTTTCAAAATTTCTTAATTCGCCGCGACAAGTGGAATTCTCGACCGGACATGATCACTTTGATTAGAGGAGAAGTTGAGCACCGCTGGCCAAGCACAGGAGAGCAAAGTCAAATGGAGTCAAACCGAGTGAAATAAAGGCTGTCTGCTCGCCGCCCGCGGAGATATGGAATCGCGTTTCTTTCGGGACGCCGATAATGGAAGTGCATCATTGAGTTGTTAGGCGATCGGCAGGGCTTTCGGAGTACGCGATCGGCAGCCGCCCAGCTACGAACAATCGTGACTGGGACTGCGCTCGATGATGCCTCGGGACACCACCAAATCGTACGCTTACCAGGAGCTCTAGGATGGCCGCTGGAAATCATCGAATCATTCTCGCGGCAACCCTCCTCTGCGTCCTCTCGATACTCTGCAATGCTGCGGCCCGAGGACCCTCCACTCCGACCGCCGATCCGCGAGGTTAAGTTCGATGACAATTCAATGGGACTGGTCGATATGAGCACCTGCTCTTTTGCTTTTGTTTGTTTGTTGGGGAATCTTGATTGTTGACTCAATGACAATTGTCGGGTTAAGGAAGAACTGCGTCCGGGAAGTAGGCGGGTTGCTTGGGGTGGTAGATTTTGCTTGTTGAATTAGGAGATGCGAAGTCATTGTTTACACGAGATTTGTAATTGGTTGGGTCTGTGAATTGTTTTAGGATCCCCGACGCTGCTGTTCGCGACGCAGAAGGACATTCGTATGGCCAATGCCTCACGTTCGAATAAAGTGACAACGATCATTAAGGATCTCTCTGAGAGCGCTGCTTTGGACTTCTACTATGAGCGGGATTTGGTATGCTGGGCGGACAGTGGCTTGGAGATGATTCAGTGTGTCCGCACGAATGGTAGTTACACTGGGGAAAGAACGACAGTGGTGAACTCTAGTTTGATCTCACCGGATGGTTTGGCCTGCGACTGGTACACTGGGAAGCTGTATTGGACGGATGGGGAGAAGAACAGGATAGAAGTGACAAGCATAGACGGCCAACATCGCAAAGTACTGTTTTGGACGGATATTTATCAACCAAGAGCGATCGCTTTGGTTCCCATGAAAAGTGTTCTCTTCTGGACCGACTGGGGCGATGTGCCGAAAATCGAGAGGGCTGCTATGAACGGCGACCCTTCCACCAGGGAGGTCATCGTGTCCGACGATATTTTTTGGCCGAACGGCTTGACGATAGATTACGAGAACGAGCAGGTGTACTGGGCGGACGGTAGACTGAGGTTCATCGCCGTGATGGACTATCACGGGAAGAATCGGCGGAAAGTAGTTAGCCAAGGCTTAGATTATCCCTTCGCGATTACTTACTTCGAAAATAGACTCTACTGGACCGATTGGCGCACTTGGTGCGTCCACTCCTACGACGTTCGGCAGAGCCAAGCGCATCCGCGGGAATTATTCCACGGAGAATACATTCCCGGGGACATAGAGGTGTGGGACGCAAAGAGGCAACCTTATGGGTACCACCCTTGTAGAAAGAACAATGGGAACTGCTCGCACCTGTGCTTACTGAGCACGTCGGAGCCAGGCTACACCTGCGCCTGCCCGACCGGCGTGAAGCTGCTGGACAATTATACTTGCGCCGACGGTCCCGAGGAACTGTTGTTGATTGTACAGAGGAACGAGATTTGCAGGATATCGTTGGACTCTCCGGACTATACGAACTTCGTGTTACCCCTGACGGGTATCAAGCACGCGATTGCCATTGATTTCGATCCCGTAGACGAGATGCTCTACTGGACGGACGAAGAAGCGTGCGCCATACGAAGGGCCTTCTTAGACGGCTCTGGACAAGAAGACGTCATAGTCACCGAAGTGGAGAATCCAGACGGAATCGCGGTAGACTGGTTAGCTAGGAATTTGTATTGGACCGACACGGGCACGGATAGAATCGAGGTGGCGAGGCTGAACGGAACTAGTAGGAAAGTCCTCATCAACGAGGACCTGCTGGAGCCACGCGCGATTGCAGTAGCACCCGAGCTCGGATGGATGTTCTGGACAGACTGGAATGTAAAACGTCCAAAGATCGAACGTAGCAATTTAGACGGGACCGGACGAACTCTCTTGATCACGAAAGACATCGTCTGGCCAAATGGGATCGCGTTGGATCATACGAGGCTCAAGATCTACTGGTGCGATGCGAAAACGGATAAAATCGAAGTATGCAACATGGACGGTACCGATCGGCGAGAAGTCATCACCGACAATCTACCACATCTTTTCGGACTAAGTTTACTCGGAGATTATTTGTACTGGACCGACTGGCAACGACGAAGCGTCGACAGAGCTCACAAGCTAACTGGCGGCGAGCGAGAAGTGATCGTCGATCAAGTACCAAACGTGATGGGACTGAAGGCTGTTCATCTCGGCAAAGTCAATGGGACTAATCCTTGTGCTCATAATAATGGAGGGTGTAGTCACTTGTGTTTAAATAAGCCGGATAATAAGTATGTATGCGCTTGCCAAATTGGTTACGAATTAACCAAGGACAAACGGACTTGCGTGGTACCCGAAGCATTTCTCCTCTTCGCCCGGAAGGAGAATATAGGACGAATCAGTATTGAAAATGCCAATAACGATACGAATAATATCAACAACAATATTATCCCTGTGACTGGCGTGAAAGATGCAAGGTATCAAGGAAGAAGATTATTACTGAATTTATTGATTATTATTGAATGTTATTGAATATATTAATTTTCCTTCCAGTGCCCTGGATTTCAACATAGCCGACAGTCGGATTTACTGGACGGACGTGAAGCTGAAAATGATTTCACGCGCCTTCATAAACGGTTCCGAGATGGAAAGAGTGGTCGACTTGGGCTTAGAGACGCCCGAGGGTCTTGCAATCGATTGGATCGCACACAATCTATACTGGAGCGATACCGGCTCGAAAAGAATCGAAATGGTGCGACTGGAAGGTTGCAGTAGAAAGGTTCTTGTATGGAGCAACGTCATAGAGCCAAGGTGTTTGGCTCTCGATCCACAGCGCGGGTGAGTACAACTATAGACCGAAATTGATAACCATTTCAGCGTAACACAACAATGGACATTTCAGCCACATGTATTGGACCGAGTGGGGAAATTCTGGCAGCATAGAACGGGCTGATTTAGACGGAGGCCACCGCCAAACGATCCTCTCCAATATTGGAAAAGCTAATGGTCTGACGATAGACCATGCAGCTCGCAAGCTCTATTGGGCAGATTTGTTCATACCAGCGATAGACAGCTACGACTTGAAGACGAAACACAGAAACGCGATTATCATGAAAGATATCGTGTACCCATTTAGCATCACTCAATACCAAGAATACATCTACTGGACGGATTGGAACACGGGCGATATCGAGAAAGCCGACAAAACCAATGGAACGAATCGAATGAAGATTCACAGTAAACTGGAATCCGTCACGGATCTACTGGTCTTTCACGCATCGAGGCAATCCGGCTGGAATCCTTGCGCTGTGCGTAATGGCAACTGCAGCCATTTGTGCATTGCGCTGCCAGGGGAGAACGATAATTCGTCCAGCTCGTACAAATGTGCGTGTCCGACCCATTATAGCCTCGCTGCGGATAATAGAAGTTGTATAGGTAAGCTTTCTCTTCGCGCGAAACACCTTGAAATCAAATGTAAATCTAACGAGCGACATTCTTCCTTCCAGCCCCAAGGAACTTCATGATGTACAGCCTTCGTAATGCAATATACCGATTTCTGCCAGACACACAAGACTGCCCCGATATAGTATTACGTATACAGACTCTGAAGAATGTCCGCGCAATCGAATTCGATCCAATAACCCAGCACATATACTGGATAGACGGTAGAACCCTATCGATCAGGAAAACCCAGGAGAACAAGACTCACCCGAGTGTGATGCTCTCCGGAGGCTCGGGACATCCATTCGACCTCGCACTAGATCCCCTAGGACGGCTGCTTTTCTGGTCCTGCGCGGTGAACGATGCAGTGAACGTCACGAAGTTGGACAATGGATCTTCTCTCGGCGTGGTGGTGAAAGGGGACGGCGAGAAGCCGAGGAATATTGCCATTCATGCCGAGCAGAGACTGCTGTTCTGGACGGACGTCGGACGGAAGATGAGAGTAATGCAGAGCAAGATGGACGGAAAGGAACGTGTGGTTATTGCGACAGATATAGAACCTCCGACAGGTTTAGCGGTTGATACTGAGAGCAATATGGTCTTCTGGGCTCATGGAAATCAGATTGAGTGCGCCGATTTCAATGGAAACAACCGTAAGGTACTCGTCACCACTGGCCAGGGCTCCGCTGTTTTCTTGACTGTCCTCTCCGATTACATTTACTGGTTCGATCGAGATATGCAAGTGCTCGAACGAGTCAACAAGACCTCGGGTTCGGGGAAGAAAGTCATGAACAACCGCTTGTTGACTGATTTACTAAGCGTCTCCACACCAGCGGATAGTGTCATGGAATCCCACGTGTGCAGTCCGTTCCACGATTACGGAGGTTGCTCTCACTTCTGTATTGGGACCACTTCCGTCCGATGTTCCTGTCCAAAGTCGCTGGTATTGTCCGACGACGAGAGAACATGTAGAGCCGCGCCTGCCTGTGGAAACGACCACTTTACCTGCGTGGCGCCTAGCTCTGCTGTAGCCAAAGACTGCATTCCCGCGACCTGGAAATGCGACGGGCAAACCGATTGCCCCGATGGAAGCGACGAACTCGGCTGCCCTGCTTGCAGAAGCGATCAGTTCAGATGCCAAAACGGCCATTGCATAGGTAAATCTAGCGAGATTGACTTTTTGTTTTGAATAACAGTGAATTTAACAGAATTGTTCTGATTGGCAGATATGTCTTGGGTTTGCGATGGCACAGCTCAATGTCACGACGGTTTAGACGAAGCACACTGCTGTCGCGCCGGTCAATTCCAATGCACCGGCAACGGAGTTTGCATCACAGGCTCCGCTCTGTGCGATGGATGGGACGACTGTGCCGATGGCAGTGACGAGATGGCTCCAGCCTGCGCGTCCGCCAATAATCATCGTCAGGATTCGAACCCTACCTCCGAATCGGGAAAGATCACTTACGTGATCGTAGTGCCACTTGGTCTAACAGCTACTATAGCCGCGATAGTGTTCAGCTTCTACTACTGCCGGCGGAGATTCACGGCGAACGAAGAACTCCCAGATATCCTTCACGACTCAGCGGGCGATCCGTTGTCGCCTAAGCCTGGCAGAGTAGCGAAGCCTATGTTTGCGCACAAAAACAATAGGAAAGATATTAAAATCGGGATGGAGGCGGTGAGGATGTCCATGCTGAACGGAAGTAGTATTGGCTCGAGCTATGACAGAAGCCACATAACAGGTGATTTATTCGAGTCATCACTAACAGGCTTTGTGGCTAACGTGACTAACATTTCCAGGTGCGTCCAGTTCTACGAGAGGCAGTTCAGCAGGTGGTTACCCTCAGGAAACTTTGAATCCTCCGCCAAGCCCCGCGACAACAGCCAACTCCACCCGGTGCTCGAGTAGCAACGCATCAAGGTACAAACCGTACCGTCACTACCGTAGCATCAATCAGCCGCCGCCGCCAACCCCGTGTAGCACTGACGTCTGCGACGAATCAGACAGCAACTACCCAGCACGCTACCGATACGAGAGCGAGCCTTTTCCACCGCCACCGACACCTCGCTCCGTTTACCACAGCGATGCTGGTATTAGTTGTCCTCCGTCCCCAAGCTCCAGATCTTCCACCTACTTTAGTCCCCTGCCGCCACCACCGTCTCCCGTACCTTAATCTGTAAGTATTACTTAACAACCGAACGCCTCCAGAGTTCCCGCTGTTCCCTATTAATATTGTGGTTTTAATGAATCGACAATGTCGCTAGGCACGATTGTGCTTAACGGCAGCCGACACCGAACTTATTGCAATTGCCTCTGGCGGGCAAAGGTTTCCGGCGACGAAAGAGAGAGAGCTTTATGCATGGGTGATAATGAACGATACGCACCAGTCCAAATTAGGTAGCTCTTTGAAGGCGCAATTTAGGAAATCACGTTTGTACAGTTGAAGATTAACGACACACTTATTGTATTTCTCTTATATCGCGCCGGCCTCGTTAAGCTCGAGGCCGACACTCGACAGCGTCTTCCATTGAAGACACCTTTACGATAGTCCTTGCATGACGAGCATTTGTTCGGGGAACGATTTTAGTCTTCTGTCGAAAGAATTGTGAATATCATTTCGATGCTTTGTTACGAGTTTTGATTTTGAGAGAGTTTTATGGAAACCATTGGAAGAAGCCTCGCGAAACGGTGCTTGTTGATTTCGAGATATTTTATAATAATGACATAGTGGCGAGTCTATATGAGGAGGAGGAAGGGAGGATGTGGAATCGAGTGGTGCAAATCAAAGCTGTTTTTATGGTTTATCTGTAAAGTTCATACCATTGTGCCTACTAACTTTATACAATTACTTTATAGGTGTAATTTAGCCCGCGCCAGTATTTGTGCCGCGTGCGCCTGTACATATTGTATGATTGTATGTACAAACCTTCGTAAAGCTAGTTTTAATTAAGGTTCATCAGCAGCATATCATCACAGATAGCGATTAAGGTAGATTTTAACGACGCGATCGCGCCGTTCCGCGACCGGGCGCGTTGATCAATCAAAAATGCGAAGTTGAATATCGGTCCGCGTGCCATGTAATCTAATGGAATCACATTCTTTATCTACGTTAATCGAACATGTTATCGAACAAAGTTGCAAAACGACAGACTGAGACTTTACGAGATTCTTACTTCCGGCACTTAGACACCGGCGATTTCAGTTCAGTAATTGAGAGGGCAGTAATCGCGCGTTGGGAAATCCTCGTATTTAAGTGCGGACTTGTGTCTTCTTCGGAATATCGCGCGCAAGACTCTCAAGTATTGGGAGTTGGGAGGAATGCTTGCCACTTCCCTCCATACCTTGATAGTTGGGATAGTATTAAAATGAAACGCGACGCTCAAATTTCCTAAGCCAAAGGTCTTGAGTAGCGGAGAGACACATCGATATTAGTGTTAGGGCGCGAAAAAAGTATATTTTTCTCACGACGGAAACGGCCAACGCGAATCTCTTTGTACGCGCCAGGCGAGTATCAAACGCAACACCGCACCTTCCGGCCGAAATTCGTAATGAAAGTATTAAGTAAAGAAAAATGAAAATGCGCGACTACTCACTGAACGGTTCAGTGTTCGATAGGTCGAATGTCCAAGGCATATCTCATCGGAATTGTACATACATAGAGTCGGCACAAGTGGCATTGTATTCGCATGCACGTGTACAAAAGGGGCCGAAACCGATCGACGAATCCAGGCGTGCAATTGAGACGCGGCTACTTACCGGCGAGCCAAGGAACCTTTTGCACTTCATTTATTTTTGGAACGTGAGCACAGTGTCTGCTCCATGCAAATTGACGCATCCATCCGCGCCGGACTACCCATCAACGAACAGTTCTTTTTATACTAATGACTGCTATTCGCATAATAGTTCACCTAGACAAACAAAAACATGCATTTCTGTTATTGTATCATAAACATTCACGCGCGTGTACGAATGTCGGATATTTTTTTAGTCCCGTTTCCTTGGCGGAGGTTCGACCTCATTGCCGTTCTTTCGACGTCTGGCTCTGTATATACGCGTATACTTTAAGTTACTGCGATTCGCAAGGTTCCACGTTTCAAGCGTTAACGTCCGCATGTCCGTTGCGTTCTGTTAATTGGCCGAGAAGCAGAGTGAATCTCGTTCGGAGGATAGCTGGGAAGCGCCGGCGTATTTCACTAATTGTAATAATCGATAATTAAGTGATCGATCGTATTACCATAATCTTTAGAGGAACGACTCCCCGCTCACCTAATTCTAAGCATCACAGAATGAAATGCAACATCTCTCAAAACTCATTCGCGTCGGATTCGCCAGCTTTCATTCTGTGGTAAGCCTCGCATTAGCTAATCGAAACTAAATCCTTTCATCTTACGAGAACTGTCCTTCTCCGATCGTACAGGGTATAGAAATTTTATAACTACGAACCTGCATGCGTATCTTAATACAATCGATTTTCCATCACAACGAAGCCCGACGGGCGTCTCTGCTAAGTCTTGCTACTGTAATAGAATATTTATCGTACTTGCATGATTGCATTCACTCTCAATGTCGTGCGAACAGTGAACAGGGGGTACGCGATGGCCTTCGGGGAATTCTAAGACTGTTGCGTTGACGGCATATCACTTCTAACGCACAAAATCACCAGGAGTAAGCTAGCTAGTAAATCTAAGATTCATAGGAACCTTCGTAATAAGAAGCCGGAGTAATAGTTTATCGGATTGGTCCGTGGGAACGAGATTCGCTCTGCTTTCCGAAGACACAGCGCATAATACCCGTAGCACACGAGACTGTCCATCTGTGAATATAATTCAGGCCGCATCTTTTTTGATATTTACCAACGTTTACCTCGCACTGCCACTGCATTGCCTTCGGGGAGATACTTATTAAATTATTGTCCTCGTTTTAGCGTTAAAGACTGATAATAATGGTTCTCTATATTTTTTTTACTATTCGTCGCGACGTCTACGTTGTCCACTCGTATGTAGCCGAATTGTATGGAAATCAAAAAAACAATAAAACTTCTGTTGCATATTTTACATCTCCCAAGGACGACCGTACGATTATTGGCGAACCTTTCGTCCGGCCAGTTTAGTTGGGGAGAGATCGACCTGCAGGACTTGTGAAATGAGTGGGAGGTGTGTGCCATCAAGTGTTTATTAAACTATTTACACGCGCAATCTGTGTACAATTGTCGGTAATAATGGAAACGACAAGATCCATGACTCGCAACGACAGAATCCACTTTCTTGCTCGACACACGCTATACAGACCTGCTATTTACACGGGTTGATCGGTTGTTTTATTACACGGCTCGTCGATTCGTCGGTAATGATTACCTATCTTACAGATTTTACAATCAGCGTACTGGTTACTCCTTACTAATTAAAGACGCCTTTGTACAAATATACACGTGCCACGCGGGTCTCGGTAGAAAATAAATACGTCACATTGTCGGCGGGTACGCTGCTTCGCTCGCGACTCGCGAATTCGTAGGCTGTGCTGGCTTTCGGGAATTAGTTTAGCGAAAGCGCGGATAAAGTCGTGGGTTGTTGTTACTAGTTAGTGTAATAGAAAGGGCAATTCCTTCGCGCGCGTTTCACTTCTAGAACGGTGCGCTCCCTGGCGAGAGCATAACGCACGCCGAGCTGGTCTTTACGCCTCCGCGAGAATATAATGATGCTCTTTACCTGCCAATGCAAATCGATCGTCAAGCTTCGATGTGATATTCGATGTGAAGGGAAAGTCCAAGGGCCCGGTAACATGTGTCCGGTATATTCCAATTCTTGATGCTGGCTCGCAGCAGCAGCGTCTACTACATGTACCGTTACCTTGGCGCGCATCAATTCCAGACCTTCCTCGAGGCGTAAAGACGGCTCCGCTCGCAATTGCGCGTCACCCGAATGTAACTGTGGACGCAAGTGTTACGGTAAGGCCACTTCGCAGGCTACAATAGTTGCGTTACTTACAATCTTAGATTACGCATTACGTTAGGCCGAAAGGCGGGCGCGATTGCGGACTCGCATCGCGCGAGCGTTCGGGCGTTCAGTATTACAGTAGGCGTTAGATTATACACCGAGAAAGGGAGAGCACGTGGCATGGCCAGAGACACACAGCGGAGTCCTCGAATGCGGACGCATCTCAGGTACGCAGAGATTTCGTAATCTGTCACGTCGAAGGGTCGGTACCCGCCCCCTACGTAAATCTACACGGTGTATCCTCCACAAGTCCCGGAGGACTGCGTCGTCGTCGAGAAGATTCGGGCCTCTCGGCAGCGGCGCGCGCTTTCGCCCGGACATTCCTCCCGAGAGAATACACAGCTCACCCAAATCCGAACGCCACGTCATGAGTCCTATTCCTGATCGCAGCCACTCGCAGGCCCTTAATCCACAGTGATTTCGGCAATGCTCTCGGTTCGCCGCTCTCGACCAAGTCGAAAGGAAAGTCCATATTCCCCTTATTCCTCAGGTCGTATTTTACTCGCATTATCATAACCACTTTGTCGATTGGCTTTCGTACTATTCAGCTTGGTCTACTGTTCGGAAGCGAAGCGAGAGGTAAGACGGCTCCTTCGAGTAGAACGTCGACGAAGAACACACATCCCGTACTTGGTGCCTCGAGAATCTACATTTATAAGACGAGAGAGAGAAGTGTAAGGCTTTTAAAGATACATTAGTTCCTGGTATAAAATGCACTCGCATCACACGGATCCCTGCAAGGGGTACAGTTATCCTATTCCGGGTTGTCAGGAAACAGCCGTTTTTCCCACGCGGAGAGAGAGAAAGAGAGAGAGAGAGAGTCCGTGCAGACGAAAGACTGGTATTCTTGCTCGATCGGCTCGCCCGGTGCGATCCAGTGCGATCGTCCTCAGCGGCAGCCGCAGCCCAGAACCGCCATGTCCTGATAGTTCTTCAGCACCACTTTGTTCTCCTCGTCGAGGTAGAGCATGGAGATCGAGCTGAGGGCCGTCGGCACGCAGCAGGCTTTAGGCACCATGCTCGGCTTCGTCGAGTAGACGAGATTCTGGACGATCGCGTGATTCGTCGAGTTGAGATGATCGGCGAGCGGGAAGGGACAGTCGCCGTGGCAGTAGAACGCGTCGTAGCCCGGCGGGGCGACGATCCAGTCGTTCCAGCCGACGTCGGCGAAGTCCACGTAGAGCGGGTGCCTCCTGCAATTCTCGCGGCCGTCTTTTCGCCGGTTCTTCCTGAGGGCGGCTCGCCTGGCCCGTCGGTCGAGGATCTGCGTGGCGGAGGCCATCTTATATCTACCGTCGTCCGTGTAGGTGTAGAGCATCGGCCTATTAATAACCCAGGACTCATTCTGCTCGGCGAGGCTCCGCCGCAGCCGCACGTGCTCCCGCTGCCTGCCCAGTACGTGCACGAGGAGGCCGTAGTTCTTCTTGTGGTCCTTCATCCACCGCTCGACCGCCGGGTGCACGTCGAGGCTGACGCTCGTGTTCTTCCGTGTGTCGACGACCTTGCTGTCGATTAGGCGGAGGATCGCCGAGCTGCGACCTTTCACGCCCGGTCGCACGATGTCGTAAACCAGGATTCGCGTGAGCTTCGGCTGATCCTCGCCCTCGGCCTCGCTCAGCGCGATCCTCGAGACTGTCAGCTGCGCGGCCTGCAGCCTCTCGCCCGCCGGCACACCCGTCAGGTCGAACGACAGCCGGAAGCGGTTCGGCGATTGGAATTTATGGTCCAATTTACTTTCTGCAATGGAGGAGAGTCAGTCAGTGGCGAGTTCGTTTTACGCTATGTTTGATTAGGCGGTTTGAAGGGCGCCTTTCTTCTTATTCTTACTGTGGTACCAGTTTCGGTATAATACTTGGTACCAACTCGTCCAACTTCTATTATTTTTCGTATCAAATCATATAAGTTGGATAACTTGGTACCAAATGTTCTTCAACTTGTATTATGTATTACCAATTTATCAAATTTTTATTATTTGGTACCAACTGATCGAACTTCTATTATTTTTCCTATCAAATCATATAAGTTGGATAAGTTGGTACCAAATGTTCTCCAACTTGAATTATTCATTACCAATTTATCCAATTTCTATTATTTGGTACCAACTGATCGAATTTTGATTATTTGTTACCAACTGATCGAACTTCTATGATTTTTCGTACGAAATCATGCAAGTTGGACAAGTTCCTATTCCCCCCGTGTTATAATTGTCGGAGTACCGAGTTAACGGCGACTACTACTGGAAATCTGAGTTTACACACCTATGTGTGCGAATGATCGCACAGTGTTGGCGGAGCGCGCGTGAATGCCGGGCTTGGCGATGTCGGCAATGCCGATACTGTTCTGCTTGTCGAACAGCTTCCTTAATGACTCGGGCACGTACGCTGGACCCTGCGGCTTCGGCCTCTTGTTGAAGCCTAGCAGGGAGAGCAGGCTCGCCTCCATGCCAGCGATCGCTCGGTCACGATCGCTCATTGAAATTCGATTGCTCGACGGCCCGTCGACGTCGGCGTCCAGGTGCAGCGTCCGCATGCTCGTGCAGAGCGCAACCGGCATCAGACACCAGGCCGCGAACAGCAGCAGCCTAGGAGGCACTAGCAGGCGCATCCTGACGTTCGCGCTCACTTACGCTGCCCCCCTGTAATCAGACCAGATTCTTCCTTTAGTGTCATTCAATGTACATTTATGTTATTACAGATTTCTGGTTGTACAAACAATTATTGGGGTAATAGTGAAAATTGGAAGTCAGGGTTGGACGATTGGACTTTGCCTCCCACTTTTTCTAGAGATCGAAGTTGCAGCGGAACGAGAGTGAGTCTGCCACTTTGTGCAATGACGAACTTCAACTGTTAGGGAAGAAGTTGGGAGGAGACTCCTGGAGTGTTGAGTTCAGTCGGGAGGAAGACGGTGATATCAACGAATTACGTGGAACCAGTCGGTAGCGGCGTCGAAATGAAGTCACAGGCCAGCAAGAACTCGGCCCGTAATACTCAAAAACGCGGTTGCGCATACATTCCGCCCAGTAAAAGGCGTAACTTGACTAATCTATTTGTGTAGATGACATTACACGTGCGCCGCAACAAAACAACGCCGGCCGGTGCTCAGCATCCGGACAACTATCTTACACGAAAACAGTCGCGAGCGACGTCAACTGGGAACAATTTATAGCCGCCTCGGAATCCGCCGTCCAAGTTCTACATTTCGAGGAAGCCGCGCGACGGACTTTCGTTCCCAGCCGGAATTTTTCTTTCCTCGCATTCCCCGCGACTCTCGCAGCTGTTCCTCCGCGCCCTCGACTCCCCATTGTAACGCGCGCACTCTGTCGCATTCCCGGCGCGCTACCGGCCACCAATTACCGGCCGATCGTGTGAGGGCTGCTTAATAGCGCAGGGCGGATATTCCACGGGCGAGTTTGGAAGAAGCAGCGCGCGAGAGCGCCGGACGCTGGTTGCGCGCGGCGGATGAATGGACGATGACGCTACGAAATCGGTAAACACCCGCTGGAAAAAGGAAGCACCGCGATGTATGCGGGAGAGGCCGAGCCAGCCAGCGGGGCACAAAAATAGAGACTCCGCAGAACTATAAACCTCGGAGAGAGGCTGCGCCCGCCCGCCCGAAAGAGTAAGTAAGCAGATGCAGAGAGGAACGGAGCGAGGGAGACGGAGAGCGAGAGAAATCCGGGGAAAAAAGCAACGAGCTGAGATGGGCCCGGGTAAGTGAGCGGGCCAGAGAGGGAGAGAGAGAGAGAGAGAAGGAAAAAAAGGCACGCGAAGGCGGATAACAGAAAAAAGGAGGAAGAATGCGAGGCAACCGGCGGGGCCTCACGATAGAATCATCGCACGGCTCTAAAACAAAGCCAACGGACAATTCGGAGACGAACAAAAAACCCCCCGGGGGATGTGACGGCGGGGACCGCTGGGCGTAAAGGCCGATTCACGCTTTGAACTTTTGCCGCCCGGCGAAAGCCGCCCTCCAAATGATGCTGTTCGCTCGACGGGCCAAAATCACATTAATAAACCACTCTCGCTCAAACTGGGCCCGATCGGCCACAATTTATCTCCCGACTCCCCCTAACATCCACGTCCAACTATATTAATCAAGTCCGAGGAGCCTCAGAGAGAATCCGCCGAGTTACGCATACTCCTCTCTTCATTCACCTCCCCCCTCCCACAGGATTTTTGTACAAAGCTCCACTTGATCCGGCGGCGCGGCCTGAAGTGGTTAATCAAGTGTCTCCGCGAAAGCTCGGAGTTCCTTCCTGATTACCGTCGGCGGCGTGCGCTCTCGAATGAAGCAATGAAGCAGTGTCGACGCCGGGCTGAAAAGAGCGCGGAGAGAGCTAAGTGCGTTTAAAGATTCTACCTGTCTCATCGCCGGCTCTCCCAATCTTCGCACTTGCCTCATTCCATTTAGCAGCTAGTTATCCGGCAGGGGCGTGCGCGCGCAGCTATTTGCCGCGGACGATTACCGCGTTAGCGTGCGATTCGCGCAGGCCTCGCCAGTTAGTGAGTTAGACACACGTATAGCTATACGCGGCCGCGCGCGCGAGAGAGTGCAGCGGCGGCGCGACTCGAGGGATTCATGTCGTAGGAGCGTGGCTTAAGGCATCCGAGATATGCGCACCTAGTGCGCTGTATCTTCTTCCGAGAACGGGTTTGGAGGAAGCGAGAGGACGGCGAGCGTGGGGGGGACGAGCGAGAGAGGACGAGAGAGTGGGAAGGAAGAGGCGGAGATGAAGGCAAAGGGGCTAGTGCCAAGCTGTCTGCTGCGGACTCTCTCACGATCGTTTCGTTCCCCGTCTCCCGGGAGTGGAATGCACGACCACCCGAAATATTTCCGAGAGGAACCGAGAGAGCCCCGCCGATAGACAAGGAGGCGGCGGCCGCTCAGGGCTGACCCAGACCTATTAGCCTCCCGGTACAGTTAAGGTGAGGCCACACTGATTAGCCCGGGCCAACGATTCATCGATTCCCGATCTCCACCTCAGCCCCTTCCTACTCTCAAATTCCATACTATTAAGTAGACATCGATCGCGCGATCACTACAATAAGAGGGGGCGCGCATGGCGAATTGGACTCGAGTTCCCAGTTGAATTCGGACTTAATGATAAGTTGGCATTGGCCGGAGTAACGGGAGCGCCGCACGGCCAATGCGGGAGAGAGAGAGAGCGGAAGGGTCCGCCGGACGATTATTGCACCGGCGGGAATAATGATGCTTTTAGCGGGCGGGAATCCCTGCCGGTAAGTGAGAGGAGGGCGACGGCGCTGGCCACTCGGACGCACCGGCGAGGAATCCGAGAAATTCGGATATATACGTCGGGTTACCTGAAGGCCAGTTTCCCCCGTGAACATTACATTTCGAGTTCACCTTCTTCCCACGCGACAAGATAAGACGGCATTCCTCGCCGAGGCATCTTCCTTGTTAGTACAAGTCACGTTATCAGACAAGAACGAGGAGTCGGCCCCGGTTCCCACTTATCCTTCAAGTGCACTGTTCGCTACTTGCACTTCCAACTGACTTCATTCCCAGGAGCCGGGCAAATCGACGACCATCCCGGACACTGAAACCCACTCTTCCTTCACCTTGGCGATCGCACTTTACAGTTCCTCCGATACCAAAACGGTGAAAGTAATCCGCCTGGGAATCTCCGAAGGAGCGAGCAGGTAAACATAACCTGTCAAAGCGTAACAATTTCTCTAAGTTGGAGTAACTCGATTATGATGACATTGGTAGGGAGCGGGGATGCCTACATATATCAGCGACGAAGGCGAGGAAGAAGGGGCGCAGTGGGACTGAATGGAAGCTACCCATGTCAGCACTCTCCGCCCAGGGCTTATCCTCACAATCAAAAAACGATGCCGAACAAAGAATAAGTCATTTCCTTTGCGGTCGGGCAGCCTGGGTGGCTGGCCTCTCCCAGCCATTATATTTCATTGCTCTTTACCTCTTAATATCGGGGCAACGGCGCTGATTTATGCGGGGAAAGTTAAAAGTGAGCCGGCTGGAAATATCGCCGCGCGGATAGAGTCGACTCGCCGTCTGGATTGAGTCTGGCAGGATAATGACCCACCGGAGGGATTGTTCGGACGTGGGGCTCGCGGACCAGAGGCGTAATGTCAGAGTCTCCGCGACACAGCTGGTTAGCCGAGTAATGCGAGGCTGGCCTTTGTCTCAATTTAGGTCTTATCGTCTCTCGTTCCTCGCCATACTTGGCCGGCGCTCGATGACGCTACCGTGCTCGGAGGTGCACTTAGCCAGAGGGTAGTCGAGGCGCTCGGGCCCCAGGTATACGGGGGCCTCGATCGCCGGAAAGCTAAAATACAAGCGACTTTACAGGCACTTCGGAAACGACCACCCACGCACAATCGACGCAATACGTGAGACGGTACACGCGTACATCCTTCCAGCGGCTCTTGCCCAAACTTTGCCCGTAATTGGAGCGTCCTCTTTCTCTTATTAGAATAGTAATTGGAGCTTCTCGCTGGACGCTGCGCTGGTGAGAATTGTCCCTCGTCCGATTACACTTCGCGTGTACTAATCAGGATAAATGAAGTACTATTATATGTTCTATGTGGAATTGTAGGAAAATGATTCGGAGGAATCCGAGAGACTGATCGAGGCTTTGGCAAGCGAAAAGTGGATGATCGAGGGGAGGCCCAGTTTCCTAGGTCCCTTTTCGAGGTGGCCCCCTGTCGATCGATGGGAGGTCCGGGATTTCTGCGGCGGCCCACCCGACAAAAGGAGCGGAGGAGAAGAGCTGTGCTCTCTCGACGCCGCGAGGGCAAATGACTTTGTCGATGAATCTTATCGCGCTCCAGCATCTCCCGTGGGAGTCTCGCCTCCGTGACAGGAAATTGCGCGTTCAGCGCTCTCCGGCAGGCTTTTTCGAGCGGAGAGACAGACACGCCGGCGGCGAGCTTCCAGCTTCCTCGGTAAAGATCGCCGAGCGGAGATATACTCTCGTCGTACTAATCTCTTCAAGCCGCTCTTCGTCCGCCGCGATCCTGGAAAAAGGCCGATCAATGGAGAGAGAGACGGCGCGGAATGACGAAACAAATACACACCAATTGCGGCGCGAGCATTCTTCCATAATTCCGAGCCGGATATTTTTAGCCCGAAAAACAGGCGGGAATCGCGCCATGCGCAGGAATAATGCGCTCGGTAACGTGTTATGCAAACTATGTTTGGCGATGCGCGCGCTTTCCGTAGTACACTCGACTTCGAATGCAACCGCGCGGCCCCGCCAGCCACCGGCGAGTGGTACTCACTTTTTCCCAGCTGAGAGCACAACTGTGCCCAATGGAAAACAATCGATTTGGAAGAGTGGAATATGAAGAGAGAATTCAATGGAACCAACTGGTGCCGAGTGAGTTCGTAGGGGGCAAGGCGATCAGCCGAGAAAACCGAAAGTCGGCCTGCCGAGCGCCAATCGGATTTGCATGCGTGCAGAGGAGCAACCGGTGGAATGCGGCACACACGGCGCAAGGATAAGGATAAGGTCGGTGGTACCGAGCGACGGCGGCGGCGGCGGCGTCATCATCGAAAATAATCGGGAACACGCACCGACAATGAGCGAGGAAGTGGGTCGATCTCGACGCATCGCGGACTCTCTTCTTCTCTACGACGCCCACAACTTCTCGCCTCCTCCACCTCCTTCTCCAGCGTTCGATTGTACCTCCGGCAATCCATCCTCGCCGACTAAAGTAAATAGACTCGGGCGTCCCACCGGAGACTGTTTCCCTAGTCGGCCAACTCTCAACAATCGGCAATGAACCTGCGATCGGTTTCCTCCAACTCTTCATCCGCCGACTGCGAGGGACATCTCGAGACACCCTGTTTATATCCAATAGAAAGAGAGAGGACCGCTCGAGGAAAGATCGTTATCGGTTTGTTCCCAACGGAAACACTTGTCCATGGGGACTCGAGCAAGTTCCAGCGGCCCATTTGTGGTAAGCTCTTATCCTCCCGAGATCTACGTGCACCGGCAGCTTGCAGAAGCTGCTTTCCAATTTGTGGAAGCGTGCGAGGCGATCGGAATTCACCGAGACATTTTATTTCCACAGCAATTAACAGTTTCCATCGGCCAACCGTCCGTTTTCGAGGCTTCACGGACAAAGCGAACCTCCCAGTGCTTTATGATCCCGGACAGTGGAATATTCTACGGTTACGTCTCACTCAGAGGAGCAGAGAACATTCCTGCAAGCAAGCCGCATTACTCATGTTCGCCCGGGTAGGGTGAGTGCGCCCTCCGACTGCGCCCCCTCGGGAAGAAATCTCACTTGATTCTAATCGGCGGCCGAGTCAAGGAATTCCCGACACTTGCTCTCTCCATTTTCCCTCATTGATATCTCCATCGAGTGGCCGGGGAGCGCGAGTCGCGCGCTCCAAAGAAGCGTTCGGGTAATTGGAAGGCTCGTTAAACGGCCCCGCGGCAATCGGTTACACTCCGAAACCGTATTATAACGGGGCGGGCTCTGTAATCGGAAGCCGTAACTATTCCGCTTGGTCGACAGATCATCTGGGCAGCGGCGAGGTCTGTCAAGGTGCATTACGGATGGTCGCAGGGAAAAAGGGTGCAAGCGGCGCACGATTGCCAATTGCGACGTACGAGCCTCAGCGGGTCCGATCGAGCCGGACTGCGCTCCCGAGACACGCGTCCGACGACGGAGCAGTGAAATCTCGCGCGCGTCAATCGGTGCCTCGGGTCGATTGCAGTTAGCGCGCGCGAGAAAGGCCCGCACCTTCCCGAGGCTCGTCCAACAATGCCCAGCTGCAAGGGAAGCGAAATAGCATAGGATTAATGGGCCATGACCGATCGCCAGGACATTTACCCCGTCGGAGCAAGCGCCAGGAAATCGACAGGTGTCTCTAACGTGCCCATAGTCACGGCGGCCTCCTCTCCGCCAGCCAGTAGAATCGCTAACAATAGAAGAAAGAAGCGAACGGCTCTCTCGGGTGGAATCGAGAAGAGCGCGTTGACTGGCAATCGTGGAAGGCAGAGTGCGACTCGTAGGATAGGAACGTCGGGAGTGAGAGCCGTGCGGCTCGCTGTCGACTCGAGGGAAGGTCGATCGCTCTCGCAGCGAGGACGAAAGTCCCCGTGGGCCTTACCTAAGCTAGTCGCGAGTCCGCCGATGTTCTTCGAGGAGCCGCATTTCATCGAGTCCATGGAAACTAGCTCTCGTTCTCTCCTTCCTCCCTCACTGGTAGCACAACTCCCCGTCTCTCTTTCTCTTCTCTCTTCTCTTCTCCGAGCGCTCTGGCCGCTCTGGCCGCTGTTCCTCGAGGTGCGCGCGCGAGATCGCGGCCTGCTGCTGCTGCGGATCGCGATCGCACTATATTACAATCCCCGCGCGCGCGGCACACACAGACCGGAGAGACCGCCGAGCAACAACCACTCGGTAACCGTGCCCGCTGCGACTGCCGCCGGGATATCTGGCGAAACACACCGCGAGATTCCGTGAGGCCGGAGAGCAAGGGAGAGATATATCGGTGGAGATATCTCGGGGAGAGAGAAGGAGAGCGCGCCTCGCCGAGAGGAATATGCGCGAGCGAGGGAGCGGTGTGTCCGGCAGGCGGCCCGGGGGCCAGGGGGAATGGGGCGGGGAGAAGGTGGGAGTGCTGGGACAGCGAGGCCTGGGACCTAAAGCAGAAAAGAGAGACAGTCCGCCGTG
Organism: Crossocerus cetratus; assembly: GCA_963675795.1. NCBI lineage: Eukaryota > Metazoa > Arthropoda > Insecta > Hymenoptera > Crabronidae > Crossocerus > Crossocerus cetratus. Next base: position 22,215,211 of record OY776664.1, read on the forward strand.
TGGTGCGAGCGAGGGAGATGGGAATAGAGAGGCAGCAAACAGGGAGAGAGACAGGTGTATGCGTGAGTGTGTGTGTGTGCGTGGATGTACGTCTCCGACACACGCAGCGCCGTACCAGGATAGCCGCAGGAATAAAAGAGATATCTCTCTGCTGCGGCGCGCGACGAAAAGGAGTCACTGCTGGCTGGCTGGATGATCCTCTCGGCTCCTCGCGCACTCTCTTACTCGGTGGCTGCGGCGCGCTGGGCCCGCTCTACATCGGGGCCAGGCAGAGCCAGCTGGGCCGTTCCTCGCGCCCTCGGGGCCCACGGTCCCTCTCGCGCAAAGTCCCCGCGGTGGCCGCCGCCGATCTATCTGCGCAGAGAGGCACGCGCCAATCCTCCGACTCCCTCGTAGATGCTGCTGCGGCTCTCCTACTCGCCGTCACACTCTCTTCTCCACCTGGCACGCACCCAGTCTCCTAATCCCTGTGTGTATGTCGCGGGACACGAGAGAGCGACTCTCGCGCTCTCCTAGATATCCGACGATCCCTCGCCCAATCCTCGCGCGCAAACACGACACACTCGCCTCGGGCCCTCGCGCCGTCGCCTGGGAGGAGGTCCTCGAGGCCCCCCGAATCCACCGGGAGAATCCAGCGGGAGAATCCGCCGAGAGAGCCTGCGGGAGAGATCTGATGTGTACGGGCAAGATGTACGACTGCGGGTCGACCGAGCGCGGAGAGCCAACTGTTCCCTCGTACTCGCTGGGGAAAATGTGTGAAACTGCGTTGGGCAGGGGCCCGATCGGCCGCGCAGCTCTCCCTCGGACTCTTCTGCGCCGGCCCGATACCATCACATCCCCTCCACCGAGATTTACCTCGATTTTCACTCCCCTCTCCTCCTCCTCCCGCCCGAGCCTACTCGCCCACCTTTTCGTACACTCTCGCAGCCCTGCGCGCCCGAGCATTGCTCGCTACGATTCTTCGGCTACTCTCACACCGAATACATGCGATCTGTTTTCTTCGGGCCATGGTTAGTGTATACAGAGGGTTCCCTTGGCTGAATGGGTTGATATGCGATTTATTTGTATTGTGTGGAATGTAGAGAATATGGGGGGAAAAGTTGTTTGTTTATGAAAAAGGAAGTTTCATGCGAGTATGATTTAGTTTGTCTAGGTAATTTGTTAAGTGCATTCAAATGAGTGGTAATGATTATAAATTGTGTATTTGTCACTATGACCCCAAAGTTATGAAAGGTTTATATGAAATATAGATTTGATAAGGAACAGATTCGATTTTGGAGTAATTCGGAAATTGCTTTAAAACTCGGCGCACCGCAGTGCGCATGCGTCCGCCTATTTCCAACGGTTGAGAACTGTTGAGGAATTAGGGGCAGCGTGCCAGGATTGGTCGAGTCGAGCGCGAACCAAACACAACACAGAGCAGCAACCGCCCAACCAATAACTATCGCCGGTTAAGCGAGCAGGTTGTGTCAGGGCGAGATCGAGCCGAGCGGAATTTCTTGTTTTCAAGCTCCAAGAATCCTCTTGCAACATTGCTTCCCGTGAGTGCGCGAGGCTCGTTCGTCCAGCGACGATTGCAGGGAAATCCGGCGCACATCGACCAACCTTCGAGAATCATCGCGAGCCCCAGGGAGCGAGGAGACACGCGGAGAAGTTTCGGTGGGAGAGTCGACGGCGAACGTTGGGCAAACCTCCTGATTCGTGGCGGCGAGGGAGAAGGACGTCTGCGGGATTTCTCTCCTCGACTCGAGTGCCGAATGCCGTAATGTCAGCATAGCACGGCGGAGAGAGTGGCCAGCGGCGATCGAACGTTCATGCGAACCACTCAGATAAAGCTCTGATTGCGCGCCTGCGAGCACCTGCGCCGAGGAATCCTCCGGAGACAACAATTGCGTTACCCGCTCGCCCCGGGTAGATGTGCCGCAAACCTGTCGCGCTCTCACTCCATTCCTGACGCTTTATTTTCGAGGGTATGTATGCTCTTCTGTTGGTCCCTTCCGCTCTCTCCTTCGCGGAGAATCCTCGTCGTTGAGACTGAGAGAAACCTGGTCTGTTTATCGCTCGGGCGCTCGAGTTTTACGAATTATCGTAAACACCAACGACCGTTTATTGATACTCGGCGGTTATTGTTGTACCCAGTGGCCAAGTGTCTTGCTCCTTTACCGCCTATTGGCTTTCGACTCGGAGCCCCTGCGGATTAACTCGGTGATTCATCAGCCGTCGCTGCCTGAAATTCGGTTGATTGGAGTCGTCGAGTGCAACGCCATTCGGCAATCTTCACTCGCAGAGTAATTCTTGTTTAGTTATTTGGTATTTCTGGCAATAGCTGAGTGACGTACTTTTGCCTGGGATTTACAGCATATATCTGGCTGTTTTGGTGCGTGCGTGACTCTTGTGTAGTATAGTCTGAAAGGGGAGTCGTTGCAAAGTTTCGCAGTATGTTGATCAAGATTGCACGCTGATACTTGATCCGAGCGGAGGAGGAAGAGGGAAGAGATTTTGGAGTGTTTGGGTCGCAATATTCACTTGGGTTTTTTCAGAGCGGCTTCCTTTAAGCACATCCAGAGATGGCTGATTCCAGTGATTTGGATAGGCAAATAGAGCAACTGAAGAAGTGCGAAATCATCAAAGAGGCGGAAGTGAAAGCATTATGTGCCAAGGCTAGGGAGATTTTAATAGAGGAGAGCAATGTTCAAAGAGTGGATTCTCCAGTTACCGTAGGTTTTTCTTGTTTTTGTAATCCATAAAGAGAACCTTGGATTCTAATTGCTTGTTTTAACAACACTCTATGTTTACAGGTTTGTGGGGACATTCACGGGCAGTTTTACGACCTCAAGGAACTATTCAAAGTAGGAGGGGATGTGCCGGAAACCAATTATCTTTTTATGGGTGATTTTGTAGACAGAGGGTTTTACAGTGTCGAAACATTCCTCCTCCTTCTCGCACTAAAGGTAAGAATCTAATTGAACTCTATAAAGAAGTCTAAGTCATTTGGTCTTCAACCTGTCCTATAATCTGCGTGAAGGTTCGGTATCCAGATAGGATTACACTGATAAGAGGAAACCACGAGTCGAGACAGATCACCCAAGTATATGGTTTCTACGACGAGTGCCTGAGGAAGTACGGGAGCATCACCGTCTGGCGGTACTGCACGGAAATCTTTGACTATCTATCCCTATCCGCTATTATAGACGGAAAGATCTTCTGCGTGCACGGCGGCCTCTCGCCGAGTATCCAAACCCTCGATCAGATTCGAACGATCGATAGGAAGCAGGAGGTGAGACATGGGCTACCGAACGCGAGGTGAAATTAGTCGAAAATTGTCAGGTTCTAATAAAATGGGTTTGTGTGTAACATTGCAGGTGCCGCACGATGGTCCCATGTGCGATTTGTTATGGTCGGATCCCGAAGACACGCAAGGTTGGGGCGTATCACCTCGAGGAGCCGGTTACTTGTTCGGTAGCGACGTCGTAGCGCAATTTAACTCGGCCAATGATATTGACATGATCTGCAGAGCCCACCAGTTAGTTATGGAAGGCTACAAATGGCACTTCAACGAGACTGTGCTGACAGTTTGGTCGGCACCGAATTATTGTTACAGGTGCGCGATCCCAATCAACTAATAGACTTGACATCGATTATGACTTTTTCCCATGTAGAAAGTTGAGCAATCGACTCTTGTTCCAGATGCGGTAACGTAGCAGCGATATTAGAACTAAATGAATACCTTCAAAGAGACTTCACGATATTCGAGGCGGCGCCGCAGGAAAGTAGAGGAATACCGAGTAAAAAGCCGCAAGCGGACTACTTCTTATAAAGAACCGCCAAGACATCCAGCAGAGAAGAAGCGCGTGTATAGGGAAGGGGACGACCGTCGAAAACGGTGAAGGAAATCGGCGCCGAGGGCTGTACACACACGCGGTGTTTGACGTTCTCCCGGAAAGTACCACTTACATAATAAATTATTCCGAAGAGACTCGAGCCTTTAATCGTGTAAAATAACTCGTCACTCTGTTCAACTATCGAGACGGCGGGAAGGAAAGTATAGAAACTAGCACTGGGCACACACCGATCCACCAGCGAGGGGGTGCTCGGTAAATAAGTGACTACTGTTATCCAAAGCTTAGGTCAGACCAGTGATTCCAGTAATTGCATTCTTTTGATACGAGGTGGTCGAGACCGACGTAGCTTAGAAATTTTACTGTTGCCTGCCGCCATCGGATAAAGAGGAAATTGCCTGTCGGGAGCTTCATGGATTTCGCGAAACTGCGGGAGGCTGCCGCTCGTCGATTGGTCAGTTGCGCCTTCTTACCTCCGATCGGACTCTCATCCCAATGACTGTAATAGACTGCCGCTCTTACGTTTTAGTTTACGCTTTACTACTCTGCATACCACGGTTTTCGTTGCCTTCCGCTAATTTTATTTAACCTGTACATAAAAAGAGTGTCCTCCCACTTCGATTTTACAAAAGACGCGAGCCGGGCGGATTTTCGACTGCGCCAGTTATTCGTATTGCAGGGCAAATGGATGTTATTATGTGTAAATACAGATTTGTTTTACAGTACCACCAGAGGGGTTTTGTAACACTGCAATCTTGACTCTCTCGCGAGCGCCGAGGTCTGTTTGTCGCGCAAGGAATAGGTGTTATATCTAATCGAGAAATCGCTCGTCCGATGTAAATCCAAGGTCTCCTCCTCGTGTTAAGTCGAAAACTGTCTTTCTTTTATACAGATACTGACTTCAATTGCTATTGGCATATATACTCGTTTTTAATCGACACAGCAGACTACTCCAACTACCAACGCACGTTTCTGTTTCAATAAAAAGCCTTCCGGAAACTTGACCTATGCAGAGTTACTTTTGCGCCACACAAGCAAGATTTCAATACGAACAATCGCAGCGACGAATGATATTTGTACGATACGGAGCCGTCGACGTTCTCGTTCGAACCAAACTTGAACGAACTTTTCCCAGACATACGCAGTCTTGCAACGATGAATACTATGAAGCTCGGAATGCGACACGCAAAACGTGGAACACGAGCGTTTTCACTAAGATTTTCACGGTGTAGTATGCAAAACGCTATTACGTTCAGGTCGAGTACTAATTTGTCTATCCTACTACAGTGAAACATACACACGCAGCCACACATCTTTCTTGGTCTCTGCCCTTTTGATAATAAAAGCTCTAGCGTTAAGCTTCGGTAAATTTAATATATTCGGCTGCACCAATACTTCTCCTCGCTTTTCTCGCAATCCGTGGAAAGATCCAATATCGGCCGGCAAGCATCGGCCCATCCAATGCTCGGAGTATGTTAATAAAGCGCTTATTCATGTAACGGTTCTGATATATTAAATATACCGATGTTTTTGTAAGTTCTCAATAATACACCGTGATTCCTACGAGTACTATTGACCCTGTTGTTCGAAATAAATCGAGTGCAATTGACGACGCGAGGCAAAACTGCGCAATGTTGACGACTACCGCAAAGTAGCATAATAGCTTTCGCTATTAATAACTACATTTTCTTTCACCATCCTATTATTATTTAAACTGTGTACTACGTATTCCTTTTCCCCTGATACCATTGCATTTGAAAGCATTAAATAATTCAATAAGTAAAACAACTTGAAACTATAATTTCCTACTTGGTAAGTATAATAATAGTAATTAGGTAGTCAGATATATCTCCACTTCAAATTCATGTAATTAGATTCATTTTGTTAAGCTATGACTCGTAAGAAAAAGCTACTTTGTATAACGGAGGCTCGTAAAGTGCGGTGATTAGTATGTGGTGTGTGTCGCATTGGCGTCCAGCATGACGAGCACCATCCGTTCGAAATAGTCGCAACCGTAAACAATCGCGGCCTCGCCGAGTGAGGTGTTGCTTGCTGGTCGAGTGGCGAGTCGCAGAGTGAAAGAAGAGGCGACGCTCGATCCAGTAAAGCAGAAGAGAAATAAGCGGCTGCAATGGCTTTGCTACCACCGGAGCCGAAATATCTGTTTCGCGGTGATATGGAGTGCGTGTCCAGCATTCTGTTTCGAGTAAATCCGCTGATAGAACTGCTGTACGCGGGCAATATCAAAGGCAAGGTGTACATTTGGAACTTGAGGGTAAGTGGAGGATTAGTATGAGAATCATTATTTTTGGAGTTGGGGATTATTAGAGTAACATTGTTGATGGTCGATTTCCTTTTGAGATACATTGTAATTGTGGGCTTCTGAGGTTAATTCGTTATCGATACGTGTATTCTCTGTGCTGTCCTTTAGAAAAACAGGCAACTACAGCAGCTGTCAGCTGGAACCGATTCTGTTCTTGCTTTGATTAGTACCAGCGATGACACTTTGTTGGCACAGCTCAGGAGTGGCCCTGTTAACATCTTCAAGCCGGACCAATCACATTGGGTCCATGAGAAACGTGTTGACATTGATTTCTTTCACTTCTGTAGGTGAGTGATCTGTTTGCTGGAACGCATGGGAGAGTCCTCTAATTTTGGTGACTTTTACTAGGTTTCAAATGCTTTCGGACACAGAGGTCCTAGTGCCGATGCAGAAATCCAGGATTGGAATACTGTCATTGAAGACTTATGAGATTGAGTGCATATTAGATCCAGCTTCTATTCCATCGATCAAAGCATTAGGAGAAATTATGACAATCAAGCCTGTTAAGAAAGACAGTGGACTAGTTCTGGCGAGCTATGAGGGTAGCCAGCTTCTTCTATGGGACATCAAGCAGCAGTCTGTACTTAGTAGTTTGGAAGTCGAGGACTCCTCTATGGCGATGGATTATGATAGTTACTACAGGCGTGGTATTATAGCTGGACCTTCTGACCAGTTGCATGTGAGTTGAAACTTTCAATAAATCTCTTGAACTAGGGCTAAACAGCATCATCTACGCATTGCAGGTATTCAATCTATCCGACAACCACCAACTATCGAGTAGGCATAAGATTACAATGAAGAATGCTGGTGCTGCAGTGGCAAAGATCAGGCAAGATTCCAAAATTGCTGCTGTTGGAGGCTGGGACTCCAGAGTGAGAGTTTACTCTTGGAAGAATATGAGGCCATTGGCCGTTCTTGACCAACACAAGGGCACAGTGAACGACATAGCATTCTCCACGGAGAAGGTTCAATCTTACGATAACAAGGCTCTGATGGCCACTGGTGCCAAGGATGGCTGCATTGCTGTTTGGGACATTTATAATTAAGATCCGCATTTCTTAACATTATCAAATCCAAAATGGTATTCATATATAGATTGTCCTTTGTAAATATACTTATAGATAGACATATATTTTTCTACCTCTGTATCTTTTGACTGATCTAACGGAATAAATGAAACCGAAACTCTAAAATCCGCCTTTCAAATAGAGGGGGAAATAGAAATCGAGAAATTATTATTTCGAGTTGTGGTAACACTGCTGCGCCACAGCCACCGGCACAACAGGACGCGAACGAAACCAAACAATTTCTCGCAGCCACACGCGCTCCAATTTAATTTGCACAATTCCCTCGGGAACAATAGGAAAGTAATTCAATAATGGCGAAGCATCATCCGGATTTGATTTTCTGCCGGAAACAACCTGGAGTCGGTAAGTTGCGCACATTGTTTACACGTTTTCTTAGGTTAGCTTCGAGTTGTTGTTGCTCTCAAAAGTGATACCATTCAAACAGGTATAATTTTATACAAACAAACAAATCATACATTTTTCAATAACATAATCAATTTTACGATTTTTTCTAACAATAATCAATTTCACTCTTCTTTCGTAATACGAGAAACCGAGAACGTGGAAAAGCGAGACTGAACCTTTTGATTACAGCTATCGGGAGGCTCTGCGAGAAGTGCGACGGCAAGTGTGTGATCTGTGACTCGTACGTGCGTCCTTGCACGCTGGTTAGAATATGCGACGAGTGCAATTACGGATCCTATCAGGGTCGTTGTGTTATCTGTGGAGGACCTGGTGTATCTGACGCCTACTACTGCAAGGAGTGCACCATACAGGAAAAAGATGTTAGTGTTTTCAATACGTGTTTATTTAAAATATTATGTAATATTTATAATTGAACAATGCAAGGTTCTCGGAGCAAGATTTAAGTGAAAGGAATTGATTACAGAGAGACGGTTGTCCGAAGATAGTGAACCTAGGAAGCTCCAAGACGGATCTCTTCTACGAAAGGAAGAAATACGGCTTCAAGAGAAGATAGGACACGGACGCAAGACTTTTATTTGTATATTAAGATTATTATTAATTTCTAATAAATCCTATTGGCTCTGGAGAACTGGAGTTGGTGAATCGAGTTATTCGAGTTTTCCCGCTTGGAGGTTGGCGACACTGCGAGGTCTGACGTCCGTCACTGTCTCTCAGCTGTTCCGCTATTGACAGTTGTCATTTTAAGGGACCCCGTGATTTGTTTATTAAACAATCGTACGAGTGTGTGTGTAGACGAAAGTTAATTGTTATCGAGGGGAAAAAGTGTCGCGAGAGATTGTATCGTCAGTGGGCGATTTGTAGTTCGGGAGAACTAACCTAGAAAACATGGTGATCTACGGTGTGTACATCGTGTCGAAGTCTGGTGGTTTGATCTTCAATCACGACCACAATGTGCCGAAGATCGAGAACGAGAGGACATTCAATTATCCGTTGGACATCAAGCTCAATTATGAGAATAAGAAGATCGTGGTGACTTTCGGGCAACGGGATGGCATCAACGGTAATTAACTCAACTTTCTCTCATTTCATTGTTTGTTTAACTAGTAAGCTTCCAATATTCACAATCGAACAGTCTTTCAATTCTATAAATATCGCTGGGCTCCGATTTGTCGCTCGTATCTGGCACTCGCCTAAAAACGGTGCCAGTTCACCAAGCACTCTCAAAGGAATCGTTAGGAAATCTTGGAATGCGAACCTTTTCAGTTGGACACATGTTGACAACGGTCAATGGAAGTCCCGTGGTCGGTCGCGAGCTCGAGAACGGGAAGGACGTCCTGGAGATGTTGAACCAACCGGAGAGCTTCCCACTCAGTCTCAAGTTCAGCCGGGCGAAGATGACGACCAATGAGAAGATCGTCCTTGCATCCATGTTCTATCCTCTCTTCGCAATTGCCAGTCAGCTCAGTCCGGAGCCGAGGTGTTCGGGCATTGAAATCCTAGAGGCTGACACATTCCGACTCTACTGCTACCAGACTCTCACTGGTATCAAGTTCATCATTGTTGCTGAACCTACGCAGAGTGGCATGGAAATTCTGTTGAAAAGGGTCTATGAACTATATGCTGATTTTGCCCTTAAGAATCCCTTTTATTCCCTCGAGATGCCTATTAGGTGTGAACTCTTTGAGACCAATCTCCAGAGTCTCTTGGAGACTGTGGAGAAGTCCGGCATCGGGGGTGCATGATTGATAACTCAACGTATGTAGGATACGAATTCAGAAAATGAACCACAATCGGTTCTCCAGTGCAGAAGTGTTTTGTACAGAACAGTTTTATATACAGAATATGTATATAACTAATAGCATATGACCATAGGAAGTTAAACGAGCAGTGTACGATTATCAGTGTAAATATATTTAATTAGCATAATCAGATAAAAAAATACAATTTATTACATGATTGCACAGCGACGCCGTTTTTAATTTACAATTGGAGAACCTGGCGAATGCTCGGCATTATGGGTGTCCTACCAAACACAATCACCGGTGTTTGACACTAAAGTTCTCAAGGCTTTTGCGCTCTCACTGCCTTTGCAAGCACAGTTTAGAACTGTGCCAATTACGGCACGATGTTCCATTGACAACTCAGATCTGGTTCCTCAATCTGCAGAAATTAAAGTCGCTCACTTAAAAACACTAGAAACTCGTCAATCAAGAGTATCATTTACCAAGTGTACGTGAGACAACAAACCTTTTCAGTTAGACTATCGATACAAGCGACTCGAATACGCGCGGCAGTCGCTGGGGCATCGAACCTGAAGTATCCATGGATTCCATTGTCCTCGCGGGCCGATTTAATTGCTTCCTTGATAGCGAAGAACACTGACGATGCCAGGAAGAGTGGCGGCTCACCGACAGCCTGCAATTGATCATTTCAAAGTTTGACGCCTGGGCTTCAATGTCGCGGCATCCGCAAACCTACCTTGGAAGAGTAAACCGCTCTTGGATTGGTAGCACCTTTCAAAAGCGACACATTAAACTCCTGCGGGATATCTGCGAATCCGGGAAGCTTGTAAGCGCCGGGTCCCCTGCTGGCGAGGGTGCCGTTGCGAAGATATATCAGCTCCTCAAGAGTGAACAATCCGTATCCTTGGACAAAGCCACCCTCGACTTGACCAATGTCGATCGCAGGATTCAAACTCTCCCCCAGATCCATCACAATGTCTGTTCTTAATACCTGAAAGACGCACGTGTATTAATTGCTCTACGGAGATTTAATGAGCTTTGTGACAAAGGTACCTGATGGTCGCCGGTGAGGCAATCGATTTCAACCTCCGAACAGGCCACGCCGTAGGTGAAGTACATGAAAGGATCACCCGTGTTGGTCTCCATGTTATACCCAATTCCTGGACTACTGTAAAATCCATTCGCCGATAGATTCACCCTTTCGAAGTAAGCCTTTTGTATCCACTTCTCCCAGGTGAATGTCGGATTCTCCTCCATAATCGGCTTCAGTCTTTCCATAATTTGTTCGCAGGCTCTTAAAACAGCCATTCCATTAAGGTCGGAGCCGCTGCTCGCTGCGGTCGCCGATGTGTTCGGCACTTTGTCCGTCGCGGTTTCCATCACGTAGATCTTCTCTGGGTCCACCTTCAACACTCTACTTGCCACCTGCGAAACAGATAATTGCATAATTTGTCGACTAGTATAACGCGGCGTTGTGCAAGTGGACGATTATATTACTTGTATCATTTTTGTGTGCAGTCCTTGTCCCATCTCGACGCCACCGTGGCTGATTAAGACAGAGCCGTCGGTGTAGATGTGCACGAGAGCGCCCGCTTGGTTCAAGAACAGAGCCGTAAAGGCGATACCGAACTTGGTTGGAACAATCGCCAGTCCTTTCTTCTTATATCTGTTCTCTCTGCACAGAGCAATTTGGTTTGATTGAGAGGACCTTCTTGAGATTATACTCAAATAATTGGAAGGCTGTGCTTACTTGTTATACTTGTGGACAGCAGCGAGTCGTTCGGTGTAGTTGGAGGAATCCACGCATTGCCTCCAGCAGCGATCCAGAGGACAGTTAATTAGCCTCTGGCTATAATGTGTTACGTCGCCTTCTTTGTACAAATTCAATTCCGAAACCTGCGAGAATATTGAAGTCAGAATGTTTTCTTCACAATTTGTAGATTAATGTGAATGATGAGTACCTTGGCGACGTCTACGTTTAGGAAATCCGCGATTTGCCGGACAATAGTTTCCGCCGCGAACATTCCTTGCGGGCCGCCGAACCCGCGGAAAGCTGTGTTGGACGGCAGGTTTGTTTTACACGCGTATCCCAGCACCCTCGCCACCGGGATTTTGTAGGCATTCTCGAAGTGCAGCATCGCACGCTCCAACACCTGACGAAAGGGTGAAGAGGTTGAAGATTATCCTTGTTGGGGCAAAAATCTAAGATAAAAGTATGAATGCCGAGACTTACAGACACCGACAAGTCGTGTGAGTATCCAGCATTGTTGTAGATCGATATATCGACGACATTGATTAAACCACTATCCTCAAATCCGACTTTATATTTAAACAAAAATGGATGCCTGGTGCCTGTCGTCATCATGTCTTCGTCTCTGTCGAGCATGCATCGGATGGGTTTCCCTAATCTGCAAATATTACAGTAGAACTTCGTGTGCAATCGATAGTTGAAGATCAATTCTTTTAGACTCACTTGTGCGCAGCGACCGAAGCAGGTACAGCGAGAACCGCACTCCTCGATTCCTTCCCGCCGAAACCACCGCCAATTCGTTTCACCCTCACGTTAACTCTGTTACTGTGAATATGTAGCACGTGAGCTATGAGTTTTTGAACTTCCGAAGGATGCTGCGTGGAGCAGAAGACGTCGAGCTCGTCGCCTTCCTTTGGTACGACGAGGGTTGCTTGGGTCTCAAGGTAGAAGTGTTCCTGGCCACCCATTCGACCCTCGCCCTCCAAGATGTGCTTGGAATTTACAAGAGCTTCGCCCACGTGCCCTGTAACTATCTTCTTTGGCGAACAGGGGAAGTACGAGTGATGTTCTATCGCGTCCTAGAGTTATCAATGGAAATTTTGTAGTTGATGATTATTATAGACCTGGAGAAAAGCTTGAGGACTTTAATTACTTCGATGGATATAATAACAGGTCGAAGGTCTTCGTATTCCACTTCCACCATTCTCGCAGCCTTCTGCGCGGTTGCTTGGTCGACTGCTACGATTGCTGCTATTGCTTGGCCCTGACTGGTCACCTGCCAATTAAGAAATAGTGATTAACGTGCTTCTAAAGTCGGAGAAGAAATCTTACCGTCTCCGAAGCGAACACCTCTTCGTCGTGCATTATCGGCCCGATATGTCGACAGTCCTCGGACAGATCCTTGGCGCAAAAGAACGCCTCGACACCCTCGAGTGCAAGCGCTTTCGTAGCATCGACTTTGAGGATTTTCGCGTGGGCCCTGGTTGAAAGTACCAGCGCCAAGTAAAGTTCGTCCGCGAACTTTGGCAAATCGTCGCAGTAAATCGCCTCGCCCGAGGCTTGTTTGAAGGCACTCGCGTGGACGATCGGTCGGCCTATCAGATCCTTTGCTTCTTGGTCTTTCGGAACCTGTGATGATTGAGAAAAAGTTTATTAGTTTTAACTTTAATATTGTTACAGCATTTGGACTTGGTTTATGTTCGTACCACTTGAAAGTACTGTGAACTTTTCGGTGGCTGGTAGTGAAAACTCTCCACCGCACTTTGCATCTCTTTCGGTAGATATTCGAAGTACGACAATTCCGGTGGGAGTTCCTTCATTACTCGCAGGAATCCCTTGAAGAATAAGCTGGAATATACGAAAGATTTCTGTAGTTGATAGTATTTCTTTTGGACAATCCGAAATCTACCTGAGAGTCAAAGCTCGACGATATTTCGGCATCCCCCCGGGGACACCGTCGGACAAGGGTAGTTCGCGAATCAGGGCATCATAGATTGGCTCCAGAATACTCTTCTCCCACTTTCTGTTTCGATAGGAAAAAGGATTTTTCAATCAGCAAAAGTGTTCGATTCCCATTTATCAGAGTTCAATTACCTTCCGATAACAGTTTCACAGGTTTTCCTAGCCAGGACTGTCGTCGGTGCCATTCCTCCGTAGGCCAACTGCATTTTTTGTACAACGTTGGTGCCAGGCTCGAAGAGGACGTTGAGTGCCATGTTCACTATGGCGATGTCGTCGTCTCTTCTTCTGGCTTGCTTGAAAGCGACGAAGTATTGGTCCTGAAAGTTATTAAACAATATGTCAGTCTTTTCTCTAGTGGAAAGTTTAATTATTGATTGAATGTTGGGTCACCTTCAGGGAGAAAGGTATTTCTATGGATACCAGGATCTCTTCTGGTAGGACAACGTTCTGACGATATCCGACGAAGAAATTGTGGTCCATCGCGACGGTTCTTTTTCCCCTTTTGGAACTGGTAAGATTCAGTTTAATACCGGACGCCATGAAGACAGGATTCAAGTCAGAAATTGGGCTGCCCGTCATTATATTCCCACCTACCGCCTGTCGAAATTTAATCAATTTAATCCATTCTTATCCAGTGTTTTAAAATCAAGTTGGCAAATCACTCACCGCCACATTTCTTATTTGCTTCCCGGCGAACCAATGTAACATGCCGATGATCTCCCGGAAGATTCTCGTCTTCCATTCGGGCTGCTCGTCGATCTGATTCTTCAATGTTGCTTCCAGGTCCATCAATGTGACGCTCGCACCCACCTTTATCGTTTCCGACTTTTCTTCGACTGTGGTCATTTCTCTTATTAAGATCGGATGGATCAGAACGGGGTAACACAGCCTTTTGAATTTGACCTCGACACCTGTCGCGTTATTAAAGCAGAGACATTTAACTTGGTACGATGCGTGTGGAGAGGATCTCTTTTTATTGTGGATAATTTTTAAATACCTATTTCTGTGTTTCCAACGACGATTTTGGCATGCGGGAACTCCTGCTTGAGAGCTAATAATTGGGCTAGATTGGTCGGCCGATACCAAGTGACGTTCTTCCCTTTTACGATTAAGAATTCCTCGTCTAGATGGGCGGACAACTGCGAACAGATTCGTCGAAACCCATAAATACCGTAATTGGAAGTACTTGATTAAACAATCCTGGATATTAATTGTCTACTCAATTCTAAAGACTTTCTGTTAATGTTTGATGGTATAATCGCTGCCGTCGGCAGTCGTGAATTTACTTGTAGCTTGGGCGGAAATATAACTTCCTGAGAAGGATCGTACGGGCGAAATTGGTTCGGGTCGAAGACGTCGGTGGGCTCCGAGGTGAACGCTCTCTTGCAGCAATTCTCACCCATCGGACAACCCTTCGACTCGCTTTCCCCATTCTCTCTGCTTCCCGACGCGATCCGACGACTCTCCCATTCCTCGGTGAAGGTCTTGAAGCCCTCGATTATCGGCCTGTAACCGGTGCACCTGCACAGATTACCTGAAGAAAGGAAAAAAACGTCAAATGAAACAAGCTCGAAATTGCTGTAATATTAAAAGAATTCAAGACTTGCCCTGGAAGGCGATTTCCAAATCGCTCATCTTCGGCTTTGGTTTGCTTCGCAGGAGAGCGTACATCGACATTACGATCCCGGGGGTGCAGAAGCCGCATTGCGAACCGTGCGCTTTCGCGATGCGCTCTTGCACCGGATGCAGTTTCGTCTTCACACTTCCGATACCTTCGACCGTCGTCACCGCCATGCCGTGGACCGCGCAGATCGGCGTTAAACACGCGTTCACCGCCAAGTGTCTAGAATTCTTTATTTAAGAAAACTATTCTCCAAAAATATGTGATTCAATCTTCAATTGAAGAAAAGGATACGTGATCTTCCCCGTCGATCTGTCGCATCTCGACAGCATCACCGTGCAGGCTCCGCATCCACCCTCGGCGCATCCCAATTTCGTCCCAGTTAATTTCACTAGGTAATCAGTCTTAAGGAAAAGTCCTCAAACAGGAGAAAATCAATTTTAAACTCTGTTTAAAATAATAAAAAAAGGATACGTTTGTTCCGCAGGTACCAAAGCAGCGTCCATTCCGGATCGACTTTCTCGTCGCAGACCTATAATAATTACAAAAGTGTGCTTATCTCTGGAAAATTAGAGCATAGACATTTTCTCCTCAACAAGTTTCGTAAACAAAGCGAGCAGCAGTGTCTGCGCACTCTGCGGCGCCGCCGTCGAGGAGTACCAGTTGATTTACAACCGGACTTCCAGCCGCTCAGTACACACGCAGTTGCCACCGCGATGTAACAACCACCAGCTCGAATTGCATAACGCGCAAACAGGATTAGTCCGCGGAGAAGCTTAACGAACGGGGACAGAGTGTCGAGATGCGTAATAGTCGATTGCCGTGGAGGCTTATAATTATTGTTGCAGTCGGGTATTTGATTTCTGGTAAAGTTTGAGCTCGCCTAGGGCGACGATTGGCCAATCGATTGTTTATCGTATCCGGCGACGTGGACTGACGTCGCCGGCTTGTTTGTCGATTTGGAAATTGGAGGAATTATTGCGCCGGGAAAACAAGTACGCACGAGACACTGATACTACGAGAGATTCTGTCTACGGCTTCTCTTTTTTTTCTTCTGTATCGCGCAGTGATAAGTTCCGTCGAGGTCAATATTTCCATGCCGGAGTTTCCGCTTTCGGGGTTCATTGTACGCTTTTCTAGTTTCTCGCTCGTCTCTGGAGTCCGTCACCTCTTTCCCATTGACGAAGAAGACGAGAGTGGCGGCGATCTTGCTCGGGAGTTTCGGTCCGTAGCCGTTGATGACCTCGGCGCCGTTTCTACCCAGCCACGTTGCGTCCGTCATTGCTGGCTTCGCCGGATCTGCAACTGATTGTCATTGATTCAATTCCCCCGAAACCTGGACGGCAAGGTCGCGCGCGCCCGCTTCTTATTCAACGGGTCTCGCACGTGTTCGGCAAACACTCGCCGCGAGCGACAAGTGTTTCTCGTCGATTTATGTAATAGATTTCCAGAGGGGCAGCATCGCCATGTTATCATTTACATTCGCCTTGAGTCTAAAGGAATTAAAACCTTCGGTCATATTACTATATCGAACCCACTGACACAATCGAATCCCCATCCCGGGAATTCCTCCGACGCCTTCGCGAACCCCTGGCGCACGTGACGACGGTCTCCGCTCGGTTTTCACGAGGCAGTGATACCCGACGATTAGCTTGAAAGTCACTGGTTACGTCGATCGCTGCATAGTTAGTATTAAGGAGAGTTTTTCTTAGAAGAACGTCTCGGCAGTTACGTATCGATACTCTTATCCACTGGTGGAGAACAGTCCCGAAGGACGCGCTTTGATATTTAATAACAACACTGTAGTTAGTTTGGTATAGTTTGCAGGATCTGCAAGATGAAGAATGAAATCTATAAAAGTACTTGAACGCATCTTCTCTTGTTGTTACTGTTCTAACTTTAGGCCTAGTGGGAATTTGACTTTTCCACCCACATTGTTACACGACATTTTGTTTTATCCACTCGAGCAAATACCTGGCAAAGGAAAGTGGATTTCGCAATAAACTAGATCAGAGATGAACTGGACGGTTTCGTACCTCTTTACTATCAAAGTCTTTGCTACAACATAGACACGAGAACTGTCAGATTACACTCGCGGATGAATTCCTTCTGCGGGCCAAGTTTGCACAGTTCAAACCGGAGTTCAAGTGCGCCGAAGCAGGTGGTTGGCGAGCGCCGCGATTACACTGTCTGCTCACTCTGGCACGCTCGCCATGGGATAACTTCCAGGGAGAGAGAATGTTAACTGGCGGACACTCTCGGACTGTCCAATGCAACGCAGTACGGCGCCCGGGGAATTAAATGACAATTGCTTTGCCGCTCGCAGGGAAACGATGTTCCCCCACTCGGCTACGACGAGATGCTGGGATTGATGTAATTCCCGGTGGTGCCGACAGTAGCAGTGGAATTGAATTCGATCGATTTTAATCGGCGGTTTACGGTAGGTCAGTCTTTTCATCTGACAGCGAATATAGATCGAAACAGCGCAAGAGATATATAAATAATAATAATAATAATAATATTTATTAATTACTGATACACTCATTTGGTGAGAGTACGTAGAACAGTCGAGGAGTAAATATATAGATTGAGGCGAGATTGTCGCCGGAACTTCACGGAATCTGTTTCCTATTCATAAATAACAATCGGCGCTCGCCGATCAAGATATTTTATTGTTTGTGTATTGACATATTATCACAGTAAATCGATTGATATCAATCCTGCGCCTTCCCTCTGCTTTGGGAATCCGATCTGCAAGTGCCGTTATTGGGAATATTCGATCGATCGGATACGTCCGCGATCCAATCCGTCTGGCATGAGTTGCATGGATTGGCCTCTGTGCCTTTCACCTATCTCAGACGATCCCATTCGGTACCGGTTTCGATAGTGTTCTTATCGAGTCCGATCTTATCTCCGAACGAGAGTGCATCTTTTCATCTCTCGCGATTCTTATCGATTGCAGTTTCGATATCGCCGATTAAATACTCGACGGGATTATAGATTTCCAGCTTGCAATTAGAGGACGTTCAACGACGATGATCAAGGAAATAATAATAAAAAAATAAGAGGAAGGAAAAAGCTTAATCACGGGAAAGGTCGAAGTTTCGATTCATCAGTTCAACGGAGGTCAAAAGAAAATTATCGTACCAATCGCGCTACCACCAACGACGACGGTATTATGTAAATTCTTAGGACTCTACTGGTTAAAGTGGCCCCCCAACATTGCGCGGTTTGATAAGCCAAGGAATACGATTAAGCTGGTTTATTAAACACGTCAGCAACGATAGGCCGCTACTGTGCACAAATGCCGGAAAAATAAAAACAATCGTGCACAAGTTATACGAAACCCAACATCATTTTTCCTCGGTGGAAATGCGTGCAATACCGTTTGCGCACGTTTCTATCTCCAGTGATAAGTTTCCGCGGGATAACACTCCGAGTCATGTAAGTACAACGGATCGAACCGCATGAAGATTTTGTTAATAGGAAAGTCTGTCTTTGTAAATCGATCACTCCTGACATAATCCTTCGTCCACTCTCCGGCTCGTAAATCATCGCAAACTCAGCGAGCGACTTATCAGTAACGGACCCAGTGTCAGCTTTCGGTAATTCGATTTTATTAGCCGAATTGATCACTGGGCTCGGGCACCGGGGCACGCTACCAGCATTGTGTGAGTATATTCTAGCATAGCTGCCACGAGAAAGAACGTACTCTAATGCTATTATCTGTTTCAGCCGCGACGGTGTTTTCCAAGGCGACGATTGTCGCGGTCTGATAGGTCGACGAACGACGAACGGACTCACCAGGCAATTCAAGTCACTTTCCTTTTCTGAACCTGCTCGTGGATCTTTCGGTAATCGAGTCCCCGCACTAGTCACAGAGCACGTAGAAGTGGCAGCGCGCGGGTTATCGTTCTGATACACTGTTCACTGGCTCTGAGGAAGAGCCGCGCCAACCCGAGAGAGCTAGGCCAATAAAGAGAAAAAGCAGAGGAGCGATGATGCTGCCGGTTGGGGGGGCAGCATCTTCCATGCAACGGATTATCGCCGGCTAAGCCCGCGAGCCGATTACCAGCCGATGACAGCGTTCAAAACATGCAGAGTGCGGACGAGTCGATAGACGGTCATTCTCGCCGAGTGCTAAACGGGGGAATCGCTTTCAGTGATATATAAGCGGACGAATTTATTAAAATAGATTCTCCACGTTCGGAGACGCGGAGAAGTTTCGCTTACGAGATTAACGCTGCTCTAAAGGTCTGGGCGCGCAGGGTCCGAAGGAATAAGTTCGATCCGCTTAAAAAATGCTTTATACGTATATATAAATTGTACATATAATCTCTGTATAAGGACGGGTCATGGACGGATTGTTAACGGGTAATTGATTAGGCCCTAGGAACAAGCGTGTTTGCAACAGAAGTACTACTCTACTCCGATTCGGAGTTAATCGGCGACGCTGATCGTCGTCCTGCAGAAAGGACAGTGTCCCTGACGCAAGAGTGCCAGTTCGTAGTCGTCCGAGTGAAACATCTGGAAAGATATATATACTGTTACTTCGATCCTGGTTTACGTCGGATATAGTCAACTTACTTTTAAACAGGATCCGCAGCTTGTTATTTGCAGATCTGAGAGGAGGTTTCGAAAGTATCTCGTTTTAAAGGGTTTTGGCCACTTTACGATTAATACTGTTGAAGGATCGAGACTCCTTAATACATTTCTTCCGACGGTTATCGTCGGGCCACTCGACTTTTCCTGTAATTAAGTTGAGGTTTGTCAACATAGTATGCTTTCTATTGGTTACTCAGTTCAATTATACGAAAGTCGTACTTCGTATCGCATTAATCGCGCTGTGAAAAGATCTGTCTCCGACGATGTGATCGTCAGCTGATCCTCCGGCGCAGAGTTCTCGGTTGTGGGTATCGGCTCGTCAATCAACTTCTCCGCCTCTGCGTCTGTAATGTCTTCTTCGAGCTCGAACTCCACCAACGGCAGGATTTCTGCAAGAAGTTACGAAGCGGCATTCCGGCAATGCGTCTTTGAATGTCGAGGATTAGTGATGAAGTTGGTGTTTACCGAACATCACGAAAGAATACTGGAACTTTAGTCCGCACTGCGAGCAACTGCCGTCGGTGTCGGCTGGTAGCAGCGGATTGAACGTCGAGCACTTGTAACAGAGTGGAAGAAGCTCTTCCGGGTCGCGATAGGGATAAGCCCTCGCGGCCAGACTAGTTATCTCCACTTGGGCGAAATGCGCCGCCGGTATTTTCATCCCTCGTAACTTCTCCAGCAATTGTATCGCAGTTTTATGGGCGCCGAGGGTGCATGCTTGCTTGAGGAGGCTGTAGATTATCGTGAATTTCGAAACACCCTCTACGCGACAGGATTGCGTTTTCATGAGGAGAAAGCGCGAGATATTGAATAAAGCCTCGGGCATCAACGATGTGAACGGTTCTTCCTGGAAAGTTTCGCTATTTATTTGGCACGTTGTAAGTAGCCATATTCAATAAGTACTTACCAGGTACTTGTAGATCTCGTGATAGGCGTAGTAGATGTCTGCTTTGTCGTAATAGTTGAGAAACATTGTCTTGATTTCCTCCGGGCTTTTCGAGAGGTTCAATATAATCTGCGAGAGCAGCCAGTAGAAATACGAGGCGTCGCGGAAGCGTTTCTCCGTTACTGCATTGTTTGCCAGAGTTTTTAGAACCAGCACCGACTCCTCCGACTCGCCGGCCATTTGAAACGCTGAATATAGTTCGATTATTCATTCGGAAATAAGAAGATTGCTTTCAATGGTACTTGGAATAGCTTCCTACCCTTCTGCGCCTCGGAGAATTGTCCGGTTTCCGCTAGCCAGCGGGCGTAAGGGCCGTAGATTCTCGATTTTAACTTAGGGTTCCTTTCGGCTAGTTCGAAAGCTTCCGGCCATGCTTGAGCTTCTACCAAAACGTCGGCTACGTCCGGGTCGTCTCCCAATCGACTGAATATCTCCGCTGCCCCGTGCGTTGCTCCGAGTTTCTTCAATTTCTTCGCGATCATTGACAAGTTCTCCCTGTCTCCTTTGTCCAGTTGCCGGCCGACTTTAATGAGCATGTCTATCCAGCCGTATTCGGCGATTATGTTAATCGCTCGATCGACATCGCCGGCGGCCAAGAACATTTCCGCCGCCGCTCTTGGCTCGCCCAAGCTCTTCGCCCATTCGGCTCGCTTGCGAAGAAGTATCGTGCGATCCTGGCTGTTCCCGCTGGCGATAAATTCTTGCGCGATGTCGAACATTCGCAAGTCAGTGTACATTGCGAGGGCGTACTGTTGCAGGCCTGCTTTCTGATAGAGTTTTGCTGCTTCTCGCAATTTGCCCAAAGCCGCCGCGGCAGTTGCCATGCAAGCTTCCCTGCCCCATTCGCCTGATTTCAATTTCTCCTCCACCTCGGAGACTACCTCGATGTAGCGCAGATTCTTCACCCGCGCGAATGCTGAGTAGGCGATGTTTAACTCGAGATTCTCCAAGGCAGCTGTGCCCAGCGAAAGCCAGTCTGAATCGGCCACCCCTAAGCAAGCGATGTCGTAAGCGCGAGAGAATAAACCTGTGTCCAAGTATTGGTACATGAACAACGACAAAGGTACCTGAAAATCATGTTGTAGAGTAAAATCACTTTCCTCAGAAGTTTTAGTATCAATTTATGCGATTTTCTTTACCTCTAAGGTAGCAATTGTCGAGCCATTCAAACAGTAAACTTTAGAACCATTGTGCCCAACCACGAAACCAGAGAACTTCTGCCTGTACTCTGAGAAATTGGCAACTTTCACCGCGAGGTAGTCGCTGCCCGAGAAGCACATTATGTCTTCGAGTGCTCGATTGAACGCCACGCTGCTCACGTCTTGGAACTCCTGTATCGTCTCTTCAGTGTAAAGATCGACCACTGAGAGCACTCCCGTCTCGCTGACGATAGCGATCTTTTCCTTCAAGGAGCTTACGTCGAGGCATCGCACCGAGCCGTCTACTTTCGTTGTGAAAGCAGGGAATGGATTGTCCAAGTATATCTTCACCACATGGCCGGTTTTAAGTCCTGCAATTTTATATTCTCGATATAGTCTGCCTTTGTATTTACGATTCCTGGGAATATAAGAAATTCAGTATTTTTGTGCACCTGCAATCAAGCATTCCTGACCGGCTGGTCCTCCGACTACTTTGATGTATGTTATCAAATCGTCCAAGATCCATTCTCGCTCTACGCCTCCGCTGAAAGACATACTTTGCAATCGCTTCTCGTTGCACAGCACCAGATTGTTCGCGGTCACCACCAGAAGGTTGCAGTTTAGCGCTTGATTCAGTTTCTCCGAAATGCGGTAGTGCATGCCGTCGGCAACGTTCGACGGCTCGTAAATGATAACGCGCTCCGGCAATTGAACCGCGAGCTTATTTTTGTACACTGCTATTCTACAGACCTACGCGGAGGAACTTGATTAGCAGTCGCAGAATCGTTTTGGAGTTCTGAATAAGCTTTCTTACCAAGTCTTTGCACTTGATTCGAACTTTCTGATTTGTGACTAAGTTGTGAATGATGACGTCAGTCATATTCTCTCTGTAAGCGTATCGGTCTCCGTACAATCCATGAACCACAGTCCAAGACAGCTGAAGATACGTAATTGTACCATCCTGGCAACCTAGTACCTGGAAACATTGTAATTCTTGGGAACAACTTCTTGAGACGCGTGCAATATCTTGAGGAATAGTCCTTACAACATGCGATGATGTAGGGTGAACCGCACAGCTCCAAACCCACGAAGAAAAACTGCCTCCGACAGTGCCTAGTTGTATACCATCGTGGGTCATTAGTGTACATTGCTTGTTACTGCCAGCGACGAGAATATATTGCCCGTTGGCAAAGTGCGTTACTTTCAGAGGAATATGATTCAAGTTTCGCTCTTTGCCAATTTGCTTGCCCGAGATCGAGTAGAACGAGATTACTCCTCCCCATTCTGCTATGCAGAGTACGTCCGTGTTGTCCTCCCTGGTGAAAAGTTTCATAGAGAAACCTGGCTAATACGCGTTTAATGATCGGAATGTGCGAATGTTACCCGAGAGGATTCCATGAAACGCTCCAAATCGGTACTCCACTCTGCCTCTCGATTCGTAACTGCTCTTCTCCATTCTGAAAACAGATGAGTGTAAGGTGAAAGGTAAAACTTAGCAATTGGAGCTGCAGCTCAAACCTTATTCCTTATGGAGACAAAACCAGCAGCTAAACCAATTGCTAAGTATTGACCGTCATTAGTCCAAGCGCAACAATTCACTCTTCCCCCTGACTTCTGCTTTTGCACTGCCTTTTGCTCTTGTGACCAGAATGCTATGTCCGACAGTGAGCAACTTAACAATTGATGGGACACCGGATTAAATTGCATAGCCTGCACAGCTTCATTGTGCCTGGATGGAAAATAAGAATGTAGTTTCATAAAGGGAGTAGAGAGAAATGGAAAGCTTCTTACTTACGAATATTTTAAAATCCCCTCTAATCTCGATGTCCAAATGATCACACTCTTATCCGCACTACCCGAGGCAAACTTCTTGCCATCTCTGGCGTAGCAAACACAGTATACAATATCTTTGTGACCTACAACAGATTTATACTGTAATACATATGCCAAGGTTGATGCATCAGATGAAGTTTACCTTTCAGTGGTTGAATCAGAGCACCTTCGCCAGTCTCATAAACCAACACCTGTTGTCCAGCTGCCACTATTAATTGAGTACCATCCGGATTGAAGCAGAGATCATATATGCTACAGCAATTAAATCAGTCTGTCATTATTACATTCTCCACTCTAGGAAAGAGCAAGTTTCTCTTTCAATTCTGACTTTAGTATTACAGTTTCTTTAAAGGGTAAGAGAAAGAACTTGAAAAAAAGAAGAAAACTGGGTAGAAGTAACAAATGATTGACACTCGTGCATGGGAAAACGCTTTTATTTGTGATTCTCAGTTACAAAACCAGAAAGCCCCGGCATTATCGATTGCTAAACAATTGATCATCTCCATAATCACCATCGCTCCGACTTGTCCTGGACTTTGTCGACCCAGGCCGGATGCGCTTTCATGCCGGCGGCGCCGATGAAACAATCGAAGCGAAGGAATCCTCGTCACAACGAAACACAAACTTAGAATTACACATTCGTCCTCGCTTTTGTATACTCTTGCCAGCGCGTTGCTACGGTAACAGATTCAAAATGGCGGCGTCCCGAACGCGTCCATTTTGGTCCACCAATTAACTTTCCCAACTATTTTGAATCGATTCCAATACAAAACAGCTGAACCCCATTTCATTTCTGCAATCTGTCAAGGCACCGCTTCAAAACGATAAAAAAATCGAACATTCCATTAATACAAGTTTCGTCAATAAAATCAGAAAATTATATTAAATCGTTGCGAAAACGCGCGATAATGGCATTCGACAACAAAATATTATTGCAACTCCTTCGCTCTTTTGTTTTCTTTGCGAGGCATCGATTAATCTGCGGGAGAGAAAATTTTCCAAAGGGTGAGAAGTGTGCGTATAGCTAGCAATAGTTGCGGCAGTTTGATATATCTATATGGGTCGAGCGCACTCGCAGTTGGTCGATCGGAGTCGACTCCGCGAGCCAATCTAATCAGGTGATCGTATCTTATAAAACGTGTAGGTGCATTATATTGTCGTGCGTCTCTGTCTGCTATCGTCCCGTAAAACTAGTCAATGTCAGTGACAGCGGCTGACACTCGGTGTTGAAATAGATGCCTCGCAAGCGACGGAAAAGAGAGTGTGCGCTTCCTAGGTGGGAAATATGATTCTAAAGCTGGTGGGCAGAGACGGCCAGCACCGATTATTGCGGTCAAGTGAGCCAAGTGATCGAAAGAGTCACTGATTCCTCTGGAGGATGGCACCTGCCAAAGACAAGTGGGTGAGACGTTTCATCATTCCCGAGACCACGAGGCACAAGAAGGGTTTCACTATTTACAAAGTCACGTCCATGGTATGAGCCTCTCAAGCACTGCTACTGCTGACGTATTTTGCTGTCCTTGTCATTGTTACGTTGCGGTAATCGAGACGAATAATTGTCCTGCGTTGCTGGCGCGAGACGTTTCGTAATTAAGGAGAACTGTCATGTGATAGTTTGGGTGATTAAGCTTGTTCTTGCAGGTGTTCTTGAAGTCCTCGCACGAGGAGATCTCCAAAGTGTCTGTGTGGAAAAGGTACAATGACTTCAAGAAGCTTCACTCGGAGCTGGCAGGGGTGCACTCGCGTGCTCAGGGCAAGGAGAGCTTCCCTAAGTTCCCCAAGTCCAGGTTCTTCAATAGATTCGAGGCTGAGGTCATACAGGAGAGGAGGGAGTATGCGCTCAAGTTCCTCGAATTCATTGGCAAGCACTCGTCCTTGTATTCCAGCGACGTATTCATTAGGTTCTTTGAAACTAGTCATATGGACAGCTCGCACGACTGTTCGCAATCCCTGAGCTCTGACACATCGGAGGACGATCGTCATGCTTTAAAGAAACCCGTACCTAATGCTGCCACTCGGCAGAGTGTTCTGGAGCAAGGCTCTGTGAAGAATCCTTCGCCATCCAGAAATACTGATCAGATCAGTAGTTTGAAAACAATAGATGAGTCAAGCTCGGAGCCAGTGAGACCAAATGAAAGTCCGCATAGCTTAAAGAAGGAAGACACTGTAGGAGCAAGCTTCTTGGTAAATGGAAACCGTTGTAAAGACAATGCCGGTGGGACTGGGAATCAAGCTGTTAATGGAAAGAATAATAATAGTGAGAGCGATGTTGAGCATATGGTACAAAACAAAAGGCAGCCTGTCGAGGTATCAAAGTCAATAACAGGTGTTCACGATGGATCTGATCTCATGCAACAGTGGCCTGATTCCTCCCAGTATATTCTAATAGCCGCTGCTCACATGAGCGCGGCGTTTCGGCACGAAGCCATGACAGAGTACGAGGAAGCGTTCACCCAATACAAGATGGGAATCTCCAGCCTGCTGACCGGCGTCCAGTCCGACGCGGACACCGTCCGAGCGGAGATCATCAAGGAGAAGATCGCCAAGTACTTGGAGCGCGCAGAGAAACTGTACAACAGGCACTTGAATTGTAACATCTCTCTGCTGAGTAAACCGGTGTCGGAACTCCAGTACTACAAAGTACTTAAGATCATGCGGTCGGTGATGCTTGTCAAGGACCTTCGGCAGAATTGCCTGAGAATTGTCAAAGTACGACATATTTGTGGACAACTGATTTATATCCGGGGTTTACTTTAGATTGTCAAAATCCCCGTTGTCAGGATAATTCAGAGTAATCATTGATTTCAGGCTGTCGAGAAGTCATGCGGCAACAAGGAGACTATCAGCAATTACATCTGTCGTGGCCAGGTGCCGTACATGGTCCGTTTGTACGGCTGCATCGAAACCGACACGACGGTCTTTCTTATCTTAGAATATTTAAGGTGAAAATCTTATCAGCCACGAATCTCTCCAGCTTTCTTCCATGCGCACTGTGTTACTGGATTCTTATCTGCTTCTAGTCGCGGCAAGTTATGGGACTTCATCATGTCGCAATACAAATCTCAGGAGGGCACGGAATATCCGTCGAGCGGAGCACGCGACGATTACGAAGTAGCGCTCGATTGCAGCACAGTAGCTTTAAGAGACAATGGAGTATTAGAGGCGCCAGAGTCCATTGACATTTCCACAGGAAAAGCAGAATTCCCCAGTACAAGCATCATAGTACAAACAAGCGATTCCCAGAGTATCGAAGAAGCGAGCGAAGTGTACGGCGAGCTGTCCACCACGCAATTACTAGAAAAGGCACAGATGTTACTGCAGTCAGTAACCGCTACTCTCAAAGAGAGTAACACAATTGCTAGTCGACTCCACGAATCTGAAGTTTTAGCGGCGCACGACAGCAGCACCACTCTATTAAACTTAAAGAACTCCACATATCAGCAGGACAAGTGGGATATAATATTGACCGACACCAACGGAGCGTCCACCGAATCTCGCAGTATTACCGCGTCCCAGACGAGGCTTCCCGTGAAAAAGTCGTCGTCCGCGGAGGACATTAAAAACGACAAGAGTCCTGATGTAACCGACAGCTCGTCTCTAACCGATAGTTACACGGATCTCAGCTTTAGTGAGAAAGAGGTCTCCTGTCCGCTGGAGAGAACGACAAGTATTTCCATGCACATTCCAGTAGAGCGAGCGGGGCCAGCGCAGCCCGATAGCATAAGTGACTTAACTAGATCTACGAAAAACGATTGTAATTTAAGAGAGAGCGGTTACGTAATGTCGGACGAGCAAGTGCAGTATTTTGAGACAGGACTGTTGAACGACTACGCCTTAAACAATAACTTAGATGTAGAAGAAGAGCTTTGGCGAATACCGGAAAATCTGATTCGCCTGTGGGCTGCTGAGATACTGCTAGCTTTGGAAGCACTGCACCAGCAGGAAGTTATAGTGGTCGACTTGAAGCCCGACAATATATTGCTCGACGACACGGGCCACGTGCAATTGACTTATATTATTCCGCATCAGGACGCAGACCTCACGAAACACAAGCAACCGTACGCCTCACCCGAGCTCTGCATGTTTCTGCCGGCTATTCCGTTGACCACAGCGACAGACATTTGGAGCTTCGGTGTGATCCTGTATGAATTAATCGTGGGGAATGTATGCGTCACTTCTATCCGAGTTCCGGATTTCTAGAGTTAATATTATAAACAGCTCCTTGTTTTCGCAGAAGTTCGAGACCAGGCATCCAGGTTTATTCCACTCGCATTCCATCGTCAACATTCCAAGCAAACTGTGCGAGAATGCGAAATCTCTACTTGCGAATGTGAGTACTGACTGGTTCGATTTTGACTGGCTCATAATAATTTGAATCCATTGCAGTTATTAAGATACGAGCCGAGGGAAAGGATGACGATTGCCGAGATAAAGCAGCATCCATATTTCGAGGAGATCGATTGGTCGAGTATGGTAAACCCACAAGTGTAACGTCCAAGTATTATACAATGAAATTCCCGTTAGACGTATGAGCAACGTAGTTGCACAAATCCAATGAGGCTTGCAATGCGTAATGGAGTTTTATGCAACGCTTAGTGAAGTCAAAATGTCACAAAGGGCGGGACTTAACTTATTTACTTATTGAAAAATTTTGGTGTAGTCCACTTCACAGTCTCCTTAGGAGCTCTTTTAACGAAATGCATACAGCGTGTATTTATCTCATGTGTTTAATTGTCAGCAGAACCGCGTTTATCGGAGGCACAGCAAACTATTTACGTTCTGACCGTCAATTAAGGTGTTCTCGAAGTTGTTTTTGTTTCTATGTTTTCTATATAAAGACTGTATATAATAAACCTGTACAAAAGCCAAAGAGAAGCACGTGTAGTATAATTTGCGAATGGATCGAGGGTAGGCGAGAACGACAATATTCTACGAAACTAGTTTAATTCCAATAATCTTTCGCGTAGATGGCAACTGTAAACTTCTATAAAACAGAGTTAAAGTACGTATTTATGAAAACCTGGCAGCACAGCTGCACAGCAGTTCATTTCCTGCTCTTCCTACTAACTGTGGACATGCCGTCAACGAACTTGGTGGTGAACACAACATTGGCATTGTTGAACATGCCGTCCTTTAACGAAACAACAATAAACTGTGATGCCTTGAAATGTCTCCTCAACATTATACCGATGTTTTCCGTGTGGGAGAGATCGAGGGCGGCGTCGACCTCGTCGAGAATGTAGAGTGGCGCGGGCTTGAAGAGAAGCATCGCCAGGATTAGCGACAAAGCTACCAAGGATCGCTGTCCGCCGGATAATTCGCCCAAGGATTCCTTCCATGTTCCAGAAAACCCTACTTTCACCTCCAAACCATCCAGCACCGTTTGGTTTTCGGGTGGTTGGAGTTTTGCGCTCGCTCCGGGAAGGAGACTGCTGAATATCGATCCGAAGTCTTTGTTCACCTGAAATGGAATCGGAATAGTAGAAAAATGTCATAATTCAAATTTAATATTTATTGCTTGTTAGATGTACCTGTTCACAAGCCTTGACCAACGTTTCCCTTTTCTTCTCGTCTAGACGTTGGATAGTTTCCAATATCTTGTTCCTGTCGGTTTCTACTATCTTCTTCTTCTTCGTCATATCCTTGAACTGCTCCTCCTCCTTGTCAAGAAGACTAATCGCACGCGTGTTGATATTGCGGCGCATCTTCTCGTGCGAGATTTGCAAGCGATGAACTTTCTGCTCTATTTCGTCGGGCTTGTTGACTTTAAAGTCATAAATCCCGCCTTGTTTGCCAAAAAATGCTTTATCTTCCTTGATCCAATCGTACTTCTCTTGTAGTTGTGCTATTCTGTATTGGCAATCGGTCGATGACTTTTTCACGGAGTTAGCCTCGTGCTTAAGCCTTTTGATCTCAAGTTCGGCTTCTTTATTCTCTTTGATGATATCCTCCTTCTTCGCAATGAGCTTTTGTATTTCGGAATTCTGTTTGTTAATGGCATTCTTCTGTTCCTTCACATTGCGTTGTTTCTCTTTCACATTGGCCTCGGCCTCCCCGAATTCTTGCTGCAAACTATTCGCCTTCTCCTTCAATATATTTAAGCTCTCCTCTGCTTTCAGTACTTGTTCCTTTCCAGCCACAATGGTTTTCTTTAGTTCCTCGATCTCCAGCTTCAGGGTTTCTGTTTCTCGTTCTCGTTTCTGCCATTCTGTTCGACTGTTCTCGGCCTTTTTCTGAAGAGCCGCTAGCTCCTTCTCGGCTTGTTTTAACTGGGCGTTCCGTATACTGGCGGCGTCTTTCAGTTGGTTCTGCAATTGATCAGCACGTTTCGAGGATTCCGCGTCGGTCTTCGTTGCTACTGCCATACGCTCCTTCAGTTCTTCGATACTGGATCGCAGATGATCAACCTGGAAGAATACGAATCATTGAGTTAGGTGAAAGGACGTCACAGAATATCCACGATTCTTTACCCACCTCTTCTTTGATTTTGTGATGCACCGTTTGTTGCAGCCTTTGCTTCACTCCTTCCAGCTCGTACGATCGTAGATCGAACTTTTGCTTTAAGGCTCCATATCTTTGGCCGACTGCTTCTATTTTGCTCAAGTTATTCTCAATGTTGCGAATTTCATTCTCTTTCTGGTTGAGCTCCTCCTGTATATCTTTAATCTCTTCCAATTTCAAGAGAATCGAGCCCGCCTTCGAGGGAGCTCCGCCGGATAATGTACCTGACGGGTCAACCACGTCGCCGTCCAAAGTCACGCACTTCCTCCTGATACCGTCGTGGAAAGCGACTTTGTTCGCCGCGTCCAAGTCTTTGCAAATGAAAATCTGACCGAAGACCCATGACATCGCGGGCCTCGTCTCCTCCGGGAAATCTATAAGTGATAAGGCCGGTTGGACATTTTCGGGGCCGGCTACTTGCTGCGCCAAACTGATCATCCGATTGTCCATTGCTCGCCCGCTCACCTTGTTAAGCGGAATAATAGTCACGCGTTTCTGCAGTTGGCCGTGTTGGAGGATCTTCTTGCTCGTGATCTCAGTGTCAACTATCACGTTGTACAACTGCGAAATGTAAAGGGGACAAGTTGAAGCATCAACCATTCGCGAATGTCTGGTAACAGGAAGTGAATTCGATTTCTACCTTTCCTCCAGCAGCTATGTCCAAAGCATAGGCAGCTCTTTTGTCTTTAAGTGTAACTAACTTGCAGACGAGTCCTTTCACGGATTTAGGATTGAACGAAGGGTCCGGCTTGCGATAATCGAATCTGGTGTGCGGATAACGCGATTCAAATTGATCCAATCGATCTCGCAAGGATCTTATGCCAGTTGATAAAGTATGACGTTCGGCTTTAAGCTGCTCCATACTTCCCTCGGTGTAGTTGATCTTACTCATTTCGTTCTGCAGATTCTTCACGTCCTTCTCTTTCACTTCGAGGTCCGAGCTGAGCGTCTTGTACTCGTTATCCGACGTTTTCATCTCCAAGGTTTTCTTCTTCAACTGCTCCTCGTTGTGCTGCAAGGTCATCTTGCACTGCTTGATTTCCGTTTGCGCCTGCGACGCAATTTGCTTCGCGCTGATCAACTGTTGCTCCAACGTCGCGTTCTCGCCTGCTTCGTTTTCTAGTAAGCCTGAACTGATTTTCTGGTATTTCTCCTGCGCAAGGCGTAAAGCTTCGGAGTCGGTTTGATCGCCTTCTTTCAGCTTCCCGAAAAGACCCTCGACCTTTTCGTACTCTTTCTCTTTGGTAGCGAGAACCTTCTCGTCGTCAACCACATTCCCTCGCGACTGGGCAAGCGATTTCTCAGCCGCTTTGATAGTCTCCGTATGGCTATTTAGTTCGGCCGACAGTTTAATGTGCTTCTTCTCCACCTCTTTTAATTCCAGCTCCAATGTATGTAATTGCACTCCGGATTCCTGTAGTCAAATATAACAATCGAAAAAATGGTCGAAAATGTTGGGAACAAACCGTACAATATACTTACCGCATCTCGCTGCCTTGCAATTTCATCACATTTCTCCTCGATAGCTTTGATTTCAGTTTCGCCAGTTGCTATACCCTGCGATTTTTCTTCCATTTTTTGCTTCACTGATGCCACCTTCTCTTCCGCCTTCTCGCACTCGGCCACAACCGATATATATTTCCACGCGATGCAAATTTTCTTTCCATGCTCCAACTCCCTTTCAATTCTTTGGAACTCCATGAATTGCAGTTTCTCTTCCTTCAGCTTGGCTAGTTTCGGACCCAATTCATTCCTCATGATCTGCAATCAAACTTGACTACTAAGTATTCGGCGGCCCCCAATGTTTCCATTACAAGATCGTACATTAGTGATTTCTTTCAACTTGCTATCCTTCTTCTCAATAATCTTTATCGCCGACTCCTTTTTAGTTTCATACATTCTCGTGCCCGCAGCCTCCTCAATCATCGAGAGGATTTCCACGGGCTTCATATTGAGCACCTTAGTGACTCTCCCTTGCATGATGAGAAAGTGAGGATTGTTGACATTGAGCTGCACCGAGCAGAACATGTCATGCACCCGGTGGTTAGGCACGTTTAATCCATTGATCATGTAATTGTTCTTCCCACCTATCACGACTCGTCTGGTGACAGTGATCTCTTCCTGATTCTCATAGCCTACCGGTGAGGAGGCACGATTTCGATTGTCAAAGGTAATGGTTACACTGGCTGATCTCACTCCGGCTTGGCCGGATTTGTAAACCAACTCTTGCAACGACGCTGCTCGCACCTTCAATTAACCGGCACATTGTTTATTGTATATAACGCATAATTGTATATAATAATAGCCACAAGAAAGAAGCGGAAAAAGGAAAGTGCGAAAATCAGGATAACAATACCTGTCCGAGATTCGAAATACCAAGAACAAAGCAGATCCCATCGAGGATGTTTGATTTCCCGCTGCCGTTGAAGCCGGTGATAGCATTGAACTCTTTATCGAAACCATTTATCTCGATCCTCTTCCCGTACGATTTGAATCCCTCAAGGACCATCGACTTTACGTACATCTTAAGTCAACAGTCGGCTCGCTCGGCCGAGCACTCGCCGATTTGCCTCGAATCAAGCGCCTTCTGCGCAAAGTGTCAATTCAAATCGAAGAAAGTGACGGTTCCCTCGGCTTCCCTCATCGCGTGCGCTTTCATCACAAAAATTATAAGCGAAAACAGCGCCTCTATCGGACTAATTCGAAACTACTCACCCGGAACGCACACGCTGCGCCATCTGCCTTTCAAAGTTCCAACACTCGGAATCTTCTTTACCGACCGGGAGAGCGCGGTTTGGCGGGAATTCTCGGTGGGATAACAGTAAACAGGTGCAACACGTTATACTGTGGGTGCAGGAATGGCAATGGAGGGTAAACAGTAGTGTTACACGTGTTCCGAAGTGTACCGTCACCTTCGAATCCGCCCGGCCGTTTCGCACGAGCCGCAATTAACCATGGGTATCACCGGTTTGCTGCCGTTTTTGGAAAAAGCCTCGGAGAGAACGCACATTAGTCAGTTTTCCGGCGGCACAGTTGCGATTGACTCGTACTGTTGGCTACACAGAGGGGCTTTTTCTTGCGCCGATAAACTATCAATGGGCCAACACACGGATGCGTAAGAGATTGTTCTTTTTAGTGTTTACTTTCTTTCAGATTCACATACTTAAAGGCCGTTTTGTTACAGCTATGTGCTTTATTGTATGAAGTTCGTCAATATGCTCCTCTCGCATAAGATCAAACCGATTTTGGTCTTCGATGGACGTGACTTGCCGGCCAAAGCACCGACAGAAATCAAACGACGAGAGTATGCACTTTTAGACAAGATTTATTCAGTCGCCCTTTTACCCATCTTATGTGCAACATTCATGTAATGTATTGCTCAGGGCAAGGATAGCTAATCGGCGAAGAGCTGTGGAACTTATGCGAATGGGGAAACATTCTGAGGGCAGGAACTTGTTAAGACGGTCATTGAATATTACTCACGAAATGGCACTGGAGCTCATCAAACACTGCCAGGGCCTGCACATAGATTGTATAGTCGCTCCATACGAAGCGGACGCGCAGTTAGCATATCTTAATATATCTGGGATAGCAGATGTTGTTATAACTGAAGATAGTGACTTGACCCTGTTTGGGTGTAAAAAGGTTTGGAATCTGATTGGCCATCATTTTGCTAGTGTAAGTTATGATGATGTTTCCAGAGTTCATTTATTATTGTTTGTTGGGTGCGCAGGTATTTTTTAAGATGGATCTAACTGGGCATGGAGTTCTCGTTGATCAAGAGCGAATTCACCTTGCCATGGATGTGCGATCCGAACATTTTGACATGGACAAGTTTATGCACATGTGCATTTTGTC
This sequence comes from Crossocerus cetratus, assembly GCA_963675795.1. NCBI lineage: Eukaryota > Metazoa > Arthropoda > Insecta > Hymenoptera > Crabronidae > Crossocerus > Crossocerus cetratus. Next base: position 22,248,823 of record OY776664.1, read on the forward strand.
TGGCTGTGATTATTTGCCGTCTCTTCCTGGAATCGGCCTGATTAAAGCTAAAAAGTTTGTTATGACTAACAAGGACAGTGACATGTATCAGGTATTCCAGATATAAGTTCCAATGATTTATAAAAAGGCAAGGGATGTGATCATTCAATGGTTTTTCTCAATTTCAGGCTTTAACTCGATTAGCATCGGCGTTAAATATGAAGACACTGACGGTGCCAAAAGAGTACAGGGACTCATTTCAATTAGCATATGGTACTTTTAAGTATCAACTCGTGTACTGTCCGCTGCAGAGGAAACAAGTGAGACTGCACACACCACCGCCCGACGTGACGGACGAGCAGTTGCATCATGCTGGCGCGGAAACAGATTCAGAAACTGCTTTTCAACTTGCGTTGGGCAACTGCGATCCTTTCACATTTAAAATGCTGCACAATTACAATCCGGACACAGTTCAGGTGACAATAAATCCAATCTACGTTTATATTATTTTAAAACCCAATTCTGTTCGATCTCTCAGCAGTTTCTATAGGACTTTACAATTTCAGAGTCCAGAGGAGAGGAAAAACCAGTGGGGTAAAAGGAAACTGCCTAAACATGCTAGCATTTGGTCGACGAATTATACATTAGACAGTAAAACTGGACCGTCGAAAAAAACGAAAGCATGGCCGGATACAGTCGGCCGACAAATGACAATGCAAATCACTCGGTGTAAAACTGAAATTGCAACTAAAAGAATGGAAAGGCCAGGTAGAATATGACGAGTCGATACAACCATCAACAACACGATAAATACAGTTGCATAAAATGACATTAAATCGTTGCAGATATCGTGGAGAGAATAGAAGACAAGGCCATGCTAAGTTTCTATACCAGCGATGCGGTGAAAACTGAAGCAGAACCGGAAGACGTGCCTAAACAAACATCGCCTATCCTTACCAGAAGAAACGTATTCGCGAAACAAGTAGACAAAACGAAAACTTCACCTAGTCTTCTAAAAGTAGGCCGCACTCGCTTGAATGCAAGGAATCTGATGCGAGCAAGGCGGACGATAATAGATGAGAATGTGGTTACGGAGAGTAAGTTCTTTGCGCACTCCTCGCAAAAGGAGAATAATGACGAATCGAACGAGCGGAATCGTTCGCTTGAGAATTCAGCCGACGATTTATTCGAAGAGGAGAAAACGGAAACGAGGAGATCCGACCGCATCCGCAACTCTGATATTGCAGATAGCAAAGACACGGAGTTGCCTAGTTTACGTGTAAACCAACAAAATTATGATGATCCCAGTGTGGAGAAAAAAAGTATAGTACCAGATTTACCAATTGACCGAGTGACATCAAAGTCACCGAGTTCGGAGGAGTCCAAGTCTGCCAGTCGAAAACCTTGCAGTTCTGTTACCGATTCCCAAAGTAGTCTTAGTCAAACAATGTCGAATGTCAGTACAGAAGTAGAATACAACGAAAGCAGCTTGCACAATTTAGCAGAGCTGGAAGACAACTCGGACATGTTCGTCGAGCGTTCTAACATAAATACTGTGCACACTAGTTTGTTCAAATGGTCGAATACCAAATCCCGTGAGCAGCCGAAGCTCAGCCACGACAAGAGCAAAACGCTCCATCGTTCCCAAACGGTAAATAAATGCATTCAAATTTCATGTCTTACTCACAAAGTATTACGAAACTGAATATTCATACATTTTTTCAGGCGCGCAACGCTACGTCAAAGACGAGTACCAAGCGTCGCACTAAACAGGTATCACCCGTATCAAGCCAGCAGGGTCTGCTCAACATGTACGGTTTTCATAAAAGGTAAGACTAACATTCACCAACATACTTTCCTACAACAATAGGTACGTTTTAACAATGCACATTATAGGGCGAACCTGAAGCATTAAGTGTGATGATTGCGCGAATGGGAAACAAACCATTTCCCTCGCACACTGCCATGAAATTAGTGATATAGTACAAATGCAGATTATACTCCAAAGCCTGTAAGGCACAGACTAGTATTACAGATCTGAATCATAATTATATTTTTCAAAGACTGTTCAAATAGAGCCGAATGGTTCATCAGACTGTGATTCTGGCAAACAGGCTGGCCCAGTGTTATACAAATTACATACAAGCTATTCTGTGAGATCTACTCATAATATGTACAAATAATTTAATTTATTCTCAATGTGTTTATTAATACATTGAGTAAAATTGTATACAAAGACTTACACTAACATTATGTGATCAGTTAGACGAATAAATATTACTCAAACATAATGTTAAAATATTAATCAATACTAACTACTTCTTCTTCTCTTCTTCTTCCTCCCAAGGCCTTGGAATCCTAACATTCTCCCAGTTATCAAGGTCTAGCTAATGAAATAACGAGAGTCAGGAAAGTCTGCACAAACATTCAATGCTTACTCTGCCATGACATTTACACCCATAAAAGCTTACCATTTGCAACTTGCGAAGTTCGGATTGCAAGACTTCGGAATTCGGTCTAGCTTTAAAACCTGCGTCGCGGAGAATTTTCTGCTCCTCGAGCATCATCGGATCATTGTATCGATACCTACACAGACATTCACGATGCTCCGATAAATTCGGCGATAATCCACAACAACACAAACACAAGCCGGAGCCCTGTAATTCGCGTTCCAATTACCGTAATTCCGTGAATTCGCGCAATCCGAAGGAACCGCCTATGACAAGTATCATGAAGGGCAGTCCATGGCGAAAGGCCCTTTTCTTAAGCAATTTTTCCCACCATTCCATTGACATCATTGTCATAATACCAGTTATAAACAAACACTGCTACCTGCGCGAATGAGGTTATGTCGATTAGGGCCCCAGTGTAAATAGTAGCACGTGGTTTAATTCACCTGACCTTAGCCAGTAGCCGATCGACCACGGAGTAAGCCGAGAGTGCGCTAATTTACTACGAAGAGAATACTCTCCCCAAGGACACACGGCTGGATACTTGTTCTCTGTGATGTTAAATTATTTTATTGAATATACATAGGACACTTTATAAATAGTTAACTTTATTGATACTGGGTGATGTTACTGCTGCGTGGGTATACTGTATTCATTATTACTGGAAGGGGCTTGTAGCATTTTTAAACGTATATTAAGTAATTGTATCTCTCTCGTTAAAGAATCTAGTGGTGCCGCGATTATTACTCCTTGCGTCGAATCCTGCGGTGTCGTTGCTGCTTTTTAATGTGCTAGCCCGCCGTGCACGCTCCAAGGTGAGCGGCAAGCCGGGAATCGCGAGGGCCCCCGCCCACCGTCCGTGGCCAACGGTTCCGTTTTAATGAAAAGAACACAAATACAGAACAGTAACACATGTATGTATGTATATACAAGTAAATAAATAAACAAAAGTCTAACAATGTCTTACACCAGAGAATGGAACGTTCGTGAACTCATACGCGCTATTAGTAAGTATGCGGATTACACATATACACGGTATTATTTAAATATAAGTATACAAAGAACGGTACAAGTGGAAGATAGTTATTTCTCACACGTATATCTCTAATGACGACTCCCTAGCTCCTTGACAAACGATACCTCTCGCATAGAATCCCAGCCTTCCCTAGAAGAGAGAGCCTAACTGTGCTTCGGTGGCGAGGTATTCGTAATTCATGTAAATGCTGATGATTATTGCGATAATCTTGGTGCATGCAAATCTTCCCTCTACGCCTAGTAAAACAGTGGAGTACTGCTATATGTGTACATATATACGCGCGTGTTCAGCCCGCGAAAGGGTGCCCGAACGATGCGTTAACAATTAAAACTAACAAGTTCAGCAGGCCTGTCCGCTTCTCCGGTAAGTAACGATAATCCTGTCCCTTGCGAAGACAAAGAATAATCAGGTTCAAGAATAGAAGCAGCGAAAACCTTTTCGCTAGTGATTCCTAGTTGATTTGATCGTTAAATGCATTATTAAGTGATACCATGGGTGTGTGTGTCGCCTTAACGCTAGGGTGGTATTGTATGATTGATACTATTACGGGGCTATATCTCTCCATTGCGAGCAGATAGTAGAGGATTTTTCGATTCGATTGGACACGACTGGAACTGAACGAAGGAGAATAAAGATAAACCGCTCTGTATTCCTTAAGATCTGGCAGTGTGAGGGCAATAACTCTCTACTGTTAGATCGAGATATATACGAAATATCACATAACAGTGCGAAGAACATATATATACTATATATATATACCATAGATAACGTTTGAATAAACTTAGCTGCATCCGTCAAAGCATATACCGCCAACTGCGCTCACATAGATTCTTGTACTCTCCGGTACGGCACCACGTCTACGGATATTGCGAAGTTTACTTTGAAGAAGAGCCGCTTTCCGCCGGGAGAATTCAGTGTAAGGTTTTATGCGCGAACGAGCACTAGCTGCAGCGGAGGCTGCAGTTTGTCCCAATAAGCTGATAGTTCTTACAACCCTACGAACACGAATGTCAACGAAGTGTCGATAGTGTCCTCTACAAAATCGTACGCTTGCCTGATATATCGGCAGGGTGAATCAGCTATTAAAACTCGTAGTATTCTCAAACTCGCTTACTTCTGAATGATCTTAGTCGCACAACTGAGGGAGAGACACGCGAGATCGTCGGCGAAGGCGACGAGGGCCGGGGGGGAAACCGTGAAAAAATATAGTTGGGTAGAAAAATGAAGTTAATTAACAAATTGGAATAAAAGCGAGGTATAACTTAACAAGGGCTCACTGTAAAAGGGGCTTGATAATATCATCGACGGGAGATAGAATCGAGGGGGGATGGGCGATCAGCGCAGATCTGGATTGTCGTTGACTTGCTTCTTGATGCGCAACAGTACCGTCGTGTACCACTGGTCCAGCCGCGAGATCGAGTCGTACTCTTTCACGGCTTCTGTGAAGCCTTCAAGATTCTGTTCTTCGAGGTGCTCTATTAAAGTCTGAAAAGGACAACATCGTGTCGTAAACTCGGCAGTTCTTTTCATTCTTCTTATATCTACTGATTCACGTACCTTTATTAATTCGTACTCCCTGGCGCTCTGGAAAGCCGGGAATTGCTCTACGTAACGCTCGATCGCGTGCTGGGCATTCAGTACATCCACGCACAAGTGGCAGAGAGCCGCCCGGAAGAAGTACTCTTTCGCGCTGTACTTTAGTAAAGAGCTCTCCAAGGATGCAGCGGCAACCTGCGAAGGAAAACGCAACAGGCATTAGCAATCGATATACAACAAGCCCCTGTACCCGAATCTTCCGTTCGTTATTCACCTGTTCATAGATTTCTATAGCTTTGTCGTATTTTTCTAGTTGAGCCGCGTATTGGGCGACTTTCAGCAGGCATTTGTTAGCGGAGGAGTTGCTCTCTTCGCCGCGGAAGTAATCGGCGGCTTGCTCGTAGTGCTGGACCGCGCGCTCCAAATCGACGGCGTCGCTCTCGTATATCTGAGCTATGCTCTGGTGATGTTTTGCTGCCATCGTGAACCTGCCCATGTCGGTGTAGATTTCGATAGCTTTCATCAAGCAACTCACAGCCTCTGCAAGTTCAATACTCGTGTTAAAGACCTCACCATGTACCCTTGGACAACCGATCAAATCGTTCAATATCAATATACCATTGGTGTCTACTTTCTTGAAGCAGTTAGAAGCGTCTATGTAATTACTAGCCGCGTCGTGCCTGGTGCCAGCTTTAATATGTAAATCAGCCGCCTCGAAGAAGGCCTGTCCAGCAGCATTCCAATTCTTTGCCATTTTGAACATGTTGGCCGCACGCTGGTAACATTCTATAGCTTCCTCCGCCTTGGATGACCCGCTAGAACGATAGACATCATCCTTTACACTTACCAATCCCATCTCTACTCCCAACTACTGCAACGACAGCCTAACTCTCCCTATTCCATCTCCCAACTCTCCAACTGGATAGAAACTGGCCACAACTAATCAAGGTGCTCTTATCACAGGCCAATCGAACGGCAACACTTAATTTGCGCTCGACACGCTATATCATCGCGGCACAGCAGCTGTTCTATATACATTGGGTACACAAGGGAGCCGAGGATTCCCGAGTATATCGGCCAATAACCAAGAATAATCGTCGATAACGATCGCAGCGAAATCCCACGGGAGCTGGGTATCTCGTCATTGTTATTTGCGCAGTGACTCCGACTGGATGAATCACGGTGCTGGGCTCTCGTATGTGGCCCTGCATCGGGCGAGTTCAAAGTAAATCGATGTGTGGCTGACATACCCAAATAGAGAGCTGAAGAAGCCCTTGGAGGTGAGCTTCTTCTCGGCCTCGGCCATCAGCTGCATCGCCTTCTGCTCGTTGTCCGCCATCCTTGCTGCACTTTAACTCGCTCGGGGAGAACTACTTTACGTCGCGAGATTCCCGATCATACACTCGTTGGATGAAAGATTCGCCTTTCCACGAACCGACGTCACTCGAGTCAATGAAAGTGAATCGAGTGTCATCCTAGCGACGGCGTTGCCAACCCACGCGAGACCAATTTCCGATTCTTCAAGCCGCGTTCACACTGCATTCGCATTTCAATTATTTGACGCAATTACAGATAATTATCACAACATGCACTTACGAATAATCGTAAAATATTAAAACGATGTCTACGAAATCTGTGTTATTAAACTCGTTGACCTTTTCCTGGATTCTTAATTAATAATTAATTGTGAATCGGCCTTAACGTTTCCGATTGAACAGTTGGCACTATGGCGCGAACCAGTTCGTATTCCACTCCTGGAGGATTGTCGTAAGTGAATTGAAGAGTAGAATTTGGTCTATCCAGCAATTAACAATGTCAACCGTGAACAAACAACGGATAAGCGCGTTAAAAGCCGGACTCCAGAACGCTCTAGTCATTGGGCTGATAATCAACAGCACGAACACGAGGACGTTCGAATCGACGAGAACGAAGTGTAAGTATTCGAAATCAACGCCATTCTCCCTTTTCGCTTGCGAAGCTCAAACAGTACAATATTGCATGTTCTGGGAAAGCAGATGATGCCGGACAACGCTGCGTGTGGATGTTCACCCTGCGAGATTCGGAGGAAGACAGCATTAACGTGACTGTCTGGGGAAGCGTCGGATTCGTCAAGGGTCTCGCTTCCACCTTCCACATCGGCAGCATAGGTCTCTCTCTAATGCAGCAATTGTAGATGGAAATGTTAGGAAAATTATTGACATGTGAATTTCTGTATTTTTGGTCAAACACAGTGGAGGTGATAAATCCGAGGATTGTGGAGCGCGTGATCGGAGACAGAAACGAGATGTTCACCCCTTGGGTCTCCAGTCCATACAATCTTACGGTGAACGAGGGCAAGTCGGTCGTGCAGGTGCACGACGCGCCAAGCCGCGAAGAGTACGCGTGTTTGCTGATGCGACCGATTAAAACGACCGCTGGACTGCAAAGTCTCAAAAGCGTCCTGGAGCAACTGGACGAGCTTTGCGATCAATATGTCGACGTCTTACTTGTTGTTACTTTCGTGGGTTTCGATTTCTTCTTCCTCTCTCTGCATGTGTAGCATACAAATTTAAATAAATTTGATAAAAATAGGTGAGCGACGTGCGGAACATCGTGACACGAGACGGCCGGAATATCACCTGCCGAAATTTCGAAGCAACCGATGGATCCACCGACGAAGTGGTGTCATTGATGCTCTGGGAGAACGAGTGGATTGATAGAGCAGGCACCTGGGCACCCAAGCAAACAGTTCTCCTCCTGATGGATCTTCGCGTCAGCCACGATAGCTTTAAGAAGAAAATCGGCCTGTCGATCGCCAGGAAAACCCTTATCACAGAGAATCCTGACATCCCCGAGACCGCATCCACGCGAAACGCCCTGCAACAATACGACGCCGATATACAACCGAGCAATCCCTTCGCTGTGCCCAATCGTAAGAGTACATTTCCGCTCCTACATTTCACTACCACAGGTTCCCACTTCCTAAGCTCCCGTTCTTCCCTAATCAGCGGACACCATTACCAAGGTAATGACCATCGAAGAGATCACAACGAAGCTGAATAAAACGGTGAAACCAGGCGAACGTATTCAGTTCGCAGCGATTCTAAGAGCGTACGTGGTCGACGTGAATATCGACAACAGCAGCGCAAGGATCATAGTAACGAGATGGTATAGTCCTTTAGACTCGAGAATTGCATGAAATTATCTTTTTGGGAGTAAAAATCTGGAATTTTTCTTCGTACTTTTATTCCGATATAGTGCGCAGTGCAGGAGACTCATAGCGGACGGCGAGGACTCGTGTATGAATCTCGAGTGCCCCTCGGGTAATGGGACACGCGTTCCCATGAAATTGGTGAGCTTGAATCTGAAGGTTAATCTGAAGGACACCACTGGGTACCTTATCGGCTGCAAACTGTCTGGACCGGTTGCCGAACAAGCAATCGGCTGTACGGTCGATCGATTTCAAGTAAATTATCCCCAACTTTCGAGTACATATGCATATATCTCTCATTGAAGAACAAGAGTAGATCATGTTGCGAAATTGTTGTTGCAGACATTGACGCTTCCGGATAGGGAGGGCTTAAAGTGGAAGTTAATGATGCTGTGTCGCGAATTTCGCATACATGTTATCGGGCCGACCACTGCCTTTCCCAGTTCGTCCTATAATATCATTGGGATCTCAGCACCCAGCAGTGATGACGACGAGGAGGACCAATTTATTTAATCTGCTAATTTATTGAACTATTATTAATCTTTAGTTTTTTACTCTCTCATTCCGTCACAAATTCGCGATATAAAATAGTATTTATAAATATAATATATATTTTCTTACATGTGTAATTAAAATGTTAATAATAATTTTAATTATAAACTTCGAAGCTTTTCATAGAAATCGAATAAAAATATTCTTTAAAGAATTTTTTGCTTGACCTTGAACATTCTGGCGTTATTTACGTCGATCAGCTGATCGCTCAGCCCTGATTGGACCGTTTGAATAACTCAGAGCACACCACCTGATCTGCTCAACGTACGACGTCTCCGACAAACTCCTTGGGATACAGAAAAGAGAAAAACCATGGACCAGCCTTCGTCAGAATCGAACGGGGCGCAGGTAGAACCTGGAACGGAGGTCCTCAAGGTTGCACTGCGAGGAATAATCTCGACGCACAGGAGAGAGCAGCGGGAAGCGCTGGTAAACAAGAACCGGGTCGCCCTCGGGGAAATCCGCGAGGATTCATTATTCACTCCGGAATTCGTAGCAACAAAGGCGAGAGCCCTCGCGAAGAAGCCCTTGAGCGTCAACGTGTACCGTCAATTGCAAAATGCTCTCATTCAGGTTAATCGCAACATATTTCCCTCCAATCGATTTACTATCCTTGAATTTTATTATTAATTTACATATGCCGGCGTGTTTTCAGAACGAGGAGAATGTCGGTGCGTTCCTTCAAGTCGGTGGAAGTGCAATCTCTGGCCTGGTACGTGATATGTCTTGTTGCAGGCCAGAGTTGCAGTTGTCAGCGGCAAACTGTTGCTGCAATCTTGCCTTGGGCAATGCTAAAGCCCGTTCCACGCTTGCTAAAGGTGTCTCAACATATTTGTTGATTCTCCTGGAAGGCTGCAATAGACCTATGATGGTAATTATTTATCATACAGCATTTACACAATGTAACGTATAACTTGGGTCATCATTTCTCTTAGGAAGTTGCTTTGTGGACCATTGGCAACATGGTTTCTGGATCTATCAAAGTATTCAATCTACTCCATGCGCAAGATGCACTCAAGCACTTGATTACTTTATGGAAAGACTGTGATGAATCTATTCTACCTGCAGTGGCGTACGCCAGTGTTCACTACTTGTACACCGGATGTCAAGGGATCAAGTAACTGCTACAAAGTCAACCACACCCTTGGTAACATTGTCAAGCTCAACTTACCTGCCTTGGTTTATCTTTCCAGGAAAGAGGAGAAACAGGAGCTCGCAAGAGTTGTTGCCCACAGGAAATTCCAATACGAAGAAACAAACTTCCTTTGGCTAGTGGCTTTGTTGTCTTCGGTAGAAGAAAGCACATCTTATTTTAATAATGCAGTCCCTACCCTGGTAGATCTTTTACACGAGGCTGTAGATAGTAATTCACACTCCATTTCCAGAGTATGTACTGGATAAAAGTGTATTTCTTTAATTACATTGCAGTATTTACAATGTTTTTTGTATGTTCTATTTGTTCAGGTTACTGCATATGTTCGTACAATCGGCAATTTGGTCTGCGAATCTACAGGAAACGTAGCATTTACACTGTTAGATAATGAAAAACACTCGGAAAAAGATTTATGTACTCTACTGGAGAAATTATTGCATCACCAACACACACACATCAGACATGAAGCAATTTGGCTGATAGGTAAGACAATTAAGTGCAACACTCTACATCGCATGTCTTGGCCTTGTGCAAACTATCATTTGCAAATTTTACTCCAGGAAACTTGTACAATCATAATGAGCAGAAGGTCCACTCGAGAACATGCTACATCTTATCGCAATTGTCTCACACCGAGCTAGCGATATCCTCGTTAATGTAAATAAAGCGTCAGGTGTGTGTTTGTAAAAATGCCTCTTTATTTTATACATAATATTTATAATATTTACAGTTCATACCGACAGTAACAAATATATATATATATATTTGCGTCACCAGATTAAAGATAGTAGTATAAAGAATACGTATAGCGCGCGATTGTCGAGGCGAGTTCAGTAATCCATCTTGGCAGGAATGAATCTCCGCTCGACTTCTCGGGAATTGTGCTCGCCGGGTACGTCCTCGATGCAGGGGACTCGCACAATATTGAAGTAGATGTGCCCCATGACATTGGCCGTCGAGTGCTTGGCAGCTTTGAGACAATTGTAAAGTCCCTCGTCGCAGGAACAATGGGATCTGCGGATAGGTAAGATTAAGTGTGTCAGTGTTGCAAGCCTCACCAACACTTCGGACGCGCAGTCTCGATGAAACTATGATAAGAAATCGCGTACTTTGTGTATATGGAATAATTGGTCAAGTTGTAGCGCGTTTGCTGGGCGCGCACTTTGACAGGGCAGAGGTCGTGGCTGCGGCAACATCTACAAAAGAAGGATTTTCATGTCAAGATTTCGCGTTCGGCATCGCAAAATTATCAAGGTCGTGGTCACCTGACCTGTCGATTTGAGCTTCTTGACCTAAGTCGTGATAATTTTCAGCTATGTCGCCAGTGCCGCACCATTTAGTACCTGGGGAGAGCGAGTTTTTGAGGGTTCTCTACATAGAATCGTAAGGGATTTGTGACGCACCTGGTAAAATGCCGGATAACAGCGTCAAGGAGCTCACACCTATGCGGGTGCCGCGATTGAAGGCGCCCGCTGGCGCAACTGGCAGATGGTCGTCCTGCAGTTTGTCTAATTGTTCGCACTGCAGCATAAGTTTCCTCATTTCAGCGAACGACACCTGCTGCGGGTAGATTGCCGCCGTTAAGTTGCGCAAGACCTCATTAGCTTCGGCTGGCTCGCTACGGCAGTATCTATATTACTAAAGAACACCCGCGGAGAAGATAGTGCGCCCCGGCAATTCGGCACTTACTACACTTCGATGAGATCGCAGTTGTGCAACTCGTTGTTCTTCCCGAGATCGACCACCGCGACCGTTTGATCGTGGAAGTAAACCGCCCTCATCTCGTCCCTCTCACGAACGCGGTTCACCGACACCACGCCGGTCAAGCCCTTGAAGGTGCTCTTGAAGAACGTCGGCTGTTGGAGACTGCTCGGGCTGATGCTCGCCACGAGGAAAACTATCCAGATGACTCGGCTCATCGTGGGACAAGGAGGATTCTTGTAAAAAGAAACGATTGACGTCACCGAGCCACCCTCGTAAGACCCGAGGCACCAGTGCAATTGGATTTCACCGATCGGGCCAAGTCACAGGGTCACAGTCTGGCTCTCGCATAGCAGCGATAGTTCTAGCAGCGCGACGGGACGGTTTCCCGGGGAGAATTTCTCCATGCTCCAGACTCACTTAAGATCCTGTAAATAGAGAAGTGCCTTACCTTAGAATAAAATCAGTAGAGAGAGATTGTCTGGGTCAGTCTGGGACGGTGGATTAATGAAAGTGGCAGTCGCATGTATGACGGCTTATTTGAAAATCGACTGTCGGGCCGCAGAGTGGATTCGTGCTTGGAATTGCCGGCTTTGAAGGCACGTCTTGGGAGCGAAGAATCGGGTTGACTGCCGGTGAGATAGGAGCCCAGTCACTGACTTTAATCTCACCTGACCGGACTGCTCTGTCCTTGTCATCGTCCAGAAGCACGTACGGGCTATTTCCCGGGGCCAGAAGAACTCTCGGACGCGAACGGATGGACTCTATCAGGAGCCACGAAGAGCCGCGGCGGCTTCTCTCGGCGCTGCCGCAGGCGATATGCCCGAAAGCGACGCGGCCTAAACTATCCCTGCGAACGATGCGGCTTGCATATCTATAATGCACACCAGTGTCAGGGACACATACGCGCGTAGACATGCGATCGAACCGGCATGGATCCACTGGAACTACTGCTGAATGTCTTTCCCCTCTCTCGGCCGATCACGACGCTGGCAGGTAGAACTCGTTCGAGAGGAAAGGTCTGCGGCTGGGGGGGACCCACATACAGGGAGACTAGGACGACGAAAGTGGGACAAACTTTGTGGAATACGATTATGCGATTAGCATAGCCGGGGATTTTACTGGGATTCCACGGATCTCGAGAATCCCCGCTCAGTGAAAGGAGTATCTGTCCACTTGAGCATGCTCGACGGCCGCTCGTAGAAAATAAAACAAGTTCGACTATCAAATGGCCTTGCCAAGCCGCGCAATTTTTTTGTCCTCATCAGCAGAAGGACGCGTTAAAATTCCTCGTACACGCTGCATAAGTAATTGCAGATTTTTATGGGCTTTTCACAGTAGTTCCTTCGCAAATAAAAGCATCAAAAGAAGTAAAAGTTGCCGCGGTAAAAAAGACGATTGCGTGCCAATTTCCTAATTCTTGGAAAGGTGGTCCACTCCGACAGTGAGTGGCGGAGTCCCTTCTAGGAGAGATTAGACTTGACGGGCTGCTCATCGAGAGACGACGCGCTCTGCTTTCCACTGATGCTCGTCGGATATTGATTTCCAATTCGAGCCGTGCTCAATGTAATACTGATCGGCGTCGCATTGGATAGCTGCTGTCGCACTGGGCACTGCCGGTAGCCTACGATTAGATAAATCCATAAAGAAAGTATACGCGTACACATGTCCCAAATTAACAAGCTTAGAACTAACAAGATCATCTTCTAACACAGGTTCCCATTATCCACCCGGTACCGCTTCCTAACTATACTAACAGACTGCCGCAAGGACATCTACCTGCATGGTGCGGGCCGGAGCAGTGGCAACATATGGGATTGTTCCTGGGCCTCGGGCAGAACTCAACGCTGTGCGGCTCGCCGCAGCGGACGCATCGAGGCAAGTGTCTGCAATTAGCGGCCACATGCCAGAATCCCTGGCACCGGTAGCACTGGAGAACGCCGTCCTCCGTTTGGGGAGTCGGCGACTCAAGATTTCCATTGGCCATTCCAGGTGCGGTCTGCAGCTGGCCGTTCAGGCATCTCCACCAGCGTTCGGGGATCGCGCTGAATCGCGCCGCCCCGAAGAAATCCAGGCCCTGGCGTAGCAGAAGCTCGTAATGACCGGCGTTAAGTACCTGCAATGGGAAGAATCATTCGCCTGCTCAATTCGCGGTTGGCTCGCTTATCGTAGACTGCTGTCAAGCATTATCTTAAATGCAGTCCCTGACATCGTCGACCAGCGATGTGTGTCCGCGGTTCTTTACCTCCACACGCACGAATTGGCGAACTCGTTCGATGCTGCCTGTCGTAATTCCCTGCTTGGTCAGGGCGGAGTGCAGGTCCTGCAGAGGAATCGCCCAGGGCACGTCGCGTAGCAGCAATGCCTGCCGATAGCGCGAATCTCGGCCGCAAAATCGGGCTACCTAGATAGATAATATCTGCTTTTAATAATCCGCTAATTATCCTCGTCTCTGTGTCCTCCCGTGTTCTTCTGACATGCGCGCCGATGTTTTCTAAATAATGGCAACCTGTGGAGCGTTGCGCAAGCGATCTCTTGCTTTCGTTCGCGGTTTATTATATAAGAGAAAGCGGAAAGTGGTAATAAGCCATGGTATCAATGCCGTGTACAACGCGTTTGGTTTACGTAAACAAGCGTAATTATTTCAATGCAAATTCCACGACAACACAAACTACTTGTACATGCCAAGCAACGTCGGGTCGTTCGGCTTTTTTATCGAAACTGTCGCGGTAGAGAAAACGGATTGTTTTGGAGAAAGAAAGACCTGCACTGGTCCCTCAAAAATCCTCGCGAGGTCCTTTTGCAGCAATCTCTCGGCATCGGCCTCGCGCATGAACGCTGCTATCAATCCGCAAGGAGTCTCGGATACGTGCCATCCTGCCAGCGGCTTCGACTCGCCAATCGCCGCCTCTAAGATCGAGCATGATAATTCACCACCTTCGGAGGAAACATATGTCTTCGTTACTCATGTTAATCATTCATTGGAACACTTTTGAGTCAGGCCGAAAAAGTGTCCTATCCTAAAGTAGACTTGACCTTGGGGACCAGGCGCCCGGGAAATGTAAAGGGAGCATATAAAGTCGTCCTGTCCGGAAGTTGACGAGTCAGTGCCGGGACGATTGCTTGACAATAAATTGGACCCACTGCTCGACTTCACGCTCAAACACTCATTCCGATCTTCTTCGATGTACGCAGATTCTTTCGGAGAGGCCTGGTCACCTTCATCCATTCTATGCACCACGTGCACCCTGGCGATTCCTAAAATGAAATCCAGCACTAACCGGACCGAGATTAACGCAATCAAATTGCACGGCACATAGCAATTCGACTACTCGTTAGTATATGCAAGTAATTTAGTTTCAGTGCCCTGTCGGCTTCCGAATGCTGTGATTAATTATTCCTGTAATTTTCTAGCGCGGCTCACAGGCTGCTGAGCTCTGCTGCGGTTCCCAAAGTTTCCCAAAGTTGAAAGGTTTGACATGTGACGGGTAAAAGGCGATGACGCGCTTGTCGCGCCGACATGTCCGCAGAATTACCGTTTTTCTGCCACTTTGTGCCTCGCCGTCGGTCAACAGCAGCGTCGATCTACTCAACACAGTCTATCTACTATTCTTCTCTCTCTCGCACACTATACCCACGAGAAACGGAGCCCAGCCCGCGGAAGGCATGGTCCAACGCTGCCGCCATTCAGAGCGGCCTCCTGCCACACGATCGTAACAATATCCGAGCGAATCCCTGCGGCTTTTACCTATGCTGCATTCCAGGCTGTCACTCCTGGTAATGTCATTGCTCCCTCCGTACTATTGCGACACTCGATCCTTTTGTATTCCCCATGGATTAGGTCGACAGAAGCCGTCGCGGTTCCGCGAGTTCTCTATTCTGAATTCTCGGAAGTGAATCGTCGCCAATTTACATACATATAATTAAACTACGTCGCGGAGCATCGCGCCCGCATAATAATGAATCCTGCGCCGCTGGAAAAAGCGAGGAAAGCAAAGAAAGGGAAACATGTAAAAACACTCGCAGACATATTGCTATCGCCACGCGCATCGCATTGAATTCCCACTTTCCCATTCCGTCGCGCGCCACGTAAACACGAGGCTCTGATTGGCCAAGGAGGCGTGGCGGGATGAAAAGGCCCGTGCGCGACGCGGCTCCCTTTCTAGCCGAGAGTTATGTTATTTATATAACAAAATCTCTTCTAAAGGGCCCGGCGACTTTAATAACTATATCTGTCGATAATCCAATGAAAAATGCAGCGCGAGTCAAGTGAGCGCAGATACGATTGCAAGTCGAAGGAGTCCAACTTTTAATGCTGACATTTTTCAGATTCCATCCCGACTATATAGTCCCAACGTAAGAAAGACAGTAAGAGCTTGATAACAATATCTGGCTTAAAATGAGGAAACACAAAGATAAATTAAACAAATAGATATTGCTAAAAATAGACTGCGGGAAGATGCGCTGTAGTCAACGGACAAAGCTGTTCCGTGGTGCACCGCGTGCAGCTCCGATCGATCGCTCCACCAGCAAACGTATAGTTTTCCTATACTTGAACTCAAACATATCGATCCTACCAGATCAATCGGGAGACTTAGAACGACGTATTAACGACAGGTTTTTCTAGGTCAGAGAGGATAGCAGCTCGAGGAGGAGGCCCCAAATTTATATGATTCCCCGGAGCGCGAGCTATTGAAGAGAGAGAAAGACAGCGCATCGGATCCATGGAATTCGTATACTGGCGATAGCGCGCTGTGCCACACGGCACGTGCGCAGTTTTCTTGTGCAACTTGGTTCGATCGGGGGAGAGGAAGACGTGACAGTAATAATTGCGACTGTGTCTGGTGCGATCGGCGATTATAGCTTGGTGGGCAGTGGTGAATGGCTCTAGGAAAATGGCTGAAATGCCCGAGCCACAGGTCTCTCCGGTGCCGAGCCTCTACGAGCTGAGCTTGAGCGCAGTGGTGGACAATGTCATCGAACTCAAGAACGGTATCGGCCTGCCGCGGAATCTTTTCTTCGATGTCTGTTATGAGGTAAACGTCATGCGGCCGCCGTGCGTCCCACGAGATATTGCAGGTGTCGATCGACTGCGGACAGCTAGCTTCCTTTGATTAGTAACGAGGCCCACGAGCGAGCAGAGCCACCGCCACTCGACTAGATGAATCGTTTGTTGATACTCGAGGTGGCTGAGCGCAGAATCAGCTGCTCGCTCTTCCCGCTATTCTGACAGCTCCTACGCAACTTGCATGGCATCTGTGTTGCAGTCGGATTTTCCTATGCGTCGCCCGACGAACGACTGCGGTTTTTGATCGTTTTCATGGGATTAGGGATCTCAGCTCGATGCTTCCCCGCGAGGTTTTGCTTTCGAGAGTACCAGCACTCGAACAGACCTGCTGCTATTCGCTGTTGGCATTCAAGAATATGAGGATTCGCTCTTGTTTTCTAAGCTCCTTTGTAGAGAAGCAAAACAGCTGAGGATGTAGAATCGCTGGCTTCTCTCTCTCTTTTGTCGAGGGAACTATTCCCAGTGGTTAATGAGTCATTGGTGGTCCGTAGTCGAACATTCAGCAGAAGATGTACTCAAACTCTTCCATTGGTAATGTTCGCAGTTGTACAAACGGAAGAGATTGTGTATGCTGCAATTGCAGTTACGCAGTGTGGAGACCTTTGGAAAACTACTTGAGATAAAGAACCGGCGTGTCCATTTGTTACAAATGTTCCAGGTAATACGGCTTGGCTATTGATCCGACCTTAGTTAGATCTATGTTTGCCGGATAAGCTTTACAGTTTTATTCTCCCTTGGGCTATAGGCTTTAATGCAGCATGGAATCAATATCAAGGATGATTTCATTACTGGCTATACCATAAAGAGCCTGATAGATGTCGCTCAGTCCAATGAAATTAAACTCATAGAGGTGGGCTTGAGTTTAGGGGAGTTTTTAGGCGATGCAGGCTGGTACAGCGAGAGCGAGCGCATCCTACTCCTGTGCTATGAAATATGCCTGACAAGCAAGAATCCGCGCCGAGACTTGTACAGACTGAGATGCTGTCACCAGTAAGACTTTCTTGGAGCTTTGCAAGATAACTTATCAAAGTTCCCTAATCAGTATGATCAGACCTTTTGTTCCAGACTCCTACGTGTACAGACAACATATTACTTATTAAAGCAAGCGAAGAGATGTTACGAGACGATCCTAGAACTCCTAGAACAATTGAAGAAAGACGAACAGGAGCATAATATGCACTCCGCGCTCTTCACAGAAATTAGTTTATATTTTTCAGTACTAGGTCAATATGACGAAGCATATAGGTGGGTAGTAAACGAAATCCCGACATCGGTCGTCTCCGCTTCTTGTACTGGAACCATTGGATATTGCAGGTGGAGCGTTAAAGCGCTCAAGCATTTAAATCCAACGGTCCCTGCGAGCGTAGTCATAGACGTTCTCAGGCAAGCAGAAAAGGCGTGTGTAAATAAATGCGAGTTCCGGAAAGGCGGAATGTTGATCAAGCAAGCAGTGTGTCTCGCGAGAGACGTGTACGGCACTGATCATCCAAAATACGGCCAAGTTCTTTCCGATTATGGCTTTTACTTGGTGAACACCGACAACATCTCCCACAGTGTGACGGTCTACGAAGTTAGTATCTCCTCCGCAGTCCCGATTCTCGATAGGTTTATTTAGACTTCGCTAACCCAATGTCTTATCTCCTCCCGACGCGCAGGCAGTGCTGAAAATCAGAAGCGCAATATTCGGCAATGCGAGCCTTCTCGTTGCACTGGTCCGTCTGGACTTGGCATACGCTCTATACGTCCATCGTTACACATCGCGCGACTTCAAAGAAGCATGGTAAATCTAGCACTGCTCGGCTAAAATGTTGATTAATCGTCACGATGATTTAAATCCCAGGGAACACGCTGAAACCGCGAGCAAAATTATGGACGAGCTCCTGCCGGAGAATCACGTGATGCAAACAATTTCGAGCCGAGTGAAGGCACTGATTGTAGAGGAGCAAGCGTTGCTCAATATAAGAGGCGAGGAGTCCCTTTTAGAATTATCACTGGGGCTTCAAGTTTCAGCGTTGAAGCTGGTTGTCACGGAGTTCGGCGTGCGTAATGTTCAAACAGCGAAGCATTACGGGAATCTTGGCCGACTCTACCAGAGTATGCGCGATTACGAGGTGTGTACGAACTGGTACATTCACGTAGGGAGGTTTACGAGGGCAATAATACTTCTTGAAATTGGTGACTTTCAGGAATCCGAGGCGATGCACTTAAAAGCCATAAGCATCAAAGAGGAGCTGCTAGGACCTGACCACTCCGAGGTCGGCTTGAGCATAGGACACTTAGCTTCCTTGTACACTTTTCAAATGGAACGATACAGCGACGCTGAAAAACTCTATCATCGCAGTATGGCTATAAGTGCGTGAATACCAACGTGTTGTACAACCTGCGAGAGAACTCCTAAATAATCTGCCGTCGCAATCCCCCGCAGGTTTAAAAACATACGGCGAGGCCTATAGTGGATTGGAATACGATTACCGCGGCCTCCTGCACACATACGCGAAGCTCAAGGAGTACGACAAGTGTTCGGAATACACGGAGATCCTAAACCGCTGGCAGGAATTGAGGAAGAGGTGGTTGGAGACGCAGGAGCCCCCCTTCGACTTTAAACAGAGTCCGCAGTCGATAGACGATCTAGTAAAACGGTTCTTCAACGAATCGCACATCTGCGACTCCGAGTGCTGAGTGGGTTTTCTAAACATATCCCGCAGACAAACGGATATGCGTGTAAGATATAAGTAAGCATTTCTCGAACGGTAACAACCACGGTCTCACAAGGATTCTTAGTCACTGCTATCACACGACCGATTTGTGAATTCCGACTCGTTACTATTGTATAGTTCTGGGCCAGAGTGTGCAAAGTGTAAATGGTAGGACGTCCGTCCTCTTCAGAAGCCTCCCCACTTGTCAGCCCTCGTTAAAGAGCTGACAGTTCTATTACTCAAACCCTGTATATTGAGGAAAGTTTCGTCACACGCGACTAGTATTTTTGCGACGTTCATTCTGACCGCGTGGGCTCGACTTGCCCGGCATTGTTCAAATTGTACATGGTGTGTCCAACTGCTGCGTTACCAGAGTGAATCCCACGAGCATCGATGCATTTTTGCTCACTCGACATTTTGTACTTCCATACTTTGTATGTATATCCATCACAGTTAGTTTTAGCGAATTTTAGATGTCTTTTTTCGTTTCGTGACTTTAGTAGTCGACATGTGGAACTGCCCGCGAGAGAGAGAGAGAGAGAGAGAGAGAGAGAGAGAGAGAGAGAATCACAAGAGATTTTTTGATAATTCAAAGTTTGCAAAAAATCCAATCGCATAGCAGTACATTTATAGATTTCATTTATTGACTTGGCACTGTTGAAAGCGATTCTTCAATCAGGAATTGAAAGCTAGTATACGCACCGAACGGCGAGGAGGAATACAAAAAGACGAGGATACTATCAACGGCTTTTAGTTCGACTTGTATGTGACATACGTACTTCTATAATTTACAAGCTGCATTTGCGAATTATACCAGCACTGATTGGCGGTGTCATTCGTTTGGATTCTCGTGGAGACACGTGACGGTGGAACTTTTGTGCAACACGACAATTAGCTTCATTTTTCGAGTATCGATACCCTAAGGAAAAATTTTCATTTAGAGACTAGATATGAATGTGAACTTTTTATTTCACGATTCGTTCCTATATACATGTTACAATAAATGTTGTTTATCAAACAATTCCAGATGTCTTTTACTGTTAAACGAGTGAGAGACTAAGGCGTGTTCGATCTTCGACTCTATCGAAGAGCAGTGAGTAGTAGATTGTGCACCACACAGTGGTGACTCGAACTCTACAGCTACCGCATATATACCCGATATAGACAATGCTCGATCGATCGAAGTGAATTTAATGCGAGGGTTCCTGAAAGGCTTGCCCCCCGTCTTCCGACCGCGCAGTCGGAGCCACGCTGGTAACACGAGAATAGACATATTAACAAATCATTCGGATAACGCACGTACATTCAAAAGCTTTAATCTTTTAAATTACAATAAACATTAAGTAGTACATAATTTTATATTTACAGGTTATTCACTTTTATCACTCCAGTTGTCAGGTAATAGGAATTTAATCTAGCCCTCGCGCACACTAGCAGCACTTCTACATCTTTCTGCAAACGCAAACGGAAAGGAGGGGACAGTGAAATCGGTGCAATACCCAAGCGCGGCCCGACCTGCGATGCTAAAGACATATCCGATAAGACGTTCGAACATTCAGAGGTCGAATTACCCAATTGATATTGCACATTTCGCTGAACGGCGTGTTACTCGGTTTAATCTAGTCAGGTGTGTGTGGTGGCTCTTGGCTGAAGTACGGCGCGGTATCTTGCACCAATAGCGTATGGCAAACATCACAGACTCGGGATGGTCTCTGTTTCGGTCCACTTTTTACGACATGGGAAAGGCAAGTCTGACAAAATACGTGGCCACAATGACGGCAATGTACCTAAACGAAAAAAACAGTGCGTCAGTTTACTCTGCATTAGCTGGAAAACGATCGGAGAACAAACACAAGACAGCCCCCACCTTTTTCTTCGTAACCGTAAATGGAATGTGACAAGAAGGACATTCCTCGACATCCTCCTCATGTTGCCATCTGACTTCGCTGCCAGCTTGTCTAATTCTCTCTAACTGTACCTGTAATGACTGGGACAACCTAACAAAGTCTTGCTGAACAGCTTCACTGGTATCTAACTCTTGCTGTAGACTAGTTACTCGCTGCCGCAATTCACCGATCACAGAATTAGCATCTTTCTTTTCCTTGAGAACCTCCTCCAACCGCTTTCCGGTGCGTTCCAGCTTCTCCTCCGCCTCGGTAAGAGCACAGTGGTCTCTTACGTACT
The DNA here is from genome assembly GCA_963675795.1 of Crossocerus cetratus. NCBI lineage: Eukaryota > Metazoa > Arthropoda > Insecta > Hymenoptera > Crabronidae > Crossocerus > Crossocerus cetratus. The sequence continues at coordinate 22,270,368 of OY776664.1, forward strand.
TCTCCAATTGCACTCTGTAATGGATTATTCTCGATTTTTCGGCCAATGGGGTTCAAGCTAGTATGCAGCTAGTATTACCTTAGTCCACTGATTTCGCTTCTCAGCACGAAGACCTGTCGTTCTTTAACTTTGCTATCCTGTTCCATTTGCTCTTGAAGGAGCGAGACCTCGTAACGCAGTGTCTTTTCCTTATCCTGCGCGACCTCCTGCGCGACCTTCGCCGTAATCAAATCCTCGCGCATCTTCAGTAGACTCACGTGCAATTCCTCGACGTGGTTCGGCATGTTGATGCTCTCGCTCTGCAATTGCTGGGAATGCTTGCTGTGCTTACCAACGAGATATTCGTTCTCCTTCTGCAGCCTGTAAAGGTTTAACTGCATTTTCAATAAAACTTTTTCTAAGCCAGTGCCTCAACCATCAGACTCGCCTAAGACTATGGATCGTTAGAATTAGTTCTATCCTAGATCAACATACATTATGGAGACTTTCTTACGCGATAAGATGCCGCTGCACTTCTTCCCGGCCGTGCGTTAGTTTGGTGAGCTCGTCCTTGACGTGTCTCTGAACCTGCTCGAACGCACGTCTCAGCTCCATCAGAGTCTGTTGGACCGTCTGCGAGGTAACGGTGAGCTCGGCGACTTTGATCTTGTGCTCCTCCTTCTTCTCGTTCCATTTCTCTTCCATTTCTTTGCGGAACTCTACTTCCTTAGCTAAATCGTCCTTTTGAGCTTGGAGCATTCGTTCCGAGTCCACTAATTGTTTCTCCAGCTCCTTGTTAGCGGCCTGCACTTTAACTAGCTGTGCCTCATAGTTCGCACACATATCACAAGTTGGGTCGGAAGAGTTGGGGTCTTGCTGCTTCCTAATTAAATCCGCCTCCTTGCACTTCTGTAGTTCGTGATCCGTCGCGCGCAGCTTCTCCTTTAAAGCTTTTATTTCCTCCTCCAGCGGGACGACCAGCGATCGTAGAACTTCCGCGTCTTCCTGCGCCTGAAAAGCATCGTTTGTAGACGTGGTTGCTCTGTTGCCGCGGACGACCGGTACACACATTCGATTTCGAGTTCAATTCCATTTATAAGCACTTGGCTCCAATGCTAAATCATGCAGCGAAAAGCATTGCAGAAGCACTGATAAACCTTGTGTACCTTTTAGCTTACGTACATATCTTTTTACCTTCCTCATGCTTTCCTCTAAATTATCGGGACCTAAGGATAAGGCATCTGCACCTAACTGAGAGACGACTTTGCGCGCTAGTGTCTTGGTCACCGTGGACAGAGATATCTGCGGCCCGTCGGCTTGAGGCTCCTTGGGTAAGTGGGACTTTAAAAAGGTATTCTCCTCCTGAAACTTGGACAGAGTCATTCTCAATTTAGCTACTTCCGCGTCCAACTGCTTGCGTGAGCAAGACGACTCCTCAACAGTATCATGTATGACCCTCTGAAGGGAGGCGATCTCCTCCTGCGCTTTTCTCTTCTCGATAAAAATATCATTCTGTATCTTCAAATCAGCCACAACCAGTTGGCTCTTTGCCTCGTCCAGCTCATTCTTCAGCTTGGCGTTCTCCTCTTGCAGACAGAGACTGTCGTGCAGCCTCTTCTTGAGCTCCTCTGCAACCAGACACCCAGAATGCATACCGAGATACCGACAACTAGGAAGCTCTCGAGCATCGGACGTCTCTCATCCATACGTACCCTCCTTCTGCAGGAAGAGCTCCTTCATCTTCGCTCTCTGAATATTGAACTCCTCTCGCATCTTGACATTCTCTGCCTCCAGCTTCTCCAGCTTTGCCTGGGGATCCTCTGAATGGCAAGAAGGGAAATCAGTCTCTCGAAAAGCGAGCAAAGTGCCACGCGATTCAAAGCATAAAAGATCGAAGAGCAATAGTCGCGGACTCTCGTAGCATTCATATAGATATGTGTCAATCGGGGCTGACATCGGAGGGAATAGCCGCTCGTCACCCACCGTTTCCGTCCATCTTGATCGTGTCGGCCTCGGTGTGGTTCTCCATGACTTATCAGTCGGCGGCAGCGGCAGCGGCGGCGGCGAGACTCGAGTCACTGGGAGTATCAGTGCGGCTGGTCGACTCGGGTGAGCTGGCGCACTGTCCCGATCCTCTCCTCGGCGGAACCGTTCGCTGACATCCTGGTGAACTTCGGCCCCGGGCCGCCCTCAGAATCCGCCGGCACTCATGATTCACCGGGAGGCATTCGCCCGCCGCCCGATTATCCGCTCCTACCCTGCGCCGCCGATTGATCTTCCACTCCTCGAATCCACGAAATCAACCTTGGCGATTTAGCGGTCTGCTAGCGCGGGTGTATATCATCAGCACCTTCCTCGTCCCTCGGCCACTATCGATATCCTTTCAAACCGCCGCATACTTCGATAATCGATCTCTCGCTGCGATATATAATCGAATGGGCGATGCGCGCGCTATTCGATTCGCCGCGAGATCTGTCTCTTTTTTATTATTTATTTCCCGTACGGTTTAGTCACTTTATTCTCCGAACTGGCGATAAGGCAATCTTACGTAATTATTATTGCGTCCGTTATATTGCGATGATGTTATGTAAAGGATAATTGTTATTATAAGTCGATATCCTTGTTGAAATGTGGGTCGACTTCGATTCAATACGGAACATCTGTGTCAGCGCGAATAGACATAAGAAATACGACCTTCGATACATGGGAGTTCATTCGGATACAGGCTCATTCATTCACTTTCCCCACACGACCTTACCGAGCCTTCTCGAGTATTTACAACTATTGCAAATGAATCACCCTCTACATATCTGTCTACGTCGTATTCCAACTGGGAGACTTTTCAAATCAAAAAGTCTCTCTGCGTGCGCGTCTCTTTCTCGGGCGGACGAGCGTCGCCGCGAGAAAGGGAAGGAATCAACTTGGAAGAAAAGAGAGAAAAGAGAGCGCGAGCGCTCTGCGGGGGACCTTGAAGCGCCGAGGCGAATGCAGCTCGCGGATGTTTTTCAAACAGTTGCCTGTTGCAATCGGCGCATCAGCTGCACGGTTAGCTGCTCGTAATGGCGATACTCTCGACAGACAGCTTTCCCTGAGGGCGCAGCTTTGAGAATCGCTGCGCTTCCTCGCGAGCCAGAGAGAGAGTGTCCTCCAGGTCCTCGCAGCGCGCGAGGATAGTTATGTCGAGCTGGCGGCGGAGCGGCGTCCACTGAGTTCTCTCCGGCAGGTGAGTGTCGATTCGCCATTTCGCCTTTTCTCACAATTTGCGCAGTTAGCCGGCCCTCTATTTACATTCGGCCCAGCGCCCCCCACCACCAGCCTTCTCTTGTCATTGTGTCTCGCCAATCCTTGGAAGCCTCGCCAATTCACATATCGCTGATAATGGATATTCGAATTGCATTGGCCACTGTGCATCGCAATGCTACTCGGGTTGGTTGCTTTCGCGGCTTTTGTTGACGCGCTGATAAGCCACTTCCTCCTCGCACTTTGTTGCAATTGACGTCTATTACGACGCAACGCCGATTGACGGGCAATGTTGACGGGTGATTAGAGGTGGCGGTGGTGCGGTGGTTATTTGTTATGCTGTCGCCCTTGCGCGTGGGCTCAATGCCGATTCAATAATACGGAATTTCAGGATTGAGCGCGACCGAGGGGTATTGCATCATGAATACATTATGGGTGGCACGCAAGCTGGAGCCCACTGACTCTGCGATTATGGAAGGCCTGGACAGCATGTCTATCTTGGACGCCGTTTCCCATTCTGTTGATGGGCCTGTGCCCGTAAAAGGAGTTACTGGTAACGGGCTGCGTTCCCAGCGTAAGCGTGACAAGGCGAGGAGCTTTTTGCTCCTTGATGGGCAGGAGAACCTCAAGGTATCCGGGGTCGAGGAGTTTGTGGAGAAGCTGGCTTGCCGAGATAGAAAGCTCAAAGTAAAAGTAGTATCGATTTTTGGGAACACCGGCGATGGAAAGAGCCACACGCTTAATCAGACATTCTTCAAAGGAGAGGAAGTGTTTAAGACCTCTGATGAACAGAGCTCTTGCACATTGGGCGTTTGGGCAGCTTTCGATCCTGTCCGGAATGTGATTTGTTTGGATACGGAAGGCTTACTGGGTATTGAGAAGACCACTTTATATGTATGATTCTTTCCTTTACAAGCAGGGTTTATTACGCACACCTTCTTCCATTCAGGTGTCACAGCTCATGAGAATGAAAGGACGAGGCTGCTGTTGAAAGTGCTGGCAGTATCGGACATAGTAGTCTACGGGACAAGATCCGAGAGGCTGAATAGGGACCTGTTCATATTCCTGGGTACCGCGTCGCGAGCTTACACCCATCACTTCCAAGCAGCGCTGCACGCGGTCGGCCAGAGGGAAGGAGCGAACGGCTCGCTGAGTGCATTAGGACCAAGCATTATAGTATTGCATGAAACTAGACACACCAGACCTCTGACCAACAGTACATATTGCCACATTCTCAGACTTACAGTAATTAAATCTACTAACAGGACGAAGCTGCGCGACAGTGATACTACAAAAGATATATGATGTTTCTCGTTGCAGACGGCGCCGAGAGTCCGGAGGATATCCTTAAGACCCGATTCGCCGAGATGAAGCTCGAAACCGAGGCATTCAGTTCCATCAAATACGTCGGACTGCAGACAATCAATTCGGCGACGGATTACGGGCCTCTGGAAGTTACTATTAAAAATGAACTGAACGACACGACCGTTCGATCAGCCAGACGAGCGCACCATGTCTACAATACCCTCAAGATCCTGAACGACAAGTTCTCCGGCGACATCGACAACTTCTCCAACATATTATTCCCCGACCAATACTTCACCTGTCCGATGAAATGCCTGAGCTGCGGCAGCCGGTGTACCAACAGTATGGGACACCAACGCGAAAACAAGCCGCACACGAGCAATGCCAGGTTCGATTCAAAACTCGTGGAACTTGCCGAAAACTTGTGTATTACTTTATCTCACTAGCCACTTTTCAAACAGGTGCCGATACCAGCATCAGTATGAGAACATAGAGCATATATGTAGGAAATGTCATAGTAAAGGGAATATAGTTCCAGTTACGAGGAGGATACAAACGCAGTACGACAATAGTTGGTACGGCCTCGTACAGTACGCGTGGTCAGGAGAAGTCATCGAATGTCCCGATTGTGGCGAGATCTACCGAAGTCGTCAGTATTGGTATGGAAATAAAAGTCCCGAGGAAGCCGCGGTTCGTACGGAGATCAGCCATGTCTGGAACATGGTTCGTAACCGAACACTACACAGAACTGTACCATCAACATTGTACATGCAAGACTGGATTAAACTCGGACTTGATTTCAGGACAACAAATCGCTAACGTCACAGAACACAGCCCAAAGAGTGATCGACGGCGTTTCTTACATAACGGAGGCTGTGACCAACGTTTCCCTCCAGCCGACCAAGGTTCTTTCAGCCTGGGTGGCTGATCAAATCGCACCTTCTTACTGGAGGCCTAACAACGAGATCAAGCATTGTCACAAATGCAAAATGCTCTTCGGTCCGACGGACACGAAGCACCACTGCCGCGCCTGCGGGGAAGGTTTCTGCGCGCCGTGCTCTTCCAATACGAAGTGCGTGCCGTCGAGGAATTGGTTCACGCCGGTGCGCGTTTGCGACCTCTGCCACAACAAAGACTCGAACGCCAACGAGGAGTCGATCGAATCGTACGAGGACGTGAACGTACGAAAGGTTTCCGAGCACGTCGTGTCTACATTAAGCGCAGTAGGAACTGTTCTCAATTACTCCAAGTGTAAGTAAACATAAACAAGTCTTTCTTCGAAGTTTATTGACTAGTTGTCTAACACGGCTCATATTTACTCAGCACTTATCAAAGACACCGCCCGACCTTCCTACTGGATTCCGGACTCGGAGGTCGTCAGTTGCTGCATTTGCAACCAAAGGTTCTCGGTGAACCTGCCACTGCACCATTGCCGGGACTGCGGTCGAGGCGTCTGCCACGGTTGCTCGCAGAATCGCAAGCGCGTCCTTCACCGAGGATGGGAGCAGCCAGTTCGCGTGTGTGATTCATGCATAAAAATCGATTAAACCAGTTATACAAGGACACTAAAGAGATGCACAAGCAATTGTCGTTATAAGTATTTTAGAGTTTCTCGACATATTCTTTCCTAGAGGAAATAACACTTACGTAAGATGTTCATGTGACGCATTTAGCACTGCAAACTGCAATCCGAGCAATTAGAACTTTACGCGCGAGTGTACCAAAACTTTCTCATCGGAGTGGTTCGACGGCGCGTTCAGTCCTAGACTGTTGCAAGTCCACTACCTCGAACTAACTCCGATGTCTTACTCGTCCGGGAAGCGTTTCTAACTCTCGTGCCATGATTAAGCATCCCAATTGATATAAGCAGTCTTTCATAAACACCGTACTATCGGGCTCAGCATGTATCTTCGATGGTATCCAACGGGAACGTTGTAAATAAGCTATGGTGCAGTGTGCCGAAGCTCAGTGTTAAAGTTACATAAATAATATAAATATATATAAATATATATACACATATTTAAGGATACGAAAAGAACAGAATGGATTGTTTTCAAAGAAAACAGAAAAAAGACAAAGGAGAAACGTTCAACAATGCTGTTCGCGGCTGTGACAATTATAGGATTCCAAAAAAAGAGAGCATTTGCCGGCCCTTCCGTTGTAATTCTCAGCGGCGTACAATATTTTGTATTATTTTTAGGAGGCCCAGACACTACTTTTAGATACATTGTTCCAAACCATTAAACGAGTTCAATCTAGTAAATACATGAAATTGAACAGAAAACGATAACTAATCTCCGTTCTTTCCATCCTTCCTGTATAATAGCTAAAGTATACAAGTAATTATTGACCATAGTAGCATAAACTTTTATTTTATACCCCAAAAATGTAATCATTTCCATACAACTTGGACTCTCTGAGCCCATTTGCGCACGTAGCTATAAAGCACGGAGAAAGTGGCGGGTTTCTTCGCGACCAAGATTCAAAGAGTCGACCGCGCGATATCTCGATTAGAAACTCGCGATAGCTCGAGGTTCGATAAATGATCCACGATGTTTCGGTAACCACGTGATGACGTCAAAATATGGCGTCTCAATCAGCTGGGTGTTGTGTAGAGTGTGCTTGAGATGCCCGTCTTTAGAAAACGAACGAAGACTGCCGTCTGTCTGCTCGAATACGTGAGTTTCCCACCAGCTCGCTATCATACGACGGCTCATTCCCATCGACGATCGAGCACCAACTGTTACATAAAGTGAGGGCCTCGCGACAGCGTGAAAATCGGAAAGACGCAAAACGATATCTCATTTGTTAACTAGTTCGACGGGGGCCTTTCCTCGTGAAAAACGGGGCCCGCGGACGTGGGACGGGCCCAGCGGGATCATCTTCGAGGAGCGTCATCGGATCGAGGTGATCGCGAGTGCGGTGTTGCGCGGGCCAGGAGCTGCCGAATGACGATGCAGGACGCGCACGCGAAAATCGGGGAAATATGGTTGGCAAGTGAGCAGCTTTCTCGGTGCACTCGTGTCCCAGGCGGTGCGGACAGGCCACCCTGGAAAATCCGGGAGAAAGCTCCGGGAGAATCATCGTCGTCTGCATCCCCCGGCCGAGGACCATGTTGATAAGCGTGTGCAAGTGATGCCGTGGCCATTTTCATGTTTGCTCCAGTTTCGTAATCATTTATCAACTCCATATTTGAATTCAACAAGTAATGCAGTCGCATGTCGCCGCCGCCGCCGCTGGCAGATCTCCTCCTCGGGTGTCACTCTCTCTCGACACGGCCGAAACCATCACTGATAGTGATGTTCGCCGAATCGCCTCGGCTCGCCACTCCAGCCCCCGGGACCTGCGAAAATAGTGAGCGGCCTTTGAGCGCAATCCGCCGAAAATCGGGTACACCCATCAGAACCTGTTTATCGGCCTGCACTCTTTGCCTGTGTACCAGGGCCGCGCGCCGCTTAGGAATTCGGGCCCGAGGAGAATAATCGGCCGCACATTGCGAATGCCAGAGTAGAGAAGAATGCAAATCGTCCAACTGCTCCTTGCTCGATGGCGAAGCTGCTCCTGGTAGAAAGCTCGTTGCGTCGCGCTGGGGAGGAAGGAAGGCGGCGAGGTGGTGCATGCATGCCTCTCGCGAATCCCGTGTGTGGAGACGCCATTTTTTTTCAAAATCATTAAAAAAAACTCTGTCATTACGCGACGCAGCCTCGCTCGGCCGAGATGCACGTGTCCGGATCTCGGTAACACTATCGCACTTCTCCGAGGGTGCTGCGCCGGGTTGGTCGTGGAGGTTGCATCGATTCCCTTAAAAGAGTTTATTTTAGCTGGTGCTCGGCTGCGCTGCTGGCCAACGCCACGGCCATTTTGTCGCTTATTAGTGGATAAACAAATGACGATCCCTCCGGCGGCGCATTGGGTTCGAGGCTAGAGGCGCGTCACATGCGCGGAAATTCAATTTCACTGACTACGCATCCCCTTCCGGAATTACGGTATTTTCGTACCCTACCAAAAATAGAAGAGCAGCGGACAGAAGACGCCGCCTGCTTAGAATTGCTTTAATTTGCATGCCTCCCTGCATGCATCGAGCTTAGTCACGGCGTTTCTTTTCTTCCTCTTCTTCTTGGGCTTGTAGCTCTCTCGGGCCGATGGTGCTTTGGAGAAACTGGGTGGAGGTGCTGGGAATGGTACGCGGCTCGCCCGGGGAGAAAAAGCCTGAGGATTTCGAGGGGAGGAATAGTGGAGAGTGTCTCGTGGGCTCTCCAGAGGGACTATTTAAATTAGAGCTCCGTCACCCGAGCCCGTCCAGGCGCGTCCCTCCCATCGCGGGCCATGATTACTTTCACGAATTTCACTGCAACCGCCTCCTGCGCGCACCGCTCTTTCGCAAGGCTGGGCCTTCGGCTACTCTCGCAATTCGGGCCAACGGTCCCGTTATTAAAAAAGGAGAGAAGGCGCAGAAAAAGAAAGAATCGGCAGGCGCCTCGGGCTCTCGGCCTCTGTGAAATTAGAGGTAGAGCCGATAGGCGCAGCTGTTGCTGCCGATAAGGCGCGCGATCGCTCGGAGAAATCCAACTTGAACGCGATTCGAATCGGCCGAGATAATACGTGCCCGTACGCATATCTCGGAATCGTGTTGCTTGGCGTCGCTGGCATTGCAAAGTGAAGCTGTTGCCTAGCAACAGCATCTCTCTCTCGCGCGGCCGAGCGAGCTATTGGCTCTCTTATCTGTTCCTTCGGAGATTAACTTCTCGAGAAGAGGCGAGTAGAGCGTAGTTTGGTTCGATAGCTCGGCCCGCTCGAAAAGAGGTCGCGTCGCCTAAATACGTGGTGCGTGCGGCGCGCGACGCTTCATTCGCCGAAGGACGCAGCGCGCATTTTTGATCCACTTGTTAAATACTCGCCGGCGCAAATGCTACGTGGAGAGTCGTGTCGCGGGAGAAAGGAGAGGCTTCGGAGACGATTAGCCGCGCGTCTTGGAGCTTCTGCACTCTCGACGCGCCCCGAGACGATGTTACATCATGGCCATAAGAGAGTACATGTGTATAGTATTACAAAATAACGCCCCGGGGAATGTCGCTGTTGTCATGCACCATCGAGCTCGAAGGATCGGGTGTTCCGTTCACGCCTGTTGGACGGCGGTTTTCGAGACGCTTTAAAGAACGACCGGTGTATTTGCTTTTCCAGTGACGAAAGGGGACTTGAGACAATATGCCACCAGATAGACCAGACGCATCAGGAATCGAAACTGGAGTGGGACTGAGCGCGACGCAAGTTTTCAATTTCGGGGAGACTGTTTACACAATGAAGGACCGGGAGAATGGTGGAGGAGGAGGAGGAGGCGCGTTCATCGAGCCCGGCTCGCCCGACGAGCCGCAGGAAGAGGTCTCGCTCGGCGAGAAGGAGAAGAGCAATCAGGTGGACGACGACCTGACTTCGCTCAGCTGGCTCCACCAACAGAATTTATTAAAGGGTCTCGACATCTCCGACCCCACCAAGGACATCAAGAACGAGAACATCCTCAACAACAACGTCTGCGACGACGTGACGGACTTTTCCGAGAATACCAACTCGATCTCGAGCTTGGACGACGGTTATTGCCCAGGTAGAGCATCTCCCGCAATTGGTCGCAATCGAGCGCACCATTTAATTCCAATCACTTTCTTTACGAGTGGCCCCTCTAATCGTCACCCATCTGTTTCATGTGTCACCAGAGAGTAATGGAAAAACGAATTCGTCACTATCGCACGGAAATGGTCAGAATTATCAGCACTCGAATAAGAACAGTCAAAAGTCAATGCAAACCTTTCAGGAATCAGTAAAAAGCCACTACAACCCATCACAAAGTAATCAGACGAAGATTTCTTTGAGCAACAATAATCTGCCAGTTTCGAATCGCAACAAGCACCCTACCCATATACCGTATGATCCTCATTTGCACAGAAATAGTAAACCGCCATACTCATTCTCCTGCCTAATTTTCATGGCGATCGAGGACAGTCCCGTGAAAGCGCTGCCGGTGAAAGAAGTGTATGCCTGGATCTTGGATCACTTTCCCTATTTTAGGAATGCACCTACCGGATGGAAAAATTCCGTTAGGCACAATTTAAGTCTGAACAAATGCTTCCGGAAAGTGGAGAAAGCGCCGGTAAGGGAGATGCCGATAGTTGGAAGGAGTCGAAAGGTCGCGGGTCGTCAACTTTTGCGGAAATGTCTTTTACAGAATCTGGGAAAAGGTTCCTTGTGGATGGTGGACGCGCAATATCGGCCCAATTTGATTCAGGCCCTGTCGCGCGCTCCATTCCCACCGCCGACAGCGCAGAGTCTCGCCTCCCCGGAGAAGACGCCGAGAAAGAACACAAGCACACGCCTTCCCGACCCCGTGCTCTTCCCCTATCTCTCGAAAAGACTGGCGTCCAGCAACATCGCTGACAACACCGAGGCGGAGATCGACAGCGACGTCGACGCGGCAGCCGCTGCCATGTTATCGTTCAAACACGGACCGATTATTTTAAATCACAATCGAGGTACAGATTTTAAGAGTCCAGTGTTACTTTCCCACTGAGGGGAGCTTAGTGTGACATTGATTGACCTGCGCAGATCGGAAGCGTAAGCAGCCGGAGTCGGAGAAGCTGGTCCCCGTGATCACCAGAAGCTCCAGCGAGGATCACACTTACAGCTGCATCACCTCTGTCAAGCTGGAAAGGTAAAGACACTTCAGTTTCATACTTGGATTTTGACTCGCAAAGATCGAGCGAGATACTGATCGATGGAATAAATTTCACGGCAGCAAATACACGAGCGAGGACGCGAGTGCGGACTTCGACGAGCAGCGGAAGATCGCCGAGGGAGCGGACGCGCTTCTGAACTTGGCGGGCGTGAACACAAGCCTGAATCACAGTAGAAACACGCACGTCCAAGGTGGCCAGGGCAGTTGTACGCCGCCGAAGTCGGAGTGCCCGGCGAAGCTGAAGAGGCGCTCCGCCCCCAATGACTATTCGAGCTCGCAAGAGAAGAGGCGCAAGCGTTGGCGAGAATGGGGCGAAAGCAATCGTTACGTTAAACAAATCCGAGGCTAACCCCCCCACCCCCCGCGGGATTGTTACTCTCGTGTGCGCGTAGTATCAGCATGGATTTCTACCTTTCGATGGACCTTTCTACCGTCGTGTCTTCTCGGCACGGACCTCTGGAGCAACACACTTTAAGGTTCGGTTTTCTAAAGAAGTGTCTAATTTTTCTAATGATCGGGATGGAAGCCGTCGAATCGCGAAGTCATCCCGCAGCGTCGCTCTCGCATCGAATTCTCCTCCGAAAGTAATAAGATGCGAGGACAATGAGGCGAGGTGGGAAGCGCGCTCTATCAGGTGCATTTCTAAAAGATTGGCGGTCGCTCAGGGTTTAGAACTCGCTATATGCCAAAATAAATTCAGTAGCACTAAGTAACGAGCAATAATAGGAATGGTAGTGTTTAAAAACAAAAGGTTACTTTCTATACATGTTAATAACATAACATGGCGCAACTAACCGGTTCATGGAGTGTCAATGAGAGGAAAAAAGCAACACTATTGCATACAAAACTAATTAACGATAAACTTTTTAGAACTGTTGTGACGATTATACATATTAATTGATAGAGAGTTTAATTAATGATAATAGAGTTCATATATTAGGTTTTTTGTAGATATGTATAGAGATATAAATGATATCTATTCGATAGAGAAATTGATAATATATTTAAAAAGATTCTATATATATATATACATACATGCATACATATATAAATATATATATATACACACACACTCACACACTGAGAGACACAGATACACGCGTATGTACACTTATATCACACTCACGCCACGTGCTCATTCATCTTACACACTCGAAGTAAACATCTGGTCACGTGCGCACCTGTAAGTGTGCAACATCAACAACAAGAACAAGAAAACAAAACAAGACAAAAAGGAGCGCGTGCCACGTGAGACGTGTCAATAACGACGGATAATACGGAGATGCGCTCAAATACGGATTTGAAATGAGAGGAGAATATTATCGTTTCATGCCTTTTCTACTCTCTTCGTGGCTTTTGAGATGATTTTGAACAATGCTGTAAATATGTAGATCCTACGATGTATGCGCCGGACCAGCGTGCGGAGACCTTGTTGGGCAGTCGAATTCTGTGTATAATCGAATTTCCTATTGATATTAATGGTGTCGGAGATATGTATGGCGTGCGAGATCGAGATGTCATCCTATTTTTATAAAAGCGTGATTGCCATTGTATCGAGGTGGAGGGCGGGGGATAGAGGAAATATTGCGACTACCCGACGATTCGTGGGTGGAATTTTAATGTAGCGCGGCGGATTGCGAATACCGGCGTGAACCTGGTCTTGCGTACATTGATGCGTAGTTCTATATAGAGAGAACGTATATTTTTACAGGGCGCCGCCCGCGTGATAAAAGCTCTTCCTAAAAATTCGCTGATATATACACTGTTTATTAGCTTAAAAGAATCACCACTTACTAATTGTAAAGCTAGCTAAAGTGCGTGACACTACGAAACACAGGCTGGTAGCGCGGGCGCGCGGGGCTTCCGCCAGAGGGAGAGTGAGAGAGAGAAAGAGAGAGTTCGTCCACCAGGTCCGTAAGCAATTGCCATATATCGTGCGAGGCTCTCGTTCGTCCACGAGAACGCCGTATTCTTGTATGTCGAAGGCAATTCTAGTCGTCGGACTATATACTTTTATAAACTAGTGCCGGCCACTACCGCCGAGAGCGAGCGTCGTAGTTGCGAGTACTAATAAATCGTTACTTATTATATGTTACCTCCCCGCGGCTGGGAGTATATTTATCCTTTATCAAGGTGCAATTTGACTTAATACTAAATTATTTAGTATCATCGTAGTTAGCGGGACCTAGTGGAGCGAGCGAGCGCGATTTCAAGGCGAGCGCGCGCGCGCTACCAGAACTACTTCTCATGTGATTGTAGCTAGTCAGCTACAGGGACAAATCCAAGATAAAAGCGGTGCGAGGAAGAATGCCATGAAGCGACGCGATCCAATTAGAGAAATTCGTAGAACAGCTTCCTTTTTACTCTTCAATTTGCAAACTTTTAACCGAAACGGCGCAAGTTTTACACTTTTATTCTTATCTGTGATATATTGTCGCCGCAGGAATTAGAAAAACGATTCTTATACTTTCTAGATAACAAACTTTCGCGTAACGAATTGGCATTCTTGCCCGACTCGCCCTCGGAGGTAGATAGGAAACTGGCATCTTCGAACGAGTATAATATATATTGAAAGTAATATCGCAGTTTCCGAGACTTTGTTCAAGTTTGTAGTTCTAGCTCGTTCCGTTCGTTACGACTGAAGATCTGTTCTTCCATGTAGTGTATCGTCAAACTGATCGACTGGGAGGGGTGGGATATGCCATTTATTGTACTAGTGATGGTGGCCGAGCGATCGGCGGCGCGAAGCGAAGCAATACACGTTTGAAACACCGATATCGGACAAAATACTCTAGTCAGCCGGTTACTCCTTGGCGCGCGACAACAACGGTACACTGTCGCTCTACGTGGCAGAATGCTGAGTATTCGTCGAGCGAGCCATAAGGAGTCGCGTGCATGCAATGGGCGCGCTGCTTATCCTCATTTGCTCCTCACCGTAGCCCGGGCGCGAACGATTCTGTTAGTTTCTCGACTTTGTTTACATGGCCGTTTCCGAGAGAATCGTTCAGGTTCGGGAATCGAGCAGGCTGTACACACCCACGCAGTTCGCACACGCCAACATATCGCTCTTATTCGGTCGCCCCATGCATCGCAACATCTCGCGCGACGAACCGGCTGACTCTCCAAGCGAGACAACACCCATTCTCCGATCGAGAGTGAGAGGAAACCCAGAGCGGAGTGGGACAAAAAGCGATAAAGATCGAAAAAGCGGGACGAATGAATCATGCGTTGCGACTAGCCACGGACAATCAAAAACAACACTGTATCGCGGTGGTCTCTTTGTTGAGTTTGCTCTTCCCCATTTTACATGACATCGTGCCAAAACGCGCAGGAATCACTTTCTTTACAGGAACAGACATATGTTTATTTATACGTGTATATTCTACCAATTGTACATTGTAAGGAACCTTTTTTTGTTGGCGTAATGCGTAGTGCTATTATTAATTAATTATTAATTAACTGATTATTATTATTATTATATATTATTATTCATTTTAAAAGCTGTAAAATGTTTGTTAAGTTTTTGTCCTATATATGTAGACACACGCCGAGAACACGGACACCGACACACAGATGCATACACACGATCTTACGTGAAGATATTTAATATTTTAGGCTGTAACCCACGACAGAATTTTAGTAATGAAAGCAATGTTGGAAAATGGAAGGCCGAGGGCGACTGATTATTTGCAAAAATTGCCTCCTAGTAATCCAGACCATCACCAATTACGACTATATTTATTCCTCTTAGCCGACACCGGAAACACTTGTACAAACGTTAGTCGATCAATGAGTAAAGGCAATAATTTACTATCACCCGTGCTACTTTATTTACAAACGCATCTAGCATCAAACCTCCTCCACTTGGACTAACTACAATTCCAACTCTACTCTCGGAGATTGGCTTGATCAAAACTCGCACTGTTTCCTGCGGGAAAGCCGACATCCCCCAATTCAATTCATCAACAGCCGAGAATTGCGGCTGGAAGCAGCAGGTGCACGAACCCCCAGAGCAGCTGTTGGAACTGAGATTCAAAGTCGCGCGGGCGCAGGTGACGTCAGGTTGCGCGCGCTGCGCGTAGGAAATCGGCGTCGAAGAGGCGAGCGGCGATGCGAGTATAGCAGCCGCAGCAGCAGCAGCAGCAGCAGCAGGGAAGGAGCAAGTATAGAGGCAGGCAAAGAGCAGCCGCCACCGTCGCCGCTATAGCTCTCGCCCGATCAGGCTTCGAAACCTGTCGGGCTGCATTCCAGTGCCCTGGTGGACGCCGAAGCGTCGTGCTGCTGCCACCGCTGCGAGTCGAGAGGATCTCGCTCGATCTACTGCTACGTGCGCGTCCCGGGGAAAATGAAGTGATTCCGCGAGAGAAGAGCCGAGAGAGAGTGAGAGAGAGAGAGAGAATCGGTAACGGCAGATCGGCGAGGAAGGCAGTGCGTCGCCTTCGATCGGGCGAGATTCGCGTGTTGCGTGCGCGCTTGTATGCGTGCCGAGGGATTTCCCTTAGGGCCGAGATCGCCGCGGAGGAATCGGACCGAGGAAAAGGGTGAGTGGCACATCAGGCAGTTCTTCACTCCTTCTCCCTTTCTTTTCTCCCGGCGCATTGCTTCCTCCTTTCCGGCGACGCCGGCAACAGATACTAATCCTCATAAGTCGCGCGCTCGGCCAATTCTGCGACTACTAATTGGCGAGAAGCCGCGCGCTCCGGCGATCTATCGCCACGGGCCGCCGAGTTATATTCACCTGCCGCGCCGGCACTCGCCGCACCAGCCGATTCCCCGCTTCAATCCGGGGCAGATGTTGCCCTCGCGCATACATCTCCAAAGCGCGCAAGGTTCTACCTGCGAGGACCTCTCGCCGAGCGGAGATACATATTCCATGGGCCCCGCGCGCACCGGCGCGCCTGCGTTCCGATATACCAGCGCATTCCGATCCCTTTTGTTTGGCCCCGTGCACGCGCGCGAATTTTATCGGCAGCGCATCGCCGCATCTCCACGACGTATCAATTACACGGCCGAACTCGGAGCGACAGTTGCGTTTTACTGCGCGCGAGTTCGGCCGGGTGAGAATATCTGCTGTGGGCGATCGAAGGTGGATCGTCGACGAGGAAGAGTTACGAGGTATCATCGAGGATGCGCGTCGACGATTAGTCCGTCAGAGTGCGAGGGAGGAATTCTAATTGGCCGAGAGCGGAAGAGTATCGGAGTGTATGTGCGTGGAGAGAAGTCCTGTTGGAAATCGAGAGGTCGGACTGGAAGGAGTTCACTCCCTTTTTCCTAAGAGCATTATCGTGCTTAGCAACCCGACGGAGACAGGTAGAGAGCGGCCGAGGGAGCGAGAGGCGAGGACGAGACGAAAGAGAAAGAGAGAGGCTCCGCTCGCTTTTGTTCCCTCGCCAATGGCAATGCGTTACTCGGGAAAGGAGCCTCCTCGCCATTCTGTTGGAGAGCAGTCAATAGGTCGCGCAGGAAGGATCCACTGTTCCGCGTAAGATCGATACGTCTTTTCCGGTTGCATTTCCTAACGGGACGCGCGCCGGCGAACCCTTCGGACAATGCGGGAGCGACCTTAAGAAGAATTCGACGAGGAGGAAGACCGCAGAGTATTGTTAATGGGAGACTCTCTCTCTTATTAACCGCTCGCTCGGCGCTGAAAGCCTCTTGACGAGAAAGGATTTGGCAGAGGTGTCGCGCCGAGTCTCTCGATTGTTATGCAAAGCCATCGAGATCTTAATGGGCGCCCATTGAGGCGTCCGGGCGCACACTCTCGCCGAACCTCCCTTTGGCAATCTTGCGCCTCGTAGTAAGCGGCGTTTAGGGGCCGGCTCGAGTTACTCAAAGTAGATCGGAGTTCGATCGCGCGCCGGCCGGACTGGCTGATCCCCTGTTTATCCGACGGGGATTTCAGCCGGTACTCCAATTATCGCCGGGGGAGGCGCATGGGAAATTGGCTTCCTCCCGTCTTTCGACACACGTTGTCCGAGTGAGATAGATAGAGAGAGAGAGAGGAGAGAGCGTGTACCGGCGGAGGTAAGCGGATTACGGTGGAAAATTGAAAGGCCGGGGTTCCTCAACCCTCTTATTTAGTGCGACTGACTGATGCAGTATTGTCTCTATCCGATACAGGGCTCAAGCTAGAGAACCGTCTGCGGCCAGTCTGGGAAGAGTAAAGCCAGCCGCGAAACCCTTGATGGTCGAGGAGAGTCGATAAAAGGCGGCCGTCGCGACGAATGTAGCCGGCGGAGGGGGAGGCGCCGATTAATATCGCCTTGATGGAAGTGCGGCTTGCTCTTGAGGCGTGAAGGGTCAAACGGGCCCGAACAACCGTCCTAATTCGTGTTTAGCCGTTATATACGAGGGAATACGATCGTGTAGGTGTGCGAGGGGGAGGGGGGGGGGGGCCCGGCTGCGTAATCCTGGTGGCATTGGTCCGTGTCCGCAAGAGGCCGAGAGTGTGTTGCGGAGCGGGGAGGAGGGACTTGACAACCACTGCTTTGGAATTCGAGTTCTTTATTTTTACGAGAGAGCCAACGTCGGAAAGCGGCAGCCTCCTGCTCCTCGGAGAGCCCTTCTCACCTGTTACATACCGGCGGGGGCATTTATGCTACCATTTAACCAGAAGTTAAGAATCCTCCCGTCCGGCAAAACAAGCATCGGGGGCCTCGCCGGGCCTCGGCGATGCCCCGAAATGCGTGTTCTTGTCCGGCCGATTCGGATAGCCGATGAAAAATGTCCCCTTTCGCCGAAGGACCGACTCCGCCCCACCTCCTCCTCCTCCTCCGCCGCGGTTTCCCCTCGTACCCTCCGCGCCCGGCGAATAAATCTGCTCGGCCCCGCGCGCTCTCTCTCTCTCGCTCTGACGGGTTCGACCTCCGAAGGATAGCGTCTTCCGTAATCATTATTAATATACCGCTCGATTGAAATTCCGCCGCGTCAGTTGGCCGATGAGAGTCTAATGATTCCGCCTGTTTTTAGCGAGCCGACGAGGACAAGAATGAGTAATTGGGACAGAGACGTATACGAGGGAGCGAGTCGCTCTCGCGAGAGACGTGCACTTGAGCGCATGGGAGTCGGCTTTCACCAGGACCTCCGCGCCGTCGTCGCGAGGACAAAGGAGTGTTTTCCCAGCTCGCGCCGAAAGAAATCCACTGGGGCCCTCTGGCTCTCGATAATTTCACGTGCGTCTCGAGTCCCGGGGGGAGGGGGGGGGGGGGGGAGAACACGTGGGTGAAGGATACACGCAGTACCTATGAATGGGTCGGCCCACGCGAGCGAGCGCGCGCTCGCCGCTCTCTTCTCGCCAACAAATAATTTCCATCGCTCTTCGACACGGCAGCATGCTTTTCTGATCGTCCGGCGAGCGCACGTGGGTGGAAAACGTACACGACCGTTTTCGTCACCGTATTTGGTCATTTTCCGCTTGTCATCGGCGCCCCCGCGCCCCCTCCCCGGCCCGCCGCTGCTCTCGCTGACCCCCGGCCCGCTCTAATTGTTCGCCCGGTAATTAAAAACAGTCGGCCGGTGCCGGGCGGGAGAGGGCCAATTTAGCTCCCGTAAACGGAACGACACTCTCGCTCGCCGAAGCCTCGCTGTTGATTCTTATAGAATCGTTGCGCAAAGCGAGCCGGGCTTCGATCGGTTTCCTTCGCAATTGTATCGCGGGAGCTTCGATTGTTGTATCCTACTAATATAATAAACTTCCAACTTTCGCTCTTTTGGAAATTCGCAGTAAATTAGATTTTCGTTTCCTCGGAATGATGTCAAATCGGTTTGAATGTTTGCAGTGAAAAGAGTAGCCTATCAAATAGCGACAATTGTCAAGCTCTACTTGAAGTGAAAACAGCAACATACCAAATAATAGCAGTTGTCAAGCTAGGATAAATTAATTAGATAAAATTCGGGTTAAAAAGTATCCTATGTCTTAATCCCGGTTATAAGCTATGTCTCTGCCAAATTTCAATCAAATCGGTTCAGCCATTTTTGCGTGATTGAGTAACAAACATCCAAACTTTCACATTTATTATATTAGAAAATCTAATTTATCGCCAATTTCAAAAACAGCGAAAGTTGTCTAGTTTTCTCGAAAAGAAACGAGAGAACTCGGAGCTCCCCGACGAATTAAACTCACTTCGAATCTCCCTCGAACTCTGTATTAATAATCGCAGAAGCTGACGTATGTAAAGAGACTCGTGTCCTCGCGCCGCTCGAGCAGCGCGTTAAATGCAGCCCAGATATCTGAAATTCGATAGAGACACCTCCAGTGGTTTTTGCGGTACTCGGTGTAACAAACACGCACTCGGCTTCGATTTCCTTTTCGCCGCGGAAGATCCAAGATTCTCCACCGATCGAGTGCCGCCCGCGAAACTCCCTCGTCACTTTTCTCTCATCTACCTGAAAATGCGATGCTCCCCTCGGGAGCGAAGGTGACGGAAACGTGCGTGCGATATCTCTCTCGAAAGATCGTGACGCGCAGATCGAGCCAGCAATTCCCAGCGATAATACGCCGTAATGGGCCTCTCGAGTGGCGTGGATGCAAGGAAGATCACACGACCTACATGTGCCGAACGGTGCGCGCTTTATTTAGGGGTGCGTTAGACGAGGGCCCGCTCTAGTGCGTCGTCGGTGGTCCTCGAGGACGGAAGTACTACGAGTTCGATTGTTACCTACGACCCACCCGATGGAGTTCGGGTTTCAATAGATCGAGTGCGATAGGGTACGTTTCAATGTATCCGCCCCTTCGCCGTGCGAAAGCACCGTCGCGGCACGATTTCTAGAATCTAGCGCTTATGTACTATGTTATCGATAATCTATTTCCTCTTATTTACTTGCATGCGAGTACATAGTATAGGGCCTGTGGTAAGAGAGCCGCGCGGGAGGAGGAATTCTAGGGTCCCGATACACAAGCCATGAAAGAATGCGTTCTATTTTCACGTGAACTCGCCGTTCTAAACTTAAACGTGTGTGCTCGCTCGACATTAATTTTAGTGGGCTCTTGCCGCCTCTTTGAAGCGCACACACGCTGTCCGTCGCTGCGTCGCGAGCGGCCTCGGAGAAGCGAGTGGAAGGCGACGGGGAGAAAGAGAGCGAGAGAGAGAGAGAGAGGAGATGTGTGTTGGGCTAGCGTAACAGAACGGTCTCTTCCTTGATTGCAGAATGTGTCAAGATGCGACCTGTGCTCTCCCTGACCGGCGCCTTCACGGCTGTGCTCTGCGTCCTAGTCACCGGTGCTCATGGTAGGTTCCACTCGCCGAGGGAGTCGAGGGACTCTCTTTTTGTTGTTTGTATCTGGAATGATCGCGGAGAGAATGGAGTGAGGAAGCTTCTCGGAAATTGGCTCGGTTACTTTCCGCAGGGCAGAGGCAGGAGCTGGGCATGTCGTTCACGCGGCACCCTCAGCCGCTGGACGCCCCTTTGGGGGACGACGTCAACTTCGAGTGCAGCCTGAACCTCGACGCGGAACGATTCGCCTGGCGCCATAGGCCCCTGGGCTCGGACAAGTGGCTTCCACTTTTTCACGCGGCCAGCAGCGGCGGCAAGACTTCCCGGCACGTGGTGAATTTCGACGAGGAAGCCAAAGCCGGCGACTTTCGCTGCATCGCTTTTTACGGTACGGCGGATCCTGGAAAAGGGCCGGCTGTTCAACTTTTATATGCGCTGCGGCGGTCATTGGTTACTGATCCCTTTTTCCCTTTCGAGCGAGCATTGAAGTGCGTGTATTTCTGTCGCGCAGGTTCCAGCGGAATTGCTTCCGATCCGGCGCGATTGGGCCTCGCGACCATACAGAAGTTCTCGGACAAGGCCGACGTCGTCCTAAAGGTCTCCGTTGGGAACACCGTGCCTATAACTTGTCCGCTGCCTCACTCCGTGCCGGAAGCTATAGTACAATTTTACAAGGACAATAATCCCATCGGAGACGCAACCTTCATCAACGGCAGGACTATGATAATCGAGAATGCGAAGCTCTCGGACACCGGAGCCTACCACTGCACCGCGAACAACTACATCACCTCGCAGACCTTCACCAGCAATCACAAGACCGTCCTGACGGTGCACAACAATTCCTCCTTCAAGGCGCCGTACTTCATCAAGCAGCCGCAGACCGAGTACAAGGTGTTGCGCGGGAAAAACGTCACCCTGGAATGCTTCGGTGCCGGCTATCCCGTGCCGCGCGTAACTTGGAGCAGATTGGGCAGCTCCGTCCCACCCAAATCCGTCCAGACTCCCTTCGGTCTGAAAATAGTCAATGTGCAGCCGAGCGATCGCGGGGAGTACGATTGCATGTGGAGCAACGCCGGCATGCAGATCAAATCCGCGATGGTACTGAAGGTGGTGGAGCCGCCTAAGGTGGTCAAGTCCCCGAAAGCGTCGACCTTCGCCGAGGGCGGGGAATTGGAGCTCTCGTGCACCGTCGCCGGCCATCCCGAGCCGACGATCGAGTGGCTGATTAACGGGGAATCCCTGGTGCCCAATGACAATTTGGAGATTAAAGGCTCGACGCTGCTTATATCTGAAGTGGAGAAGAAGCACGCGGGAATCGTGCAGTGCGTAGCGAGTAATGAGTTTGGATCGCACTCGGGGTATAATCTGTTGAGAGTCAATCCCAAGCAGCACGTCGGTAGTATGACTGAATCGAGGCCGGAATACGGAATACCCAGCTCGAGGCGGAAGCATACCAAAGGCGGAGGTCGGAGGAGGAGCAAGGAGGGGAAACGTAAAGGAACCGGTAAGCATCCTCTTAGCGAGTAATCGAGTAATAAGCGTCTGTATATTTTGATATTTATTATTACGTCTCTTTCAGCCGTTCTGGTGCCACCTAATCAACCCAACGTAACCAGGCTCTCCGACGTATCTGTAATGGTTCGGTGGTCCGTGCCTGACAATACTGGTTTGTCGATTCTCTTCTTCAAAGTCCAGTACCGCGAACTCGGGCGAAAGATGAACGGCAAGCCGGGCAAATGGAACACTGCTAATTCGGAGATTCCGAATCACGTGCGCTCCTTTGAAGTGACTGACTTGCAGCCCGACCACGATTATCGTTTCCGAATCGCGGCAGTTTACTCCAACAACGACAACAAGCTCAGTCCGAACTCCGTGCGCTTCCACTTGAACAAAGACGGAGGATTTGAGAGCAACCGAATGCCAATTCCTCTTCTGACAAACACGGAAGCTTTGGGTCCGCACGAGGTGCTGTTGATCTGGCAGAATCCTGACAAAATGACGGACATCGACGGCTTCTACGTGTACCATCGAGCCTCCACGTTCGCCGGTGACTACGTGAAGACGACGGTCGAGGGGAAGAGCTCGTTTAACATAACAATCTCGCACTTGCAAGCGGACACCACTTACGAATTCAAAGTGCAGAGCTTCTCGACGGACGCCGCCTCGGAATTCTCGCAGATCCTCCGGCAGAAAACGAAGAAGGCCATAGCGGAGCCACCGGTCCAGCAGGTGATTGCCGAGAACAAGGCCGGGCCAGCTGATAGTCAGAGGAACGCGAACATGTACGCGATAATTGGCGGCGTACTCGGCGGATCAACCCTTCTGGGCGGCCTCGCTGCCGTGGCAGTGGTGTATAAGAGGACCAAGCACAAACAAAGTCGCGAGTCGTCGCAAAGCGAAGGTGACAAACTTTCTTCAATGGACTCTGTGACTCAATACGGTATGAGTGGATTATAATTGTACTTATATTAACAGATGTCTCCTCTTCCCATGCAACAGGAAAGCCGATAGCAAATGGAAGAGTCATAAACGGCGGAGTCACAGACTCCAAGATCAATATAACATCAAATCCACTTGCTGGTCTTGACACTTCCGAAGACATAATGCAGCCTAAGGTCGGTATTTGTAAGTAACACTATCGGTACTTTTGTTCTATCGGAGGGAGAGAATGACCGAGGCTATACGGGTTGAGAAAGCCAGAAATTGTACGAGGGAGTGTTGATGCATTACTTGCAATTGGATTCGGCGGCACTTCTTTCATTGTCTGAGGTCATTCGACTTTCCCTCGAAGTCAGAAGTGCGGTAGGCGAAGGTAAGCGCAATATCAGACGCGTACGCAAGTCCATTATTGTTGTATCGGTGCACTCTCGTGCTCGACATTGGCTTTTCTCGAGAATCGTACGCGCGATTGCGTCTGTACTTACGTTCGGCTAACGTCTTTCTGGTTTCCGACTGTCCGACACTAAGGAGACTAGTCCTTTCTAGCTTTAGCATTGGTCGCGCGCTGTGCTCTTTTAATTCTACCCTTGCCTCTCTGCCCCTCTCTCTGGAAGCCGCTTTTCTTTTGTTTTTCTCCCGAACACGACACACGTGTACGTTACTTGCACGCTCTAGATCTGAAAGAAGCGAACGAACACGCATGTTTCTAAACAGAGCGGACAGCAATCGCCGATGGAAATGGCCTCGTTTCTAAACGGCCAGAACAACAACAGCAACAACCATAACAACAGCGATTCGGCTGGAACTGACGTGAATACGTCACACACCGAGCCTCCTCTGCTCCAGGGATCACTGCCTATCGAACAACCTCTCTGAACGACAGCTATCGTTTCCTTTTTTTGTTTTCTTTTTTTATTATAATACCTTGACACGGCGAGAAACGAATGCGGGGACGTAGGTCCCCGCAGGCTAACTCTCTTCTTCCTTTAGTGAGATTTTTGAAACTTTACCCTTTAGATTGTAGTCGTGTTTATAGCTTGTACGTGGCGAAGAGACTGCTGCGAGACATTGTCAGGGCGTCAGAGCGCGTCTGCTCGGAACATATCATCGCGATGTCTTGCGAATCCATTTTATAGTCCTTTTACGTACGACGTACTCCGCAGAGATCTCGTCGCCGAGATTATTACGAGAAAGTATATCCCTGTGACTCGAAGCATCGAGTGAGACGCGAGAAATATTTCCTTCTCACAAATGAGCGAAACCCGCTCACTCGGTGCTCGAGAATCGACGAGCTCGAGTGTAAACTCGACGATGGCATTAGTCCGAGCTCGGGACTGACCCTTAGGAACATTTTGCGTCTACTCGCGCACGAGAAGTCTAGTATTAATTGTCAATTCCAGGCAGCTCCTACGTTTACCGTTTCCTAATTTAAACGAGCCAGCGTGTCCGCCCCGCCCCCCTGTTTTTGTTGTAAATAATTCCAATGTTACGAGTGTTATTGGGCTGCGACCGACAACCTTTTTTTATAGACCGTGCGTGCCTTGATCGGCCGCGAGCGGAAGGTCTCGGGGATTTATCGTGGCTCCGGTCGCCCGTGGCGATTCGCGCGATTCAGGCTCAATTGCGAGTGATCGAGCGACTGATATTATTATTGCCGGCGGAGCATCGCACGACACGACAGTCACCCTTTCATCTGAATATACGTCCATCAGTCTCATTCGTAGAGTAATAGGAGGAGTAATGGTCCAGCCATATTATATTGCTAACAGTATTCTCCGCGTACTATCGCGAGCAATAATTCACCCTAGCGATAGTATTCCTCTAATAATTCGATAGTATTATCGCCGATCGAGTGGCAGCCGCATATCGGATTCCTGGCCAATCTGTGGGCGCTGCGCGGTTTCCGGATGCGAGCGGAGTGCGAGTCCGTCAGGAAGATACATGTGTCGAAAGAGATTATGTGTAAATATAAGAATCGGTGGGATCCTTCGACGATGCGATTATATGCCTTTTGTATAAGCCTGCTCTCTTCACTCCAGCGTGATTATTTAAATCCTCCGTGTGTTTCTTGATAAATGCAGGATCTGAGCCTTCGAGCGGGAGCGTTTGCTATGCGTGGGAAAAAGTAACACACCCTTGTACATATATGTAATAAGAAAAGAGATTAGTTTGTTCGTGGGAGTATACATGTGCCTTAAATCTTGCCCGCAAACGGTTAATGTTAAGAGTAATTATTTATACACTCATATGTATCTATACCGACATTTTATGTACTTAATTTTTTTAATAAAATACACGTTAGAAACTGGCCCCTTTGAGATTCCGGCGATTCTTTCTCGCCGAATCGAGCATAGATCACTTGCGTATAATTAAACATTTGTTTGGGAAATAAATCTAGGATATATTTCAACAAATTCATCACTCAAATTAAAGATCCGTAGATAATCAGCACTAGAGTGGAAATTCAATGAAACCGTTTATCATCGAGCGAACCCATTCAATTGCAGCGGCTGATAAGCGCATGTTCGAACCTAATGCGAGTGCGCACTCGAATAATTGAAGGCTTGAACTCTCACACAACCTCCAAGAAAGCACGTGCGCAACTTACGCCGGTAGAATTGCGGACATGCAAAACACTGTACACAACTAGTGAACAGATTTCTCTTGATCGCGTTCGCCTCTCCTCCAATCCGAACCAAGTCTCTCTTACATTTCGATCGCACACTTAGTCGTGTCGTTCGCGGGTTGTTTACCAGATACCTTGGCGAGCCGGCGTCGCACTTCCAAGCGGAATGGATGGCTTTAGCGTGGGCGAGAACGTCGCATTAAGCGACGCCAAGTCGTTATTCACGCGAATTATGCGGGCGATGAGCGAAAGGGACAAGAAACTGTTCCTCACTTTCATAGAGAACGAATGGGATCCCCGAGGCTACTGCAACCTCACCAATAACACATCTGCAGGTGAGTTGTTGTTGGTAACTTGGGGGGGGAGAGTTTGTTGTTAACCGAGCGAAATTTGCGATAGAGCGCCAGAAGGGGCCTGGCGAAGGGACGGATGTCCCGCTGATTATAAAGAGGATCATCTCCGACATTAAATCGAGGGTTCCCTTTGAAGCGATTCTACCCTCTGAGGATATAACACCACCACTGAAAGGAGAGGTTTGTTCCTGCAATTCTGTTAAAACTCCCCTGACACCGGTTTAATCACTTCTGAGCGAATCATACAGAATGCAGACTGCGATCCTGTGGCCACCGTGCACGTGGATGGGTTTCTCTACGAGGATGACGAGGTGGACACTCTCATGGACACTGGCAAGTTGCAAAACAGCTATTGCGCCGATTGTGGATCGAAGAATATTAAACCTTGTGGTAGGAATTCAGCTTGAATAATCTTAGAGATATATTCTGTGTTTGAATGCTGAGTTGGAGTTTACTTGCAGTTATAATATCACATTCGGCATCGTACAGAACCATGGAGTACATATTCCATAACCTTCTGCCACCGTTGAGTGGGAAGACTGTGCTGGACATAGGATCAAGATTGGGAGCCGTTCTGTACAGTGTACGCATTCCGGTTGCTTACTATCTTAAAGGTCTAATTGATGTTACCCTGAGATTCTTTGCAGACGTACGTAATTAGTACAGCAAGGAGGATAATTGGTGTGGAGATGAATGCAGAGCTCTGCCGCCTGCAGGAGGACATGGTGGAGAAGTACAACATGGGAAACCGGGTGGAGGTGGTGAACAAGAGGATAGAAGAGTGTCCAGAGCTAGTTAGAACGAGTGATGTTATTATTATTAACAATGCCTTTGAATTCTACGTGCCAGAATCTGTGCACAGCGAGATATGGAAGTTCTTGAAAGCAAACGCTAGGAAAGGCACTATCCTCGTCACGCGACCTCAGATCGAAGAGTCCTTTAAATACTTGAACACTGGCATAGTACAAGACGAGTGGGTGAAGCATTACGACCAGCACGAGCAAGATAGGCCGGAAGAAGGGATCGATGGAAATATCGTGGCAGACTCCCTCGATTATCCCGATATCGCATGCTACGAAGTACTTTAAAACCAGCGAACATCACCCCAGGATCTCCCCAAAGTAAATCTCTATTGATTAAGTTTTCTTTTTATACTCGATTGTAAGACATTCGATTGTTTTGTAAATTATATACCACCTATCTCATGAGGAAAGAAAAATCTAGGATCACGAATGCAAATCTCTTATCACACACGATCGAACGAGTACTCGGGGTTTTCGAGTGCGACACTAGTACAACATTGCGATTAGGGCGGGTGGGAGTACGCCTGAACAATCTTTCCCAATTGATCGTTCGGCGGATGACGCGGTGGCGCGCGCGCGCGCTTCGAGTATATAAATAATTGTGAGATCGAGCGAGCCTTGGTGCAACAGGTATCTGTAGTCGAGCGGCACTGTTGCGTCAATCGTAGGTGGAGAGCTTCCCTTCTAGGCGAGCCGATTGCAATGTAATCGATCCCCTCCTTTTTAACGCGCGCGCGGCGCGCGAGAACTCGTGAACGCAGATAGTCACGGGCGGACTGGTCAAGTTCAAATCTCGGGTTCAGTCGGCCATCGGCTACGATTCGCGCACGATTCGGGCGAGGCTCTCCAGCTGAACGCCTGGCTGCAATTAGCTAGGGCAATTAGAGAATTAACGTGCCGACGGGCGACTCGGAATATATATATATATATGAATGTGCGTGTCCGGGCCGCTCGCCAGACCGTCGGGGGAGCCTGAAATCTCCGGCGCGTTAGATATACACGGCAGGGATTTCCAAATCGAGCCGGCCGAATCTCCGGGGATGACGTTAGTCGTAAGCCGCGGTTATCGGTATAGCCTCGCTTTATATCGGCTCGGTAACGGTAACGATCGAGAGTAAAATGTGGAGCGGGCCGCCGAGATGGACAGGTAAGCGGTCAGCAATACGGTAAAGCCCACTCGAACGCCAAGTGGGTACACATATAATCTCTACGCGGGCAAACTGGCGGCAACTGGTGCGCGCCTTATCACTGGCTCTCTAAAATTAACCGCGCTCTTTCGAAAGCGCGCTATATCGAATTTCGAGATCGCGCGGGCCAACCACTTGTTGCTGGCGGAGCCTCTGCTGCCCCCCGTCGGCCTGCTGGCTCTGGGCCTAGGAGGAAAAGGCGCTGAGAATCTCTGGGATGCGGTGCACAGATTCGACGAAAGCTGTGCCGATCGATCATTGGGATGTTTATTCACCTGAGGAGCAACGCGTGGATATGATAAGTTATTGCTTATCTGGGACGCGGACGAGTCATTGGCCTTCGGCTCGACATTGACCCGATTTCATCACAAATACCACTCCGACTAGCCTTTTGCCTATCCTTATTCTCGGCGCGCAGCATCTTCTCCAGTTTCCAGATATTCCAGCGAGAAATCCGGCATCCTCTACCGGTGGTGCCTTTTGCGTCGTCCGCCCTGGTACGCGGGGAGAAAGGAATTCGCGCTCCCCGCAAAAGTATATGTACCGACTGCAAAGGAGGATGCAACGCGTTCGCCTTGCGTGCCTCGGATTTCTCTATACATACTTTCATGCGTAGCAGGAAGTCTCCTATCGCGCGCGCGGCCGTTCCCGATTATCGCGTCGCAAAGTGCGTACTCATTCGCTCGCTCGCTCTCTCTCGCGCGCTCCCTCCCTCCTCCGACTGGCTCTGTGTGTTTACCTCGGGCACTGGTGCGCGGGGAAAAAATTGCTTTCGAACTATGGGACAATAAAGTGCGGTTTTTAGATGCCGGGAGGAGGCGGGGGTCGACGATCACTCGCGGCGGTACTTTTAGAAATCACGCATAAATAGTCTCCTCTGGTTGCGCGGGCGGACGGGGCCTCGTGCGAAACTCGTACAAGTCCCGAAGCGGAGTGCGCTCGGCATGTCAAGTTAAAAGGCAATCTGCGTGCTCTCCAGGACGGTGCGCGGCTTACATAAATCCTCATTGATCAAACTAGCGCGTATAGGAAGGTATTATACATACCGCAGGTATGTCGGAGCCAGCGGGAGCGAGCGATAAGCGTTTTTTCTCTCGGTCCACCGGCGCGCGATACCACTTTTAATTCTATTATTAGCGCCGGTAACGGCGCATCGCAGTCTGGACAAAGGTGTCGAGCGAGAGGTCGAAGTAACCGCGGCGACTATGCCTTGTGGGTGGTGTAAAAAGAGAGCGGCCGCGGTCAAAGTTGGCTCTCTCGGTCGCTCGGGGGGCTGCTATTTCGTAGAACGAAACCGAGTGGCCGCCACGGCGAGGCGAGCAGATAGGCTCAAGTGGCCAAGGGGCACTTGAACTGACGAGATAATGGACCGATTGTCGAGAAGGAGAAAGAATCAATGATACCGCGCGGTGGCGGCGGCGGCGGCGGCGTGTAGTTGCTGCAGCTCGCGATCATTCAATCGCACTTTCTTGTTTCTTTGCCTCCGATGACGCACTTCTGACGTCAATCGAAGCAGCAAGAAGCAACCCTGGAATACCTTCTCATGCAACTCTCTTTCTCTCGCCTCCTCCTCCGTCCGCTTCTCTCCCTCTCTCCCTCGGCCGGTCTTTCTCTTCGCATTTCTTCGACCCGGATATTCGAACCCCGATTCCCCCGATTTGTCGCCGGCTCTACTGCTTATCTCCGCCATCTCGGATTTCGCGCACACGCGGCCTCTGCCGCCTCGCCAAAGGTCGACCTACAAATGCCTCCGAACAGGTATCCGAAATCGGCCGGAGAGTGCGACCAGTATGCAAATCTCCCTCGAGGCAGAAGGAGGAGGGCCGGGATTCGTGTTCCGACCTATGCTAAACAGGAGATACAGGCCGACACGTTAGACGACAATTGCCGAAACCTCCGAGACGCACGGAATTCCTGAGTAGAAGCTCGCCGAGCCAACTAGCAAATATGCGTGTATGGGGAAGGCGGAGAGCGGCGCGGCGCGATTATACCGACCGATGATCGCGGCGCACTCGTGCAGGATGCGAAAACAAGGCCTCGAATCCGTTACTCCATTTGAACTCGGTGGGAAAAGCGACTAAAGTGAGATATACACGTCTTGTTTCAGTCGAGCGTCTTCACCAAGGCGAGCCAAGAGTTCCACGAAGAGGGTGAGCTTCGCCCGGATGAGCACCTTCCTGGAATCGCGGAAGAGCGGGCCGCCGGGGCCCGGGGAGGAGTGCGAGGAGGAGCCGAGTGGAGGAAGGAAGGAGTGCGAGAGAGAGCTCGACGCCTCGGAGTGCAAGGATCCTTGGGGATCGTGGGACGACGGAGGATGGGGTTCGGGCGGTTCGGCGGCTACAGCTGCGGCGGCGTCCCGCTTGCCATCTAGCATCGGCATATTCCGTGGCGAGGCGACGAGGCGGCCGCGCGATGGCGATCGTCGTCGGTATCAGGATCGTCGCCGGCGTCGGCGAGCGCACTGCGTCCAGCGGGAGCGGCGTAAAGTCAGTGCGCGGCGGCGTTGCAGGTCCTCCCGCATCTCGCAGGGAGGCGCGGCCGAGCAGCAGCACCACCAGCACCACCACCACCGCCAGCAGCAGCAGCGCGTGCTGCGAGGACGATGCGCCAGGTATCCGCTGGGACGGCGAAGACGACGCGGCGTCCGGGAGCAGCGGCATCATCGGCTGGCTGACGGCGTTAGCGCCGCGTGGACCTCCCTCTCGAGTGGCGGCGGCGAGCTCGAGCAGCTGCTCGCGAGGAGGAGGACGCCCGCACGGCCCGCGCGGCCCGCACTGGGAGCAGTCGGCGAGGAGCCGCCAAGGAATCCCTCCTGCTCCTCATCCTCGAGCTGCTGCTGCTGCTCGCGAGCGTCGGCGCGCAGGCGGCGCGTGGGCATCGTCGAGAATCACTACAACGAGGCGGCGGCCGCTGCTGCTGCTGCTGCTTTCACCGCTGGCGGCGGCGTCGTCGTCGCTGGAAGCGGGATCGCGGGGGCAGGAGCGAGCGAGGAAGCGGTATGCGAGCTGGTGCGCGGCCTCGAGCGGCTGCTCGGTGAGAGCGAGAGGATGAAGTCGAAGAAACAACAGGAAGCGGGCGGCGGCGGCGGCGGCGCGAGCGAGGCCGTCGATCCCAGCGAGGCCAACGAGAGCTACGACGAGTTCGACGCCGCCGCCCGGATGCCGGTCGTCCGCGCCTTGAGCAAGAGCCCGCAGAGCGACGAGGGCATCGAGACCGACGGCGAGAGAAGGCGCGGCTCCATCGCACGCTGCTGGAGCATCGACTCCACCGCGGCCAGCGACGAGGACGCCAACTCCTCCGTCCTCGCGCACCATGCGTCCCGGCACAAACTACGGGTCACTAGATGCTGCAGCTCCGACAGCGCGGTCCTCAGCGACGAGGACCAAATCAAAGGTGAGAGAGAACAATATTAGCCGCGCGCGCTCTCTCCGCTGCTGCCCGGCCCCGGAGCCCCGGCCGGGAAACGAGACTCTCTGGTGGGGGCCCCCGGAGCCCGGGCTCTCTCCACGCTCTCTTACCCTACAGGCTACACGCGCCGCCGCCACCCGCGTCCATACGCCGAGGATCCCCTACCAATAAGCGACCACCACCTTTTTTCCACCTCGATTCACCTACCGACGCGAGCGCGTCCAGAGATACCCCGCGATTCGCGCGGATTCGTTGATACTCGGCAATCACCGCCGCGTCGCGGTGCTCGCTGCCCCGCGAGCCTCGAATTTCCGAATTGACGGATATATGTGTATATGATTTGCGGGATTGACTGAGAGATTTCCCCGCTGTTTGCCGGCTGGCGGGAGGAGGCTCCGATGGGATACTGATTGTTACTGTGTTGTTTGCAGGATGGGAGAACAGTGCGGCGGAGCCGAGCGAGAGCGACCACCCGGAGGGGAGACCGCGGTATTGGAGGACACCGAGTGTCGTTGTCAGTGATTACTCGGATTATTCTTATCTGGACGAAACGCTCGAAAGAAGCGATCTTGATCTCGAGAAGTACGATGGTACCAGTGGCACGCCGAGTCAGGCTAGTAGTTGCTCCTGTCTCGATTGCGACGAGATACGCGAATCCTTGGACAGCCAGTTCCTCCAAGTCTGCTGGAACCGGCGGCATTCCGATTCCTGCTGCCTGTGCTTGGATTCGACGAATGCTGCTAGCATAAGGTATTGGAATCTGCGATACCGCTCGATAAAGATGTACTCATTACCACTACTCCCAGAGACAAATAGTTCTACACCTTTTTTTCTCTCTCTCTCTGTTCTCGTAGAAACCTTACTGAGACTGGCAACAGGAGAAACTCCTGTCTGGAGTCGACGCGACCGTACTACTCCAAATACGACTCGCAATTGTTGCGATATTCGCACGAGAGCGCGCCGGAGCTGCAGGAAAAGGGGAAGATCGAGCTCCTCGAGATACCACCGGCGCGAAAGATCTCGGACTGCTCGACTACCTCGAGCCTCAGCGGGGACGAGTGCGACGTCAACGAACTCCAGGATGTCAAACCGACCAGGGTGAGTAGTGTGTCCTCTCGCATCAATATTTCCCTCCGCTCTAACACCACATGTCTTCCGCCCACATAAAGGAAAGATGGATAAGAATTGTGTCTTAGACTACCAGCGAGGTGTTATTAATGATTTTCCTGGAGAAATCGTCGAGAATTCTGCGAGCATCATTGTCGCCCAGGTGCACAAACAGGCGGCGGCGAAACTATGTTGGAACACCGGCGATGATGCGCACGTTTCATTATTGTGCGGGCAAACAGAGCCGCACGTAATTTCTCTTACGCAACCGGGCCGCTCTTGTGCTCCAGTTCGCGAACAAATGGACCACTTATTCGATGAATATCTTATTCATTATCGTCTCGAGGGGGGTCTGCCCGAAGCCTGCCTCTCGTTCCTTAGTCCATCGATTATTCATAGGAGAAGCTCCGCGCGATATTCCGCGAGGATATCGGAGCGGGTCCTCTTCCTGCGGAGTCAAAGTCCCCGAGTGCATCTTGAGCCGACGACCCTGCATGCGCGCTCGCGCGGTCCTATCAGCCGCGGAGTTGCGTAGAAATGCAGCGGGGCCTCTTAAGAATTCCTATATCTTACGCAGGTCGTGGAATCTGTTATGCATGTCTTTCTTTTGTGTGTTCCGGCGCACGTAGCTCCGTGTCCTTATCTACATATTCATTTAACGTGCAGACCACCGTGTTTGCAAGGCGCACGCAGTGTATTGTTCATACAAGGCTCTGTGAACTGGCGGCGCCTTCTGCTCGATTCCTCACTGGCTTCCTTGCGCAGATCTCCCTTTATAAACGCCAGCCATTGCGATATTTTTACCGGCGACCACGCGGGGACTGTTTAATTCTAAGAAAAGAATTCGTCCTCTGAAATAAACGAATTGTCATTTCTTAAGGTGAAAGTATTTTTAAGGAAACCGCGGGATGACCGACTGTACAAGTAATCGGCTCGGCAGGATTATTATAAATTCCATGTATCACATGGAAGAAGTGATGATACGACGGTGCTGAGTCAAAGGCGAGTGAATCAGCCGGTTGTTCTAGGCAGAGTGCGAGCGCGAGAGCTCGAACGATCGAGCCAGGCAAGATCGTTCGAATGTAGCCACACTCGCCGCGGATCGTTCTCATTCAGCTGCTCTCGACCAGTGTCAGAGTAGTAGCGTGACTGCCTCCTGCCCACTTCATATATCCAGCCAGTCTCATTGTCATTGTCAGTCCGTTCCGCGCGGTTTCGTCCGCAGGATTCGTCGCCGGCCGCTCTCTCGGCTCCGCCGCCACCGCCTCTCCCCTCGCACTCTCCTCGCCAAGTTATTGTCAGCGGGCCAGGAAAAGCGTTCACACTCGCGCGCCGTGGAATGCGAAGAGAAGCTTCTCCGGGAACTGGTCGTCGATTCAAGTCCCGCGAGTGCCTGTGTGTTCATCTCCGAAGAGCGAAGCTGCTGCGCAAGAGGAGGAGCATCGTCGACGAAGACTTCTACGAATGTAAATCCACCGTGAAACAGTGACAAACAAGCGTGCAGTTCCACGGGCACGCAACTGTACTAACGAGCAACAGGTGGAACCGTAGAAGCGTGCGAGCCTCCATTAACCACGCAAACCCGTCCCTCGGCGGAAAGCGGCGCTCGGACGTGCAGGAAAATCGGTTTGCGTCGGTGAAAGTTTCCGTGACAATCGAGCGACACTTGTAAAAATTCCTTCACTCCGCCGGGAGGACTCTGCGAAGGAGCGCGCGCGCGCGCGCTATCTTATCACGCGTACGTACTCGGCGAACGAAAGTCCTCTCGAGTGGCTCGCAAATAGAAGTGCACAGTAGCTCTGGCAGTGGGAAAAGCTCCGCTAGGAGCAGAGGAGGCCGCGACTCGTCGCAAATGGACGCGGAAAATTATCCACTTAAGTAAGCTTGCCGAAGCGGGCCCGGGCGCACGCTCGCCAGTATTAATTTCCGCCCGGGTATAGAATGTCGGCGCGCGAGCCGCAGCCGCACTATTTTTCCTTGAAACCAGTTTAGGCCTGCGTCATAGATCGCGAGCTAAAATATTGCCGATAGCCGGCCCGCGCCGATAATGTCTCTCCGCACCTTCCGCTCCTGGCCGGCGAGTCCTGGCAGAGATTTGCCACTTTGCAACTTCGTCCAACGCCGCCCGACCTTTCCCTCGAAACAGACGAATTCCGAGTTATTAATTCCGACTAATTAGAGATCCGCATATGGAATTATTCGATTTCTTTTAATTCGAGTCCCGCGTAGAGTCGTTCCAAGTAGAATTGGAAAAGTTCACCTGGCAGGCTGACCGGCATTGAGTCATTGAGTGCAGCTAATCCCCAGAGCGACACCGGGGCTGACCTTTTGCGCCAGAGGGAAAGTGAGCGAGCGCGCTCGCGCGCGCGTTATGCGACTATGTGTATCGCTCCTTTTTTCTCGCCGCCCGTATAGCCGAGCACACCTTTACCGGGGCAGCTGTAATTGCGCGCGAGCTAATAGCGCGGCTTCTTTAAGGAGCTAAATCGTGAATTATGACATAACACACAACACACACGGACGCGGCGAGTCTATGCGAGGTGGGCACACAGTGGGACGCGAGCGAGGCGCATTCCTTCTCTCGAGTGGCGATCGAGCTGCGCGCGTACACACGCGTACACACGCGTAGAGCCAGTCCGTGCTTCCCTTATGGGACGCTGTGGCTCTGAAATGCTTTGCTCGGCCAGCGCGTTCATCATGCGCGGCCGTCCAGCCGACTTAAACGAATCGCACGACAGGAATACTTATGACCCGCTCGCCGCACACTTCTTATTTACGCCCTTTTACTCGCCGACACTTTAAAGAGCCAGCCTCGCACATTCCACCGACTAATCCTCGCTCTTTTAGCTCTCGCGCGAACGAGCTTCAAAGTTCCCCTTCGACTCTCCTCCTCGCGCTTCGACGTGCGCGTCGCGAGCCGGAAAACGAGATCGATCTCCGGCCGCGATTCGTAATCGTTGCCGGCGCGCGAAAGGTAAACAATCACTAGCGAGCGTGTTATTTGCATTATACCGATCGATGACGTAGCCGAGCGCGATTGTCGGCTCGCATTACCCGAGCTATTATGTAAGCCGCGTGTAAGAGGAGGATACACACCGGACACCTTCTGTTTCCCGCAACATCGCATCGCGAAACCCGAGCCGGCTCGCGCTGATGCTGTCCGAGCGACATTTTTCAATTAATCAATTAAGAATTCATCAACTATTCGCATTCGGAGAAACCGAGTCGGGCTCGGGAGCGTCGCTGAATCGTCGAGAGGACAGAGACAGAGGCGGGTGTCACTGGCGAGGTGCGTCGGCAATGTACACAGCTCACCGATAGACGCTCGTGTAATACGTGAGACTAGCCGGCAGAGCAGGAAGCGCTCAATTCGGGTCAGTAGAGCAAAACCGTGCGCAACCGGACCTCTGCCTCGGCCGATGTCTCGCCCGCTCTTCGATATATCCTCGTCGAATTTCTAGCCGGCCAAGGACGCGCGAATTAATTAGCATTGTGTCTCGGCCGGGCCCCGGCGTTCCTTGATACCCGTGAAACTGGCCGATTTACCATGCCGGATATCGCCGGCTAATTATTTTGCGCAGACTCGCACGGTGGTCGAGAGTGTCCGAGAGTGCCCAAAGGATCCTCGTGAGCAGCGACGAGCGGCGGATTTAAAGAACCTTCTCTCCGACGAGGACTATTAACTCGCTCTTCCCGGATCTCCGCACAGAGGGAACTGGTTCGCCGCTCGAGTTAATGACGGTGTCGAGAAGTGTTGCATCTCAATTACGGCGGCTTTAGCGCCATCAATCATCAAGCGCGCTGGTAGCTGGCCCGAAGGAGATTCCCGGAGGCAGCTCACCTGCTGGAGAAATTACCATGATACGACAGTGGGAAGGCTTTCATTAAACTGTCGTTTGGCTTACCGGGGAGGAGCCATGGAGAACGAGAGCAAGAGCGACGGCGGCTCGAGGTACGGTAAGAGCATCTCGCCGACTTCGCCGACCGCGCCGAGTTTGAACCTGATGGAGCAACTGCTGCTTGCCAAGATCGAGCGGCAGACTCAGCACGATGATGGCAATGAGCATCGCGCCGGCGGATTGGCCGCGACTAGGAAGACTTTGTTGCTTCGGAGGGCGGACTCCCTTGATAGTCAGACCAGCGCTAGTACCTTCAATTCCATACTCTCCAATGACTCGAGCACGACTAGCTACTGCAAGTGTGATGATTGTCTCCTCGGCATCGTCGACAAGTACCAGCGCAGCCCGCTGCTTCATGGGAGGAAAAAGGTAAAGCAATGTGAAGGGCGGATAGGTGTTGAGGGGTCCGATTGGACCTTGCGTTTTCTCCAGTGGCGTGTTAGGACCATTAGGGGTTCTGGGTAGACGATAATTTGGAGTCCTTGATTTATGACTGAAACATGGAATCACTTTTTTAGAACTTCGATTTTTACGTCGTGGAAATTTGATTCCGTGACGCGTGGATTATACAACTTCGATTCCTTCATCCTTGCGTCATGGAACTTCGATTCTATGACCCTTGGTTCGTGGAACTCCGACACTCTGACTCCTGGGTTTTTTTGGGATCCCCTAACTTGGATCCCCCAACACTTGAGTCGTACAACTTCGATCCCATGACCATGACCCTGGGATCTCATAACTCCAACCCCCTGACCCTTGGATCTCAAAATACCCTTCGAAATCCACGACATTGAATTTTCTACCTAATGTCCCTCCTCTACAACGCGCCGTTGCCTTTCTTCGCCACCAAGCACTTGTTGTTGCACAGAAGCCGCACTTGGTGTGCCCAGACGTAATCAAGGCGCGAATAAATCGCGACGAAATTTATTACGGTGACGTCAGGCCGCGCTCGCGTCGGCCCATTCAATTTGTTCAGGTGTGTGCACGCAGGCCTGTATGCGTCTGTCCACACACGGGGGGGCCGGCTGGCTCGTGTCTCCGGCGATCGGGGGCCCGAAACGTTTCATTCGGGACACGAGGAGGCCGCCTTGTCCCCCGAGCGCCTTCGAGGATCTCGACTATAATTCGCCGCAGGACATTTGGGTCAAGGGGCCCTGCTTCTCCTCTCCTTCTCTCTCTCTCTGTCTCTTCTTTGAACTTCTTTGTTTTGCTACCTCTTTATTGCCGATTGTTCTGCCACTCGGAGCCGACTACTCTTGACTTGCGCCGTTGCACATTCGCAGAAATGGACTTGGACACTTGTCCGTTTCACGCGTTCGTTCGAGATGATTGAAGATCTTGCTGGAATTATTATGTAAATCAATTCTTGGTAATAAAATTGAAAAATAATTTTTAGTAATTTTATTTTGGTTTTTTTATTAGTAGTAAATATTAGTGAATTAGTAAAAAAATGAATTGAAGAAACTGGGAGAAGAATATTATACGAGAGAACTGTGCATTGTAACGGTTGACGGTCGAGAGAAAAACCTTTGGCAACGTGCGCCTCGGACTTCCAGCGATTCGCTCGTCATAACATTACGCTTTACGATCGAGTGGGAATGGCCGTGATGGAAGCGCTTACTCATTATCGCGGATGCGTACATATTTACGCGGAGAGTCCCTCCGAGAACGAAGGTTCCCCTATTCCCATCCGACCGGCGTAACACACAAGCTGTGGATCCCGGGGAATTACAACTATGCCCGATCTATGCTTCGTCATTCGGCATCACACTCCGCCGCCACGCACCAACGAGAGGGATTCCTCGAATTTTCCGGCATCGTCGCTTACGACAGAATTCCACTCTCAAACCCAACTCAGCAGATCGAGCGCCTGAAAGCAATTACCAACAACAAGTTAATCCCACCAGCATTAACAAAATCCGTAACAAGCATCGATCGCCGAGTTACATCACGTTAACAGGGTTGAGTGAACGCGGTCTCTAGCCGGCGGCGAGTTAACGCGCGCGTACATGTGTAACGCACACAGGCCGCAATCGGCAGCGGTGACTGCCGGTGCGATAAAGCGGCGATAAAGGCGGCAGAGCGGCCGCTAATTGCCTCGGTCTCGGCGCCCGCTGACGTATCAAGCGCGCGCGGCCGCCGCTGACGGCTTTCCTGTAAACTTGTAAACAGCTAGGCGCTGCCATAAAATGGCTCGCGATGCGCCGCGCATCGGCAATGCCTCCGCGA
Organism: Crossocerus cetratus; assembly: GCA_963675795.1. Classification (NCBI taxonomy): domain Eukaryota; kingdom Metazoa; phylum Arthropoda; class Insecta; order Hymenoptera; family Crabronidae; genus Crossocerus; species Crossocerus cetratus. The sequence continues at coordinate 22,308,880 of OY776664.1, forward strand.
TTACCTACGCAACAGTCGTTACAAAGAGAGGCCAGCACTGCGGACCGCCAGTGCGGCTGGGACTCTCGAAAAAGAGAGTGCGCGCGACAGAATTTCATTGAGTCGTGGATCGCGGCAGCTTCTGCTCGGGAATCCATTGAGCGCGGAAATAGTGATTGCGTCAGCGATGATGCCTGAAGAGGAGTGACGTTACACGCGCCCGGCCACTCTCGGCTTAACACTGACGTCCAAGTTCGCCCGGTTATCGGCGGGCACCCGACGCTGATAAGCCGGCGGCCGCGCGCACACAGTGAAAGGAGTAAGAGTCTTATCACCTTGGAGATTCCGCTCAGTGTGGCGCGAGGAATTGGAGTGCGAGGCCGCGACGGGCCACGGGCATCTCTCACTCCGATCGGAGTGTACGCTACATAGTAGAGTCCCTCGTGTGAGGAATAGTCGACGACTCCAGAGTGCGTTGCCGCGCGCTCGAAAGTGCAAGTGGCGTGGCGAACGCTCTCTCGGCCGAAAGGGAAATTAACCTTACCGGCGAGCACGTGCTCTCAGGCCAACTTGGCCGTCTGGACTGGCGAGACTGAGACCACGTAGTTCTCGGCCGATGAGAGTGAAATCCAGAGGGGACGCCTGGAGTCTTTGACAGTGTTAGAGCTGAATCGAGTGGGTGCGTTCGATTAATTGGAGGTCGATCGATGATCCTACCAAGGACCAATGGTAGAGAAACTACTGTGCGTCGAGCAGTAAATGGGAAATCGAAGTATACGACCCAGGACATTTAGTATGATTGGGAATCATTAAATCCGCGGCTCGGCGACGAGAATGGATTAGCCTGGGAGATCCGATTTATTAAATTAATCGGAGGCCGATCGCGCCCGATAGCCGCAGCGTCCCTCGATCGCCAATTAATGGCCGCCGTATGAATAGCCGGCCGCTTTGTAACTGCCAGTCGAAAGGAGCAAGGCTGACTGTATCATTGATTACTGCCATTGATTTCGATGACAGTACAGAAGTGTCCGAGTCAGACCCACATCAGAATAATCACTTTGACTGGCCGACCCTCGCTCTTTTTCTCCTCACCCCGCCTCGCTCGCACTCGCTGAACTCTGCGGCTGCATTTATGCGAAATTAAAGCTCGAACCGCTCGATTGACGAGAGCACGCAAGACACTCGCTGGTAATTGGCTGCAATTCTCCGGCGGCTTAATCGCCCTTATTGAGCGTTTACGCTGAAAAAAGTCGAGCGGAGGAATCGGAGAGAACTGGGATATATAATCGATTTTCGAGGGCAGATCGAAAATAACCGTTCGATATCGCTTCCAAGATAAACAAACAACTCGAAGCCGGCAATAGTCACGAAAGGTTCGTTGAACTAGATTAAATCGAACCGAGTCGATAAAAGCTAAATCCGCCTTGATAAACGTAAGATCCGTCGAATTACATTCTTTTTGCATAATAGATCGAAATCTCTTCGCAGCAGGAACTAAGTTCCAGGAACTCCGACTAAAGAAAAGCCGCCGACAGCGTGAACCGCACTTACCAGATAAGAACCGCAAGCAATGTTTCCGATAATTCGAAAAGAAAACTTTCCGCCGAGCGGCGCGTTCCTTTTCGAATAGAGCACTGGATACTGGAAACATATATACGATCAAGAGTGACGAGAATTCTATTGAATTACTAACCGGGATTCCGTAAAGTGAGTCTGCAGGATCGATAAAACTCGTAGCGCGTCCGAGTTCCCGGAAAGTGAGTGGACCTTACCGGGGATAGTCCTCGTAAACGGTAATCAGCGTCGATCGGAGGCGAATCGGCTATATCGTCGCTATTACGCAAGAGAAGAAGAAAAGACGGCGGAGGAAGGAGAGGAAGAAGAAGACGACGCAGCCTGTCCGAAGACCGGCTTACCGGGAACTTATAAAGCGATAAGGAATCAGTGAGTCACGAGACTCGGTGCCAGTAACGCTAGAGAAAGCAGCGGAGTGAGTTACTCCTCTAAGTCACTTGGAAGCGCGACGCACCTCGCATATCCGTCATTCGGTACAGTTCTTTCTCTTGTCTTTCCAGTGAGAGTGAAGCGCGGGCCCGTGCAATTGAATAAGTCTCGAGCGCCAGGACCGGCCAGTGATTAACGTAATTGGAGCACTAATTATTAAGAGGGCAACGCAGCGGGCTCTCGACGGAAACTGGAAATACGCGCGGCGGCTCTTTGCACGCACGTTTTTGCGTAATACGAGTGTGGAATCGGGTGTCGGCCACCGCCAGCAGCAGCGATACGCACACAGTCGCGGAGAGCCACATCGGAGAGAAAAAGTGGCACAGACCTCGCTTTCCACGACAGGCCCGAGGAAGAAGTTCGACGTGGGTGGACAGCGGAGACGCGCGCGCCCGAGACGCCAGTTGACTCGAGCGGCTCGATTCGCCCGCACGTTGCGATTATTAAAATAATTATACGCCGCCACTTGCGACACCTCGGACGATTAACAGGCCACTTTCTTCGGAGCGGGCTCGCTAACTCTAGCCGGCCTTGGGACGTTTAAAGCGACGCTCCCACCTACGTATCGAATGGTACTCGTCGTGGAGGATCCGGAGAGCTGTAATAGAGCTGTATCAGCATCGCCCAGCCACTGGCTGGTAAAAGGCTAGAGCAATTCACCTGTCGCGCGCTCCACCCACTGCGCCGGCCCCCCAGATCGAGTTGGGCGTGTGATTGCACCTGGAGGAAAGAGAGAGAAGCCTGCGAGGGAACAGTGCGCGCTCCTGCCTTTGGAAGAAAGCTGTACGCAGAGGCAGAAGACATCGGGGAAGCAGCGGAGGCCGCAGCGTGCGCAGATAGACGTAGGGGAAAAACGAGAGGAGAGAAAAACTCGCTCGCAAGAAAGCCGGGGAGGTCGCGTGTGGCGCTGATGCATGCGCGGGCCATAAATTATAATGTCAATTAACGACTTGATTTACAGCGCACTTAGCTACCGATCTGTAAATACGATCGGCTCCCGATTTAGCGCGGATCGAAAGCCCGCGTCGTAGACTGGTCGACATTAGCCTCGTAAAAAGCGACGGGACGAGGCTGCACGCGGTAATCCCGCGGCGTACGTACTGTGCCGATTGAAACGACCGGTAAAAACGATGCAAGAAACTTACGAGAGGCTAACGATCCCGACGATAGTCGTGTGCTCCAAGTCGGTGATCGACGGGTGCAACGTGGAGGTGGACGAGTGCGAGAGGAAGCTGTCGCCCCGGCAGAGGAAGCTCGTGCGGGTGCGGAGCAGGAGGAACTCCAGGAGACTCTCGACGAGCTTCCTCGAGCGCCGATCGCCCAGCTCCTCGAGGAGTCCGTCTCCGACGGGTTTGCCCCAGCGCTCCATGGACCAGGAGCAAAAGCGTAACACACGACGAACGCTCGACGAGAAACTCAAGAGCGGAATTGGAGAACGCGGCAAGTCGGTTCCGCCGAATGCTCGCAAAAGTCGGCATTTCGAAAGCGGCAATAAGGCGGAGGACGAGGAAAGCGAGTGCGAATGTCAGGGGATCAAACGGAATGGTGTCTCCCGTGGAGAGGAGCTTCGTGGCTCTCAAGCGAATGGGATTGGAGGATGCGATTGCAAGAGGGAGCAAGTGGGAATGGAGAATTGCGCGGGTGGATATCGGGAGTACCTGCAACTGCTGCAGGTCCCGCAGAACTTAGAATGGGGCGAGGGCAGCGGTGACGATCTTAGTTCGGAATGGGACTCCGATCACACCGAACGCTCCGCCGAGAGACCTGCCAATAAGGTAAAGGCACCTCGGCTTGTTGATGTTTTCCGTCGCCTACACGTGCCGATCGTAAATAAACCTCATTTCCTTAATAGGAATTGAAACCGTAAACTCGAAATTATACGACTTAGTGTTACATTTTCCCCCATTCGTTGAATCATTTAATTGTTCGATTAAATGCAAATTGCTAATGAGTGTGATTTCTGTGTTACAGTCGTCGGGATGGAGGAAACTAAGAAACATTGTGCACTGGACACCGTTCTTCCAGACATACAAGAAACAACGTTATCCATGGGTAAGTTTCGCGTGAATCAATTCTTACGCCGCAGGGATTTCGGTTTCGCAAGATCGCATTGGTTAACGTTCCGAATTTGTTGACGCAGGTTCAATTAGCCGGTCACCAAGGGAACTTCCGGGCAGGTCCGACTCCGGGGACGATCTTGAAGAAACTGTGTCCCCAGGAAGAAGCCTGTTTTCGATTACTAATGAACGACATCCTGAAACCCTACGTGCCCGAGTTCAAGGGGGTGTTGGATATAAGAGAAACGGAGGAAGCCAATAGCGAGGAGACCAGCCCGAGGGAACCCGTGCAGAAGGAGAATACTGGAGACTCCACGAATAAGAGGACAGTTGTGTCCTCTTATTTGCAGCTCCAGGATTTGTTAGGCGACTTCGAGCATCCTTGCGTCATGGACTGCAAAGTCGGCGTTCGAACATACCTCGAGTCCGAGCTCGCCAAGGCCAAGGAAAGACCTAAGGTACGAGCACGCGCTTATTTAATCGGTATCGGCAATCGAATATCGACGACGGGGATTTCTTATGAAACTTTGTTTCCATACAGCTGCGGAAGGACATGTACGAAAAAATGGTGCAGGTGGATCCGAGTGCGCCGAGCGCGGAAGAACGGCGAATGCAGGGCGTAACCAAGCCGCGTTACATGGTCTGGCGGGAGACGATCTCGAGCACGGCGACGCTCGGCTTTCGCGTGGAAGGAATCAAACTCGCCCATGGCGGATCGTCGAAAGACTTCAAGACTACTCGGACTAGAGAACAGGTTGGTTGTAGCACATTTCGCGACTCGTAAGCAAAAAGCGCACGATTCCGCCTATAAATAACCAGCGTAGACAGGATTCATTCAGGAAAATCGACGGCGCAATTTCAGGTGACGGAAGCTTTGAGGCGATTCGTGGAAGGATACCCCCACGCGGTTCCCAAATATTTGCAGCGGCTCAAGACGATACGCTCGACCCTCGGTGCATCGCCGTTCTTCGCCAGTCACGAGGTCGTAGGTTCCAGCCTGCTGTTCGTCCACGACGCCAAAAACGCTGGCGTCTGGATGATCGACTTCGCGAAAACCTTGCCTCTGCCGCAGCACTTGCCGCGCATACGCCACGACGCCGAATGGCAAGTGGGCAATCATGAGGACGGATATCTGATAGGAGTTAATAATTTGATCGACATATTCCAGGACATACGAAACACCGAGTCGTAATGTCCCCCGAGATCAGTAGGAGAATGTACATTTCGCCGCGTGACACGGTAAAACAGACGATGACCTAATTCATAATACGTTAATTGTTAAGCGAAACTTTGATATGGAACGGCGAAACTTTTTTCTATTAGTGCTTTTGATGAAACTTGTGTACATACGCGATGAAAGTTAGGGTACGGCGGGGGCCTCTCCTTTACGAGGCCCCCTCGTCCCGAAAACGGACCAAAGACGCGGCGGCTATTGCCGCCTAGGTTTTTTCATAGGAACTCTTTCGAAATAGACTATTAGATAATCTGTAAAAATAATTTAATATTCTACCGTAGGTAAGTTTTATTTATACGTTAAACGTGACACTGCAGCATCTTCTTGATACAAGAGAAAAACGGTGTTTTGTATTTAATTCGTATCATGCATTTGTAAATAATTCCGACATTTAATATAAAAATCCATCGAGCTCTTATTTCTCTCTCTCTCTTTCTCCCTTTCTCTCGGCCGACGCCCTCCGCCGGTCGTCCCGTTTCTCTCGGTCGACATAAATAAAACTCTTTAGAATCCTCGGGGAAGAAGTGTGCCCGCACGAGTTGCGGCTAAACTTACAGGCACGCGCGCGCGCGTCAATCAAGTGGGATAGGAGATACCGTGCACGGTAACAATGCTGAATGCTTCGTCGCAGAGTGTGTGTGCTACCCTCGCTCTTTTACTGTACAGTGTGTGAAATATACACGCCCGCGGGGGGACGCGCCAACAAACAACGCAAAAGTAGTTCCTGCTCGCCGGAGAAACTAAATATCAAGAACACAGAAATAGTGTGATTGAGAAGTGCCAGCGGAAGTGGATCAATTCTGTCAGGGAGTGCCGTAGGGACTACTCCTCGCCGATTGGCTCTGAATGCTCTGCTGTTGGTTGGTCGTTGACTGGGTCGACGTGATTGTCGTCGGCGCGATCACTCGCGCGTACACGGCGGCACCGGTGGTTTTCAAGCCCGCGGGTGTTGGGATCACTTTGAGACCGTGTAAAGTTTTGATGTTCAGTAGCTGGCTCGGCAAGATGATAGGCTGCTGTTGGTTCTGTTGTTGCGACTGTTGCGATTGCTGCTTCCCTAGGACGACATTCCCACTGCTACTCACACCGACGCCAACATTCTTGCTCCCACTAGCAAGCACAATAGGCTTCCCTGCCAGTTGGGCAGTGACCATTCGCACCGTCTGTTGCTGTTGGGACTGCGATTGCTGCGACTGTGTACTCACGATGATCTTTGGTTGACCGGACGAACCCTGTGCTTGGGATACAACCTGCAGGAGAAGTCGCGATATATTCATCTATTTCTGAATCCAGTTTTGATCGATTTTCGAGAGAATAGTGTGTCGAATACTAGCGTGTACCTGATATTGTGCCTGCACCATCTGCTTTCCTTGTCGGTTCACTTGGTTCGCGTGAGTAGTCGCGAGCTTCAGACCCTTTTGAGCGAGCAGGCTCTCCACTGAGATAAGCTGACCCCCACCGGAGCTTGTCAGTACTTTGGCTAAGATTTTCTGTTGTTGCTGCTGTTGCTGATTCGGGGACTGCTGGATCTGCACCGCGATCGGTTTCCCACCGATTTGCGCGATGATGCGCTGCATACCAGGAGCTTGGATTGTTTGTCCCTGACTAACCACCACTCTCTGAGGTGTTTGCTGTTGTTGCGCTACTTGCTGCTGTTGTTGCTGCTGCGCCTGTTGCTGGGACTGCTGTTGTTGCGCCTGCTGTTGCTGGTAACAGAAAAGAACGTGGAGTCGAGAGTAACAACTATTGGTCCTGGTATCCAAAGGGATTTTTACCTTCAATTGCTGTTGCTGTAATTGCTGCGACTGGTTGCTGGAGGGCGACGATTGCTTGATGAATATCGTTTGCCCTTGAAGTCCGTGGCTCGTCAAGAGGGATTTAATTTGTCCCGAGCTAACTAGTTTGATTTGGGAAGCCAGCAACGTCTTGCCAGGCAAGACGTGCTGCTGCTGCTGCTGTTGATGTTGCGGCTGCTGCTTTATGTTAGCCGTTTGCAGTATACTCTTGCCGGCCTGGTTCGTGACGATTGTTTGCTGCTGCTGCTGTTGACTCTGTATCTTTGCAGACGGCAAGATCGTCGTTAAGTTTGTCGTTCCGCCCACGCTCGACGCGCTGCTAACAGCGACAGATTGCGCCGAGTGCAAGACAGAGTGACCCGATAGCCTGATAGTCTGCAGTCCGGCGGACGTTGACACTTGAATTTGCTGATGAGGGAAGTGTTGCTGGTTCGATTGCAACAGGCTCTGCGCGCCGCTGGTTTTCACAACTGCCACGGGCTTCCCGCTGATATTAGTCACCTTTTTGACGGTGGTTGGTGTTGGGACTTGCGGCTTTATTTCGGGCGGTGGCACTTCCTTCTCCACGGCGACAGTGTTCACTGGGGCCGAGACCACGCCCGTCAGTGTACTGACGGGTATAGTTGGCCCCACAGAGATACTCGGAGCCGTCGAAGTACTGACGGTTGACACCGTAGTTGTAACCAGCGTCTGTTCAGTAGTAATTGGCAGCTCCGCGATCTTTTCTTCAGGCTTTCGATGCTCCTTTCTGAGAATTGTAAAGGCTTGTTGTTTGCGCGATTTCTATGGGATACTTTAGTTAAATTGGGAGGAACCTACCTTGCTATGACTGGCTGGGCAGGTGTTGTTGCGCGTCTTTCCTTTTTCGGTGTTGTGTCTTTACTGTTACCTTGAGACTGTTCCTTATTGGCTGCCGGGGACTTTATAACAGGTAGCACGGCTTTGCTACGTGAGACACTGCCCATATTCTTCTTATTCTTCGCGACTCCCTGCAGTTGTTGATGGTACATTTCTACAAGAGAAAACCCAGGAAATTTTAGATTCTGTCAGAATTTATGTATTCAAATAGTTGCCAACCGAAAACCAACCGAATTCAGATTCCGAACGCGCTCGGTGGAGATAGAGCCATTCCTTGCGTCGAGGATAATACCTCACGCAAGGATCCGCCTCGTAATGCAATCTGTCTAGAGCTCCAGACACGACGGAGTGCAAATAGCCCTCCTTATCGTCGCTGTCGGTCTGCTCTCGGATATACTGCGAGTCCTTTAGCAACTGGCATATATCAGCACGCGTTCCTTCCCCGTTGGGCAAGCGTGCAGTTGCATCTCGAACTAGCGCGAGGATCGTCACGAAATTCGGCCGGTCTGCCACGAGGAGCGAATGACCGCGAGCTTTCGTTAGTCCCGACGCTGCTCAAAATAAGGAATATTCCAGATCAGATACTCTTCCTATCCCTCGGCGAGCTATTGAAGTAATAAAGTGACAATACGTACCAACGTTGTGTTGATAAATGCCTTTTACGGGTCCGACGACCGACGCGTATCCATGCATACGATACGTGAATGCTTTATGCGGTGCAGCGTAACGCATACGCTCCTGTCGTCGGAATTCTTCGCGATCTTCCGTGGTCGACGCTCGAACCTTCCATTCTGTCGGCCAGAGTGCCCGCGGTGGCTCCCACTCGGAGACCGTGTTAACGGCACCATTGTCGACGGCAACCGGCTCCGTCGCGGGACTGGCACTACGTGCACTCGCACTCCCATTGCCCACTGCCGCAGTTACTGTTGCAGTGCTCGGCGCTGCCTGCGGAACTTGCTGCTTCACTGCTACTACTGAAGCCGCGGCAGACGCTTGTGGAGTACACAGCGACTCTCTGCGGAACGTAACGTTAGTAAAGCATTAGATTTTCAATGATTGAGGTGGTTGGTACAAGAATACATACTTGTGCATCAAGAATCTGGTGCAAATATCCGCCAAGCGGGAATCGGAATCTCGCCCGGCTCCGATCCAAGCATACACGCCGTGACCTTTATTTTCTAGATAAGGCACTAGCTCTTGTTCACGCTCCTGCCGTTCCAACTCCTGGGAGTAGGTGAGCTCGCCCGCTAGGAACCCTAGTGCAAGTGGAACCAATGCTGGCCAGGAGGATGCCAATGAATACCTGGGAAGATGAGAAACGCTGCTAGTGACTTCGTCGATGATGCAAAAGATAACACATAAAAAAAAGCGTTGAGAAAAATACCAATCGTTCAATGGGGAAATTGGATTTCCTTGCCACTGAGTGATCGCGTCCCTCATTTCATTTGTACTCATACGGAATTCTCCTTTCGATGTAAACGCATCTCTCAGTAAGGAGAAGAAGCAAGAATGTGTCTCCTGCATTAATTCGGCTCCACTGTGAATGTCGATGGTATTCTCGCTGGTTGGCACTGTGAGTTCTTTCTCCGGCATGGACATGACTGCATCGTCTTCGCATCTGAAAGAGACGGCTACTTTAAGGAACCCCTAGAAGATAAGCAGAGCGTTGAGTACTGGAAGAAGACGTACTTCACATCATCCAATATGTCGATCCCATCGTCCAACTGTATTGGTATTTGCATCATGTCGATGCTGTCTAAGTCGAGTTCCTTCTTCTCCGATTCGTCCTCCTCCTCTGTTTCCGCTGGCAAGTCTTCACTCACTTCGGTACTCAACTCAGTCTTGATATCCTCGTATTCGACATCTTCGACTTCCTTCTTTATCTCGGGAGCTGTTAACAACGACGACTTTCCACCTTTCGGTGTCGGTGGACTTCTGCAAAGGTTGCACATTTATTTAAGCTATTCCTGTTGAAACGCAGTAATTCATAGTAAAATTGTAAGTACAATTTCTTTTTGGGTAACTGGTGCATCTCGTAGGCGTCGATAGGCTCTGATTTAACAGGTGTCATCATTCTGTGATCCATGTCTAGTGTATTGAAGTGCCTATTGTCGTCGGTTGTGTGCGAGTAGTCGCTGTTGTCGCTCTCGTGCTTTATAGAGCTCGAATTCATCAACCGAGGAACAGGTGGACACAGCGGCGACTGCTCGATCTTTATACGTTTCTTGGCGGGTGTTACTCGCACAGACGGCCCCACTGAGAGTTTGTGCTTCTGCCCAATCTGTGCTCGCTGTGTGAGATCGGCGAGAGCTATGCCTTGCGTGTTTAATTCCGGATGAATCTAAAAAGAGCCGATGGATTGCTTGAGTGTGTGGAGAACAATCTAGTGGAGTTTACAGAATTGAGACTGTGGACATACATCACGTCGAGCACGTCGTTTCTTGTGGGCAATTAACATCGCGCGATAGGTCTCCTCGGTTTGCTCCCGAATGAACAGTGATCGATTGGATGGATACTCGGATCGTTGCAAAGTGGAGAAAACAGGCCGAATAGTCTCGTCCTCGTGACTCATTTGCATTCCTTTCAGGCAGAAGCCCTGAGCGCCCACAAGCGATCGCCGCTTCTTTTTCTGCTTCGCTCCAGACATCTGATATTGCGGGTAATTCTCCTCGTTCTCCGATGTTGTGTCTGCAGCGAACTTAGCGCTCACTCCGATTTCCATCCTCAAAGCACTCATCTCTTCCACATAACGCAATTGCGTCTTCTCCTCGACTAGTGATTTTCAACCGGTTAATCATAACTCAAAGCGATTGACGACCGCGAACTTACCCATAGCTGGCTTCGGTTTCCGCCACTGAAGTTTCGAGAGAGCTCTGTGCGTCGGCTGGCTGAAACCTTGTTTATACGCGTTCGACAAAAGAGACTCTCTAGACTTGAGTAGCTGACTCGCCAACTCGTAAGAGCGTTTTCGCTCTTCGTACAGTAAACGCCTTTGTTGGGCTTTCTTTACGAGGCTACACATTCTTCTAATATCAGGCCTATAATGACCTGCTGATAGGTGACTGTGGAATGCATCCAAGGGAGTCACACCGAACCTAAAACATCCCAGGTAATTAATCAAGCACATAGAACACGCGTTCTATATCAATTTCCTTTAAAGAATCCTAAAGGACCTGTGGAGCTCTCGATTAAATAACATGTGCAATGTTTTTCCCATCTCTGCTTCAACATCGCAGTCCTTGGGGAAAGCTGGCAGAAGACTGCACAGAGTTTCCCTCTGGGTCTCCGTGAGACATTCATTCCAGACGTGAGGATAATCAATCAGCTCCTTAAATATCGGAGCATGTTCGCACAGATCTTGTGGCAACTTGATCTTCACATTCGCAGCTATGCACGTTTCCCATCTCTGAAAAGCATCGCAAAACAGTTGCCAGTGTCCGTAGAATTCTCCTCATTCTGATCAAGTGTCCTTATTCTCACCAGTGCCTCGGGGCTCTCGGCTTTTATCGAATACTCAGTATTCTCGTTGTCATCCTCCTCCTCATCTCCGGAGCTATGACTCTCACTGCCACTACTGCCATGTTCGTCCCCACTATCATCTCCACTCTCGGTAGTAGTACTACTGCCGCTTATGCTACTACTACTGCTGTTGCTCCTGGAGGCGTGCGAGGACGCATCATCCTCGTCCTCCTCGGCACCACTGTCACCACCGGCTGAGCACTCGTCGACCTATGACCATTGAAGAAAGCCATTATACCACCCTGGCCGCTCCAGCAAAACCATGCCAGGGTGTTTACCCTGGCAACACCGAGCCCACATACAAAGCTAGACATATCCGAGTTGTTTAGATCAGACGTGACATGTAAATGATGCGATGTCTCGCGATCGACGCTAAATCACTCTGGCCAGAATCGGCGAACAGTGCGGGGGAGAAAGGGAGGGCGAGTGAGATCGCATGCCACAAAGAAGTAACTCGGCGGGGCAAGAGGATCGGGAAGCAGCGGGTGCACATTATGCGTGCTCGGTGCGTGCTCGGCAGGGCTTATCGATCATCGTGCGGGGACGGCGTTCGAAATAACTCTCGGGGAACCAACCTCCATGCCAGCGATCTATCCGCGCTTCCTCTTCTTCTATTCCGCAGGGCCGAGAGCCGTGGTCTCCCCCCACGAAAATAGCAGATATATCCCGGCGGCTAGGAATATTCACGGCAGCAGCCGCACGAGCCCAAGATATCCGCGGCCAGTTATTATCTCCGGGGCCTTTCCCTCGCGCGAGCAGCCTCACTGGTCTCGCACGGCAATATTAAGTAATCTCGCTGTTCGCCGTTTGACCTGTCACAGCTACTGCACTCCTACTCTTCCGACAAATTTCAGTCATGGCGTGGAATACAGCGACGAGAACCACGGTGTTTGTATATTGAGGGATCTCGAGCGCGCACCTTCCTCTACCAGCTTTAGAGCAGCCGCCGTTCGCTCAATGGCGGAGAGTCGTCGGCTGTTATGGCCGGTTCAAATACTAATCGCTCGCTCCGGCCAGTGAACGCCGCTTTAACCCACGGAAACCACCGCCGAGAGAAACATTGTGAATTCGTACGGGATTTTTCCCCACGAGCCCACGAGTTTTTAATTATATTCGCTAATTGCCCAGAGGCGAAAATAAACGGGTCTTCGTATCCTCCCGGTTCTACCACTTCGATGTATCGATTTGGTGAGAATCGATCTTACCGGGGAAAATCGCGCGAATATTCGAACGCTCGCGATCTTTTTAATTTTTGTTTGTTTGTTTTATCGAAGACTGCGGGACTAGTTCGTCCGTGGGCCGATCTTTTTAATTTGTTCACGATGATTCGACTTCGAAATTAATTAGTCCAAGTTGTCAGGTAAATTTTTTATTAAGGTAAATGTGTTAACAAACTTAAGGTATTGCACCAAATGATAGTGTATCAGCAAAGAAAAAGGTTACAAGTGTAAAGGTGATAGAAAATATTCGCTCTTAGATTTAATACTAGAAACCGATCACGTTAGCATTTACCCAGGACTTCCTGCAGGAAAGTCTTGTACTATACTAAAGACGTATAATTCAGTAAAGTAGGATGGTATAATAAAGGAAAAGATTACAAGTGTAAAAGTGATAGAAACTACTCCCCGCTGTGACAATTGTCGCTCTTAGACTCAACATATTAGGAACTCTTTACACTAGTGCTCAGCTTTAACTTCCCGCAGGAAAGTTTTGTACTTTGCTAGTGACGTATAATAAAGCTTACAAGATCGAACTTTGGCGTTTTATCACATTTCATTGGTTACGTAGTACCAATACGTATCCCTTACAGTTAAGCCTTGTCGTCAACTATCATGAAGGTGTTAACACGGTACCAGCCATCGAAATCCCTCGATATAGTGTTAGCACTTTCTGCCTTCGACTGAGTTCGCCCGCGCACACGAGGTCGACAGGAGGTTCTCGTGTAGTTGGTAGAGAACTGAAAGTTCTCTTTTAAGGCGACCCAATGAGATTGGGGCCCTGATTCTGCATGTTGCAAGGAGATTCCGGTGGAACTTGGACGACAGGAGCGAATTGCATGAACTGCGGCTGACCTGGTACGGTGTACCATTGTTCCGGTATGTTTTGCGGTGTCATACAAGGGCTAGGCGGAGGTAACATGAACGGCGGGCACATCCCAGGGTAACCCTGAGAGTAGTCCATGCCCGGATACATGTGGGACTGGAACGGCGGGATGTTGTTGTTGTTGTCGTGGACCTCCGAGTGCGGCATACACGGGACTGGGAAGAAGCCTGGACTCGGCGGATAGTACGGATTGCCAAAGGCGTCGGCCTCGGGTCCGTAATAAGGAACGCACATTCCTTGCTGCATGTATGGGGGGTAGCCAGTGGGCGAGACGGATAAGTGGACCGGTTGCGAAGCAATAACTGAGTTTGGTGCATTAATATTGTCGTTCCTCGGCTCCTGCTGCTTCTGGTAACCGTTCTGACCGTTCGGCCCGCGATTCTGATGTGGGCTGTACGTTTGCTGATGCGGAGAATTGAACGACTGGCCGAAATTTCGATTACGATCTGCGAAGACGTTGAAAGTTCCACAAAAGGTTCATAGTGATAGCATTAGATTGAAAAATTGTCCATACTTACAGTCGGTATTTCTCTTAAATCGCGGCGCCACTGAGTTTTTGTGTATTCGCACGGGTTCCTTGTTACCATTCATGTAATCTCTCGGCTTCTCTCGGGCCGTATACAGTTCCCTGGGAGGTTCGCTCCTTGGTGTTTCGTTTCTAGGCGTGTACGCGTCCCTCTGGTTGCCCCCGCTCGTTTTTACCGGTGTTTCCGGAGCTGTTGGGTATTTATCGCCTTTCGAACTGTTGGTGTAGCCATCGCTCTTGTCCGCAATATTGCAACCCTGCATACCATTGGCAAGATTTCCGGCAGCTTCGTTGGACGGCGGAGCACCTTAACAATAAATAATCCAGATATCAATCTGCGTTCGATCTTACTATATAATAATGAATAATTCGCGTAAGTGAGCATATCTACCTTGATACCACTGTCCGAAACCAGCGGACTGACCGTTTTGTGCATTCGCAGAATAAGTACACGCATTGTATGCTCGGAAATACTGTAAAACATCGAGAAATAAGAAAATACATGCATTTCAACGAAAAAGACTATCGAAACTTACCTCCAGTCCCAAGTTGTAGAAAAAGCGCAATGTTAACGGATCTATAAAAGAATACTTATGATTTGCGGAGTCGGGAGAGCAATGATTTTATTCCAATAATAGATTCATTACCAGATAATGGTAGATCTTGACCATTCTCCTCGACACTTCTCGGGGCTGAACAATTGATCGCTCGTAACATGCGATCCATGTGTTGAGCGAATGCGTTGCTGTCGGCAGCCGGATACATAGGATTCGTATTGGTGGCACTGTTATTCGAATTTTCTGCAAATTAAGTGAGAAGTTTCAGCCGTAAAAATCGGTTGGAAAACGTTTGTGACGCTTTCGAAGCTTGTTTACCGGGATACGGCGGATAGTAAGTATCTTTTTGCGCCACTTGCTTCGATGAATTGAACTCTGCATTGCATTCGGGATTCGTTAGCGGGGGTTTTATATTGTTATTGAAGTTGCTATTGGCTGTCGCGTGATTCGTGAATGAAGGTGTAACGTTTCTGGATTCTTTTTGTTGTTCCTGATTCGTGCCATCCGCGGGTGTTGCATTTTCCTCGATCATTAATGTAGAAACAAACATTTCAGGCGGATTCTGCGTGAAAAGGAATGTTTGTTTCAGATATTTATTTAGTGCGCTTAAATAAGCTGGCAATAGGGGAACAGCAGATAAGATCGAAAAGAGATATGCAGATTTACCTACATTCATTGTGAAACTATTATATTTGTCCACTTGATAGCGCTCGTAGGTTTGTTGCTGCTCCGCTTTTCTATAACAAAGGGAGGAACGCTACATTGGCAATACTCCAACTAATATTGGGAACGCAACACTTACAAAGATTCCTCATTCCATTGGCTCAATGCATAGCATTTTTTATTAATGTTATTGACAGTATTATTCCGATTATCATTTTTGTCGTAGTCATTCTGTACGACGTTTATAGCGGTAACGGTCTCTTTGATTTTCTTTGAATTGGAATTACATCCTTTCTTCCACTTTTGACCTTAAAACATATCAAGATGCTGAAGAATGATTGATGCTCGTGTTGAAAGCGAATGGCGTTTGGAATACTAACTCGAGTTGATCTGCACGTTTCTCTGATTAATCGGCACAAACTGTAATCTATGCTTTTTGTAAGGCAGTGGCTTGAGCGCGGAATGAGGCACCAACTTCTTTTCTCCGAGCTCCTCTATGAACACTAATACAGGGCCTTGGTCCCTCGCCATTTCCTGTATGTGTCCGCAGAAGAAGATCGGGCTTCTAGTTCGCTTTTGTACTACTTTAGTTTCGTTCCCATTGGCGTCCGTTTCCGCCGAGTACAAGCACAAGCTGTTGTTATTGGCTTTGTCGTACTCGTCGTCGTTTAACTGTATTTGCACTAGGCATTTACCGCCGACTTGCAATTCGTGACTATTGTGCCTATTCCACCCTGCACTCTTTACCTCTACAAAAGAGACGCAGCAATTTGTTGCAAGAGTTAGCGGAGAGAAACGAGAGTGTGTGTGGTAGAAGAAGCATTGGACAATTACCCCTTCGTATTTCGTGCCATATATCGAACTCTATGTTACGGTAGATATTAGGATCCAGGGCTTTCGCAACCCTATAAGGAAACGGAGGCTTGCATTTCTGCATGTATTGCGCACTTTCGTTCTCATTGTTATCGTTCTCCACTTTATTATAGAGCTCCACGGTCAACTCACTAGAATACGAGCATAGATTACAAATGGAAATCTCAAGCAATGATTTACTGAAAGCCATTGAGACAACTCACTCGCGCGCATCAATGTTTCCCTTGAGAAAGAACTTGTGATGCTTAAATATGGTACTTCTATCGTGTAACATTTTATTCACAGTCGTCTCTACGTTAGTCATCTTAAAAACATTCTTGTAAAGTGTTTTATACACAATAGCTGCAAGGATATGTCCGATTAATTAATACATCCCCGGAACCTAAGAGAATTCCATGCACGAAAAGAGGTAAACCCTACATTGGCAGAAAGCTGCATCGGCAGCGAAGTTTCTTGTGTAAACACTCTCGTACTGTTTCTGCGGCGTGTGACAGAGGTACACCGAGTTCTTGAAACCATGACTGGTCACCGTCCTACGCATTTGCTTATGACCATTGAACAAGACAAACTCTCGCTTATAAAGGATCGACATCGCCTGGATCTCGTTCATGCCACCCCACTCGGTGAAATAAGCCATTTGTTCCAAATGGCTTTCGAACGGCCCCTTGACGTACTAAAGCAACATTCATTCCAATTACCCCAATGACCCGTCTCCTGCGCTCAACACCAAAGCCAATAGGAAATACCTCTTCGAAGAGATGTCTATTGTTCCTCATGAACTCTATGCACTCTTTCCTAACTCGAAGGTGGTAATACTGTGTGAGGTAAACTTGTTCGCTGACTGCCCTGAATAGGCAAGTGGGATCTCTAGGCGCGTGCTTTCTAAAGAAACCCTCGCTCTGCAACCAGTCGTCAACGGGCTCCTGGGCGCGTTTCGAGCCTTTCCTCGGTGATATCTCCATATCTACCCAATCAAACATGACTTAATCAACGAACGACAGACGCGAATGTCCGCCTGCGTCTTGGAAGAGGCAGCGGTCCCCTCGGGATCAGGCGAAATCAACGAGACGAGAAATGCTACCCTCTACAAAAGCGAACAGTCAAACACCCAATTCTCATTGTTACTGGCGAGCACTGGCGAGTACACATGTGTTAGGCCCCGAGTATCGAGTGGCCTTTAAAATTTCTTTCGAACAAAAGCCGCCTTTTTCTGCTGCTCGCACCGTCGGCGGAGAAATGCCGCGATTCTTATCGGATTCATGCGCCGGGGATCGATCTTACCTCAGTGCGGATTCGCCGATCTTGGATGAAGCCGGTCGATTGTGCTCGTCAATGGTGACAAAAGGGGATCTCTCTCACGGCGACCTTGCACCACTTCCTACACTTTGTAGCGGGTTCCGCGTGAATGGCTAGGCGCGGGATTAGCAACAGGTTCTCCCCCACAGGGTGGTCGCGGTGCTTCCTGCGCGTCTGATTGGCCGAAACTCACCCTCCGACCAATGGTACCCCATCTCTGGCAGCTTCACGTTATCCTGCGGGACTGGCGCGACCTATCAAATTAAAACTCTCGGCTGGTCCCTGCCCTTTGTCCAGGAGGACCCCGGCGGCGCGCTTATTTGAATCTCCAGCTTCGAACTCCCACGATCCTTAGACGCGCGTGGGACACAATTGGGTCGAGGAAGAAAAGTCCAGTGTACAAATTACTTTTTATTCGACAATGTAATAATTTTCCTCGGAATGACAATGCGATGGTGTACGAAATATTAAAAAAGTACAATAGCCCGTTTGTTATATAAAATATGATCTTTACACAAGGGTGAATGGGTTCGACCGCAAGTACCTCCTTTGCGATACTCTGTAACGCAGGCAATTGCCACCAATGTTGCTGCTTTTTGGCTGCTATCGAAAATAACGTTATTCTTAGGCCGGCGGCGCACCGACCCCCTTTCTTAGTATAAAAAGTACATCCTTTGGCGAGCAAGTATAGTGAAGTAGAGAGAGAGAGAGAGAGAGAGAGAGAGAAAGGGAGGATGTGTACACGTGTGGGTGAGTGTGTTAGGCGCGCGGATATGCCGATGCAAGCCCAATATTATTTAATCTAGTTGGTAACGATCTCGGATGTCGCACCGCGTGTCTCGTCTGTTAGGCAGTTAAGTAAAATTGAGCTCGTATCCCCATTCTGTCCTACTAATATCGTTGTTAGTTACATCGCGCGCGTCTACGTCTGTGTCCGTGTGTGTCCCGCCTGTACGTGTACGCGTGTGCCTGGGTGTAGAAAAAGAGTTCACTCGAGACGCGCGTTTCTCGCCGAAAGGAACGCTCATGGCGGTAGGATAAGTATAATCATAAGATTACATTAACACAGTGTCTCGCATTCGCGTGGCTTTCTTTTTTTCTTGGCAATGTATGAATAATTGTTATAAAATGTCACGATATAGAAAAATGGAAGAAATGACGGCTCGCTGCTTCGTTTCCATTCCCTTCTCCCGCGAGAGTCCCACTTAAGCAGCTACCTTTTCGGCATCGATCGCTGTGAAAGAAAGATGATCGGAGATTGACACCAATTTCAAGCGACTCTTCCGCGATTACGTTCTCCTCGATTTAAGAGCTGCAAATCAACACCCACCTTCTTTGGTCGGCAAGGGATTCTTCTCGAGGGTTTCCGCGTGTTTCAGCTTGGCAGGATCGAAGTTCTCAATACCGGAGATAAGCTGGAGCTTCCCCTTCTCCTTTTCAATCACTGTCGCATAAAGAAGACGCTCGATATAGAGAAAAGTCGCCGATAGAAACATAACATAGGAAAGCAACCAGCGTCAATAGCCTACCATCCTTATCAGGGAGTGGATTCTTCTCTTGGGTCTCGGTATGCTTCAAACTGGCCGTGTCGAACTTCTCGATGCCAGCGATGAGCGTCTGCTGAGTTTTCTCCGCAGCAACATCTGCCAACAGTGAGATCAACAATGTAAGAGGTGTGTAATTGTGCAGATAATCTGCGTCCCCCGAGGAGGTCGCCGATACCGTCACGCTCCGCCGAGACAGACACCCTTCGCTGCCAACAGATAGCGCAAGGAATCACTTGGAAAACAAGCCAATCACCTACGTGGATGACGTTACAGCTCGTGCATTCGAGCGCTCACTTCCCCCGGCAATAAAGAATTATTCGCTAGTCTCGTCGCATTGTTATTGCAGGCTTTCCAAGCTACTTTCCTTACGCCATCCCTGAGTCATCCTATCACCCGAAGCAGACGTGACAAATGCCTTTCTGTTATTAGTACTAAACGCACTCCACCAGGAATAACCGCTGCCCATTATAGATAGGAGGTGAGAGATCTGGAAAGCAGTGGCGGAAGTACATATGACCAAGCACCCGAGAAAGCAATTCCTCTTTCGCCCTTTAGAGTACCAGAGCGGCGTCCGCCGGCTCTCGCCCTGAATAGTTGGCTACCTTTGGCGTTTGGTAGAATCATCTTCTCCTGCGTGTCCGCGTGCTTCAGCTGATCTGTCTTAAAGGACTCCACGTCGTGAATTAAGTCGGTGTGCTGTCGCTCTTGTCGCACGTCTAAACCACCCGACACACTTGTTACTCAATGTTTGCTTGGGGACCAATCGAGTTAGGTTAGAGTCGCCGGATTCCACCGGGAAGCGGAGTGCGAATATATCGCCGGAAAGATTGAGAATCATTTTCTTTTCTCTCAGTGGTCATTAATCTTTTGTATGGGGATTTGTGTAAGATCGAACTCCGCTTTCCAGGGAAATCCGGTTACTTTGCTTTAACCTGATGAAAGTTTGTTAGAACAAGTTTAATATCTTTCTGATTTTGTGATTTAGGTCTGAAGTAATCGGAATTATACCTTCGGCGGAGGGTAATACGTTCTTCTCGGCAGTCGCTGCTTTCTTCATGCAGCCGTGGTTGAAGCCTTCCAGCTCATTTTTCAAATCTACCGCTACTTTTGGCAGGTCTTTCAAAGACGGACTCGACATTCTGCTTTCTCGTGCTGAAACAGAAATCCCCATTCCTTCTAAATCCAACCACAATATAGTTATTAACCAACTCAAGGAGTAAAGTGTGTTATCGACTTGCTCGAGTAAGTCGGATCGAATAAATCCGGAGCTTCCGGCGCGCGATCGATAAAGGGAACCTGCGGAGCTCGTCGAGCGGCGATGCCAGCGACGACAATAGTCTCGGACTTTCTTTGTGTCAGCATACCTTCGCTTTTTGTTCTCGCGTTACCGGGAACCGCGGACAAAGTTCTGTTGTGGCGCGCGGTGACTTTTTCTTCTCGCTCGGCACATTCGCATCATACACGTGTATACTAAGATGAGCTAAATGGAGCGAATACTCGCAGGACTGGCGGCCACTTCTGAATCCACCTGTACAACGGGGAAACCAAACGGCTGACAAAGCGGAGTGCGGAAAGTGCGGACGCGCGGGGGAGTGGAAGATGATTTTCTGAGAGGCAACTCGGAGAGAAGAAGATGGAAATACAAAGTGGAGGGATTCCGGGCGAGTAACGGCACCGTGACTTATGATAGACGGGAAGGTGAGCAAAAGTGCCCTCACCTACTGTTTCCGGTCTGGCAGCCGGTGTTTTTTTCTGTCTCTCTCTCGGCGAGCGGCTAACGGTGCATAATCACGTAAGCCCGATTTTTTCCCTACCTTCACGCCTCGATTAAGTTCCTAATTAACGATTCGTATTAGGGGACTGGTGCCGAGTGGGACGAGAATGCCTCTGGAGAGAAGATGTACGAAGCCTGGATTACAATCAAGGTCACGCGAGACAGTGTTTGTGTCCCTGAGGTCTCGAGGGATATGACCTTGACGAGATATGTTTACCCGTCGCACTCGTCTGCCAGGACAATGTCTTTCGGGGATCTCCGGAAGCAGAAGACATTTCGCTGAGCAGCAGGGAAAACAGAGTGCTCGAGGCCACGAGGATTTATCGTCGCGGCTCGAACGAGCCTCCTCCAATATATGTGTGTTACGAAGCGGAAACAGCGGTGGCGCGGCGCTTCCGGTGCCCGCTTCCTCCTCTTTTTCGTTTCTCGTCACATAGAGATTCTATCTGCGCCTCCTGACTCGGCGCCTTTTCGATCCCGAGGCATAAACTGTTGCAGCGCGGCCGCTTCTTGTGTTTGTGCATCCAATGCAAATGGCGACTGGCGCAAGGAATCTGAAAACCGTCTGCGACCGCTTCTTTCTCTTTCCCTCGTAGCGGAATCGAGGCAAAAAATGATTAAGAGTCCTGAGGCGTCGTAGCGCGCGCCGGGAATATATATATAGACATCTATGTATTTTTCGATACCGGCTTTCTTGTCAGTTTACGATAGCTCAAGCATTAACACTCCTCCGCTAAAGAAGCCGAACAATCCGAATCCGCCTCTATAAAACGAAATTACCATCAACGAGATAAACAGTGCGCGTAAAACTCGTCGGCTTATCCTAACATCAAATGACTGGATTCCTGCGACTGATTAATTGTACACGAATTCTTACCTGTACATTAATCGCTACTCGAATATAACCGACAAATTGTTATTATAACTATTAATTATAATAGATTTTTTAAAAAAACTCCAATATTCAGTGGTAAAAGTTCCATTATGTCTGATTAGAATTTAATGGCATGTCCGTTGCTATTTTCGGCCCCAGCGACAAGTACACGTAGAGCTAATGCGATCCGGGCAATAATATCTCGCCGAGTGGCGAACAACTGTTTCGCCGGGCGAATGATGATATCAGTGGCGAGAGCACGGCCGATTAAAAAAGTATGCGCAGCGCCGGAGCCCGCGATGACTCAGAGAGCTCTACACGCTTCCCTTTCTTCCGACGAGCGCCCGCTCGCCTCCTGCGCCTTTTCAAGATCGCCTCCTTTTTTTATACCGGGTGGCTATCGAACCAGAGCCCACCAGACACTCCAGCGTGAAATCATTTATCGACATATATTTCCCGGCTCGATTCGAGAAGTCATCTGTTGTCACAGGTGTTTGTCCAATAAAAAACAGATCCGCCAATAAAACATGTGGCGAGAATCGCGAATGACGAATACCAATGACGGCGAGTGGCTGAATCCGCTGGCTTCTCTGAATTACAAATTCCTGATTCCGCGGGCGGCGCCTTTCCGAGAGAAGAGACGCTTGCGCTGTGCTAATGGAGTGCGAAAATCCGCAATAAACCGCGAGGGCGAAGTAGATCAAGAGCATTCCAGGTGGGTGAAGTCACTTGGGATCCTTGCAAAGTGTCTTATCAGCAAGCGAGCCAATTCGACGCGAGCGCAAGGCCGCTGGAAACGCTCGACTAGGACAGCACGTGCGCGCTCGCTAAATATTTATATCCTCCCATATCCTCCGTGTCCCTCATTTCCAGTCGATTTCAGGCATATCCCCGCGCATTAATTGCGTTGCAGTGTAAACACGAGGCTTATAACGCGAGCCGCTCCGAATTTCCGAGGTAAAGGAACTTAGGGAAACGTGTTCGAGTGGCCAGCTGCTCGTTACACGATACTCCGGTGCGCCGCTAACAAACCAGGGGAATACCGTAGCGTGCGATCAAATGTCCCTGCACTTCCACGCACGCACGCATCTCTCCTGAGGCTACGACCGGATCCTCTTTGACACACTCAATAATTTACCCTTTTAACGAATTAATCCTCTACTAATCGCTGTTCACGACTTCCTACATTCTCCCGCTAAAGAGTCAAAAGAAAATTAAAGAAAAAGGTTAATTGACTCAAAATGACTGAATATTCAACTGAAATTTTTCAGTCGAATTTCTCATCGAGATCCTGGATAATTCGGGCACGAGAGCGCGGAGATACGTGGTTGAGTCCGGGAGAGGCTTTCGAGGGATACGTTGAAACGGTGGGTCAGCATCGACAAGGCTGAGTATAGGTCCTTATATGGTAGCCGGTCGCATGCCTCTATATAGCGAGAGCACGAAGGGGCCCGAATACGCAACCGTCGAGTACACTCTCGTCCTCTCCACTCTTCCTCAATATATTCCTCTTTTCTCTCTTTCTGTCCCCCTCCCTCTCCAGAGCCAACAGCCGATTGTGATTGCGCGTGTGGGAGTGCGGTAAGTGCGCAGTGCGCTCGCTGCGCGCGCGCGCGCGCCTGCAAGTAACGGTACGTGCGAGGAGAGCGAATCTCGTTTGGGCGACGACGCGGCGACCCCATGAAAATGTAATGCACTCGGCCGGCCCGGCCGAGAGAGCACGCTCGCGCTCGCTTGCGATACACGCTTTGATTAGTCTTTTTAAGGCGTCATTCGCTGCGGCCGCAGCATCTGGTTTACCGCAGTGCGCACTACCATTGAGCCCCGGGAATTAGGGAGACGGCGGCGCCTACGGCTTGGGGACGCGTCTAGAGCGTCTGGGTCTCTGGGATGTTAGGAGGCTTCGAAGAGCGCCCGGTGAAATCCCCGAGGCCTCTCCGGGGAAAAGGGACACGCGAGTTAATAAGGAAACTAGGTTGCCCGCACCGGCGCGCGCTAGCCGGTTTGCAGGACGCGTCGGTGTACGGGCGAGCGCCTTCCAAGGATCCCCAGATGCACCTTCTTAGCCTCCTTCCCGTTTAACGCTCCACGACTTTCCACCACCTCGACGCCGCTCTTGGTAATCCTTTACGAGAACGACTCGAATCTTACAATCTCTGCTGTAATAGAACCGAGAAAACTAACTATCTACTTCTTTTTTCTCGAAACAGTGGGTTTCTCTCTTCCACCCAGCATCGACCTTTCCACTCGGCCTGTTCGCCGCGTGTCCGCCAGATGGTCCCGAAGCGCAGCCTCGCCGAAAATGCGGAGATATGGACCGAGATGAAGTGGAATTAGTAAAAGCAGCAACGGGCCAACTGAGGCGGAGCCTCTAATAGCAAAGGGTCCGTCCGGCGGCGGCTTCGAGTGGTGGGCATCCATTGTCGATGGCTAGCCAGTGAAAAACGAGAGATCTTACGCCGCTCGGCTAACGAGTTCGCGCGGTCTCTGCCAATTAACTTGGGTAATCGTGTTTAATGGAGAGAGTGCCCCGCTCGAAACGAGCGCATAGGCGCACGGGAGGCGGCGTACATGCGGTGCCCTCGGTAACGTATCGACCGGTGGGTTGCAAAGCCCGAGCAACAACTCTACGTGCCCGCCTAATGCCCACGTATCTACAGGCTGATTCACTTCCCGTCCAATCGATACTCTGCATTCCAATTTGCGGATTTGTATTGTAGAGGCTCCTTTGAAACAATTAAGGCAGTTGGATGTAGAAAATCGATTTTCTTATGAGTTTTATGAAACTTGTAGATTTTTATATCGTATTTTTTATACTCTTTTGAATGACTGGCAGGTTTCGATTATATCGCACAGAAAATTTGAAGAAAATCTGGGGAAAAATTCGTTTTTTTTCCAACAACCTTCAAAAGAAATGAATACTAGTACTAGTGCGCCTAATAATCCTGTTTCCCGCAACTAGTTCACTTCCCCATGGAACAAAGGCGTGCAGTCCCACTAAACCCAACAACCCTCCAAAATTCCTAGTAAAAGGTATTCGCGAATGAGCCGAGCTGCTTGCAACTTGGACGCATAGAGTCGGGTGGCTAGAGAAGCCTTGGTGCAGAAGGATCGTCCTCCCGCTCGAAGCGGACTCTCCGCCAGAAGCGACGTGTAGTGAGACTCCTCTTCTCTCCTTCTTTCTCTCGGCAGCGCGACCGTGACGGCTAACGAACCCTGGACTCACTCCTGAGCGGATTGTATCGAGCGGTGTGCGGCGCACACGCTCAGGGGCGTATTGCCGGCTGTTACCAGGCGGATTCCCGATACGCCGAATTTACCCTCGGCCACCTCTCGGATTATGTCGGTGACACCGGGGGGGCTCCTGCGATATTCCACGTAGCGGCCTCCGGTAATTGAGGGCCGCGCACTCGAGGTTCGCTACAAGTTAGCACAGCTGGCCCCGAGGATCGGATCTCCATGAAAGAGAGAGGTTCTCGAGTCCGTTCAGTGGGGCTGTCACCCTCGAGTTCAAAGGAAGTGTCCTCCCGACTCTCCAACCGCGCCCGTCTCTTTCCACCGGTAAGGAAAAGCTTCAATTATTCCCGGAAGAGTTCGACGAGTGCTTAAACAGCCATTGTGTCTTTACAGGCTATTTAATACCAGCCCGAAGAAAGGGGGGCTCTCCCCCCGGCTTTACGCTCCTGCAGGCTAACGTCCTGGATATACGCGCGTTTACCGATAACGAGGCCCCGGAACTCCCAGTGGAAGAGAGCGATCCCCGGAAAATATTGATCCCCGCCGATTCCGGCATCTCGCGCACCCTACCCGCACCACTGTCACAGTTGGTGCGAGCGTTGCCTGCCCTGAGCTCAGGACAAGCGAGAGAAAGAGAGAGAATCAGAGGTTTCCAAGCGAGCAGTGCAATCCCCGGGGCAACAGAGACGATTGGGTGTCAGGAATCGACCTTGAATGCGGCCGATAAGAAGGCACAAGTATCCTTGTGCCGGGCTGGTATGAATGGCGTAAGCGCACGTGCTGCTCGACTTACACCCGGGGGGAGGGTTGGGAAGGGGCGCGCGCTCGCCCGAGCGCCCGCCGGCAGACGGTTTCATCGATTGGCATCGCGGGGTGCAAAGAGAGTGGGGTCCCTGAACTCGCCGGACATACATCTATACGTACTACATAACGTATCGATGACCTCGCCGTTTCATGGTCACGGGTAAGAGGCCGGTTTAAAATAGCCCCGGCCGAAAAGGGCCCGCGAGCGCCGAAAGAGAGCCTCGACACCCTCGCGGCACTCGCTCGACTCTACACTCGCTCTCAGATGCCGGATAAGCCTGCGGTTAAGTGGTCAAACACTCGGAGCGATTGCGCGCAAACGAATTTCCTGGCGCTCGAGAGAGCGCCGCGAGGAGGACTAATCGGAGCAATTAAAGCTGTCGGGCGAAACGGGGCGAGCGAGTAATTTATAGATGATTTTGCTTATTCAGAGGTCGCCCGCTCGCCTTGAGGCGCGACATGATAGGATGCAAATATGAGAGCGAGGATTCTCCCTTAGGAAGAGAGATCTCGAGCGGCTCAATTGCGCCGAGAGGCGCAATTCCCCGCGACGGACTCTAACTGCGTCGCCGATTATTCCCTCCAGTCCGGCGCGCTCGCCTTGCGCCACATTCTCTCTCCCGGCCCCGCTGAATTAGTCGAAATCTGCATTCCGCCGGCCGCCACGCGAGAGAGAGAGAGAGAGAGACGACTGCGTGCGTGCCCTTCCTACGCGCGACGGCGGCGTTCGGCTCCGATGTTTGAGCGGTGAATCAGCCGATCGATAGGCGCAAGTATTTGCTGAATATGCGAGGCGAGGTATGATGCATTGACTCGGCCAGAGAGAGATAGCCGAGCGCTCGAGCGCTCGAGAGCCGGAAGGCGAAGGAGCGGAGATATATTCGAAGGCGTACGAATCCGGCGAGGGACGATGCGCAGCCGGGTGCATCTGTCAAAACCACGCCCTTGTCCCGTCCGAGGGCCCGGGCCCGCCGCTCTCCGCCGAGCGAAGGACACGGACGGCCCGAGGAATAGCTACTCGCCGCTCCGAAACTTCACGGAAGTTGATTCACTCGCTCGCCACCCACTGGCCCCGCGCGATTCTTATCCTCGATTTCTCCTTTGCGAATGCTCGACGCATTGTACCCTTGGCGAGTACAAAGTACCCGATATGTCTACTATTCCTCTGTATACGAAATGAACGAGCGTCCGAGTGGATTGTAAATCGAGCGAGTCATAGGTCGACGAGAGTTTATTTACTCGTAAAGGCGAGCGGGGGACGTGGTATCGAGAGCGCGTTCCCAAAACCGGCCACACCCCTCCGCCCGCGTGCAGACCGCCGCTGAATGGCACAAGTAGAGTCGATCGATAATTCCGCGAGGCGAGCGAGGAGAGGAGAGCGCGCGATCGCCGCTCGATTGACGCGTCGAAAGAGCCCGAGGAACGAAGAGCGTGAAAGGGGAATGGCCTGGGAGAGCGGCGGAGCGAGTGCTCTCGCCGAGTATCGAGAGAAGCGCGAGCGGCCTTTCCTCGCTGCCGAGAAGAAAGCCGGTCGCGGCGGCGGCGATGCACTCCGTTTCGATCTTCGATACGTCCGAGTCCCTCGGAGAAGGCGACCTCGTCGCGGGAGCGAAAGGGGTACGGCGCGCTCGGCGAGATAAATCTTGATGGGAGAGCACTGACCTGTCAGTTGTCACTAGGAGGGCGCAGACACCGTCCAGCCGAATCTTCAAGGGCAGCAACGAGGCAGTACACTGACTGAGTGGCTCTGCGGCACGTAACTCCAGGTAATACCGTCGAGCCGGTCTCTCGCGCTCCCCACTTCTCGGCGCCTCCGCTGCGACTACCCCACCATGAATTCCTGGATATAGTCAGAGCGAATAACAGTCGGGGTCTGCTTCGACCCCTCCTACACGCCGTCGCCGCCGCCGCCACCGCCACACCATAGCCCCCGCGGAGCCCCGCGACTATGACGCCGCCGCCGCTGCTCGCTCCAATCGTCTCCTTGACCGTCATCGAAGGGTAGCTGACTCACCCCTCGGCCTATCGACACAGGCCCACATTCGAGCCGCCGAGACACCACCACCGAAACACACCATGGACGAGACCGACCTCCCCGACACTCTCGTCGCCTCGCGCATTCGAATGCGAGCTCCGGGTATTTTCGAGCTTTCTCTGCCTTTTCCTATCTATCCGCCGCACCAGCCGTATCTCTCCCCGACTATAACGGCGGACGTGTCCCCCGCTTGCCGGTACTTTCAAGGGTATATATATATATATATATATATATATATATATATATAGATAGATCTGTGTGTGTGCGGACGTGCTATTTCAGGTCGATGAGGAGGGTAAGGACTTCGGGGGTTGACATGAGTCATCCGGCAGTAATCCCAGCTGCGTGTCATATGGCCAGCCAACTGGGAGTTCCCGTTGCTTGGGAGAATTCAAAATAAACTCGGCTTCTTACCACCGGCGAATGCACATTTCCAGAAATGCAGAAACCATTAGTCATTCCTGACAAGGCTATTGATGGACATCGTCGATTCCAGCGATGCTGCTTTTACTGTACGACGCTTCTTCTCAGCGGTACCGTTACAGGCGTTTGGTGGAGAAAGGCAGAGAGTCGGGGGTAATAATCGACAGAAGGGCAAAGTCCAGCTGAGCTTGGCATGTTTTATTGATATAAGATACCTCTTACCGCTAAATTTAATACACATCACATATTTATCAACTTACTGTAATGTGAATGTTAGGAATATATACAAAAAGCCATTATAAGGGATTCCTATGATAAACGGCGATACATCGAAAACGTGTAGAGTCCGCAAGGTACGAATGGAGACATCTTATTTTTCTAAATGCGTATTCGTGTGTTTCCTGAATGACACGTGTGTGTTGTGGGGAAAGGGGCATGGTTTAAAATACAAACGAAACCAACGTTACAAATTGGTTCACTTAAGTAAACAGTGTACAATTACTCGTAAGCCGATCGTTAAGGACGCGTCGGGCGGCGACGAAAGAGCGCCGCGCGGTCAGCGGCGGGATTGTAGGTTTCCAATTGTCTTAATGATTATACATTGGGGTATGCGTAATGTCGAAAAAGGATTGACGATATAAACCAAAAACATGAAACTGGCTTCTTGAAAGTGTACATTTAAAAAAAAAGGAAAGAGACGCTTGTTCAGCTCCGTTCCAGCAATTCTCCTCCAGTCGCTCAATCAGCTTTCTGTTTGTTGCTCTCTGGCGATTTGTCTCCGTTCATGGGCGAACGAGAGCGGCTATGGCTCTTGCTGTGTTTGCTGCCCGATCGGGATCGCGATCTGTCGCCCCTAGAGCGTTCGCGACTAGATCTGTCTCTGTGGAAAGAAAGAAGGCAGCGTGTTATTACACGGGCAGGTATGCGGCTCTCGACACACGCACATGTGCATTTTCCTGCGCTAGGCGTGTGTATGCTGTGATGGCAAGAGAGACAAGTATTTTCAATATAGCGAGGGGTCAACTCACTTCGAGGGAGACTTGGCTTTGGATTTGGACTGCGACCTGGACTTTGACCTCTCGGCCTTGGACCTAGAACGAGATCTGGATTTGGACTTTGACTTAGATTTCGACTTTGAGCGGTCTCTTGATCTGCAAAATTATAGTTTTTCAAATGAAAGAGGCGGAAAAATACGAAGTAATTTGGATTAAGTTTCATACAAAATACACAATGAGAGTGATACACGCGTGGTTAAGTGCGCACGTAAAAGCGTGAGAGCTCAAGGCCGTAATACAGCCCAAAACACTTGCCAATATGATACTGGGAATGACAGCGCGTGACTGTGATGATCGGACGTGAGAGTAAATACATATGCGCAAGAAATCAATCAAATATGACAAAATGAATCGGCTGAAGACAACTGGTGCTTACAGTAAAACTGGCTGAACATATTAAGAAACACACAATGAAGGATTAGACAAACAGAGAGAAAGAGAGAGAAAGAAGAGACTCACTTTGATTTGGATCGGGAGCGGCTGCGCTCAGGGGATTTGGATTTGGACTTCGATTTGGATTTAGAATGTGCCCCCCTTGACTTTGAACGACTGCTGCGGCGGCTACGGCTGCGAGTGCTGCGACGGCTTCTAACAAAAAGAGAAGTGCATGATATTTTTAGGCCGCACCCAACTCCTCCGTGGAATGGAAGAAAGATGCCCGGGGTGGCTTCTATGAACAGAAGTGTCCAACGAGAGGAGGACGATTATACCTTGAACGTGAGCGGCTACGACGGCGAGACCTTGATCGGGAGCGCGATCGAGACCTCGAGCTCGAGGACCTGGAGCGGCGACCACGTCTTTTGTCTTCGATGAGCCTAATTCTGCGTCCATTCAACTCTGTGTCGTCCAATTTGTCGATGGCGTTCTTCAAGTCGGAGTATGTAGCGAATTCTACCACTCTGGAATTCAACATAGTCTTTCGTAAGTCACAACTATACGATTACATCGATAAGAAAGCACCGAACTTGTTTCGCTTACCCTTCGTTTCTGCGTTGCTTATGTGCATCTGCGTATGTCACTTCGCCGGCCTGTCTCATATAATCCTTCAAATCCTGAGCATCACAAAACCATGAATTAGTACATTGGCGAGAAGACCTATCAGTCTTACGGTTAAGCGGTAAGTACACAATATTTATAAAAATCATTACTGAACTGTGTTTCCTAAACTAAAATCGCGCGGTGGTTAAAACGTTTTTTCCTGTGCACTGTTCTCAGTGTGCCCTAGAAACAAACCCTCTCTCTCCTGCTATACTTGGATAGTATGTCTGAAATCTTGCTCGAGAAAAGAGAGCCAAGTAATAAGCCCTGACTGTTCACATCTTCGAATGTTGATCAATGCTGAGAATAATGTGCTCGAATTTAGTATCTGTGAGTGATGCAACCTTTCTTTTTATGCAATTCAATCTTTAAAACAAATGTCATTGTCACGGTACATGAGTCTGTCCACCCTGCGGAAAATCGCCGGGTTGCGATACCTCGTGAAATTCGAACACAATCGTGGTGAGTGCATGGAAGATGCGAAAAGGGGGGCGACCTTCTTTCCGCAGAGCAGCTCACAATCAAGATATATCACACAGCTGATGGTGAAATTGGCAATGTTCTGAATAAAGAGAAAAAAGACCTAAGACTTTGGCAATAGCGAAGACAACCCTGGCGCGACCGGCACATTTATCATTTTAAAAATTGATTGCAACGACTGAGCCACAAAAGGTGCAGATGAGCCTGCGCAAAAGGATGGTGAAACATGAACACTGAATCGGTGAATGGTTTGCAAATGCGACCTAACACTTTTCTCTACAGAATGGTTCTCTCTGCGAATGGAAGCGTGCATTGCGCGACAGGCACGAAATAGTATGGCAAGAAAAGTAGCTGTATCAGTCATGGAAAAAGTACAATTCAATTGAGAACGTTCATTCCCCAAGATTCAATTATTGTAGAAATATCTGTAGAAATCATTTGCAGTTCTCCTCGGTGGTGAAGGAGTTCCAACGAGGGCACTGCCTTTCGTCCACAATGGACGAGGAGGTCTTCTTAGGTAAGAATGTCGAGTAATAATCCTGTCCTCTTTCAATCATTATTCTCTCCTGTGACACAATGGTGCGTCTTGCTCTTCACTCTTCTCGAAGTTTCGGGCCATGTGCTCTCTCATCCTTAGATTATCCTCGCTGCAACAATGTTTCTCGGGCGTCCATCGCGTTTGCTCATCGGCAGTTATATGTCGTAATTGTGGGAACCAGGTACGGCTTTATCTTGCAGACTCTCCGTAGACGCGTGAGTACTCTCGTGGTCTCTCTCTGGCCTCTCTGAGGTCTTGAAACCCACGCCGCCTCTGAGCTGCGTCCTTTCCACGGGCGCTCGAAATCCCAGTCTGCCAACTTCTTCGTTCGACGGATGATAATATCTTGCCAATTCTTCTCGTTCTTTCCTTTCTCACCTCGGTGAGTACCAGCAATTCGTAACACTGAAATAATTCCTGGCAACACCCAACACCCAAAGGAAACACTCTAAGTCGTGGTAATTGCCTTGCATAAAGAAAAGTTGGTTCTTTCTCGTGATTCTTCGCTCACTCTCTCTCTCTCTATCGATACTTGACCCAGGGGCATTGACTAACAACAAAAAGGAGACCAGAACGAGGTCCAAAAGCAAAATCGACAGGTAGCCCTTTCCGCGGGAGGATGCGAGTTTTAACCGATGCCTAATTTCGAGCACAATTCGAATATTTCAATACTTCCCCTGTCTCTCTGGCAGTAGTCTATTTGCGTGTACACGGTTTTCCAAGCTCGGCGAGTATTGGAATATAGCTTTCTACGTATTCAAACACCTGAACTATGGTGCACAGTAATGAATAGATAACATAATGTAACAAATTACGTATATAGTGTATATAGGATATAGTAGATATAATGTATATATCTAAAGAGTACACTCGGTTAAGGTGACGCATTTACCTTGGGCCCAGGCACCACCTTGCTTACGGACAGACAGAAAGGCCAGACACACGGCGCTTGGTCAGGTCGAACGGATTCAGTGTGGCGTAGTCGCGGATGGTTCGGGGATTCGGCCCGTGTATGCCCTCATGGGTGGCCGCTGCCTGACTTACTAGATGGCTAGGTCGGTGGCGTACCAGTAGCAGTAACAGTCGTGGTGTACTAATAAATGCGATAGTAATGGTTGTGGTGGCGACGATGATCATGGAACTGAAGGCGGTGATATCTTTCCGGTGTGAAGACGTGTGATTGGGATCATCAGGGGATTCGAGGAGGAGGAGGGGGAGGGGCGGCATTGCTGGAGGAAAGGGAGTTGAAGGGCCGAATGAACATGAAAGGGCTGGTGGTATCGAAGGCAGGCTGGATGAATAATGATTGTTGTTTCCCAGGCGGAGAAGTAGGTCAAAGTCATTGGTTGTTGTAGGCAGACGTTTTCTCTCTCCCAGCGATCGTGACGAGAGGAGCGAAGGTATGTAAGGCCCTATCACTGGGATTCACTGGGTTTCACCACGTATCACTGCGCAAGTAGTAGTAGTAGGTGGTAGGTGGTAGGTGTACCCAGTGCCACGCGGCTATCTGTCTCACCCGGGACACCTCAGAAACCAACCTGGTGCCACTTGACCTCAAGGCGGGCCCATCGCGTGCATCGTCATCTTTATCATCGCACATCATCAGTCTATTGGCCCTACCGGTCACCCCTCCTCGGCGAAGAGGACATGGCTCTTCGGAAAGAACATCAATTTTATTGTTTTTCTCAACTGCTGGCCGAACGTAAATGAAATAATAAAATTGAAAAAGATAATCGACGAAGGAATTGAGAGAACCGACAACGACAGCGTGAAAAATTCGTCTCGAGTCATATATGGCAACCAATCATCCGAAAAGTGCAACGATAGACGTGTGTTAAGTGTGTAATGTATATTGATCAAGTAAGACTTGGTTCACATGCATAGATGGCAGTACGGGCATATATATTTTTGTTTTTTCTGTCCCTTTCATTCTCTCTTTTCGTTCGAGCTCTCGTTGGCGTGAGCGCGCGCTGGCACGTATCGGTATTTGTCATGTTAAAGCTTTCGGCAGGTCAAGTGCGTCCTGGTATTTCCCACATCGTTCGCAAATCCGCTATTGCCGCGCCCTTTGGTCGTTCCGATCGTGTTCATGATGCTGTGCTCTTCTTCTCTCGATGCTTCGATTCTTCCGTGAGTGGTTCTCTTCTTCCTCGGCATGTGCGACACCGCGTCACGCTCATCCTCCGCGAATCATGGCGACTCGCCCTGACTTGGTTCGCTTCGTGTACCACGCGCCAGGGATGAAACGTTCGTCAGTGGATTCTTTCTCTCCTGTTTCGTTCTCCGTTGCACCTTTTGGCTCTGATACAGTTTCTATACGCCCGTCCTTCGTACTCTCAGTGCTCACGGGACACATCGACCGGATGTGTTTTTGCATAAGGATTTCATGTCAAATGCCATAGACTTACTTGATCAAAATGTACATCTTTCAATGCGTAATGGGTTTTTTTTCTTTTTCTTTTTTTGAGGCAAACGAACTTAATGTGACGAAAAGAAATTCCGAATAAAAGGCTTGAACGCTAATGTCGCGCGTAAGGTTCGATTTTGTTTCACGGGGGACATAGCAATGCAAAAGTATCTTGCCCCGTTGAGAAAAGTAAGCGGTACCCGCGCATTGGACGTAACACATTTTTTGGAACATCGAGTAGCAATTAAACTCACGAAAAAGCTATAAGATATAAAAGCGAAACGAGACAGAGGTGTCGCTTACCTGCCAGCTGACACGACTTGATAGATTCTCCACGGTGAGCCGATATTCCGTGCGTGTGGGTGGTCCATATCTAAAAAAACAAAGAACAGTTCCATTATAGTACAAGTCAACAGTTTGAGTTAAAGCAGGTTTTTCTAGGACCTGACTTTATGTTAAGATAGCGAAAAGAGATAGAAAAAAATAAATAAATAAAAAGATCAAAATAAAAGTGCAAGACGCAATTCTAGTGATTGCAATGATAAAGAGTTTAATAAGAATAGAAATGAATTTGTAGAGCGTAACATTGGATGTATGTACCTGGGCAATGATTGCTTGTAGCTAGATGCAGTCCTTGTGTTTCTGTTCACACTATCTCTGCAAAAATGGATGTCATGTGAACAGAAATAACGGTTTTCGTTGGTTAAACCTTCAGCAAATAACTACAGATCTGCACTCATTGCTCAGGCACACAATCAATCACCTGTTCCAATCGAATCAAATCTACAGTAAAATGCAGCAATAGCGTACCTGTCGTGCCGCATATCGTCTCGGCTGTAACAAACACAATACCAGACATCTATTAGTCACCAATCACATCTCTCCACCTCTCTCAGCTACCAGCAATAAACATAATCATTTGGGGAGGGTATCGCTAGGCGTTATGCTACCTTTAGTCGACTATCGAAACTCGGTTTAGTGCGACACACTCGGGAGAGTAGTCCAATCCAAGAGGCAACCAATTAAGAAAATCAAGTGTCACCGCTTACACGAACTTATTCTCAGGCGTGGGCAGAGCTTGTGAAACGCGCGCGCGCGCCCCCACGCAGTTCGCCAGTGCACTCTTTGGCTCGAGAGCTTATCATATCCAAGATTACGTTCTTCCCTGTTAGGGCGATGTGCGAAATCAGATCTATCGGCGTTCATCGCCGGGAATATACACAGCCACACACACACACACTTACACGATGCTAAATCATCATCAGAATAGTCGTAGCAACATATTTGAGGGACAGTACCATCATGTAAAGATAACGAATGCACTTGAGAGATTTCGCACATCTCGAGTTGACTGCCTGCAGGGGAGGAGGGGATAATGATCGCTCTGATAAAATAAAAAAAAGGATAGCGTGTCTTACGCAGATCGCCTCGAGTCCCCATAACCACCACGGGAGTCACCATAGCGCCACTGGTCACTACCCCTAGGTGTCCCCCGGGCCCTCTCTACAGTAATTCTGTAACAAGACACATTGGATATGCTTACTTGTCTCTCCAGGAGCGTGAGCGTCCGTAGCCACGGTCGCCTCGCCTCCCTGAAACACCCCGTGCTATCTCCACCGCCACTCTGAAACACACCCAACAAAACCCCGCCTAAGTCCTCAACTAATTCTTACTCTAAAGCTGCGCTTTCCTTCCTTCCTTCCTTCGTCCCATCCTTTCCCTTCCTTCGTCCCTCATTCCCTCTCTCATTCCGTTTTTATATATACGACTTTTCTTTCCTCCAATTCTCAGAGCTCTTCTCCAAAACCTCTCACAATTAGCCTTCGTCCTTATACTCGTCTCTATCTATCGTCCAGTCTCTGAGGCGCTGTCCCCTCATGCTCGTCCTTCGTCCTCTATGTACTTTTGTTTGTTTGTTTGTTTTATCTCATTGCTCTTATAATGCAACTTATCACCGAACTAAGTACACTCCGCCTTCGTTCGCAGGCTTTCTCGTAATCGACTGTGTGTCTCGATCAATCAGACAGACGGCAAGAAAAATGTATTAAGCTACATTCGTATTGCACCTTCGGAGAGGCAATACGGAGCCACTCGAAAATATGCTGAGGCGTACAATATCAAATATATATATATGTCTATATATATGTTTATATGTATATATATATATATATATTTATAAGACGATCATTTCGTCATCGGGGAATTGATGGAAGTAGTTCAAAATGGCGGCAAGTCACATCAATCTAGTTCGAATACGCTTTTGTCTCTCAACAAAACCCAATCAGTAAACTTGGAGGACAGACGCCGCTTACTAAAAATGCCAACTTAAAAGCAAGAACGAAGGTGTCGCACCTTCGCACCTTGAATATATCATGTAGAAGCAATAGAAACAATATTACTGGTACTGGAGTGCATGGGTCGATAGTCTTACACCGCGAACGTTTGTCAACGTCGTCGTCTCTCGCGAGGTTCGTCAAACAAATGTGAGAACTGGAATATGTATAATGTTTCACAAGCAGTCTAAATTACTACACCGTACGAATGTACAACAGAGTGTCTTGGACGTTGCCGTTAGAGTTGGGTTGTTGCCAAGCCGATAGATATTATGAAGGCTATCTAATGATTATGATCAACTAATGTTTCAGCCATACACAGTCAATTAGGTATTCGCCGCATGCTTTATGTTCCCAATAAAGCACACAATCATTTGGAAAAAGCTTGGTTTAATCTTATGTCCTAGTATCGCCTATCCTAGCTTTCATGTATATATGTACAAGCTGGTTCGTCCATTTACATGTCCAAATAGATCCGACACTTGTAAGCAAGGAAGTAAGAATGACTGGTCTCAATCTGCAATGTCCCTAGTACCAATAATATTTTTTCGGAATAAACTCTAGTATCTCGCAGATTTCTATTTGGTGTGGTGAGTACTAGTTGGTCATGCAAAACATGCTGCCTACACAGTATATCCCTTAAGATGACTTTCTCAGTCGAGTCTATGTATTGAGAAAGACATACGCGATTGAATCGAGTATTACCTTTCACCTAGAAGTTCCTTGCCGTTCAGCTCGTAGACAGCGTCGTCTGCGTCTCTGTAATCATCGAACTCCTGCAAACAAAGGGACGTTGCTTTTAA
Source organism: Crossocerus cetratus (assembly GCA_963675795.1). NCBI lineage: Eukaryota > Metazoa > Arthropoda > Insecta > Hymenoptera > Crabronidae > Crossocerus > Crossocerus cetratus. Next base: position 22,345,693 of record OY776664.1, read on the forward strand.
TAACACAGCATACACTGGGATCGTGCATCATCAGTTTCACATGCAATGCAATAGAATTATATTATTTATATATGCACTTCTTAAGTCACAGTTTCGATAAATAGTTTCGTGCAGATTGAAACGCGGTGGTGTTCGCAGCAGCGAATTGATTTGAGACAATTTTTAAGAGGCTTGTACAATCGTCATGTCACGATCCGAGCTGAAAAATTGTGGATTAATGTCGGTGAAAGAAATCGAGCGTTGGCTCACTGCCAATTGTGATGTGTTCGAGTATATGTCGCATCCCATCTCCCATCTGATTATGTGTAACTTACAAATGCTCGTAGATTAATCGTTGAAAACCAGCACACACCTCCTCTAAGCAGCCACAGTACCAATGTGCTCAGGGGCCAAGGTAGGTCAGATCAACTCGCATGATGGAGCGATATTTATGGTAAAACACATTGCACTTCGCCCATTTTGATTTGTACGTACTACTACTACTACCACTACTCTATGTCACTTAGCGCAAGAATATTCTGGTCGTATGCGAGATATTCATAAGCGAATCTATCGTAAGAAAACTGTTCCATCAAGACTTGATTCGTGCTTCTTGTATGTCAGTACAATTTGAGTTTCTCATCTCGGTGATATCATTCTTTACGAAATTTGTCACAGAGGAATTATCAACGTACTAATTTGAGAATTATTGAAAGAACAAAACGGCAAATACACTGATGACCAACACTAGAAGCCGAGCTTGTAATCTTTAGATCAGACACCGCAATTATTCAAACATTTGTACCAAGCCGGGCGATGCCAAGTGTTTCATGGGAAGGTACTTATGATTTGGTATCAGTACTTACAACAAAGCCGTAACCATTCTTGATGAGAACATCACGGAAACGACCGTAGCCTCTGAAAAATCTCTCAAGGTCTCTTTCCCTGGTGCCGTAGGGAAGCCCACCAACATAGACCCTTGTCCCTACCATACTGTAAAAAAACAATTGAACCACATTAGACTTACCACAAAGGCAAATCCGTTCTTCATAGCGACCTCCTTGATTCTACCATATTTCCGGAAGAACTTCTCAAGGTCGCGCTCTCTCACCCGGTATGTTAATCCACCAACGAATACTCGGGTGCTCATTCTTAAAGGAAAATATAAAAACACCATACATAACAGGCTTCCTTTCAGAACCTGCTGCTTTTATTTTTGTTTTGTTTTAGTCACATGACAACATAAGAACCATCGTTTCCCCCATATTCTGGCTGAGAGTTGCAAATTAATGGAAAGCAAGTGGCAAAGTTGAACCTTTTATACAATGGACTAGAACAAACTGTACGCGTCATATTATTACAACTGCGCAAGCTACTCTTACGCTTTAGTCGCAAGAAATGTGGGAGATCACAAGTGCAATAAAGAAGTGCTGGAATACATGAAATCATTGCGTCAAGGCGATCTGTTGCATTCGGAACATACTGAATAAACCATTAACATCGAACACTACTGTTAAGTTATACGAGTAATCGAGCAAACGTTGCGCGTAACATCTGAATTGAACGCGACCTCCGCAGTAGGAGGAGAAGTGATTCGCGGTCCTCGCAGATTCTTATCGGAACAATCTGCGTTTGCAAGTAATCGAGTAACAATCAACGGCACAATATGTGTACGTTCCAGCCAGATTGAGCACACCTCATGCACTTGTGGATACGATAATTGTGTACTTTTCTCCCGAACAACCGGCCAATCCCGCGAGCGAAATACTCTCTAATCGCCTTTTGCATAAGCGTTATTGATTCTGCGCGTGTTTACTCAGCCAAAAGTGTATGTTCTCATAAATACAACAAATTCGCGTTAAGAGCATCAGCCGCGTTCGGTAACTCCATTTTTCCCGGACATCCGGCGCAAGGCATACATGGCTGGGTGGTGGGGGGGAAAGAAAGCTCAAACAGGTCTTTCCAACTGGTTAAAACTACCAATGAAACCAATAAAATCGACCGAGATCGAATTACTTGAAAGGCTGCGAGCTCGGATGGAGCGGAAGCGTGTAATTTACGTTAGCTCCTCTTCAATCAGAAATCAAATCTCCAGGGTGCATCTTTCGTCGACGTGTCCCGACGAAAGCTGCTAACTCTAATGCGATTGAAATGTAGCCAATATGCTCGCAGCGATAAACAAGTATCGCGCGTGCACGCTGCCTGCAGAAAATGGCGGTCATGCGATTGAGGCCCCGCACTCGTCACGCTCACCCAGCCTCGAGTGAGAATTCTCGATTCTGCAAAATCACTAAATCTCAGATATCACAGAGAATCATGAGCCAATGCTAGCTTTCCTCGTAGGAACCACCTTGCGCCGAAAGTACACGTGGATGCAGTGACCAATTTGGGAAAGCAGGGTAATAACGGGAAAGCGGCTCGAATTGCGGCGCAACTACGCCATTGGAGTTTGATGGGGCCGAAGGCGGCTTTTGCTCGTCCACATGATCCAGCAAATGAAGGGAAGCCCGGGCCGCTTCATTCGCCCAATATCTACGGGAAGAATATAACCGATGGAATATACAATTAAGCTCGAGTCACCTTTCCGCCGAAATGCGCGCATCCCCAACGTCCTTCCGTGTCGGCATGACTCTAGTCCCCCGGAATTGATGCGTCGTTCCGCCCGCGATTTTCCCCGCGATTCCTCACAGAACTCGGTCGAATGCGCCCGCTCGAAGCAATGAAATGCACGCAGCCGAAGAGAATCGAGTGTGTTTACAAACTCACCTGGAGTAAAGGTGAACCGACGCTTATCGAACCACTAAAACCGTATGCAGTTGTACGACACGAACCCACTGAAATTACTAGAACAAGTAATGATCGGCGTCTGAGCCAAGATGGCTCGCTGCATTAACGGCAACAAAACGGGCTCCACTCCGCTCGATTCACGGACTTCCCCCCCAATCTAGCCTCGACCACCGCCACATCCGCTTCCGAGTGAACACCACTTTTACAAATCCCATTCCCCATCGACCACCAATAAACCGAAACAACACACAATTCTCCGAGTTTCTAATAATCTATTTTATTATTCACTTTTCATTTGTGTTAATCCCAAGAAAAGCAGAAACAATATATGGCGTAGATGCCGCCATCGCATTAGCTTGTAACTATTTTTTCCATTCGTAGAATAAATTCGACAGTAGTTCAAGAAATCACTTTATTCTTTATTATGTTGATATCGAGAGCGTAAGAAAGTAATTTATTGCGAGGAAGTAATTAATTAGGAAAGAGAATTGACTCGGGTGCTGCGCGATTGGATAGTGGCGCCACTGGTATGGCGGCTTTCCGGTTTAATACGAATTCAAATTTAATACTGTAAAATGAAGTCCTATCGCGGATTATTACGCAATTGTGCAAATATTGCAGCAAATGGGGAGGGGCTCTATTTGTTCTCTTTTATCATGTCGTTTACCGGTTGTTTTATTGTTAGTTTCCTGAAGACTGGAAAGCTTCGGTTAATAATAATCGTACGCGCTGTACAAGCTGCGCACTATTATACGAGCTGATATGATTAAATAATGATCAATATATTGGAATCCCTGCTGAATATTGACGATTAGATTTTGAGAGATTAAAAGTTATCTTTTAAAGCGAGTTTTTATTTAACTTCGTCGGATGTTTTTGTTGTAAAACAGAAACATAGTCAAAACCATTAGGTTATGTCGCTGCAGGCGAGAAAGAGACAAGTTTTTCCGAGGAGAAGAAAAGCCACGTCGTCGATTGAACGCTCTCATGTCAGGGTTGTTCTAGATGAGAAATAATTAATCGAGAATAAAGCCCGATATCTCCTAGATATCTGAGGGTTGATCTATATCTCGGCTGGCACGAACGCCACCTACTGAAAACAAAAATGGTGGCCAACAATATGCCCTATCCCTGCCCTGGTTTTATGGCACGCCAAATGTCTGCGTTCTTTAGGCTTCTTTCGACTATGTATTTCCCTTCGACCGATACACCCAATCTCGATGTGATCCAAGGGAAAGATTCACGCGCCGCCGATCCCAATTCCCGTGCGAAATAAGTGGGGCTGCTTCTAACCAAACCGAAGGTGATGATCCAAAACTATCGGAATAATTCCGCGAAAATTATAACCGCACCAGCACGATCCGTCGTGTCATTCGCCTTACATAATGTAATTGGCTCGGCGAGAATGCGTGGGCCAGGAATCGCCCGGGGCCGATCGGCCCCGACGCCGTCCAAGAGGCGAATAATCGTATAGCATCCTGGCGATGCCTCGAGCGGCGAGAAATCCGCTGAGATTCCGCACGAGTCCCCAGCCAACTCGTCCCGCTCCAGCTGCCTCGGCACATTCCACCGAGACACGCAACGTTTATTACATTTGGTCAATGCACTGTTGCAATTATTGAGATCCTTTGGGGGTCGGTCAATGGCTGTGGTAGTGCGTAGACAGCTCAAGGAGGAAGTGTCTATTGGTAGCACTTTCAGAGTTCTGTCGATGGGAGTAGCTGGCTTGTCGGACTCTCATTGGGAAATGCATATGCTGCTTTGTAGTATTACGGTGTGCGAGCACTTGGACTAGGGCAGGCGGCTCTGATTGTATGCGATGTACTAATAGTTTTGATCGTTTGTCTAGGTTGTTTAGTTTCATGTACGCTGGTAATGACAGATAGGGCAAATACAATGAGGCTGGAAGCAGAAATGGCTGCTCCGTTGCATTTGCAGCGGCTGGAGCGTAGCCTCAATGTACAGCCCTTCTTGAGGCAGATCGACGAGTTGTTTCAGGATCAAGCTAGGTATGCATTTTTGACTTTGAAGTTTTACTGTTATGATGAGACTGCTATGTTGTGATGTTAATTTTAGTGATGACAAGTCTGCCTCATCCGAGTCTTCTGATGGGTCAGATAGTTATATTGATAATGTCCTCACGAGAAAGGAGGGTAAGTATTTCTGGTTTATTAGTTACACAACAACACTTGTTTCTCACTATGTGCTTCTTACTTATTTGCAGAGGAGAGGATCAATAAACTACGACTGTACAACATGTCGAATGTGGGGGAGGAAAGGAGATGGCTTCAGGATTTACTCTTGAGTGACTCGTCCGATAGTTCAGCATCAGGATCAGACACGGATGGCCCCATTACGGAGGAGGACTTCCAAGACATGTTGAAGTTCCACATACTCAGGAAGAAGTATCAGGGCAGATTCTACCAGAAGCCGGAGAACATTCAGTACCAGTATTACAGTGCTGGGTTGCTATCCAATTATGATAGATTCCTGGAGCACCAGAAGCTAATAGTTGGCAATAAGAAGAAGAAGGAAAAGAAGCCAGAAAGAAAGGTGATGAAGATCAAGAAGGAGAAAATGCCCAAGCACAGAATGCCAGATGATTACCCGGATGGAGACTATCCGGAGGAAGACTGGCCCCGTACGACCCCCAAGGAAGAGGAGCTGGATGAAGCCGAGTTAGAGGCAATCATGAGACACCAGCCCAGACCTCGCGGCAGAAAGAAGCACAACAACAAGAGTCCGGAAGTCATGGCAATGAGGAGAAGGAAGATCTGGGTGATGATGTCCAAGAAGGAGTTAGGAAAAGTACAAAGAGCGAAAACTAATAATCATAAGGAAATGTTAATAAGTTGTAAAAAGGTAGCGCAGCACTGTATGAAATACTGGAGGCAGAAGGCGATGCAGTCGCAGAAAAACATGAAAGAGACAATATGGAGAGCGAAACGCTTAACTCGCGAGATGCAGTCGTACTGGAAACGATACGACCGCGTCGAGCGCGAGACTAGGAGAAGATTAGAAAAAGAGGCTGAAGAGCAGCGTAAAATGGATGTAGAATTGATCGAGGTAAGTTCCACAGACCCCTTTCCTGTAATACCAGAAATCACTAATGTTCTCCATTCCACAGGCAAAACGTCAGCAAAGAAAATTGAATTTCCTCATCACACAAACGGAGTTATACGCTCACTTCATGTCTAGGAAATTAGGAAAGGCTTCCCCGGAAGAACAATTAAGGATTCTCAACCAATTAGATGAGGAAAAGAATCCGAGGCTCATAGGAATCGATGATTACGACTGGTATATACAACCCTTCCTTCAAAATTCTACCAAAGCTCGTATTCTTATCATATCACGCTGCCGCGTATTACAGTGAAGTCATGAAACACAAGGCAAAAAGGAATGCCACCGAAGCGTTCGATAATGAAAAAGCAAGAACTAGGCAATTCGACACGGCAGCAGCGGCCCAGGAACTGCGACTCAGCGATACCCCCGAAAACCTGGAGCACCCGCAACCAGCTATTTTTAAGGGAAATCTCAAGGGATACCAGCTAAAGGGAATGAACTGGCTAGCTAATCTATATGACCAGGTAAACGCAGGTTTGGTATAAAACTAAGGAATATTATTCAATACACGAGCGTTAAAACGTGATAATTGTCTTCCAGGGTATTAGCGGAATATTAGCAGATGAAATGGGCTTGGGTAAAACCGTGCAATCAATTGCGTTTTTGTGCCACGTAGCAGAACGATACTGTAAGTTCGTGTAACAACTTATCATCGCATTAGCAAGAGCGAAGCATACTAAATGTCTAACGAAATTCCAGCGGTATGGGGACCATTCTTAATAATATCACCAGCCTCGACGCTTCACAACTGGCAGCAGGAAATGGCTAGGTTCGTCCCGATGTTCAAAGTAGTCCCGTACTGGGGAAATCCGCAGGAGCGCAAGATCCTCCGGCAATTCTGGGACACGAAAGATTTGCACACGAAGGAGGCCTCCTTTCACGTAGTTATCACTAGTTATCAATTAGTCATCACCGACTACAAATACTTCAATCGAATAAAGTGGCAGTACATGATTCTCGACGAAGCGCAAGCTATCAAAAGTACGAGCAGGTGAGTCGACGTCAGTGCGGGTGCATGCATTTCGAGAGACAGTACGGGTGTTCTAACGCTTGATTCATTGGCAGTATGAGATGGAAATTGCTGTTAGGATTCAGCTGTCGAAATCGACTGTTGCTCAGCGGCACACCCATACAGAACAGTATGGCAGAGCTGTGGGCGCTATTGCATTTCATTATGCCAACCCTCTTTGACTCGCATGACGAATTCAACGAATGGTTCTCGAAGGATATCGAGAGCCACGCGGAAAATAAGACGGGCATCGATGAGAGTATGTAATTGAATCTTACGGAGTCGTTAGATATCTCGAACCTAGTGAAACTTGCGGCTCAGCACGATTCCTCTTTCTCATTCAGAGCATTTGTCGAGGCTGCACATGATTCTCAAGCCGTTCATGTTGCGGAGGATCAAGAAGGACGTAGAGAATGAATTGTCCGATAAGATCGAAGTGATGGTGTACTGTCCACTTACGACTAGGCAAAAATTACTTTATTCCGGTAACTAGAAATCAAATATACTCTGCCTCTCGCAATTACCCACATTTCTGTACAATGCAAAATCTTCCTTGTAGCTTTGAAGCAAAAGATTAGGATAGAAGACCTGCTGCACTACACCGTTGGCGGCGACACAGCCTCCAACGACAAGAACTTCACGTCGAATCTTATGAATCTAGTCATGCAATTCCGAAAGGTAACGATCAACAAGCAGGTGGTACAGACCCTTGCGAATTGCCATGTAAAATTTGCTAATTTCGTAGGTCTGCAATCATCCAGAACTATTTGAGCGCAGGGACGCCAAGTCCCCGCTTTTCATACACACGGAGTCCTACGGGATGCCTGCGTTACTGTATGTCGAGGGTCTCCTGCACCTTTCATTGCCATCCAAAGATCATTTGTTGTACAATAAACTGTTTATATTTGCTACCGAATATATACATCGAGCTCTTCACGATGGCAATGAATGTTTCGGTCAAAATCTATTTTCGTTTAGTAGATTTATCGGTCTGTCGCCGATGGAGATCAATAAGATATTTATCACGGGTATATTATTCAGGTATGGCATAATACTATTAAAGAAATGGAATACTAGAGTAAGGAAGGTATACTAATTACTGTTTCGTCGATGCAGATTATGTCTCGCGACCGTAATCGAGAGAAGAATGAGGAGAACGCGGTACTGGGACGATTGGAATGTCGACGATAGAATTAGTGTACCTAGAAATCAGATGCTATTTTTACATAGGCCGATTGACGTTCTATCGCGAAGCTCCCATGAGTTATTTTTTACGAAGAAAAATGTCGAGGGCGAAGCCATTTACACGCATAACACACATACCATTCACTCGATGCCGGAGACTGTGGCGCACAGAATACTACGAAGCAGTAAAAAGGCGGCCATCTGTAAGGTAATGAGCCTCTCTCTAGTTTTGCAGTCGATTGATGGGAAAAATGTGTAAAATCTGCATTTATGTTTACAGAGACTTCTCCCTTTAACCAAAATAGAACAAGGCGATGAAGCAAAGTTGCCTTTATTGCCGGAACATCCGCATCATCCGAGACCCCCGGTTTTGCGACATTGTCAACAAACAACCATTCCAGTTTTTGTATGCGATATTCATCCTAAGGTTCGTTAACTGACCTCGCACACTTGCTATTAGTGAAGCTGCGAGATGATTTATTCACGAGCGCATACATTTCAGGTCCAAGCTAGTCCGCGAAAGCTATACGTAAGCCATTGCGCGGCTGCATGTGCATGGAGGCGGCACGAGGATTGCGGCGGATATTTTGGTCAGCAGCTGCTTTGGCTCGGCTGTGAAAGAGCTCTGGTTACGGTGGCACCGGCCGAAAGGCCGAACATTCGTCTCGGGCAGAAAATTGCGATGTTTACATATTATCCGCAAGGCGGATTATCCGCATGTGCGCCGGTCAATGGCTGGTCGAAAATAATTGTTCCCGGTATGCGTGTTTCCACTGAAAATCTTCAGTTGCGTTAAGCTCGATGCTAATGATTGCAATCATATTTTAGATAAGCAGACTTTGGTCACCGACGCTGGGAAGCTTTCGGTATTAGACGGACTTCTGCGCCGACTTAAGGAACAGGGTCACCGGGTGCTCATTTATTCCCAAATGACCAAAATGATCGATTTGCTTGAGGTATATTTGGATGCTCATTCTCTTCAATATTACTAGAGCAACTATACAGTTGATTTACACTTATTACAGGAGTACATGTATCATAAGAAGCACACATTCATGAGACTAGATGGTTCGTCCAAGATTTCCGACCGGCGAGATATGGTTGCCGATTTTCAGAAAAGGTGAGTAATACCCTCGCCACTTCCTGGATATAATTACGTGCGAAGAACAATTTATCAGTGGGTTTTTGACTGCCGCGCATATATCCGCACCGCGATAAGTCCTATTTAATGCGCAAGTTTGTTGCCCTCGGAGACTTCGATGAATATGCAATTTTTTTTCGGTGGCGACCGATCTCTATTCCCATCAAACTTAGGATACGCGGTGCCGGACGGTGCAATTTTAATTTAATCATATGCGCGAAAGCGCAGTCTGGCCAGAGGAACGTCAAGTCGTAGTTCACTCGCGCATAACTAACGCAGGAATTAATTGGCGAGCCGTTCCCATCTTGCCGGCGCAGCTGCACCTCTCCTATCGGCTGATCACGAATTCACGATTTTATGAGCATCGCCTTCGACGTCGGCTGCCCGTCTAAATCATAACGTACATTTCACGTGACCAGCGTGCTTCCTGATTTGACGAACCACTCAATGAAACTCTTTCCAAATTGCAACGAACCACTTTGTATTTCAGGGCGGACATATTCGTCTTTCTTCTAAGTACGAGAGCCGGCGGTCTGGGTATCAACCTCACCGCCGCGGACACGGTCATTTTCTACGACAGCGACTGGAATCCGACCGTCGACCAGCAGGCCATGGATCGCGCGCATCGGCTTGGCCAAACTAAACAAGTAACAGTGTACAGATTGATTTGCAAAGGAACCATCGAGGAGAGGATACTTCAGAGGGCTCGCGAGAAGAGCGAGGTTCGTTTCCAAATCCCAACGCGTACAAAAAACTTACCACTAAACAAATTCTAAATGAAATCTTGTGCTCGCAGATACAACGTATGGTGATAAGCGGAGGAAACTTCAAACCCGACACGCTCAAGCCAAAGGAGGTCGTTTCCCTCTTGTTGGACGACGAAGAGATCGAAGCGAAATGTAAGTACAAGGGCAGCGGCCACTTTTCAATACAGCGCGGCGTTCTCGATCGGCCGAAAATCGGCCACGAGAAGCGAGTGTAGAATGTGGCGCGGAGGGGGGCGAGCCAGGAAGAATGCAATTACATTATGCTCGTTAGCTCATGCTAATGCCCCGACGAGGCATAATAATAAGAGCAGGAGTAACGAACGCGCCCCGTCCACGCGTGTAAGATGGTGTTGGTGTGTATTTCAGACAGCCAACGGAGCGAGGAGAGAAAGCAGCACGCGGAGGAGGCCCGGCTCGACTCGAGCCTTTACCACAAGGAGAGAGAGCGGAAGAGGAAGTTAACCGCGCTTCCGGCCAAGGTGAGTCCGGCGTCCTTAAGTCGCTATCCTTTCATCCTTTTTCTTTCTTGGCTCGATCCTTTCCACCGTACGCGTGGCTCATTCCATCCCCCCTGCTTCAAATACTCCCAAGTTCGCCCCCGCAATTAACAAGTCCTTCGGATCATTGCAGACCGACGCAAAGAGACCCTGTTTAACCGATACAAACGGCGAGAAGGGTGAACTCTCGCAGACCAACTGCAGCGACAATAGCCCGGCAAGCAGTGTTGCTAGCTCGAATCTCCTTAATAATCACCAGAGTCAGCAGCTCCTGGAGAACCAGGAAGACTATAGTGCGCCTACTAGTCCGGCGAAATCGGAGGTTTGTGCAGTTTACCACATAGACATTTCTAAGTTAATCAAGTTAAAAGAGAAAGACTTATCATAAACGTATTTTACCAGGATGAAACGAGTAATGAAGGGCTCGTTGTCGACGTCGATGGCCCAGTGACAGGCCCCAGCAGTATTGCACCTAGCCAAGCTAGAGTCGGACAGTTCGGCGAGCCAGCCAAGGTATCGAAACTTGGACACCACTTCACTTTCGGTGTTGGAACGGGCGTCCGGATGCGCCCGACTGTTCGTGGGACGAGCAAACGCGGTAGGCCTCGTGGTTCTCGGCGAGGAGGCCCTGTGGGTGGAAAAGGTAGAGGAGGAATGCTTCTACTGCATCCACCGGCCAAGGGTCTCCCCGGCTCGGATCCCCAATCGCCTGCATCCCTTTCGCCCACTGGCAGTACGACATCTCTCGAAACCCAGCAACACGGTGAGTTTGATATAAAAGCTATTTAGCTATTCAGCACGATTTTCATAAATGAATCAGTGCGGCAAGGCTGCCTTGAATATTTCAGCGCAATCTTCTCTGCGTGTCAACATGTTTCTGACAATGTGGTGCATTATTAACGAGTATTATTATAATACATCTAGCATGTTTCGTAGGATCGCATTCAGGGTCACTTTATCTATCATCTACACGCAGTTTACACAACGATAGGAATCTCTCCCATTGTCATGTTCGTGTCAACATCACTCAGCCCGTGACAGCAATTCCACGTCCGATTTGCAGTTCCTCGCGGTTTCGTTTCACCTATTACGCACATCCTCTCGAGTATCATCGGCTAATACCTTCGAGATTGATTGATACCAAAGGCAGAGAGCGCACGCCTTATCGTGCATATCAGCCTAAGCTCATTTAGTGTCAGCGAGCCGCCGACGATGCCGGGGAATCGATCCCCCTCGACATCTGGAGGAGCGCGCGGCCTTTCTCACCGGGAGTTTAAAGAGAAGTAAACCGCAGGGGCGTCCGCAGCTGAGAGGATTACTCGGCCGAATTCGAGCCGTGGAGAAGGACACGTTGGTGAAAATGACTTTTCGCGAGAGACCCCTGCGAATCGATAGACAGGCCAACTGGGCAACTGTTAATCCAGACTGATTCTCTTGCAGGGTCCGCCCCCCTACGCCCCCTCGTCTACGGAGGCACTTGGCGGGGTTCTCATGGGATTTCGCCGGCTCGCACATAAGAAGGGCGCCCTTGGCTCCTGGCCAGAATGGGCCACGTCCGTCACGAGTTTCCCGGCTCCCCCTGCCCCCCCGAAATCACCGCGAAATTCCCTCGCGAGCACATGTGCGGGCACAAGTGTCCTCGGAGGCCACCGTTAACAGTTGGCAGTCTCTCAGCGCCCACCCCAGCGACCTGGACCCCAATCAACCCCCTCGATTTACTGACAGCCCCCTCTGCCTCCACCGACCCCTCTGCTCATGTGACTCATTTTCCTTGCGAGCTTTCCAACGTTCCATTAGAGCTCTACTGTTATTGTTATTCGTTCGAGTCTGCGAAAAAATTGTCAACGGCTGGTTGAGGAAACAAGGATTTCATATGTCCAGCATTAATTCTGGTCTTCCCGGCCACGAGACGGTTTTCACTCGGGGCCACTCTGGAAAGCGGAAGTGCACGCGTAACGCGCACTTCGCCGAGTAACGGGGCGTATGTAGGTGGCCCTCACGCAACGTTTCGTAGAACACGTGGAGAGTAGTGAGGTGTTGGCCGGGCGCTCGGTGCACATATACGGGAAGGAAAGGGGTCGATCTCTCGCTCTCACTTGTCGCCGGGTATCGTCGACTGGCGGCCAGAGCCAGTCGAGCGAGCGAGCAAGCGGACAATAGCAGGTGCGGAGCGAAGGCGACAGCTGCGATCGATGATGCTCTTCTTAGGTTTTTGGAACTTGCTCCCGCCGACTTCGCTCCGCTCACTCCGCTCGCGCTCTCCTTTTCCCTCGGTGGGACTCCGTCGGTTATCGCTCGCCACCGATTCCCATTGCTCTCTTTTCCGCCGCGGCGGACGACGCTCTCTTTTCGGGCCGCGGTGCACGCGCCTTTCGCGTCGGATCGTCGGACCTCGTGGATGCGTTCGATCCTCGAACACTTAAACTAGGGATAATAATTTTAAGTTAAACATTTCAATTTTAATACAAGTTAAAAAAAATAATTTAATTAAATTAACTTTTAAATGACATTTTAATATTATAAATTAACTAATTTTTTTAAATATTGTTTTAACAATCAAATAAAAAAATTAGTTAAATTAACAGATTCAATTACAACTCTCGTATCTCTTTCTCATGCGCCTTTCGCGTCGGATCCTCGGACCTCGTGGATGTGTTCGATCCTCGTACACTTAAACTAGAGATAATAATTTTAAGTTAAACATTTCAATTTTAACACAAGTGTCGATTTTGGATTTTTAACTTTTCCTCTAAATCTGAGTAAAAATGTTTGATGTATTAATTGAACTCAAGTCAACGACTCGGCGCGTTAATTATCTCGACACTTGTCTCTCTCCCGAAGTAATACAATTGCAATGCCACTCGGCATTGGCCACCGCGCGGAATGCTTGCGTGGTTGCCGGGCTTCCCGGGCGCCCATTTGACTCGCAAATGTCCAAGCAACCATTAATGCGCGGAGAATCCTTTGCATAATCCCGCGAGCGGAATACTTTTCGTCGCTGAAGGAGCCAGGCTACTACCCTCGAATCCGGCGAGTAGATTCTCGTGCCGGTCGGTGCCTGGCTCGCGTGCCAGCCCTTCCCGTGCCATCTCGATGCTGGCTCGCATCATATTTTTGCGTGACGAGGTCCTCCCTCCAAGTTATTTCAACCCCCTTCGAGTATCCGTCCACGTACCGCGCGACCCACTTCGATTTCCAGTTTCCGCGATCGATCACCGCGGGATACTAGTTTTCGATTAATTTTAGTAGTTTGATTCGAGCCGTTGGGATTGTGGAATCTAGTTGGAGGGAGTTTGTTCTATCTTTCGTTATGAGGCGGAGGCAGGCAATCTCGCTTTCCAATCCTGGATACGATTATACTTCCGCGCCCTCGGAGGATGCTCGGTCGGAATATAAGACGGCGGAATTTATGGAAAATTATTCATTACCCGCGGAAACTCGAACCTGCGAATCCTACAAATACAATTTTTCTCTGCATTCACTCGCAACACTCGACGCTCTAAGTCGATCTAATAATCCACAAGTTTGTCCGCCGACATTTCCCCGAGTCCCCTCGACGACCAATCGTGTTTCGAGTACGTGAGCTTCATCGAATTCGTCAGGGCAGACGACCCCGTCGCCGTCAGGCACTCGAGCCGAGGAGACGACTTTCCCTCTCGAACATCTTCGGAATCACGCACCTCCAGCGGCTGGCCTAGGTAACGAGGTGCTTGTCAGCCGGAGAAAAGTCCCTTTCCCGATCTTCCCCGAGCCTCCTGTCCTTTTGTCGGCCGAGTGCCCACTCGAAACTCCTCCCGTCGCCGCTTCGAGAGCTCGCCTGTTGAAGGGATGGAGGACGTGCCGGCTGGCCACCGGGAAACTGTGGCAAAAGGGTGGAAAAGTGCACAAGAGCAAGAGGGTTGGCCAAGAGATTCCTCACCCCATTTTCTCTTATTTCTATTGCAGGAATCCGAGGAAAGTTTCTTACTCTCGTTAAGATCGTTGACTGGCAATTTGTCGATTATTATGATGCCTACTTGAGGGAAATTGCAGAAAGAGGTAGCGAAGCCGACGAAAGGGCTGACAGAAGGGGGAGACTACGGAAGAGAGCGAGAGACTCTCATATATCCTTGCTCGGCTAGTGACCTCCGACCCTGTCACTCACCCTCCTCCAGCGGGCAGGGCCTCTCTTCCCTCCGGCTCTTTTCTGCCTTCCACCTTCTTCGGCATCCCATTAAATCCGACCCGCCGCCCCCTTCCTGTCCTCAGAGAGCCGCTGCGCTTACGATCACTCCGATAGATGCGCCGGCACGATTCCCCGCGAGCTCGTCCTCCTTCCCCTGCTTCTCTCGCACACACAACGGTGAATAACCGATTAACTGCTCGGCCCACTCCACTCTAAATGCAGCGAGGCTGGCTGGCCGACGAGGAGAAAGCATCGATTGATTCACACCCCCTTGAAGAAGGGGGAAGTTGATGGGAGAAAGTTAGGTAATAAGAGTTTATATTTGTTTCAGGCTCGCAAGGGAGCTCTGGGCCAGCAGAGGGCGATGGGCCTAGTTCGGTGGGTCCACTTGGGCCAGTCGGGCCGTTGGGGACCTTGTCAGGAAGGGGTGCAGCGCCGGCGGTGAGACGAGGCCCCGGACGACCTCGCCTGAGGCCCACTGGGCCCAGTAATCAAGGCTACCGGGCCCCGACTCACGCCCAAGGGAGGAAAGTGCAGCGGCCGCTTCCGGTTCCACTGAGGTCTCATCAGACGATCGCTTCGGTCAGTCAACAGAAATCGATTCAACGCGCGGCAGCGGCCGCTGGATCGTCCAACTCCCCAGGATCCTCGGGGATGAGCTCGGCCTTCCCCGCCGGCAGCGAGTCCAGGCCCTTCGGATTCTACACTCAGCAGCAGCAACAGCAACAGCAGCAGCAGCCGCGCGGTTCATCCTAGCTTGCCGAGCAAGACTTCCTTCGGGCGATCCTCGAGGGAGACTCCGCGAGTCAGGCGGTGTCCTTTGACGATTCGGGGACGAATTGAGGCCAGCGCGCCGCCTCCAGAGACACTGTTCTACTTGCGATTAATGGAAGTTCGCCGACTTAAGAGATACTCCTGTGTACCGCGGCGATTTCAACGCACAGCCCACCTCCCACCCTCTGGCCCCCCTCAATTGTACACTGGCGCGCGTTGCGGTTCCGGGGCGTCGAGTTAGCGAGGGTCTGTTTATCGGGGCTAGTTAGTTAGCAGCACCAATTGTTCACGAGGGCGAGTTCTTTCGGGAGGAAGACGCGCCTTTTGCACGCCGAGTTTAGCTACGCGAAGCGTTTGGATATCGCGTCTCGGGAATGCGATATCTAGCGACAGCTCGTGGTAGTTGGATCGGTCGCAAACCCCCCGATCTTACGCTCACTACGTAGTGCAATGACGACTCTTCGGGAGAGATCATTTTTAGGTCGCCTGCCGCGCCCGGCAGCCGGTTAACCTTAGGGAATAAGTTCCGATGGCAATAGCTGTACTGAAGTACATTCGAGATTCGTGACACACGACACACACACACACCGCGCATGGTCTGGAGGCGACACGGACCGGCTCGCTCTGTTCTAGGTACTTAAGAACTTGGAGGGACTGGCGAATCATGTAAAAAAGAGTCGGGAGTCGTAGCGTAACGCCGAGGATAGGCTGCTCGAGATTGTGTTTCGATCAATTCGGCCCACCATTGCCGGATGCGCGATTCTTGCCAGAACCTGCTTCCCGTGCGCGAGGGACTCGCGGGAGGACGCTCGGCACACTGTGCCACGGAGATTCCTGTAGGACGCAGCTATAGTCGAGAGTGGAAGTCGAGCTGGTGATTCCTTCGGGATTAAGGGGCGGGATTAGCGAGGGGGTTTCCCGCTGGGAACGGAGATAAGGAATTAAACGCATCTCGTTCATTCCCCGTTTTTTGCTCTCTCTCTCTCTCTCTGTCTCTGTCACTCTCTTTCTCTCGTATCCTCCTTTCATCCTCCGCCTCGCCGGACAGCGGACTTGTTAGCCAACTCCGTAGCATCGTTCGTTTGCTGCTGTTCGGCCCAACCGCTATTTTTTAACACGTGTTAACATGGAAGGTCACCGCGCCGATTCGATTTGTAAGAGAATGGTATTTATACTAGCAATAAACCATTTACCTGTACAGCCAATTCACCGGCTTTCCACTTGGAGGTGTTCGTCCTGCCTTTCCAGAAGACTTCCCGTTATTACTCTTTAATTAGACTTTATTATTCTTTAATTAGAACGATCAACAAGGTACGAATATTAACACTGGAAGAAACAGCGCAGAGGATCTTGATTGGAGGCGAGCAAGCTGCGGAGGATTCGGAGGGGCCGCGGCTGCAGGCAATCGACTCGACGCCATAATCGATAAGCCGTTCAATTTAGTATTACTATTATATCGGCGCCGATTGTCGAGCGGGGCCCGCTCGAAAGGGAGCCGAGCGAGAGAGGAGCGGAGGTTGCGCGGTGCACCTGCTCTCAGGTGTACGTCCGCACCTTCCGTCCGCGTGCGTGCAATGCATCTCGCAGCCTCTCGTTTCTCCTCCTTTCTCCTCGCGCGAGCGGACGCCTCTTCTCCCTCGGGGACGCCTTAAAAAGAAGCGAGCAACAATACTCGTAGCGGCGCGTGTTCGATTTAGCCGGGCGAGCGGCCGAGCTGCCGCCAACAAATAACTCTCCTCCAATCTACAGGGTGATTAATTATATTGATCGGTGGCTCATTATGCCCGCAATCCGCCGGGCTCTCGTGTACCAGCCGCGTGTCGCATGCATGGAAACTGCGCACGATCGCCGCGGTTTGTTAATTATTTATTAGTTCGGTTGTCAAGTTAGAAATGGACGTAACGCTCGCACCTGTGTTTGCTATGTTAATCGTAATGTCGACACAGCCGTCGATGATTATTCTTCCATGACGGAATTGATTATTGGGTTAATTTGCCAATCGGCGAATTACACGTGCGTCGCGGTGAATTATTCGTTCGACAGCGGTAAATGAATATCTCTATTGCAAAATGTATGGATTGGTTTCGCTCGGGGAAAGTATATGACGATTTCAATAAAGTAATTAATCAACGCCAACGGGCGATGATGAGAAGCTGTGTAAAGGCTTTAATTCTGATTGGCAAGGTGGTTTCGGTCATGGTGACTCGCAGTTATATCGCGGAAGACGATCAATTAAGATGCCTTTCGTCGAGTGGGTACTTTCTTTCGAAATTATAATAACTGTCGGATTAATTATATAATGAACGTCGCGAGCGATATCCTCGTGACAGGATCGGCCGAGTTACGTAGAGCAGTGGCGACTTCGAGCTCGACGGTGTTACGTAAAAGAAGTCTGCCCGACACTGCCATTCTCATGGAAATTGAACGATTTCCATTACAAAATCGGGGAAATATTGTTTATACAATATAATAGCTTCGCATTGATTAATTTCATGGAATATCTGTCATTGTACAGCAGCGTCGGGACTCGAGCAATTTCCATGCGAAAACCATGGAAATTCGCGCAAGCCCACACGAAAACAATCTCTCACTGTGTCAGTGAGAGATGGCATAACATCCGCGCGCGGTATTAAAGGACGCGCGGCCCTCGTAAAGCGGCGCAGCCAGACGGTGGGAAAAAAATCTGTGTCAAACGGGCGGTGGTAGCAGAGGCACAATTTAACGATCCCGTAAATTAAAAGCGTGACGAATAGAAACGGGCTCATTCATATGCATGAATACATGCAAACACGGACACGGACAGGAGATATAACGCGCGGCCTCTAATTAGCCGGGCTGCAATCCGTAGACTCGCGGCGAGAATCCGCGTGTCGGTGGGAAATATCTCCGCGGGCAGCCTGCCGGGAATTATTCAGGAGACCTTCGCGCCGAAATAGCGCGAAATGAGAAACAAGTCCGTTTGAAACACGTTTCCCCCCCTCGATTGGCTTTCCAGACTGAGTATGTGTGTGCCGGGTGGGTACTGCGAGGAGGTATTGTGCACCGGTCACGTTTCAATTAGACGCCGTGGTGGAGAGGTTGATAAAGGAATCCGTCTCTTATCCGAGGGAGGCGAAACGAAGAACCCGAGGGAGCAGCTTTGGAGATTGAAACCACTGACAACAGCAGCATACTGCTGGAAATAATAAGAAGCTTATTACGAGCGCAGCGGAGAAAGCTGGGTAATTCAGAAAGCAGATAGAGGACAAGTGGTCTTAAACACTGTAAAGTATACGATCTTAAGACAAAATTTGACATATTCAATTTGAAAATCAAAACAACATACTTTTATCGAATTAAAACAATTTTAATTACAATGTAATTAAAAGGCATATTAAAATGCAACTTTCTACTTCCCCTCTTACCATCGCGTATTCCCATCTCAAACATCCTGACACTTTATCGACATCGTGTTACAAATTAGCTTTGCGCCCTCGAAAACTTGCTCGATTCGCGCTCGCTTTGATATCGCAAGGACAAATAAAGATTTCGGACGCGGCCGCGTTACTCTCTCTGTTCCACGAAGGCGCCCTTCCGCCATATGCTCGATATCTATCTTTGCGGGCCTATATATACGCGCTTATTTATTTCCCTTCGTCTCATTGACTCGCTTTGATCTCGGCGAGCAGACCCGCCGCGCCGCGCGAGACGATAATTCGGCGGCGCTCGAGAGTCGGTGCTCTACTTCGCCGCATTATCGCCACTCGAGAGTACGCGCCTCGAATGCTTCCAAGTTTGATGAACTCTGTAAAAATATATATAAGACGAATTCAGAACATAAAGCTTATCATAAACACAAGAAAAATGCCACTTACCTCAGGAGTCTAATTCTGAAGAATATTCCCAAAAAAACGTGTTATAATCAATAAATTACACTTAATCCTCGGGGAAGTGTTGATTGTCTTCGCAAGTGTCGACTCGAAGAAGGCAGACGGACAAAGTTCCTGCTGTCGTTTGTAGAATGGTCTGCGAAGTCAGTGGAGCATGGGTCGACTCGTGCGTCGAGGATGGTCCGAGCGGCAATTACGGCCGCGGCAGGGCGCACGAAAATTAAAGCTTTTGTTTCGTGCGAGGGAAGGAAGGAGCGAGAGCGTAGACGGGCCACGAAATTAGCCGAGTGGAAACGGTACACCTAGCGAGACAGAGGAAGTCGTGCCGTGCGAGATATCGACCCGCATAGCTACGCCCCGACTCCAAAGTCCTTCGGGATTATTTGCATTTATATTGTGCCCAGTAAGCAGCACGTGCGAGCACCATGCAATTCCACCCTAACGGTCGCCATCACCACTCGCTCACTCCGTGCCAGCGTGTGCGTGTCTGTGAAACAATAATTTTAACACTCTCGGTGTAGGTTAATTAGTCGCTGTTTTGATTCCGTGGGTTAATCTAGCTTATCGACTTAACCTCCAATTTGTAATTCACTGATTTCCTGTTAACCTAACAATTAACAGGCTTCCTGCTGTTTACTTTGCTCCTGACTGACGTCCTAACCTCGAAGTTGTTAACTTCGAGAGTTTACACAGTGATTGTCGAAAAAGGTATCGAAGGCTAGAAAGAGCGAGGTGAACCGTTCGAGACATAGACTTTAATTATCCGGCGTAGCCGTGTTCTAATTGGGTGGAGTTGAGCCGGTGCCGGCTAGAAACGAGCAACTGCACTGGCCAAGGGTTCACACCTGTTGATTCAGTAGGACCATTTCCCGTCCCCGAACCAACTGAATAGCATTTCAGCGCGTCCCACTACCAGCTGCCCTAGTCGCTCAAGGTGTCCTAGAACCGAGAGCGCGCCAGTAGTCCATTTGAATTTATTATATCCACTCGAAACAGATGAACACTTTACCATCTTGCGGGTTCCGTCGAGTCGCCGTCTAGACGATAATTTTAATTAGACGGGATTGTTACAGGTTTAATGAAAAGTCGGGAGCTCCTAATGAAACTTGGAGAAACCCTTACATTGTCGCCAGAATCATCAGGCGATTAATAATCAATTAATCGATCGCGAATCCAATTAGTGATTCAACGATTCCCTTAATTAACGCAATCTTAACGGAAATCTGTGAATGGCTCTGGAGCGCGCCAAGTCAAGGTGTGTTTTCCTGGTGAAAAGGTTGCTTCGAGAAACCCTGTAGATTGGCGCCAGAAGCATCGGGCGATTAGTTATCAATTAATCGATCGTGAATCTAATTACTGTTTCAACAATTCCCTCAATTAATGTAATCTTGGACGGAAATCGGTTAATGGCTCTCGAGCGCGCCAAGTCAAGGTGGGTTTTCCTGGCGAAAAGGTTGCTTCGAGAAACCCTGTACATTGACGCCAGAAAGATCGGGCGATTAGTAGTCAATGAATCGCTTGCAAATCAAATGACTGTTTTAATAATTCCCTCAATTAGCGCAACCTTCCCCGGATATCGGTGAATGGCTCTGGAGCGCGCCAACTCAAGGTGTTTTCCTGGCGGAAAGGTTGCTTTCTGCGAGGTCGGAAAGGCGGCTCGCCGGTGGATTTGGCATTGACCTTGGCGACGGAACTCGTTCTTGATTCTCGGATGCGCACCTGTCAAGGGAGCGAGCATGACTGTCACTTCGCAGCGACGTGTCCACTCTCATCGATCATTTTCTCCTTGTCCTGTTAATTAACCAATTACGCAACCGGCCGACTTCCCGCCCATTTCCTCGGGCGATTTCGCCCGGCGCTAAGTTCGTCCCTGCAAAAGTGGGGTTACGAACCCACGCCGAGCGAGCGTCGCTCAAACTATTTCGCTAGGAAGCGAACGTGTGAAGTATTCTCGAGTTAATACCGGCGGTATTTCAGGCACGTGTCGCCGCCACTCGAAATCGCCGATCCACCGTGTGAACAATTGCGAGGCGAGCGGGAAATTCGTGGAAGAGGCGTCCTAAGAAAGTAGCCTATCGCTGCCCACGATAAAGTGGGGCGACATTCAAACACCTTGCATGTCGTCCAATCAGGGATTAGAACGAGTCCCGTTTCGTTTCTTTCGCGGGAGAAACTTTGTCTCCACTTTTACTTACCCTTTAACTTTATAACTAACTCGCGCTTAATTCTCACGTAACAAAGTGGCACGAATTCATTTATTCAGAAATAAGCGCATTTTGTGCAAATCCGAACCAACGATATTTTGCATAGGAGATATTTGAGTGGCGACTTAGACTAGCGCGTATGTAATTGTCGCCGGATAGGTTAGGATGACCCCTGGCGTTGCCGGTTGCGGCCAGCACGTTAAACCTGTTCTCCTCGCCTTCCTCTAACTGTTGTTGAAACCCCACGAACTTAGGGTACCCGGCGAAATCTCGTTTGCTTTGGCATATGCGCGCCTGTGTGCGTTTACTGCAGGTATTATACGCGAGTTTGCGGTTCTAACGGCTCGTTCGAGAGGATTCGTAAGTAGCCGGTTCGACGTGCGGACAGTTACTTCGAGGAACATTCGGCCACTGCTCGTGCTTAGCCGAGTGGAGAAAATTAACGTTTATAATTAGTCATTTGCTAAATTTCAGATTTGGAGTACAACTTGCAGAATCTTTAAATTCAATTCTGCCGGATTTACTGTAAGGTTCGCTGCTTCGAATTACTTTTAGCACTTGTAATTTCGAATTTGTCAAATTTCATAAATATATTTCAGTGACAAAGACAGAAAATAGAAATAATACAAGAATTCTCTTAAAGTAAAAGGACAAAAGAAAGGAAAATGATTGCAATACTTACGATTGAATGTTAAAATCAACCAGCCAATCCTCGCTGGTACGACCAAGTGAAATAAATAGGTCTATCCTGTCGAAAGATAAATATTTCGTGGTGGGTACTACGTCTAAGGACACTGGTACGACTCGGCAGTGGCTGGTAGCCGGCGAAGGTGGCGGCGAGGAGGCGAGGCACCGAGCGTACTTCCTGCGGCTTGACCGGAAGTCGCGAGTCAGAGCCACGGCTCTCTACGTACAGGGCGTTACGCTTCCTTAACGCGTATCTACACCGTCTCGCTGCCCAGTTTCCTCGGAGAAAGAAGGAAGGGGAGAGGACACTCGGTAGTAGCACATATACCTACGTGTATCTGGAGCTGCACACGAGAAAGGCCCCTCGACCGATGCTCCCTCGAAAAACCTTCCGTCAAGGACACTCGCGCTCAACACCAGTTACGACTAGTATTGTTCATCCGCCACTGTTAAAGCACGCGCGCATTCGTTAGTGGTATTTGGTGGCGGAGATACTTTTCTTGAAATTTTGTTATATTAATCTTTAGACGGTATTTTTATCTTACACTTGGTAGAGCTTTATGTAATTTATCGAACTATTGTTCTATGTGCAACTGAACTAGTTGTGGGAAACAGGAATATTAGATGCATTAGTAGTAGGATTCATTTTCTTTTAAGGTAGTTGGTAAAGAAAATCACTTTTCTCAAGATTTTAACTACTGACCAAATTTTATTGGACTTGGAACCATAGTGTTTCCGAGCTAATAGATTTTCAAATGAGCAATTTTTATACGTGCGACATAGCCAAAGCCTCTCAAAACAAACATCTAAAAGAATATAGAAAACTCGTTTCTGCAACAAACTGCCTTCGTGGTTTTAAAAATTAAGAATCCTCTGCTTGGATTAACTCAAAAGATTTCCCTTAACCCGAATGAAGACGACAAGCTCTCGGAGATGAGAACTAGGTCGAATTTGGTTGAATCAGGCTCCAACTCCACCTCGATCTTCCATCCTGGCGGCGAGTGGCTCGTTAACGTTAACTCGTTACTTTACTACGCGCATGAATATAGAACGAAGGGGAATGCCACGAAGGTGGCTTCAACCGTGCATCCGGATGATATAAATGGGAACTCGAGCTTCCTTGGTATCCGCTGTTAAAGTTCGCCTCGCTCCGACGTCGTCCGAGGCCTCAACCCTTCGATCCAACCTGTTTACACCGCACGCGTGACATTAGCAGGTTCGCCACGTGGTTCATTCATCGCCGCAACTCCACTGGTCTCCGAAGGCCTAGAGGACCAGCGATTTCACCTCCTTCCCAGAAAGCGCGCGCAGGACACAGGGTGTGCGCATTCCCATGACAGGAAGCCTGAAATTAGGTTTCCTGCCGAGTGCACGAACCGAAAGGTAATTTCTGTTCCGAGCGACCAACTCCAGCCTCGCCGAGGAATTATTCTTCCTTATCACATTATACCTCCAGCAGGGCGAGTTATTCGAGAGGAGATTAAGCCGAGAGAGGTTTTCATTGGAGCCGAACTGAGGAAGTCCTGGCGCCAGGCGATAACCACTCGAATCAACGTCATCCTCGGAGTACTCGGCGCCCCGGATCGAACAATCGTGAATGAAGCCTGCGAAATCAGCAGTTTTAATGGCCGGTTACACCGCGCCGGTGTATCAAGCTTCTACCGAGGGTAACAACAAACTTGCAAATTGCACCGGGCGATACCGGCGCCCGGGTATAATTAAGGAATCCTGGCCCGCGAGGATCGCGATCTAAATAAGCGATTAGTCGAGCAGACCTCGTGGCGCGCGCTCATTAGCGCTCCATCGGCGGAAGATACAAATTTGAAATATACGGATTCCCGGTATATATCCGCGGCCGATTCCCATCGACTTAACGATCTGGTTTAATGACGGCGCGCGAGAGCCACTGGCCCTGCCCGTTTTCGGCCAACGAGCGACTCGGCCCCGATTTTATCGTCACATCCTCTGCGCTTCTCTCTTTCCTGCTTCCTGGCCACCGGCCCTTTCGGCACCAGCTCTCGCCTTCTTTGCATTGGTTACGCGAATTACCGATCGCCCGAGCCCGTAACTCGATAATTGTCATTGGAGAGCATGGGGGATTGTGATGAGTACTTTGGGATAATCATCCCTCGGCTGGCTTTCTCTTCTTTGCATGGTGAGCAATTATGTCGTCATGGACAATATTTATATTAATTTTTTTTGTAGTTTGAGCTTTTGAATATTTGGTATTTTGAGACCAAAGGACAGTAGGACAATTTATTAATTTATTAATTTCAATTTTATTAATTTCACCGAGAATATTGATTACTTTGGGGCTTTTCTATTACTTTGTATAGTTTGATGTTTAGATGGTTGGCATTTGGACCCTAAAGTACAATAGGACAATTAATTAAGAATTTTATCCAGAATATTCATTACTTTGAGATCACATTCACGAAAATTGAACTAGCTGAATGGGTTTCTCTTCAGTCCCGAATGTCAAACCTTCTCAAAGGTCCTACTCTACTGCTTTTCCCATTCATAAATTCTACACTTTAAAATTAAAGTTTCTTTTCCACAGCCAATCATCTCACGGCAAGAAAAATTCTGCCAATAAGTAATTGGCTCTAAACTGTTTCGGACCTCCAAGACGCATTCCCCGCCGCTGATGGAATTAACGACGCTCGATGATGCCGGCGAGACGCGAGGGGTGGAGGAGAGTTTCTCTGGACAGATGGAAAGAATGCGCCTGTCGACGGGATACCACCAGTGAAGCGAGGAGAGTATCGGCGTTACGCTACTCGGCGTTCTCTCTACCTGCCAGGTTCTCCTCCTTCTCCGAGGAAAAGCAAAGGAGGCCAGCAGAGACGATCGCGCTCGCGCGCGCGCGAGCAGCAGGAGCAGCAGCAGCAACAGCAGCAGCTGTGGCTTCACCGCAACATCTGGCGGCATCCGATACTTATTCGGCAGTGCCACGCGCCACTTCCACTTCTTCTTTCCGCCTCTCGCCTTTCTTTCTCATTCTCTCGCCCTGCCCCCGTCGCCCCCTTTCTCTCGGGGCCCCGCGCGTCTTGGGCCTCGGGCCCACGGCTTTTCCAAGGCTCCGAGTTTTTCCGACGACAAAGAGGAGTTGGATACGAAAATCGGCGGAGGTGCGGCTTCCTTGGATTTCACTTGATTGTCCAAATCCTTTTTCGAAGATTTGAATGTCAGGACTACTTGGGGATTCGGGGACGAGGCTTCTGACCAGCGGGGTGGATGGTGGGGGGAACTGTTTATGTGAAAAAGGCGAGGAAGCTGCGCGATAGATTTATCATGTGTGCACCGCTTTCATTGCCTTGTGAAAGTGGTGCTTTGCGGTGGTTTATGTCCCTTAACGCGGCCAGGGTACACGCGATCTCACTAGCGTCCTTCAGTTACTGGAGCGTACGCACTTTATTTGCCTAACCGACGACTGACAATTCAAACAAACGATTGGCAGGTTTGTTTCCCTTTCGTGGATCGGCTGTGGAGTTCGATGGAAGCTGCATGAGGCGGAGTGAAGTAGTCATTGGCAATCAAACACTCGGATTTATACTGAAAATAGTCCTACTGCGAGTGGAGATAATTAGAATCGTGAGTTATCTTCCATTTGTATATCGAATTTTTATTAAAATGTATGATTTCTTTGAATTTTATTGAATTTCACGAAAAATCATGAATTTTTACCAAAATGTATAAGTTTTTTGAATTTTATTAAATTTCTACTAAAAGCGATGTAAATCAAACCATCAAATTCGCCGCAAACACTCCAACTACAATCCAAACTAATTCCACTTCTCACTTACCCCCAATTCCTACACAAACCTGCTCCAATGCCAACCCAATCAATCAACAATTCCACTAAAACCCAAAACAACCCCCATTCAAAACATCTTCCCTCCATCACAACTCCAATCATCGAAAACCAAAGAAACTCCCCCCAACCCCCCATACAAACTCCAAATTACAGGTGGTTAAGACTCCACCGTGTCCGGTTAACGAACCCGCACGCGGTGCACTCGCGACCATTGAGAACGCCACGAGTGGGGGGGTGCGGGGCAATTACGCCCGGGTTTCCTAGAGCCGTGCTCTTGTCCGATGAAGAGTGCGAGCGGAGTGCGGCGCTTGAAAGAAGTGGACGCGCGGCGGCGGGGCAGGGTGGCGGCAGGGTGCTGCGAACCGAGGAGAATGAGATGGGAAGGAAGTGGCGGAGGCCTCGAAAGCGAATATCCTTCCTGTACGGCGTGCACGAGGAGAGGAGACCGGCACGCGGGCAAAGAGGCAGCTGCTCGGATTTGAGCACGTGCTAGGAGGACGGTGCCGCGCGCGCGCGCGGGCCACAGTGGCGAGGGCGATCGGCTTCCACGGCTCGGTGTAGATAGTGCGCCGAGGTTGTAGGTTGGTGGGTTGATAGGTAGCTAGGTAGAGGTGCTCGAGCACCGACTAGGAGTAAGTGAATACCAGGTATACATCCGACCCTTCCTTCCGCTCGTCTTTGACTGCCTTTCGGTTCATGCATATCGTCGATACCTTCCATTCAAGCTTAGTCTCCGCCAGGTCTCTCTTGCGCTCTGTATCCTCCTCACCTGTCCAAATCCCCCCCCGCCCCCCCTTTCCGGGAGTCTGTGCTAATCCTTCTCGGTTTGATGGGAGAAAGCTGGACGGAGGAAATCGGAGGAATGAGACACTGGTGACCGATATTTTTTATTAGACTGGCGTTCAATGATTATTGGCGAGGAATCATTTTTGAGGAATGTGTCTTTGGTGAGTCACTTGACTTTTAATCATCTCCTTCAGGCTTGAGTTGCAATTATTTCCATTATTATTTCCAATTATTTATTCGATTCTTTAAATAAATTTCGATGCGTCGAAAAACTCGGTAACTGTTCTTTTATATTCAAATTAATGAACACTGTATAATTATTACATTTTCAATGGTCCACATTCAGCATTAGCGATTCTAAGCCAAGTGAATCACCCTGAACATAAGACACTGCTGACCGATATTTCGACTTGAGTTTGACTGGAATGATTTCTGTTCCACGTGTACCTCGAAGTAGAGTACGCAGACTCGGGCACGCATGCGTGTCTCCCTTCGCCGAGTTATTCTCCCCCCGTCCTCCAGCTCGTACGTTCCCTGCGAGTCGGCGCAATCTACCGATCTCTCGATATCGTTTAACCTGCCTTCTAAATAATCGAGGAGCCTCTTAAGCCGATTCCATCAATCCCCCCTCCCTCCTCTCTCAAAAGCAAGCCTCTCGCTAATCCAGAGGCTCCCGTGGCCCGCGCAATCGGCCGAGAGATCGGCGCGCACACATGCACCCAGTGTCCCTAGGAAATTGCGAGGCGTATTGATCTCGGGCGGAGCCGATAATCGCGCGACACCTGTTACGACACAACACTTACTTAATTGGAGGCCACAGCTGCCCACGACCGGCCAATCACGGCCGGCAGAGAGTTCGCCGGTGAATTCCTCCGACGGCGACAACCCTCCCGAGCACCTGTTCCCCGGGCGCACGCGGCGCGCGAGCCCGCCGAGGAGGATCCTTGACCAGGATTTCTGGCTGAGGGAGAAAGTCGCCTGCGCGCTGTGATTGCGGCCTCTCCTGATTTACACCGGCGGGACCGCGCCGAGCCGATGTCCTGCTGCATGGAGCCGAGATTGTACTGGGGGTTTCATTTCGCTTTGGTTGTATGAGTTTGTTTTTTTCCCTCTTTTTTTCCTTTTGTGATTAGAGAATTCTGGATTGAGTTGTCGGTTGTTTGTATTGATTATATTTGTATAATAGGAGGGGTGATTTGGAATTGTTTGCCTTTGAGTTCTCTGTGTTTTATTTTTAATGAAATTGAGTTTGGGTGCAAATTTCGGGAATTACTGGGCAAAAGTTATTCTCTAATCATTTTCATTTGAATTCTCAAGGTTTAACTATTCCTAAATTTAAATTTGGATGAAAATACCTGCTATTCATGATCAAAGGTAGTTCTGGAATCCTTTCCCTTTGAATTCTCAAGGTTTACTTTTTCATAAAATTGAATTTGAGTGAAAATATCTGTCATTTCTGAATTCCGAGTGTTTAATTTTTAATAAAATGAATTCCTAGTCCTTAAACTCTCAGGGTCGAACCTAACTAAAAATAATCTTCACCTCCGACATTTCTACATTTAAATCAGTACTAATCGACGACGATAAAGCCCAAAGTGAATGGGCCTGTACGCAGTACTGGCGTCGCCCTGGAATCAAGCTTATCTTGATTACGCTGGCCGGGGCAATAAGTACTTGCGCACTCCTGGGAGGCGACGCGACACCGAGCGGCAAAGGCTGCTCGGCCGAGTGACAGCTGGCCCAGTGGGCCCGACGAGTATCCATCGAGGTTCGAGGGAGAAAATTCCTCGGATTTCGCGGCGTCGAGCGCGAAGCGGAGAAAGAGAGAATGCACGCGCGTGATCGGTCAGTGCATAAAGCCGATGCTCGCGCGTTACACCTGTCGACGGCGGGCAGGGAGATCGAGGAGGATCCTCGCCGAATTCTGGAGCCGGCAACTGTCGAGTGTCGCAGCGGCATTCCCAGGCGGCGATCGGCGATCGGCGATCAGCTCTCCGTTTGAGTGGAATCTGGCGGAATCGAGTGGTGCCACGCGCTCCGAGCAGACCGCGAGGAGGAGCCAGGAGGGGCCAGGAGGGACCTGAGGCCCAGCGGCGTCGGCTGTCGCCGAAACTCGAGACGAGAACCGCATGGACTCTCGTCGATGACTACTAACTAGCGATCCGCTAACGAAACCCACGCTTCCTCGGCCCCGAGAAAGCCGAGCTTCCGCTAGCTTCCCGAGGAGAGGAGAGCGGGCGCGTATGCCCGCTCGGAGGAAAAAACGTGGAGAAAGAAGCGGCAGATGGCCCGCCGCGCGTCTTCACGGATGCTGAGTTTACGCATTGGCAGATGCTCGCGCGGCGACTTGCCGGGAGGATAGATTGGAGATAGACTTTCCTTTTCTATGATATCCGCTAATCTTTAGTGGGTCTGTTGCTTGGCTGGAATCGCTCGGCCGTTGGGATCATTAGGGGTTCTGGGTAGACGATAATTAGGGGCCTTAATTTATACTTCAAAAATTTAATTATTTTTTTAGAGTTTCCATTCTATTTTATTAAAATTCGATATATTGTTGTGTTGGAACTTCGATTTTTTGACCTTTGGGTTTTGGGACTTCGATTCTTTGATCTTTGGGGGTTGGGACTTCGACTCTTTGACCCTTGGGTTTTGGGACTTCGATTATTTGACCCTTGGGTTTTGGGACTTCGACTCTCTGACCCTTGGGTTTTCGAATTTCAATTCTATGACCCATGGATTTTCAAATTTCGATTCTATGACCCATTGGTCTTCAAAGGTTCTTTGGTTGCATAAAACCCACCAGTGTTAATTGTTTTAATCAACCACAACTATCCCAAAAATGGAACCTTCGGATCGCTTCCACCGTTATTCCTCTATCGCATATTACAAGAAATAAAACAAACAATTTTATTAAAAAAACCGAAAGAATCGTCGCGAAGTGGGCCAGTGTGGCGTCTCTCCAGAGGGTAGGCCCGACACACATACGTCCACGCAGGCCGCGGAGCAACAGATGGCAGCGACCTTGCGGATGCTGCGTGTCCCGTCTCGGCTTTTCTTTGTCAGCGGCACGTGCCACACTTCCTATGCCGATCGAGTGTTCCGCCGCGGCGACCATATTGAGCACTCCTCGCCGTAAGCCTGCTGTATCTGGTGTCTCGGCTTTCCTTGGTGCGTCAAAAGATTTTTCCTTCCTCCGAGAAAAAAGCCCCGGCCATCTGCCGCCCCGTGAAATCTCCGCCCGTGCCTACCTGCGACCCACGTAGCACCACGAATCCGCTTCCTTTTGGCGCGCGCTACGCTTAATGGGAAAGCAATTGCATCTGGATGGAGGTTGAATTGGGCAGGGAAATCGGGACGAGGACCCAGGTACCACGAGAAGATTCTCCGGTGAATGGAAGGCACGCTATTCGATTCTCGTTAATTCCAAATCTGCCAACTGCTCAGTGTTTGTGTTGAAATTTGTTTTGCAGGACGAAGAGACATTTTTCAATCTATTGGTAATAATTAACCTGATGAAGGAATTGTATTGATAATTGACGTTGCGAGGAATTCAAAATATTGAAAAAACTATTTTGTATTAATAATTTCTATACAAATACTTTTCGCTTCTGGAACAAGTTCTCTGATTTTCTATTACTTCCTATAATGAAATTCCCTTTGACATTCAATTGTTTTTCAGACCCCCACTTTTAATAAAAACTCCTCCAATCACAAATATACATTCGCATGTAAATCAGCGATGACAATCGCCGCAGTAATTGCACACGCGATATCGTTCTCCGGTCTCCTATTAACATATCTCTCCACGTTGACACTCATCGTCATTTCTCGATTTCCGCGATCGCGCCGATCAATCGATTCCAGCTCCCGGTCTCGCGTTACATCCGCTCGAGTTTACGCGGCCCCGGCAAACATCCGAGGACGGAAAGCGCCGCCGCGGCACGTGACCGTCGTCTCAGATTTTCTTCCATTCATTCGCCAGTGTATTACGAGTGTCAATTATCTGTACAGGACGAGTCATTTGCCTTTTAATCATGCCCCCTCACACTCGAGTTCTAATTAATTCCATTATTGGTGGAATTTTATATAAATAAATTTCAGTGCATGGATAAGACTCGACAAAGACTCCGTTATATTAAAATTATTGAATACTGTATTATTATTACATTTTTAACAGCCTATATCCATCATTAGTGATTCAAAGCCAAGTGAATCACCCTGTACAGTCTCCACCAAAACCCCAATAAACAATTCCACCTCATTGACTTCCTATTAATCAATCGATTATATATATCAATCGATTACTCTCTCTCCACTCTAGAAGCGTCCGAAGTAGAGTTTGTCGCTACCTACCAAAGAAGCCCGCAGACTTGTTTGAAGACGCAGCTCGCTCACCCGGCAGCTTATCCTATCCTGCCGCAAACACTCTTATCTCCGGCAATTTCGCCGACGAGAGCCGGCGCATATTTATCTGGATCACGTCGGACTCCGGCAAATGACAGTACCCGGTAATACCTAAGTACCTTGTCCCCTCTCCTCCAGTCTCCAAGAGATAGTCTATCAGTGTGGGCTCTGGAATCGAGGAGCAACGAGGAGAGGCCGACAGTCCTGGCTATTGTCAGGGCGTGCGGGCGCGTGTCCTTGCTATCTCCAGGCTCCCCCTGCTTCTAGTGTAAGTATACGCGTGTACGCGTAGACGGCGAGAGTGTGCTCTGGTCGGTAGGAGAGCAGCCGGACAAATTTGAAGAGGAGACGGCAATCGGCAGATAAGCCGATTGCCGGGGCTCGTGCCAGCAGGCTTCCTTATCGCGGCCCTGCACTTATGCCCTGCCGATCAAGGACGCCGTCGCCCGACAGAGGCGGAGCATCGTTTCCCTTCGGAGCAGAACTTGTGGCTAGGATCTGCTCGTAAATTTCATCTATGGAATGATCTTGGTTCGGCCCACTGGGTCGACTTACTCAAACGATTTTCGGGGTTCGGTTGCGTTTGAAGAAATTTTGGGTGGTTGAGAAATTCGTTCTGGGATTATTAAAGTTCTGCCGCTTGTGAGGGATATTTTCGGCGTTGATTTACTCGATTTTCAATCACCTTTGTATGGTATACTTTTCCCCACGCGAGATAATTAGAAATTCATATTCAGTCATTTTAATTATAAATGAGTGTTTGAACTTCCACTAAATTTTATAAATTTAATATAGCTTTCAATACAACATAACAAATCCTGTACAGGAAATAAAAAAGAAAATCTAAATGATTGGAGTTTCTGGTTCGCAAACTTGTTCATTGAACCATAAACCACAAAGTCAGTACATACATACATACCTGTCTAAAATTCAAGCAAGAAGGTACGCGAAGGTACCCTTTAAAGTCAGAGGATTTCAGGAGTCTCGGGGGGCAAGCGGTTTTCTCCAGGAACTGCTGACTAACTAAGAAAAAGGTAGAGGGGAGGGGGTCGAAGAATGGGGCGCCCGGTGAGATTGTTGTATCAGTGCCATAGGAGGGTGGTTGCAGGTCGGTGTCTGGATGCCCATCGCTTCCCCGACGTCAGGGGGTTGCAAGGGTCCGCCAGGGGGAGGGTGCTAGGTGGCGCAGGTCGAAGGGGAAGAAAGCCGGCGAAGAAGGGGGCAGATGGTACGGCGCGTCTTCCTCGCAGCCAAGTGGCAGCGGGCACGCGCCAACATCGGGGCTGAACATCTGCCGCTGCTTCCCAGGACTACAAGAGAACCACCGACCGTCGCACACAGACCTATACACGTCTTCGAGAAGCACAGCCACTGGCTGGGGCCCAGGCCAGTTTCTTATTTCGTATCTTTCCTGGTCCCAACCACCGCCTGCCCCCCTCCCCCCTCCGCGTCGATACTTGTTCCTCCTCATCTGCTTCCCCACCGCTCCTTAAAACCCGGCACGCGCCGCTTTTCCTTCCCCTTAGCGATCCCCGATTCCTTTCCGCAGATGCCCTGGATTATGCCCCCCGGCTCCCCCCCCCCCGTCTTGGCAATCGGCCGCCAGATTAACCGGCAACCTGGAGGGAAGTGTGCGCGCCGCGATTTTCGGTAGAGTCGTTTTCACAGGTGTCGCGCGTACCAGGGGCCCCGAAATCTTTGGGCCCAACGATCTTCACGTACTGTGCGGAACTGCGAGGAATCTGCTAGTTATGTCTAGAGATATATAGTTGTTTTAGTATGGAGAGTTGCTAGTTGGGATGAATTCCAATTGTCCACGGACATTAACTTTTTCTTTGGATCCAGGAAGGATCACATGTCCCGAGGAACACGTGCGAGGACAAGGGCCCTGGCGATGCCAAAGGAAAAGAGGCTGCTTTTTCTCCGGAGGAGGAGAGCGCCGCATTGAATGTCCCGCGATTCCGAATGGCCGACGGGGGCCCCCGGCTTTCGGGGACGAGATCATACAGATCATTGTGCCCGTCGGAGGTGGCACAATGGGAGCACGTCGCGCATGACGGGGCTAAGATCGCGACGGATTTCCTCGGGACAAAGAATCACCTAGCGGTAATACCGCCGGTGATAGAAGAAGGAGGACGCGGGGCCCGAAGGGAAGAAGCGCGCACGTGGCATCGGGCCCGAAAGTCGAAGGAGGGTGGCACAAGTAACCGCTCGGATAAAAGCTCTCCTCGCGAGGAATCCATCTGCCGGCGCTCGAGGAGACGTAAACAGCCCCGAAGAATAGTCTTCGCCCTCGCACTCCGCTGCACTCGAGATCTCGCCGGTTCTTTGCGTCCTGGGTTCGCCGGATTTATCGGCGTATCGGCGCGTGACGTATCTCGTCGACAGGACCTGCCCGTGCATTTTGTGGACGGGGAGGTTTTCGTCAGCGTTTTCTTCGAGTTGCGAATTGCTAGGACGCATTAATGATTCGTGGGGATGGAGGGGGTGCGGGGTGTCGCTTTGGGCTGGAAGGAACTGATTGGTGACAGGAGGTTCGATCGATCGATTATTCCCGGCAATTGAATCCCTAAGAGGACGGACGCCCCGCCGATTTCAATCGGCTCTCGTCGCGTAAACGCAATATGCCGGGAGGAAGTTCAATCGGAAATCCAAGTTCCTCGGGCGCAGTTTGCATCTGGCGCGATCGCCGCCGCGAAGACCTTCTCCCTGGAAGCCGCACACTCGATCTCTTTTCAGCACTCGGCCCCCTCGTTTTTTCGGCCATATGGGCTTCCGAGAAAAAAATCAGTGCTGCTTGTGCTTCCTTGAAGAGATTCGTTTGCATTAGTAAAATATCGATCTTTAAGTATACATTTATACTTATAATAATTCAATTTACAATTTAATATATATAATTTATAAGTATAAATTTGTACCTAATATGAATAAATATACAATTTAATATAGAATTTTAAACATATAATTTATACTTTTATAGTGGACTGAAATGTATACTGTGAATTTATAAGTATATTAAAATGATACTTGTTATATTATAACCCCAAGCGAAGGTTGAAACAATTCCCGCCACGATTAACAATCGTGTCAAAGTCAGCAGAACCACTCGCAACCTGCGATACTCAATCCAACCTCACTTTCACACAGCCGTGATACCCGTCTCCACCCGACCCCGAACAAATTAGCAGTGCGAGCAGCAACCCAAGAGCGCGCGGCCAAGATCGCAATTAATCGCCGGCCTAATGAAGCGATTACGTTAGCCGGCGCGGCGTTAATAGCAGCCTGGAACAATTGCTGCGTTGGCTAGACGAGGGCTTCATTACGCGGGGAAACTCGTTCCGCGAGACGGCCGCGCGGCCAAATATGGCGAGAAACCCACGCGGCCGCCCCGCGCGCCACCAATGCACCGCGGCCGCGGCCGCACGCGCAACTCTCGGGTTAGGATTGGCTGGAATGATGACATTCGAATCGCGGCATTGCACGCTGCTGAGTGGCGCGCCGGATTGCGCAGGAAGGATGCTGCCCACGCGCCTAGAGTCTTACTGTTCTGACTTCCTGCACTATCCATTATCGCGCATTGTCGATGGTGGTCTCGTGATGTAACGAGGTTTCTATTAATACCTGTGGGATGAGAGCGCCCGGTGGGAGGCGGCGAAAGTCCATTGAGGGTTGAGGAGAGTTGGCATTCTGGGTAGAATGGTTGTTTTAAGGTTAGAATCGTGGAAATATGATGAATTCGAACGAATTTGGAAAAGTCGAAAAAATCGAAAAAATGAGAAGGGGTACCCCTAGAAAAAAATTTATTTTTTGACATTTTTCCAATTGACCGGAATCCTCGAGAATTCAACAATTTTATCTCTGAAATTGTCAATCCGCACAGAATTAATGATCCAAAACCCAACCATCGTGAAATTTCAACACTTTTCTTCGAAAAAAACAAAAAAAAATATTAAATACCAAATTAACCGAACCATTTCTATTTTGAATCATCAACAATCTACATATGCGGGAGAGAAAGACAAAGAGCAAGAGCGAGAGTCGGAGGTCCTAGTGCAGGTTGGAAGCTGCTCGTGGGTCTCACGGTGCATAACCCCAGAATGCAGCCAGTGTATCCTGGCGAATATTATACGATGCAGCCGGCCCGTCACGTTGTCGGCAGGTACACCGGCGTGCCAGGCCATTTACTTTACGGGAGGTTAGGTACTCTCTCACGACAAAAGCATGTTTGGAGTTTCGACTGGCAGGCCGGTGGCTGGGCCAGATGCACTCTGCGCCGCTCGCCGCTCGCCGCTCTCCGAGGACCTTGCATTCTCTACAATGCACTGCGCACGGAGAATTGGAGAATTCGTGGAAAAGAAAGAAAGAGGAGCCGAGTGGGGAAAGGGGAGAATGAAAGTTAGAGGGAGTCAAAGGTTGAAGGTTCGCTTTGGACTCGGTTTCTGCTTTGGGACTTTTGATTTGGAGGTGGTTTGCGCGGAGTTGACAAGTGAATTTGATTTTCATCGATAATGGTG
Organism: Crossocerus cetratus; assembly: GCA_963675795.1. Lineage (NCBI taxonomy): Eukaryota > Metazoa > Arthropoda > Insecta > Hymenoptera > Crabronidae > Crossocerus > Crossocerus cetratus. The sequence goes on from OY776664.1 coordinate 22,381,401, forward strand.
AAGTCGAGTTCGATTTTTATCGATAATGATGTAATCGAATTTGATTTTCATCTATAATGGTGAAATCGATTTTGATTTTCATCTATAATGGTGAAATCGAATTGTCGAATCGATAACGATAAAATTCACGAGAAATCGAATACATCTTGAATTCGATTTTCATCATCTTTTTATTATTATGCTCCACCGATACTATTTTGTATGGTTTTAACCTTACGTCTTTGTATAAAGTAATTATCTTTTTCATAATCGAAAGAGGAAGGGAAAGGGAGGCGAAGAAAGGTGAATGCAGCTTTCACCAACGCGAGATTAGCAGCCGAAGCCGATTCCGCGCGAAAGAGGCACGCAGACGCGCGCACAATGTACGCGAGTGTGAGAGACTGGAACACGTCATTGACACCTGCAGCGGCGCGCGCTGGCAATCAGAGGATGCGGAATTGCGGGGAGACCGGCCGCTCGCCGAACTCCAGCTGATGAGCCTTTTTCGGCGGCGCTCTCCGCCGTCTGTGCGACTTCTCGAAGATACCGGACGCTTCTTTGCCGAATTCCACTGCCAATTGCCTCACGCCTTTCCTTCGGCACACTTGCCACTGGGGAAATGTTCGAGAAACATCTCTTAGGAAATACGAACAATTATTTCCAATAAGACTAACTTTTTCGAAGGCAATTTTGGATATGTGTTTGGTGGGATTTTTTTGGAGTTTCTTGAATGCGTTGGCCAAGTAGGATTGTCAATTCGTGGCGCATGTGTGGTTCTTTGGCCATTAGTTGGCCGGAGAGGGTCCGCTTTCGGAAAAGACGGACGATTGGTTATAAAAGGCAAAGAGCTCCGGCTAACGAGGGCGATAACGGTGCCGGCAGGTGTCACGTGCTCGAGAGGAGCACACGAGGCTGCTGGAACGTCATACTTGCTCCGCGGCTTCGATCTCCGCCAATTACTTCAATCGAACCCCACCGGATTCCTCTTTCCAGGCGCATGCTGTACGCCGCTTTCTCACCGAGGACCTTCGCGTCTTTCTCAATTTTCTTACAAGCTACTCGCAAATAGAAGAATAAATAATATGCAAAAATTAAAATTTTCATTTCTTCGTCATAATTTCTTATTTTCTTTTATTTTCTTAGAAATCTTTCGGAAATAGAAGAATAAATATTATCAACAAGTTACGAATTTCACTTAAATACCTCAAAATTTCATACCTTTTTACTCCAATTAAGTTATAACGGAATGAAATAATTCATTATTCGAAATTTGAACTTTGAACGTTTTTCTCGAATATTTCAGGACTAGCAGGAAGAAAGAGAAGATTTACGCGAAGGTTCGCCGGACTAGAAGAGGGTGTCACCGAGCCAGGCGGCTTTTTTCCTCATTTCCTCGGGGCAGCCCCGTAAAGAAGAAACCCCGGCTCGACGAGCGAGCGCAGCTGTTCAACCCCCGGTTGCGGAAGCGAACCTCTTCTTCGCCGCCATCCGCATCGGCTTCCCTTAAACCAGTGCGCTGTCGCGCGGCGGAAGGAAAAAATGGAGCGCGGAGGGGAAGAAATTGATTCGGCGATCGAAGCACATGTGGAGCGTTAAAATCGGCGCCGCCCTGACTTTGCTAAACCGATTAAATCGCTGACTCGTGTCTCCTGCGGGATTTTTTGTATTCGCTTTTTCTATGGGAATTCTATCCTTTTGAATGATGTGGCGTTGTTCATTTGTCAGTATTTATTATAGTTAGAGTTCTAATTTTTTATGAAATAATAATTGTAAAATTTTTTATTTGAGAAATTTTTGTAAATTAAAATTTTTTATTTTTATACTTCGATTGGCTTTTATGAAAAAGTACGTCTGCAAATTGGACTCGTGTTTCACGAAGTTCCCTCGAGATTAATTCCCCTGGGACGATCAGAGTATCTCAATGAATCACGGAAGTCACTAATTACCACTAACGCTCGTTCTCACGATCGAAACTCGCACCTTCCACCTTAATAACTAATAAATCTACCAAACCCTCCCTCACCCAATCAACATTCGCACAATTTTCCAATCTCCAAAAACCCTCATCCTCCGCTCGAATTAACCACTTTTCATTCACCAAGCCATCGAACTTCTCAAAGCCCTGTCACCTGGTTGTCTCATCTGTAAAAGTCGAGACAAGTTTCGAAGCGGCGCGGCGGCAGACGAGCCAATCTGCAGATGCACATCGACGGAAAGGGAGTGGCGCCGACGTGTGTCAAAACTTTCTTCACATTTCCCGTGGCCGCGCAACCCGATCACTCCGGCACGCGCCTTCATGTGCCCACAAAATTGCAACCTGCAACCTGCACCTGTAATTCCCCGCCGTGCCCAATGATAAGAGAGCGAGTCCTCGTAATAAGAGATGTGTATCTGCCAATCCGGGGCTAATTTTACCGCTCGGTTACTCTCCCGCAAGTATTAATGAGTATTGATGCGCACATAACTGCCTGGGAATGACCAAATTACATACGTCGTCGGGTCATTTGCCGATCGCGCCTCATTAACTCAAGTCTGCGATTCCGAAATGACAAAGTTCTTGTAGAATTGTTTAAAATTCGATTTCTTTTTCAAGTGAAAGCCATTAGTCATTAATAACGGGGGCAGCGTGATCCAACATGCCCGTAAGTTCGAAACAAGGTAACTTCGTTCCTCCCGGAATTGGAAGTGAAGTGCAATTAACTCGGGTCATTAAAGAGAGAGTGGCGAAGTTCGACATGCCTTCGAGCAATGTAAAATCCTAAGAGGCGATAAGTGAGTGTAATAATTCGGCTGCGTAACCGCCAGCGTCGATCATATCTCATATCGGCCGGATCATCTCGTCGAATATCCCGTAAATATCATCGCTCGACTTTACCCAAATTTATGTAACAACACGTGTCTCCGCTCCGGGACTTTCTTCCGAAAGTTCTCTCCGAGCTTTTGCCCGACTCGACACAAGACGCAGCAACGAGAGGGAGCGATTCTATAGGATTACAGTCGAAAGGAACTTTGCCAGGAGAAGTCGTCCTCGGTCTCCTGGTGCCAGGAGGGAAAAGCCAGAGGATAAAGGACGACAGTCGATTAATTATGGGGATCGATCGGTGCAAACAGAGGACGGGGATGATGCATGCGTTCTATCTGTCCCCACGTGGCATTGTTCGCCTCCATAAACATCCTGGAAGGCTCCTTTCACCGGAGGCTCTCTCACCCCAACGGATCCTTTGCTCCTGCGAGGCTGCTCCTTCTGGTTACGCAACGGCGGACGAGGACTCTGTCTCGGGCGCGCAACGGACGTGGAAAAGGTAGTCGGGGAGGAGAGTCGCGCACTAGGGGTTGCCAGGTAAGGGCAGGTGTCACCGGGGTTCGCCTACTAATCTCGACCGGTGCCAGCGGCACATATCGCGCGAATCGTTCTAATAACGTGTATCCGGCCCGGGACGATAGCCTGATACCATTGGCCCGTGTGTCGCGCATACGCCCCTTTTTATAATTGAGCCGTTGGCTGCAGTTGGCCGCCGTGTGTCTCGTTCGTTCGTTTTCAATCTCTATTGGGTTGGATTATTTTTTATTCTTGTCGATTTTGGTGAAAATTTAATCTTATAATTTAATACTCTCTGAATTCGTATCGTAGATATTTTGTTTTTATATTATATATATACTTCTTTCTAGCTAAATACTCATATTTGCTATTTATTTATTTAATATTTTTTCCATTTTTATATTTTTCTGTTTTTCTTCTATCTAATCTAAATTTGTTATTAATCCTTTCATTTCCCTAAATATTAATGTTCTCGCATTAAGAAGTAAACCATCAACACAATACAATAATAAAGTTCCCCAATATTTAATAGAACATTTACATATTTTAATATTAATTTCCCCACACGAAGAACTCTTTTTCTTCTAACATTAATAAATTCTACCCACAGTACCAGTAAAATGCGTTTTCAATTAAATCAAACAATGTCCCTCTTAATCAGACGAGCAACTTTAACCGAATGAAATTCCTTTGTCCGAGAGGCAGAGTGTCACAAGTGGCAAAGCCTCGGCTCACATTTGGCAGGCTGGCTTTCCCGAGCGGCGCGGCGGCCTATAATGTATGCGTGAAACCGAGCCAGCATCGTTTTCACATTGGGCAACATTTGGTCGGTTAGGACCGTTGCGCTGCTGGCGCATGACGAGCCGCTCTCGGCAAGACGGCCAGCGGCAGAAGAAGATCTCGGGGGAAGACAAGCAGCAGGAGCGCGCGCACCGGCGGCCAGAAAGCTGGGCTGTGATTCAAAAGATTCTCCATGCTTTTTGGCCCTCTCGCGCAGCTGTTCCTCGGCCTCGCTACCTAGCTCGCCGATCCTTCGGACAAACCTTCGTCCGATTCTTTCGCCTTGCCTCCGGGCCTAGCTTATTGCCCGTTTCTCAGGATTTTCGTTGTGTGGCGTAGGGTGGATTCGATTTTCAATTGTTGGGTTATTGTTGTTTGTAAATCTCACTGGTTCTTTGGGTAGAATTTTTTCTCGTGACTGTGAATGATTGAATTCAAAAGCATTCGTTCGTATTTAAATCCGTAAAGATAAAAAATACGTAATTAATGTGTTACATTTATAGGAATTCGTAATTAAACTCGTTAAATTCTAGAAATTGCCACTTAAATTCGTAAAATTGAAAAATTCGTGATTAAATACGTAAAATTGCAGAAATTCGAACTCAAGTGCATAAAATTCAAAAAATTCGAACTTAAATTCGTAAAATCGAACAATTCATAATCAAATCCGTAAAATTCCAGAAATTCGTACTCAAAACCCCAAAATTCCAAAAATTTGAACTTAAATTCGTACTCAAATTCGTAAAATTCCGGAACTTCCTATTGGAATTCCCAAAATCTCAAAACCCACAACCAACCTCCCAACAACAAATCCCCCAAATCCCACGCACCCAACTTGCGCCACCGCACTCCGTCTCGCTGCAATCATCAGTTCGCGGTATGCGCGGCATCCACACGGGGTGAACGAGGAATGCGTGGTCCCCAGGGACCAGGTTCTCGGGCGCTCGGCGCTCGGCGAGAGTGCTTAAAGGGGTGAGAGAGGATATCTCCTGGGCGCCGAGAAGGAAGGAGGTCTGGGACCTTCTGCGCCGACAGAAGGTCCTTCGGGGTGAAAAGCCGAGGGCGCAGAAGGTCCCGGGCTCGGAGGAGTCAGTCGTGCAGCGAGCGAAAGCTATGCCGAGGGAAAGAAAGGAGGCGGCGACCGGCTGGCGAATCGGCCCGATCGAAGCCGGCAATCTGTCGTCTTGCTATTAAGCCGCCCCCTTCCAAATCTCTCGGGCCCCTGAAAGCTCTGCCGCCTGCGCAACCCTTCGATCAATTCTACAACCCGGCAGAACACATCTTTTTTGCCGGCCACAAGACACTCGTCCTTGGAATTCTTTCTCAGGCTTTCCAGCGGATTCCTTCGATTCCATTCGCTTCCAATGCCACTTTATCGCGGAGGAGGAACTTTGATTCGCCGAGGGTTGCCGGTGGACGTATATAGTCGATGGGGGTGCGCGAGAGCGAGGGGGAGATCGCGGAAGAAGCCGGTTGCGATTCAGGAACCTCGTACTCACACCTGTGCGCCATAAAGTCTTCCGGTCGAGAAATAAAGGAGCCGGTGCGGACACGCGCAGGTACACCAAGGCCCCGCAACAATCCACCTACACCGCGCATTAAAGCCTGAATTAAATCCCAAACCTCCGCGACTTCTTCCAGGCCAAAGAAAGAAACCCCCAATAAAACGCCGGCTCGACAAGTGTTCCCGTCCAAGCAAGGTGTTAACCTCGCGAAATCATCTAAAATCGACGCGTCAAGCCCGCATAACCAAGGTAGAACGTCTTGAATTAGCGCGGAGGTCCCGGCGAGTAGACGTAGGTGTAGGATCAAGTGTGCAAGTCGAAGGAAGAAAGGGCAGGCGGGAAGAGAAGCTCGCTCGCTCGTGGTAGCATCTGTTCATCTGTTGCATCGGTGGATGAGGAGGAGCACCAACCACCAGAAGGCAAGGCACCATCGCGGGCGCACACACACCGAGCCACCGAGAGACACTGACGAGGATCCTCACGAACACCAGGTGCTAACCACCTTCCGTGTCTCTCTCCCCGTCCTCTCTCCCCGAAGAAAAAACCTTGCTCCGCCCTGGCCGGCTTTATTCCCCGAGATTTCCACCATCTGCGTCTTCCCCGACACCCCGAAGCGCCTCTGCCCTCGCCGACCCCCAAACCTTCCCCCCACCACTCAAGGGCCCCGGCCGACCGAGAGAAGCGTCTTCGGAGACCTTCTGCCGGGAGATGTGCCACGCGCGCCCGCTCCATTCTCCCCGCGTCATTAGATCAGCCTTAGTTAGCCGATGCCACTTGGCTCTCTATGCTACTCCGATGACAAATTATACCGGGTTGATGATTACCCTTTCGACTGGCCCTCGCGTATGTTGGTTTGGGCCTTGCCTGCATACTGGAGGCAGGGAGCTAATGGGCCCGAGATGTTTGGGAGTCGTTTTTTTGTTGGTGTTTGTATAGGTTTTATATTTTTTTACTTATTTTTTATATGTTTTGTACTTTATATTATATATTATTATGTATAATGATTATATATTATTATATATTATATGTATACATTATATATTTATTGTATATTATTGATATATATATTATATTTATATTTATAACAGTTGGTAGAGCTGATGGGGTTTGATGGGAGTTGGTGTTTTGTATGATGGTAAGGAGTGGTTTTTGGGGTGAAATGAACTCGTCGGTGAGCTAATTGCAAGAGAAAATCGAGTGAAGTTAGGGGAAAGCTAATGAAGCTGGAAGGGTGATTAGGAGTCATTTTAGTTGGGCCCTTTTTTCGATAACTCTTTGATTGCAGGGTTTTACAGCTGTTGGCCTATGTTGGGAGTTGTTTGAAAGGAGCTTCAACAAGCTATTATTAATCTCCAACCAGTAATCTTTTTACTTTAAAATGCACCAATTGATTTATTACTTCCAATAATAAGAGAAAAAAATGGAGAAGAATCCAAGCCTGTGACGCAAGTAGCTGACTCACAGCGGTGTCACGGGGTCACTGAAACACGATAGCGGGGCCGATCGGGAATCATCGATCGCCGATTCCCGTCGGCTTTATTGATACGGAAATCATACAAATTGCACAACCGTATCGCCAGCACACAGACCGCCGCCCTCGGGCGTCGGTGTGCGGCTGTGTGTGCGAGCAACTTTCGAATGCTGCGGGAGGAGCAGCTGTGAAAGCAGAAACTTTTTAACTCGCCGCGCAAACATCGCGCGCTCCCGACACCGCCACGAATTTCGTGAACATACAAACCGATCTGTGTGCCGATGTAATAGGCGAGTGCGCGCAGGGCGAGAGAATCATTATGGGGGCGAGTGCCCGCAGCGCAGGGCGCAGCATCCCCCTTGTATTTTCTGCGGATCTAGGAGATGGCGCGAGGGGGATAATATTGATTTAAGAGTGGGGAGTTGGTGCGGAGGTTGGCGAATTTTATTGTGCTGGATTGTTGGGGGTGGGGTAATTGTTCATTGGCAATGGGTGAAAAGTCTTTTGGTTATTAATTCTTGGAGAAAAATTAGGTTTGAAGATAAGTTTGTCGAAATATGAATTATGCGAGTTGCGAAATTATTAAAAATTTCCCAACTCAACTCTAAATTAACAATAAGAAACTAACACAAGAGTTTAAAGTCTAAAGCGAAAGATTATTGATGGAGAGGCAGTGAGGTGTCGCTCCAATGAGATTTCATGGATTTTCGTAAAAAAATGTCCGAAATGAGGATTACGGCAACTAGATAAATGCGCCAATTCCAGCCAAGAGGCGATGCAGAACGCGGCGAAAGAATTGTCCGTGCGAGACAGTTGAGCGGTTAATTAGTGCCGAAAGTCGAGGAAGCACACTGTCTATCGGGAAACCCATTGCAGCGTGGCGGATGAATGTTGGCTTTCTAGAAAACGCGATCACGTAATATATCTCGCTCTTATTTGGCAGGTCGATTTATTCGCCGCACGTAATTCCAATTTAACATTTTACCAACAATCATTTCCTTCCAGCACCCAATCCAACAAACTTTCATCCTCCAACCACCTAAAGAACACATTTAACAATGCTAAAATAAAATGAAAAAAATGAAACTAATTAATCCCAAATTCTTTTTAATACAAAACCAGTGCTCCTCCCCTTCAACCTGCGTGTTGCTCGAAGCTTACTGGTATTAGTGATTGGCGATGCAGCCGAAGACCACGGATTCACCTGGTGATCGATATCTGACCGGTGCAATTAAATCAGATCAGAAGGGGTGTGGAGGGAGGGAAGATCCTGGGAAGGAGCGAAAAGAGGCGGGTCGATATGGATTCGGTGGAAGATGAAAGCCCATGGGTATAGGAGAGCGTAGCCGGAAGAGGGCGATTCCTCGGCCAAATTCGTCCGGAACCCACTGAAAACTGTGTACGGGAGCGGCGGACACCTGATACCGGCACTTCCACCAGTCCTCTGGTTACATCCGGTCCTCCCCGCCGCCACCTGATTCTTCTACGAAAATAGATGACCACTTCTCAATTCCCACTCGGCTCTCTTCCTCCCTGTAGCACACTCGTGTGCTCCACTTCCATTGCATCTGCTCCCAATTAATCTCGCTTCCCAAAGAAACATATACAATGAATCAAAATTCCCAAAGATTTCTTAAGTTTTATAAATTCTTCTACGCGAAATCGTTAATTCTTAATTATTATGAACTGTGAGCAAGAAATACAAAGAAGTAAACAAAAACATGGGCAACGATTTATTAATTAAGGGATTAATGAGATGAGCAATAATTGTCTATGAATAACTGTTTTGACTAAAGCAATTATGTGCCGCAGTAATCTTACTTCGCTCTTCCCAGCCGCGCGAAGTCACGTATACTTTACTGCTCTCGGTTCATGCTCCAATTCCAACCAACAGCCGCCGCCGGATAACAGAATTTACTGGGATTTAATAGTCCGCTGCTCCTGATTATGCGCCGCAACGTCATATGGAAAGCCGAGAAATTTGCTTGCGCTCGCACTGTTAATTCACCTCCGTCGAGTCATTATCGCAATTAGAGTACATGTTAATTGATTGTAAGCCACATCAATCATTGCTCGAATAATTCACCGTTAAGTAAACAAATAAATACAACAAATTTCCATAAAAATTTCTCGAAGAGTGGAAATGAGTTGTGCAACGTAATCATTCACGCGGCGATACATCGAACTAATGGCAGGATAATTCGGCCGAGCCAGCCGAGTTGCCTAATGGAGGCGAACACCCCGCGAAGTCTGGAAATCGCGTGGCGTCACTTTCACTCGACTACAACCGACCGCAAAGAGACTTTCGCTGACAATGGATTCGTCGCGTTTGTCGCCCGCTTGTTTCAGCTCTCGCCGCAATCGCCAGTTCCCACGGAGCAGATGAGATTGCCCACTGGCGGAAACTTTGCTGTTATGCTTGGCGAACAACACTACTATGTATATCTAGTAATCCTAATTCCATATTTCATTAATTATCGGTGGAAAATGACTTCAAGTTCAAGTGGCAACGATTAACATTATTATTAAAAATATGTCACGATTTTTTTTCATATTTTACTGATTTTTCAACTGTCGAGTCAAATCGAATGATTTTCCTTTATATTTTATTGATTCTTTAACTATTGCATCAAATTGAGTGATTTTTGTTATTTTTACAGATTTTTTAATTGTCGAGTCAAGTCAAATGATTTTTCTGTATATTTTATTGATTTTTTAACTATTGAGTCAAATCGAGGGATTTTTGAATTGTCGAGTTAAGTTAGAGAGTTTGAAATTCGAGAGGACCAGAATCGAGCGCCACTAAACAAAGTCGCATGGACCACAGAAGGTTAATGTCCATCGGTTAAGAGGAATGCGCGCAAGTCGAGGTCTCAGTGTACGTACGTAACAAGATCTCAAAGTGGACAGGCATACATCGTGGAGCGACTGGCCGAGGAAATCTTGGGGAGATGCAGGTGGCGCGTCGTCGACGGACTCGCCGCTCCAAATGGGCCAGGGCGAAACCTGGCTAAGCGGTGTGTGCACTTGGGTGCAATTGGGTGCAGTGGGTGCGCACCGGGCTGCGATCGGCTCTCTTTCCCCCAGATTCCCCCAGAGTCGCCCGCTCTCCCACGCCCAAACGCTTCACGATAATGTGATTCCTTTTAACCCCATTGAGCGCCGAAAACCGTGGGATGCACTCGCCTCGCTTCTCGCCGAGTCTGCAGATGTGTGCACGTGCACCTATGTGTCCAGGATCCAGCCGGATGCTGCACCTTTCCACCCGCTTTTTTTCCACGTCCAACCCTGCAGCCTCCTTGCACCTTCGCATCGGCCACCCCAACCCACCTTTCACCGTAACGGGCCATCTACTCTTTCGGGCCCGATTTCACACACTCCGACGAAGGGTTGAAACCCTTACGGATTTTAGGGGATGCTGTGGCCCTGATTCTCATACAGCTCGACTTGACCCATTTCCCCAGAATTTTATTCGCCGTTGAAATGATGATGTGTTAGTATTTTTATTCAATTGAAATGTTATTTAGAAATTAGAATCTTTTGGAACTAGAATGGTTATTGTGATCTTCATTTCGGACTTGACCCAATTCTCTCAAAATTCAGGAGAAAGGATTTATATCGCAATTAAAATTCACGTTGAAAAATTGGTATGGGAATTCTTTTATTAAATTCCAAACCTGTAATTAAATTAAAGATGAATAATGTGAAGTATTGTAATCGAAATTTCAATAAACTGAATTAAATTTAATTTGGCCCCAATAACTGTTGCCCGTAAATGAAAGTTGTTTGAAATAAGATACCAAGTGTCGTTTGGCCGAGTGGCGAGATACAGTTAAAGAAAGCGTCGAGATAATTCCCGCATTAAAGCAATCAATATCGGCCGAGTCGCACCTGTCCGAGAGGATATAAACGGAAGTGGAGCCTCGCAATTTCCAGGATTCGTATAGGCGTCCTCCCTGCCCCTATCGGCCTTGGTGTCCTAGTCCACCTGCCCCATTCCCGGAATGTGTAAGTCACCGGCTCTAGTCGAACCCGCTCGCAGCATCGCCGGACAGATGAGCGCGCTGGACCACTTGGCAGGTAGACCTGCATGTGCAGCAGGTGAACACTGGGTCAACCGCACGCATCCTACACACATCACTGCTCTCCGCCTGCCTATCTGCACTCCCGGATTATTCACACTTGTCATATACTTGTTTTCGAGATATCGGTGTGCGAGGGCAGATGGCAAATAGTCTTTTATTTTAGGCTTGGTAGATGGATTTTTGAGACTTGGACGAGAGAAACTCTGAGTTCGCGAAGTTTCGGGAATTGGAACTCGAAACACGGATTAAGATTTCACAAAAACATTGTAATGTTAACTTCGAATTATGAAACTTTACTTCGAAATTCTGACAAGTTCGCGAAGTTTCAGGAATTGGAACTCGAAACACAGATTAAGATTTCGCAAAAACATTGTAACTTTAACTTCGAATTTGGAAATTTTATTTCGAAACTAACAATTTTATAAAGTTTTAAGAATCGAAACACAGATTATAATTTTCCAAAGGTATTGGAAGATTCTCTTCGAAACTTAGACAATTGGACCTTTTAATTGCAAAACTGGCTAATTGGATTCGGCAAAGCGAATGAAAATCACGAGTCACTCAACCTAGAACGAAGAAGAGAAGAGAAGAGGAGAGGATGAGAGTAGTAAGTATTGCCTTTGGGAGTGTAAATTGGGCATCTGCGTGGTGGTGTGCTCTAGGTGGTGGTAACCTGGTGTGCTCAGACTGTCGGGAGTCAGGTAGTAAGGTGGGTAGGTGGTAGTAAGGTAGGTGTAGGTAGGTAGGAAGGTGCATACGCGTAGCGTGGGAAGGTCCGGCAGCTGAGAGAAGCAGAAGGGTCCCAAAAAGCGGCTGCAGCTTCTTCGTCTTCTTCTTCTTTCTTGCCGGTCCGCTCTCTCCCTCTCTCCTCTCTCGCTCTCTCTGCCATCCTCCGCTCCCCTTGCCGTGGGATCTAGTCCTCCTCCCTCGCACCACCTCCGACTACTCTATGCAAAGGCCGCGCTGCACCTCGCCTTTCTCTTCCCGAAAGCTTTTCCCCGGGAGCTTTTTCCCCACGCGGCTCTGCAGAGCGAATCGCAGATGCCAGGAAGCGTCCCGCTTCTTCCGCATTTCCATCGATATGCGTCGCCCCCTTGTTTGACTTTTCCAGCCTCCGACTATGTACCACCGATCGATCCTCGCCGCGCAGCTGATCTCCAATTGATTCTCACTTCCGTGTGAACTCCGGACACTGGCCAGTCTCATTGGTTTCGGATCGTCGAGGATCTGCTTACTTTCCTTCAAAATGTACAAATGTTGTTCGATTTTGTGTATTTACTATACTTTGTTTAACATTTCCCCAATTTACTAAATTTCAGAATTCTAATTCAATTGTTTTTATTTACTATGCTTCGTTTCAAATTTCCCAATTTTTCTGTGTTGCAAAATTTTAATTCAAGTTTTTTAATTTACTATACTTCCTTTCAAATTCTCTAAATTTAAGCATTTTTATTGAATTATTTTTATTTACTATTCTTCGTTCAAAATTTCCCCAATTTCTTATATATTTATTTTATTACTATAGTAATACTATAAATCTGCTAGTTAATCTCCACCACTGACAACATTCCCGACAAACATTTCCAAAAATTCTTTGACCCCTCAAAACTCGTACTACAAATCGCCGAATGGAACTAGGACGGGGACTTGTTCCGGTCGATCCAGTGGGTACCGGATGGTCCTCTGAGTGCCCGTGGGCAGGATAATTCGGGTATTTTTTGCTCTGTGGCCGCTCTCATTGAGTCAGGTCGAGTAGAGTAGGAATGCAAGAAGAGAGGAATACACAGATGGGAAGGTAGTTTCCACGGGGATTCCCGATCGCGGATGCTGCGCGCCCTCGGCGGCCGAAGTGGAGAGGAGAGGACGAGGAGAGCCGGCGGCGGCGCGGCGGCGACGACACGAGCTCGGGAGGACCAAGACGACGACGACGACATCCTGTCCCTTGTCTGGGAAGAGGTGGAGGGCGGCCATTCGAAGCTCTCATTATTAATTGTTCGAGTTCCTGCTTCTCAGCCGCTCAGATTTAAATCCGGGAGGAACTAATCCGGCACGTACTCTCCTCGCATCACCATCCATCCTTTATATCGTCTGTGCGTGCGTGTGTGTCGGCCTGGTATTCCCTCTTTCTCCCACGGGAGAGCACCGCTCAACTCTCTCTCCGGCATTCTCACGCACTCGGGGCACCGGCGAGGCCTCCTCCGCCCAAAGACAATTGGGATCCTTGGGAAATTTGGAGGAGCGGTGTGTGTACTCAGAGTGGATCGTTCAATCGTATGTGGAGATTGTCGTGTGTATGAAATCGATGGTAGGATTTTAGCTAATCATTTTCTCATTGTATAATTTCTAGTATTATATGAGAACAAGATCAAAATTATCTTAATAAAATTGTGAAATAATAATGTACATATAATTTCTAATATTATGCGAGAACAAGATCAAAATGATCATAATAAAATTGTGAAATAATATACAATATTGAATATTATAATTAACTTATTAAATCACAAGAGATGAGGTGTGCGAGTATTATCTATTATCAAAGAATTCCTACGATTTATTAAATCTTATTTTCCTAGAATACATTTCCAAAGCGAGGATCCCAGCATCCGAAAGCGAAGCAGGAAGGAGCCATGCTTCCTCATCGCAGTCGCTCTCCCATGTGTATACAACTACATGTATACAGAATCGGAGGAGAGACGACCTTCCCCGCGGTGGCCTCGGGCGCGCGGGCAAAAATAATAAAAAGTGAACTTCCTTCCGTTCCCGCGGCACGGATCCTGCATCTGGCGGCAGCTCGGAGCTGCCGATTGACCGTAAGCTCATCTCTCCGATGGGTTCACGGCTTGTTCCCACTCTTTCTCTAGAGAGGAGCGCGGTCTACCCTTCCTTGGGCTTGGGACTCTTAAACGGGCCCGACAGCATCTTTGCCCTCTGGACCGGCTGACGCTTCCATATCATCGCATTGTTCCGAGGGCCTCCTTATCTGCCTTTCCCTTATGCCGACCAATCTGCGCAACGGCCTCTTCTTTACCTGGCTGGATTCAACCCTGTACCACCGCACACACTCTCGGTCGCTCTCTCGGCTATTGTGGGAGCGTTTTAGGGGTAGATGCGCCGCTGAGATATAGGACGAATGATCTACGCTCACCCTTTTACACTTGCGCATTTTTCTTTAATGGGCTGGGGAGTGGTGTCGCTGGAATTCGTTGATTAGTCTCGGCTCAGGGAATCGTTGAGTAATTATTTAATTAAATTGGTTGGATTTTGAATAATTGTGAAAAATTTGGGAATACTAAAGTAATTAAGTAATTATTCTTTAATGAATTTAATTAAATAATTCTTCGACGATTCCTCGAGCTAAGACAATTAATGAATTAATTAATGAATTGAATTAAATAATTATTCAACGATTCTTCGATCTGAGACAATTCAACGAATTCCAGCAATATGCATATAAGATTATTATACATCGATGTATAAATTAATCCATGGAACGGTGAATGAATTTTACTGCAGAATTAATAATCCCGAGGAGATTTCTAATTGGAATGGCGCCCGGCGAAAAGAGCGTGGGTAAAAAGAGAGCAAAGAAGTTGTGGGAAAAGATGGTCGGGCAAGGATCGAGGGGGTGATTTAGTGGGCGCGGTGAGGAAGAAGGAGGGCGACGGGCGGAAGTGGCCCGTACAGGGAGGCTGCAACCACCTTGGCTTCCGCTATATTGAGAGAGCGGCTCGCAACCACCTTAACCCACCAGCGTGTCTTACCCTCCGCCTCGCACACGTGTCGCCGAGTCTCCTGCCACCAGCTCCAATCACCTCCTTTTCGCGCTTCCTCTTCCTTCTTTCTCCGAGCTTCACAATTAGAACTCCCCCCCCCCCTGCAACTGCACTTTTGAATTTTGAAAAAAAGATGATTTAGAGCTTTCTGGGAGTTTATTTCAGGGAAGTATGTCTATTTTAGGTGTTTGGCAGGTGAGCGAGTGTGTGCGTGGTTGAAAGTGTCAGTTTGTTTCCAGGCGTTGGCAGGACTTCCTGTTCCTCCTCCCCGGAACGAACACCTTCTCAGGAATGCTCCCATTTTCTCCCGCCCCTCGCGTACTCTTGACACGCGTCTTCTCTCTTGATTGACGCACCTTTCGCGCCATCTGTTTTCTGCCCACATGTGCTGCTCCGTGGATTTCCAGATGTGTGCGTTACGACTCGGGTTTTATTCAACAATTCCCACTCGCTTTCTTCCAGTCGAACCGATTCACTTGATTCTCGGTTCATTCTCTTCAGAAAAGTACTCCAAAAAATACAAAATTCAAACAATAAATCTATAATTTTTCTATAACTAATCTTTAAAGTTCCAACTTCTCCAACATTCAAAGCCGCGACATTACAACTGACGTCGTTGATCCCTCCGAACCACTTGGGGTGAATCGGCAGAGGGCGGAGTGGGGGTCGAGCGTTAATGGGTCGGATTAATGAGCGTCGTGTGGCAGAGTTAATTAAAATTTGGTCGGCGCCTTTCCACGCGGCGACGAGAGTGACTGCTGGCTCTAATCGGAGTTGGCCTTGCTCGGGGGGCCACGTCAGTTGGTCAATTTCGCTAAATGGATGAATGCGTCCTAACGAAGCGGCAAGACAGATCGCTTCCACGCCTTATTTGTCTTCATTGCCCTGAGCATCCCGGCTCGGCAAGAGGTTAATCGAATCGCGTACCCAACACACTCGCCCCTCGTCTCGCCAACTGCGCCCTCCACATGCTCCTTTTCCAGGATCGCGTCGCAGACCAACGGCCCTCCCTCGTTGTTTCGAGAATTAACATTCTATTCTCATCTTCTTCTTTTGTGCTGAGAGTTTGTCATTGTTAATTATTGTTTTTTCTCCGTTGGAAATTTATTTGCGGTTAATCGGAATTTGGTATTAAAACAGTCAAAGTTGGATGTTTGTTTGTGATTTTGAAACAGTTGGGATGTTTCTCTTATTTGTTAGCTAGTTCGTGCGGCGAAGTCTCACACTGTCGCAAGGAGACTCTACTCAGCCGACAAATTGAATTACGAATTACACTGGCGGTGAGTCAGGGCCGAGTGACTGTATTGTCTCTAGCTGTAGGCCTGTAGGGGGACGAATTGCGCAAAGTGCCGCGTACCAAGGTGAGCACAGCTCGAACTCTCCACCACGCGCCAACAGAATCACCTCAAAACTCCAAAACCCCTCAGAATTAAAGACAAAACAAAATTAAAAATCCCAAGCAGCACATCGTCGGCGGCCAAAAAAGGCCGGAAGGAAGCCACCAGACAATCCCCGCGTTATCCTTTTATCTCCAGGCCTCTCCGGAGGTCCGAGCCGCCAAAGGACAAGAGCCACCCACACCGAAACTCAAAAACCCAGGATTTCCCTAATACTCTTTTATCCTCTCCGAGGAAAAGGTCATTTTCCACTCGACTCCCATCCACCGCGGACGACACGTCCCCGAGAAACAATGGGTCGCGTGGCCAATTGTCCGCCGGCAGACAACGTGCCCGCGGACGGGGGGGCCCGATGACTCTCGGGATCGGGCCCGCGGCTAACATTAGACTCTGCCTCCCGACAATTAGCTAAATAGCCGGGGCGACTCACCGATACGCGGCCTGAAAAGCCGATGGGAGGAGAAGAGCCGGGAGGACGCGAGGCTACTTCGAAAGAGAGGCTGCGATTAAAATGACGCTCTCTTACCATGACAATAGCGCGCTGCGCCTGAGACACCCTGCCCTCGCCATACAGGGTGTCGTGGAAAACTGACTTTTCGAAAGTCGCACTTCTTGGGGGAAAGTTGGCGCGATGCTTGAAAAACAGGCCAATGGAACCACGAATTCAGTTTCGAGGCGAAACACTGTTAAGTCGAGTTTAATGGCCCGGCGTGGAAAGTGTTGGCCGGTGTGGAGCGATGAGTATTAAGGACTCGTTTCCCGCGCGTTTGAATAATCAAATGGCCGAGCGCGGGTCACGCGTATCACTGGCTACACGGTAGAGTCTCGGGATTAATTGGTCGTCAAAACTGGAGTGGACGTCATTACGTTGGCGGACCGGACCCCGTTTCTTTCGGTGACCGCGTGGATGTAGGAAACCTGAATTAACATTCTGGATTCGTGGCGAAATCATTTCTATTTTTACTCCGAGTGTTAATAGAAATTTTTATCATTTTTAATAAATTTAAATTTTTAATTTATAAGAAATGTTTGGTTGGAGAATATCTTTGGAGAATATCCTGCTTCCAGGACACCCCGTACAGGAGAGAAATTCGTGTGGAAGTGAACTCTGTGGGCATTGTCCGGGCGAGTGTTTTCCCACACGCGGCGCTCGCCTACGTGAGGCGAATTCATCGGGCTAATGGGAGGCCGCGTGCGTGCTTAGGTGGGCGCCCGGGAGGACACATACTCGTCGCGGCGTCGGGACGGCATTTATCAGACCAGGTGCCGCCGCAGATACCACCTCTCTTTCTTTTTTCTCTACGCCATCGCCGAGTTTCGAGGTAACCCTCCGATATTTTGCGAATCTAATGCGATGTAAGTCATTTTGTCTGTTTGCAGTACTCGAGATCTTGTAAATTTCTAACAATTCACCGAAACATTGGAATTAAAAGTAGAATATTACAAATTTAATTTAGAATTTAAATTTAAATTTAACTGAATTTTATTTTAATTTCAATTTTAAATTTAAGATTAATTGAATTTTATTTTAATTCCAAATTTAAAATCAAATCAAATGTAAAATGTAAAACTTAATTAAAATTTGTAACAATACAGAAACATTAAAATTAAAAACAGAATATTATAAATTCGACAGAGAATTGACCTGTAAAGTTTGAGTCAACGTAACCGCAGGACAATAGTTGGAGAAGTAGTTGGTGACCGGGCAGTTCAGCCCCAGCAGGACATCGATTAAGCAGTCAAGCCAACGGGAAGGCATCGACGAGCGCTTTCGGGAAGCCGGGATGAAAAGGGCATTGTGCAACGACAATGAGACCGGCAGTGCCGCTTCCCCGAATAATCGTGCGACATTCATTTCAGAATCCACGTGTGTCCAGGTTGCGTCCGTGACACTGGTCGTTCACGGCGAATCGGAATCGAAGCGCGCGCCGTGTTCGGGCGAGCTCGTTCAAATCGCAGGAGACGCGATGGATTTTAAAGAGGAGTGAATGTGACCGAAATGTCGAGAGGCGCCCGAGATCTCCACGCGTGTGAACTCTATAAGTGGAGAGTTGGATGTGTGTCGAAAGAGAATCTCATTTTCTCTATCGAACGTTTCACGAAAATCCAATTTATCCTCCAAGGAATCCACGGTGACAGACGTTGAAGCTGAAAGTACGCAAGGTGGTCGCACATTGATCGGTGCGAGTGGCCGTATCAGGACAAAGGGAAATTCCTGCAAGTTCAGCGCGTATCAATTGGCGACACTTGCACCGAGGAAATTCGAGCCCGCTGGGTCCGAGCAGCTGCCCCGGGGCCCGCGGAATTCTCAATGTCCACATTCCAGGAGCCGAAGGCATGCACACGTAGAGACATTAGGCTGGTTATGAACTCGATGATCCTGCGTGTCCCTTGAACCCGTTGCTCACACTGGACACCACTCGATTAAATGCCCTCTCTTCTTTCAGGCCCAGTGGGCCCAATGGGCCCACTCGACGCGCCGGGGGCCTATTAATTTCCAATGATCTTCTCGGGGTAGCCAGCTGCCGATGGAGAAAAAAATCCCCGAAGGTCGCACCCCCCGCCACCCCCCTCTCTTTCTCTTTCCCAGTGTCTCTGTCGGGGCCTCATTGGTTACTCTTCTCTCGTGCTCCGCGCGCCGGCAGTGGTCGTCGCGAGAGGCACGTTTCGAGTAGTCGAGCCAGCAGGCTCCTTCCACCCGCGCAAGAAAAGAAGCGGGGCCTCTTTTCAGGGCCCAAAAGAAAAGCCTAGAAAGAACAGATGCTTCCTTCCCACCACCACCCACTTGGCTAACATACCTATGAAGCGTCCATAGGGTTTCCTTTTCCGCTCGGTTTTTCCTACGGGGCCTTAGGGCCCATTCTCCGCGCAGGTAACTGCTCCGACACACTCTCCCAGTCACATGCAAATCCCTGCTTTTCCTGAGTGCGAGAATCCAGTGTGTACGGTGTGGCACACTGCGCGCATTGTCGCCCTCTTCTTCCCGGCAAGAGTCTGAAAAGGGCCTTCTCGGGCCGAACTGGCCCCGGGAGAAACTGGTGCGAGTCTCTCTATGGGAGCTTTGTCACCGGACACACTCGAGGTCACCGAGGGTTCGAGGGCGCTTTTGTTTGTTGCGGTTGCTCGCTGTGGTTATAGTCGTTCGTTACGCCGGCGATTAGCAATGGGCCCTGATAAGGGTGCGGCCCCACCCTGCTCTTCATAGCTTGGTCGATCGATCGCTCTTTTGTTAGAGCCAACTCAGCCCTGGAACGGGAGACTGTCAACGCGGAATTTGTCACAGGAAGCCCCCTTTCAGCCTCCTCCTAATTACCTTAATTTGAGTTCACCTTTTGTCGGCGCCTCTCGCACTCCCCTGTAATTGAATACGCAAAGAGGGCGGAACTCGAGAGCTCCAACGAATGCATTACTCGAAACAGTAGTTACTACTGCATTCCCGAGTCGAGCGTTCATTTATTTACTCTCGCAGTAAAAACAATCAATTTCTCCAACCCAGTCAATTGTTCATTTTCAGCCTACATTGTCGTGGAAGGGCCCGACAACATCCGGCCCAGCAAAAGGCCCCTCAAAACTTCAATCCGAAACTTCACTTCCTCATCCCTACGTCCCATTACACGCGGCGATGAAGTATTATATGAGGCCCCACGCGGGGGCCCCGTAGTTTCTCAGGCCCATTAAAAGGCGAGCAGAGCTCGTGGTCCCAGTGTTTCCCAAGGTAGTCGACGCATGTCCACACGTACGATGCACCGTCCTCCTCGGCGTATGCTGGGCCTTAAAAGGTCCGCGTGAGGGCGGCCCGGTTATTTGTTTAGGAAGCGCGCGTCGCCTGAGAAATCGGGTAAACAGGAAGGCCGCGAAAAGGGCATCCGAGAGAGCGGAAGGAGCGGCTATAAGAAAGAGGAGGTTGGCGGAAGGAAGGAAGGCATGGAAGGAAAGACGAAGAGAGCCTCTGGAAAGAAAGGGCCCTCTCAGTCCCACCAGCGGGCCGCCGCCGGGAGAAACAGCAGCTGCAACACCCGATACGTATCGTAGCGGGTCCGGGTTTCGGGGCCTGGTGGGGAATATGCCCGGCAGGGTCACTCGGCAGAGATGATTATCGCGGTGGCTATCGGGGCCTTCTTCGCCGGTCTTCGGGCGGCCTCGTCGGCGCTCGGGCGCGTGGCACGCGTGCCGGCGCCCCACCATCGGCCGGCCCGAGAAGCGGGCCCCTCCGGAATCCCCCCATCGGGCCCCGAAGGTTAGGGTGACTTCTTCTCGTTATCAGACTCGCGAGCCCGCATTCGCAAACTGGGCCAGTGTACTCTAGCAATGGGGGCCTTCTTCCAACCACCTTGTCTCACCTTGGGACTCAAGCTACCCAAGGCCTCGCTTGCTACTTTGTCTCTCAGCCAATTGCAAGTACATACCAACGAACCCGTCTTACGTCCTTTTTCACATATCTCTCCACGCAAATTCCCCTCTCCACTCCCAATAAAGCAAGCCTTGGGAAAATAATCATGGGGGTCTGTCGGGCCCACCTGCCACACTCCAAACAAACCACCATGAATCATATTTACGATCAGCGCGCGCAAAATACGTACTAACGAACGCACCACCCCATTCGCATTGCGGAGGTCAGACGTGTCAGAGCTAAACACAGTGCCCAAGGGTTGATTCGAAGGAGGTCGCCCGGCCGAGGGGTGGACAGTTAAGGGAGGGGGAGACTTCGCACGATGACACGTCCGGCGCACTTGAAATATTGCGGATGCCGATTATAGATTGTCCCGGCAATGAAAGGGGTGAGGGCGAGCGCGCGTGCCGATCCTCCAGCGCACTTGCCGTAACCGAGGGCTGCACGTGTCGCAATTACGATCGCTCGCCGCGATCAAAGGGCTGTTTGCACTCAGGGGTGGATTCCTCGAGCGTGAAATCCACTGGAACTGCGGAACTCTGCACGCCTTTACATACGACTCTACTCTTTACCTCACAGGCATTTAATTAGTTTTTATTATTTATTTATTATTTTATTATCAGCCCACTAGGATACTTTTCTACTTTTATTACTCATTTTGCTTATTTCCTTTTTTACCTATTTTTATTTTCCAATAATATGTTTCCCTTTGTTTCCTCTGACAATAGGTCGATTTAATGTATAATTTACGAGTGAAAGACAAGGCGCACTTTGGAAAGTGACTGGGCAATCACGAATCCCGGCCGCAGCCATTAGCGGCTATTGTTCGCCGGTGAGGCGCGCGCGTTTGCCGGGCAAATGGGGAGCCAGTGACCGGCCGTTTTTCGTCCAGCATAACCGACCGGTTAATACGAAAGGACGCTGAATAATAACAGTGGTGGCTCTCGGGCCGAGAGGATGATATAATAAATGCGCCGGGGCGATTAGGCCACACACTCCTCCCGGGCAGCTGTAAAGAGATCCTAATGCAGACGTCCTCGCTAAATAGCCGGCTTCCCAGCTTCTCCTAATCGACCCTCGATAAATCTCGACCAATCGGCTGGAAACGTCGCCGCCAGGTATCGAGGGGAACGTCGCCCTGGGATTAACAGTCATTACGTGATTCACTCGGACGCCCTCGACCACCAATAAGCCACGCTCTGGCTTCCATGGTAAATACCGATGGATTGTTGCCCGGCACGGAAATCAATGGTTGATCCGGGGATCTGGAGTGGTCGGTGGTTTTTCATTATCCGGGGCGAGTGTGCGCGTGCACGCGGCCGATTTCGTAATGACCCGGTGGACAATTGGACATTTGGCGAGTGGCAATTGGGAGTAATGAGATTCGGGGATTGGAAGATGGGTTTGATTGGGATGGAGATGGAGAGGGGGATTGGGTGGTTTGTTTGATTTGTTTGAGGGATTTGGCGGCGGAGTTGAAAATGTGCGGAGCTGGGAAAGCAAGCAGAGGGAAAAGGATTAAGGTCGCCGGTGGAAGAGGCCAGTTTTGTCGCCGGTGAGAAAGGCTCGAGCCACCCACCAGTGGTGGTATGCCGGTCGCACATGCACATACACAGATGGCATCGCGCACCAGGCCACTTTGCTCAAATCCACCTGTCGCGGGCTAAAGTTTCCTCTCCTGGCCGCGCATTCCCACCCCTCGCCCCGATAAGCCGTCCTGGAATTCTATTTCACTCTTTGCTGATTTCAATCTCTTTCGCCTCCTCCTCGAGATTTTTTAATAAACCCGGAACAATCAAAACAAATCCCTTTTCCATACTCCGATCAACTTTCCCATTCGCGAATATTTTTCATTTGATCCAATAAATAATTAAAAGTCCCTCGTCCCAATTATATTTCCGAAAGCCAACTCACCGCCGAGAGTGTTAATCCCACGCGACGCTCAAGTTCAATCGGCAATTACCGCGGGATTGAGGGGCGAGTGCGTTAAAAACCGGCCGCCCGTGGAGCGCGCCCGATCGCCGAGAGGTGAACGTACGAGAGCGGCCGTGTTAATTAGCATAATCGGTGCATAAACCATCTACGATCATTGTACGTCGGGCGTAGATGGGCCCGACTGATTTGTGCTTCACCTGCGCGCGAGCCCAGGGCCAGCGTCCCGGGGACTGTCACCAGTTGCCTCCTCGCACGCACACGCGCCCGCGTATTCCAATCAGCCTGTGTAATTCAGCCAACATTCCCGCGCGTTTCCATCGCCGGTGCAAAAACCTTCCGAGACGATTCGAGCGTATTCCTCGCGAATCCGATCGCCGGCTCAATAAAGCGTATCGATTTCGCGGCGAGCGCACCGCAAAGTCAATACCGGAGACGCTCGAGTTTGTAGGAAGAGTCACTTTCCCGTAGACAAACTTCCTTCCTGTTTCATCCTTCTATTAATCATATTTTCTTCGATCTTTTTATCCATTGGTTTAATCGCGAGAAAGATCGATATGAAGGAACGTGTCTTCTCTAGAAATATGAATTCGTAGTATTTGACCGTGAGTTGATTTTAATTAACATATTATTAATTATTATTATATTATATTATATATATTATATATATTATATTAATAACATAATTAATAATTAAATTATATTTTAAGAATGATATTAGTACTGAGAATTAGTCAAATATTAGTATATCCAAAAAAAGCCCCGTCAATTAATCGATTCCACATACATATTCTATACCGACACTATTCCTCACTATTAATAAACCCATCAGTTTATCGGAAGAAGTGGTTAAAGGTTGGCGGCTCGCGCGTTTATCGTAGGGCGCTCGCGCCGCCAGTTCATTGAGTGTCGGGCATTAACGTCGCGGCGAGTGGAAGCGGCACGAGCTACTAGAATACAGTCGGCAAGCGCATGTGCCAATGCATTGCGGTCCCGGTGGTCTCGTAAACACACCAGCGCACACCGCACTCGCTCTTCCCCCCATGCACTACGCGGGCGCGCGCGCGCGCTCGCGCTCCCTCACCGACACGCAGACTTGCCAGCGGCCCGGTATGAATGAAGGCGACCGACCCCCTTGCGGCGTCGCGTGATGGATGCACGTGTGTCGCGGCCTCGGGTGCGTATGCAACGCGCAACCAACACTCGCGTCCCCTCGCGAACCCCCGACACACGTACGCGCGTACGCCGGGGAGACGCCGCGACTGCCTCGCCCCCTACGTAAGCGAGCGTGTTGTACCCCAGTCGGGGAGGAAACGACAAGCTGCCACTGGTTCGAGGGAGAGAAAGAGTTGCGAAGGGCGAGGGCAGTTGGGGAGGGGGGCAAGGGCTGCGTCTACTGGGCGATGCACTTGCTTTTTAATCGGAGGGATCAAGTCCCATTTTTTATTGGGACTTATGGTTTTTGTTAGGTGAAGCTTGATTTTATGGGTAATTAAGGGTAAGTCTTGACGAGAGTGGATTAAAAATTATACAGGTGGTTGTAGTCGTAAAGCAATTGAACCAATATCACCAATATCCAACGATTTTGTGTAATTCCAGACATTTTCATTTGACACCGAAGGAATTGTTAATGAGAATGAATTAATTTGGCAAAAGTCTAGATTTCGGAGTAGACTTCTTAATCATCAAGGTGGACTCGCATGGTGGTTGCATCAGCCTGTAGAGTGGGACTGTGCCACCAGAGAGGGTAGAGGCAGTGGCGAGCGCCGGAAGTGGTTCCATCTGGCTCCCCCGTTGGTCTCTGACCTGTTGAACCACCTCGTGACCGGAAGTATAGCATACACCTCTCTACGGGTGTGCACTGCACCACCGTCCGCGCTTCCCCCGGCCGAGGCGCGCGCGAGAAACCACAAAGGCTTCTTTCTCGGGACACAGTGACATCCTATCAGTACGACTCTCGCCTTCTTTCGCCAATCGACGACGCAGTTTCACCCACTTGTACATTTTCGGCCTTTTAATAGTCAATGTATTCATTTTATATCGAACTCATTAATTCACAGGTTTATTAATATATAATTATCAATTATTAGCACTAATATATCTATAATTGTATAAGTTTACTTCCGGGTCCTATTTCTCAAATTCTCAACAAAACTGAATAAACCAACAATTATCCCCCGCGCCAATATTACCCCACAACACCCAACCCCCTCAACGATGATGGTACAATTCTCAAACCAGGGTTGCGCGTAGCCCCTCGACACTTTGCGCGCGCGATATGAGGGAAATAAAAGGTCCGGGGGGCGGGGGGGGGGCGAAGAAATAAGATTCGCGCGAGGGAACAATAAAGGGCGAATCCCGGACAGGTCCGTAGCATTAGTCCAGGGCACAAAACCTCCCCGAGGAGAGAGCGCAGTATGCGCACCCCGTAATAATCTGTCGCCCCAAGTGTATACGCGCGAAGGGGTGGTTAGCAGGCGCAAGGGGTGGATGGGGTTCACCGCGCCCCACCGAGTGACGCGCGAGAGAGGGAGAGAGAGCGATTCGCCCTGGAGACTGCCGGGGACCCGGGGGGTTCGCACCCCCCCTGATAAAACAGGACTCGAACAGCCCTCGAGCGGAAATCGATCGGCGGGGCAACAGAGGGCGAAGTTGCCAAACTGAAAGAGAGATTATCTGGAAAGGCGGCTTAAGGGCGCGAGCACATGTGCGACTGTACCTTATCTCGGGGTACGAGTCACCCTGCGCACCAGACTTCCTACGTGCGAGTGCCGGGGGTACTCTCGAGTCTGGCTGATTCTATCAGCGGGACGAATTGTGTTACGTAGTGGATACTTGCGGGGTGATTCATTTCGTGCCCCCTTTGGATCGCCGTGTTGTGCCCCAATTCTTATCAGACCCCTGCTTTTTATATTATGTGACTTATCCTACTTAATATAATAAATGTAAATGTTTGGATGTTTGTTACTCAATCACGCAAAAATGGCTGAACCGGTTACCGGATTTTATCAAATTAATATATCCTATCTTGACAACTGCTATTATATGGTATGTTAAAATACATAAAGTATAATAGAGAGATGGTATTTAATAAGCCTGACACTCGACAATTGTCCCTAACCATTTAACGGCACATTAACGCGAGAGATCTCGCCCGAAGCGTCCGAAAATCATCAAGCTCGCGCCGCTCGCAGGAATCCTGGCGCGATCCCGGGGCACGCGCCACGTGCTCCGGTGTCCGTATCAGCACCGAGCAAGGATTGGCAGAGGGCAACGAGAGCGCTTTCGCCTCTCATTGGTGCAGGCTAATAGCGCGTGTGTGCCGGGGTACAGACACTCGCGCGCGCACAGCCGGCCGCGTAAACGGCGCGCGTAATGCGCTTAAAAAGAAGGGTATGACGTCACGAGGAGGTGGCAGGAGGCGCGTGCCGTCGTATGGGAGGAGACGACGGCGCGCGCGCGCGCGAGCGGGGTACACGAGTTATCGCAGCCGGTGGAGTAAAGGAGAGCTGCGGGCTCGGTGGAAAGGGTGAGGAAGTCATCGCTGGTGTGCACACGCGAGGACGAAACGCGCGTCGCGCGTCCAGCGCGAGAGAGAGAGAGGAGAGAAAGGCCCGAAAACGAGGGAGAGAGAGAGGGAGCAGGCGCCTGGAGAAGTCTTGCAGGAGACAAGCGGCGCGGGCAACTATAGCGCGCGCGCGAGGGAAGGAGCGCGTAAGTAAAGCAGGCGACGAGCAAGGAAGCGAGGAGAAGAAGAAGAAGTCCGCACGAGTGGCTGGGGTGTCGTACAGGGGCTACGTGGTGGGGGTGGGCGCGTGCAGCCGGCCTGCAGCTGCCTCTTTAGCATCCTCCGCTCCCCCCGGCCTTCCCCCCCCGCTCGAGTAGCCCTCGCCACGACGAGAGCCCCTCACGTCCTGCCACCGGCGCAGCCGCTACCCACCACCGCCGTGTCGCCCCTCCGCACCACTTCCCCCCGGCCAACCCCAGGACGACGGGGCCCCGCCGGGACCACAATTATAAGTAGGGGTGCTGCCGCCTTCCTGCCTCCAGTCGAGGGTTGCGCTCCGTGGTTCATGCACGCGGCTACCCCGTCACTACTTTCATTCCAGCACACGCGTCTCCACTGCGAGGACACGACAGCCCAAAGTTGTTCCAAGTTTTACCTTGTGCCCCTCGGGATATATCCACCAACTGGAAGAAAAGCGCGCGCAGTGTCTCATTTGGATATACCATTCGGAACAGTGCTAGTACACACCAGTCTCTCTCTACTCGAAAGAGCCGGCGTGCCTTCAGTGAGTAGATTCGAGTAAGCGCGCGAACTGGACTCTGCCATCTGTCGATTGTGCCGGCAGTGCTGCAGGCTGAGTGCGCTCGAGTCCGTGGCTCGCTTGCAACGGCGCCCGCGGTGTGACGCTAGTGTGGACGCCAGTGGCGCGCGAGTAGCACACGCTCAGAGAGAACCAAGTGGGACTCAACAAGGCCCCGAGAGGAGAATCGGGCCCAAAAGGAAAAGTCGGTGAAAAAGGCCCAAACTACCAGAGGGACTAGAATCGAGAGAACTCTCCTCGTAACTCCGACACGAGGGTTTCTCTTTGGACAGAGGAGCAAGCAAAACCGATCGGTCTCCGGACCCTTCTCTTCGCTTCGGTTCTTCCTCCTACTCGGCCGCTCTCGGTGGTGTGCCGGCGGTTCGTCCCCCACCACGGGCTGCGCCCAGGCTGCTTGTGCTCTCTGCCCCTACCATCTGCGCGCTCGGGCGGCTCTGCTGCTGCCCTCGTCGAGGGAATACTCGGCACGGTCCGCCGACGGCCAGTCAGTGCGCGGCTCGTCGTTCTGTTGCGACGGTTGGCGTGGAGGAGAGTCACACACGCCGTGCGGTCTACGCTTGCAACAAACCTTCTCTCTCACTCACCCTCATCCACCACCACACACATCCAGAGAGAGAGACCAGCCGAGTCTCTCCCCCCTGCTCGCGACACAGGAACCCAGGAACCCTCAGGCCCCAGTGTGCGGTGTAGAGTCGGCAGAAGAGAGCGTGATTTCCACGCCGGAGCGCAAGTCGAGTTATGCTCGCGCGGGACAGTGGCTGGTGCGGCTCCTCCCGGAGAGCAGCAGCCTAGCGCCTAGTGTTGTTACGCTTGTCCAGCTAGTGGCGCGCCGGTAAAGGACGCGAGGGAGAAAACACGCTTGAGGGAAGAGACACAATATCTCTCTCTCTCTTTCGCTCTGCGGCTCTGCAAGGATTCCAACTGGCAGGCCTCGGCAGTCCTACGCGCGCCGGGAGATCGAGAAGGAGAGGTTTCTACCGCGTCGTCCCACGGATCATAGGAATAAGTGTGTCAGCCTAGGAATCAGTGAGTTTTTCAGTGTTACGTCGCGCGTGTTGAATGAATACCACCGGGAGTCGTCATTGAAGCATATATCCTCGTACGGTGCGACGCTCTCTCTCTCTCTCTCCGCGTAGCCGGTGTGTTTGGGCTCTCGGCGACCTGGGCAAATGTGTGCGTAGGAAAAGCCGCGAGTCATCGCACTCTAGCCAACGGAGACCGGCCGGCGCGCTGGATAAACAGAGGAGATAGATAGAGATCGAGGATTTGGGGATCAGGGACATGCAGCCCCGTACGACCACGGCGAGGAGGTAACGTCGACGAGCGCCAGAGCACCACGGTCCACACAATTAGTGTAGACGCCACGGCGCGCGGCCCCGCGTCAACAGATATATATACATATATCCAGTGCACCGGGATACAAAGTCATCGTCATCAAAATGTGGACCACGATGCTCGTATGGGCGGCCGCCTTCGTCCTCCTTCCCACACCCCGATTGGTAAGTATCTTTCTTTACACTCTCTCGTCAAATCTTCATTAATAACTGCGAGGAGTCTCGCGCATTAGAGCGCGAGTGATACACCGAAATAGCCGTCGGCCGCAAAGTGTGTCAATATTGCGTCGATCGTTGACTCCCAGCCGGAGGTTCGATGTTTCATCTCGGTATCGGTAAAGGAGTTATTATAAGTGGAGAGCGCGACTTGGGATTGGAATGTTGATTTTCGCGCGGCTGAGGAGCCGCTAGCCCAGAGGGAGCGAGAGGGAGTGTTTGGTAGGTGAATCGGGGTCGAGACTTATTTTAGGAATTACATAGTACGCGGAATCCGTCAAATGCCGGCGAGCGTTTGTCAACTTTGCCGTGCGGCTGGTATGAATGGCAGGGGCCTGTTTTGATTCCTACGACTCACCCTAGAAGCTCTCTCGTAAGCTCTGTCTTCAACACCCGTGGTATTTGGGGTAAAAACCATTGAGTACTCTGTGTACATGAATCGCGGCCGATTATCGCAATCGACAATCGACTCTACTCGGTAAATGAATAATCGCGATAGAAGGTAAAGTCGGATTGGGAAAGGTTAATGGAAGATGGTCGGGAATCGCAGCGGGCTTTCCAATGGCAAAGGGGCGAAGCTCGTCCGTGAGTTGTCGAGGTCTCGGATTTACATGACTCGCGCGCTTCTTCCCAGGCGACTTCTTCCTGGGAGAGATCCTTCGCCCTCTCTCTCCCGCGGGCCGGAGTCCTTGTCGGCTGTCTCTCTTTGTCCGCTCGGGAGTCTCGCCGAGAGCGAGGCAGAGTGTCCTCGGGCGCGGAGAAGGAGCGCAGTAGCAACAGGCCGCGAGAGGGAGAGAAGGACGGAAGGGAGCCCGAGTCTCGGTGTGTGCAGCGCACACAACTCTAAATCTGGATCCACTCTTTTAGAAGTGTCTAGGCGCGCGGCTTCTCTCTCTCTCTCTCTTTCTCTCTTGGTCTGGCTTCTAGAGAAGTGTGCGTTCGAAGGAGATTGCTCGGCAGGGCGCAGCCGAAAATCGTTTCTCGTTTCTGCAACGAGAAATAACGCCCGGCCGATCCGTAAATAAAGCCGACGCCGGCCATTCTTCCGTCCGAGAATAGCACTCCAGCGCGCCAAAAATGAGAATTCCTCGCTCTCCCTCTCTGCCTCTCTCTCTCTCACTCTCGGAATAATTCTTATTAATCCACTGAGTCGGGAGTTCGCGTCAGTTTTGCAGAAACCGCCGAGTTACGAGTTGCAAACTACTGTTTTTGAGTATTAATGAATCGGCGAGTCAGTTAACATCCTCCCATCACTTTTACAGAAATCTATAACTTACGAGTTAAAAACTACCGTTTTCGAATATTAATAAATCAGCGAGTCAATTAACATCCTCCCATCACATTTACAGTAAAATATGACTCACGAGTACAAACTACTGAATATTAATCTCACTGGGGTGTGAATCGAGGGATTAACTTATGAAAAGCGATTTCCATAAATCGATGAGTTGACGAGTCACAAACAACAGTTTTCGAATATCAATGAATCAACAAGAGATTAGTTATACACGCGAGAGCGACAATAATAAGAAAAGCAGAGGATAGAAAGGGTAGTCGGGCAGGTAATAAGCTGATCGCAGTCGAGATCGTAAAACGATCCTCGCTCTCGATAGAGCAACGCCGAGAGCGAGCACATACGTGCACACATGTATGCGGAGTCTCTCTCCGCTTGACGTGAGAGACTCGATATACCTCGGGCTCTCGGAGACGGCTATACAATGTCTCGTGGGAAGGCTCGTTTGTCTCTAGTCCGGCGATCCCTCGAGTGCCCACACGCACTCTCGGACCTCGAACTCTCCCGAGTCGAGTTAACTGAATTAAAATCGATTGCTAGAAACTTTTCACTTTTACTGCTGGAGTTAATTATAGTCGAGATTGCGCTCAACTTTGAAGAAGCCGACGGGCACAATAATGGAAGTGTGATTGCAGCTCGTGGGAGAAATGAATCACAGCGCGGATTCCCCGTCGCGATGTAATGACGAGCGAGTGGGTGGGTCGAAGGGGGTGGAATGGCTCTCGGCTCGGTTTATTTTCTATTTGCGATGGTCACGCAGGTCTCTCTCTGCGTGTCCTCCTCGGCGAGTTGGACCGTCATTGAAAACTAAATATAACTCATTCGCCCGGCGAAATATTCTTTATGGCTCGGCCGCCCCCTGCCTCTCGTCAATCGTGTCCAGTGTTGGAGTATTCTCGCGGCTTGTCCGAAATAATGGAGATACCGAAGAGAGTCGGGGAGAGCGGCGACTGGGGCGCGGACGTTAATACATTTAGGAGAATTACGGAGCTGGCTCTCTCTCGGGGCAGACGCGTGTCTCGGGTGCATCTGCGTCCTGGAAGCTGGGCCCTGGAAAAAAGTGGCTTTTTGTGGGGAGAGTCGCGATATCTCGGCGCTCTCTTTCTCCTTCCTGGGAGAGGCGCGCGCTCGTACGCAAAAACAGTGAGACACACGTGCTTCTCTTAAATGCGCGCCTGCTCTCTCTCTCTCCCTCGCTCTCGCGGTCTCTCGCGGTGGCTGCTCGTCGCTCCTCGCCGCTGCCGCGGGACCCCCTTCGTCGTTCGTTTCATCTTCACCGTGGAGAGGCCGTTTGGTTTACTTAACGTTTCTCGCGCTGTCGGCTCTCTTTCCACGTTGTCTTCCTCGTTAGCTCGATTTTCGTCTCGCGCTCTGCGCCGCCGCCGCTCGACAACCAATTACTGGACAAAGTCGAACTGGAGGAATTAACGTAGTGGACTTGATCGAATTCGGATTATTGGAAATGATAAATCTGTGGAATTGGCGCAATGTTAATTTCGAGGGTGATAATTATGAAATTGTAATATGATACAAAATTATGATAATATGATGAAAATTGTAACACTATGATGAAAATTCTCCAAGGCGACTTTAAAAATTATATTATTATGATGAAAATCATATAAATATGATGAAAAATTGTAATATTATAATGAAAAAATGTAATATTATGATGAAAAATTGTAATATTATGATAAAAATGGTAAGAATAAGATGAAGCAAGTAAGATTAGTGAACATGTGAACTGTTTGTTGCAGGTGAACGGTTCCGGGGTATTCGAGTTACGACTGAAGTCGTTCGTGAACGAGTACGGGAAGGACAGCCTGGGCAAGTGCTGCTCGGGCAGCACTTCCAAGACGGGCGAGTGCTCGGGTGTGTGCAAGACCAGGTTCAGGGTGTGCCTCAAGCAATATCAAGTGAAGATCGACACGACGACGCCCTGCACCTATGGGGACGTCGTCACGCCGGTTCTCGGTGAGAACGTGGTCAATCTGAGCTCGAGCGTCGCCCTCCCGAGTTTCACCAATCCCATCAGCTTCCCGTTCGACTTCACCTGGCCGGTAAGTCATCGCCTTTACTCTTCTCTTTTCTTATCGCCGCCACTTCCCTACTACCGCGCGCTACCGTTAATCCGCCCGCACTGGTTTATCAATGCGACTGCGTTTCAATCGATCGGCTCCAGGGGAAAATTCAAAGAAACGCAAACCTTGGCGGGAATTACATTGTCCACGGCCCTGTTACATTATCGCAGCGGGCAATCGATACTTTCGATCGCCGAGTGAAACCGGCGGATTCCGCGGGAATTTCGCAAACCTTATCGGCTCGGTTATATCAGAGACAATAAATTGCCGGTGATTTCGCGGCGTAAACACTCGATTGAGAAGCAACGACGCAGGTTTTAATGAGCGCGCGCGCGTCGTTCGCCCAAGGTTTCATTGTCGCCTTGCGCTTTTTGTCGAGTGGTAATAGATGGAATCGGGACTAGGAGAGTTGATCGATCGATCGACTAAGAAATCGATGCATTATGAATGTCCGCCTTGAAGGCGCGCGCCGATCGCTCGCGGTCAATTTCGCTAATTTCCCGGCCAAAGGAAAGCCGAGTGCTCTGATTTTCCTCGCGGATAAGCTCTCGCCGCCAGGTGGCTTCACCTGCGCTAATTGCAGGTGAGGGCGCGCGCGCGTGCCTCGCACCTTGGCTACGCCGCGCGGGCCCTTCGGCCCCGTGTCCGAGTCATTATCGTCGCACCAACACCCGCATCCAGCGCGCACTCGCGCACGCATGCGGGCTGAAAAACTCCGGAGAACCTCGCGTGCCCAAGATAACCCTTGATGCCTGAAATGTAATATCCGCGCGGTACCTATTAGGCGGGCTTATCTGCCAGACCACTAATGCGCCGTCGAGAGGGCGGCACTTGGAAAAGATTTTCAATCCTGGGATCGGTTGAGAGCGTTTTTCGACCTTTTTTCAGTTTTTAGATTTCGAGTTTTCATATTTTATATTTTATTATATTTTATATTTTCAATTGAAGAGAGTTTAGGATTTATGCACTTGGAAGAATATAGGGCACGGGTCTTATGTTGACGATTTCGAAAAAAAATAGTTAAAATATTTAGAAAACATAAAAAATCAATCAATGGATAGTTTTAGCCGTGAAACTCTAGAATTTCAAGGAGAAAGATAGAATTTCGGGATTGTCGGACAGACACGTGGGTTACGTCAGCTTGTAAAAGCGGCTTTCTCGCGGTCCTCGAAAGGGAAGGCGCTCGTTTGCGTGAAAAAAAGGGGGGGTGGCACGCACCCGAGGAGTGTGCGGCCTCTCCTCACGTGGATGCACACGCGTGCACGCACGAGCCTCCTCTCTCTGATAAATACTCGGCATTCGGCCCAATGGCAGATGGTACACGCAGACACACTACCGCGCGCCGCGCCGCTCCGAGAACGATATGCCACTTGTCTCTTCCTCCTGCTGTTCTGCTACTTGTGCGGAGCGCGCGCCTCGCTCTCTTCACTCCCAGGAGCAGCGGCTTGTCTCTGCTTCCGACTATGCTCTTGTCATGCTCATGCGCCTTTCCCATACTTTCCACACGATTCATCCCAACAATTCAAATCGATTTTATTACAAATTTCAATCTTTCGATGTTAGAGTTCTGTTGGATACTTTTTGTTATTGGATGATTTTTGACATTATTTCGAGAAATAATAATTCGTAGTAAAATTGTAAAAATAATTTGTTGGAGAAATTGTAATTAATAAGTAAAATTGTAAAAATGATTATTTGGAGAAATAATAATTGATAGTAAAAATTGTAAAAATAATAATTCATCATTCGAGAAAAAAAATCAAATCAATCAACGTCAGGCTCGATTTAATGAATATCCGGCAGCCCTCGGATCTTAGGGCGAGAGCGCGACCAATGCCAATTACCATCGGCCCGTCCCTCCCGACATCTTCATTGTTTTTCGCGCGAGGGCGCGTATCACGTGGGTCGGTTGATTGCGCCATACGGTTTGCCGGTTAACACGTCCGTGACGGGACACTGCGGCGCGCACCAGACTGCATACACTGTTTGTTCTCTTTCGGTTGCATCCCTGGCGTGCATCAGCGCCCAATCTCCCTCTCTCTCTCCCTCTCTCTCGCAGTTCTATGAGCGGCACACTGCGGGGCGACTGGCAGATGGCTAGGGCCTTTTGTGCCCCCACGCTCGCCGCGCGATCTCCTTCTCTCCGTCCGTCTCTGGCTCCTCTCGCTCTCGCATCTCTCGGCTCCCCGTCATCATTTCTGATGCTCTCTCGCCAAGGGCCGAGTTAAATTTACTAACCCATATGGCGCCCCCCTCGCGACGCCTTCTCTCCCTCCCGATTCTTTCTAGATCGTCTCTCGCCACTCGGCTTTCTCAATCGCAGATTTATTTTGACACCGTCTCCTTTGATCCCTCGCTTTCGCACGGCCTCCGTCCAACACTTGAATGACGCTGTGCCTCCCCGCTTACGCACAATGGGCCGCGCGCGCGCGCCGCACAATATGCCATTAGGAGAGCGCTTACTTTCGTAAGGTTCTCTCCGGCTTCTCTTAATTGCCGAGATAAGAGCGGATCGGGACTCGCTCTCTCGCGCGCTCTCTCTCTCTCTCGCTCTCGGGGGTGGCGTTGCGCAAGCGACGCGCGCGTCTGCCGTTAATTAAGTGGCCGCAAAAGACTGAGGGGCCGGTGCGTAATCGTAACCTTCGCCGCTTGCACTCTACTCTCTGTGTGCGATCCCACTTTGGCGCTTCCTTCTTCTCGCCGATCGCGCACGCTTCTCTTAATTAGTCGGCGTTTGAGTGCCGGCTGAGACGACTACTGTGCCGCTCGATGGATCCTTTAATCTTAATCCCTTTTAATTCGAGTTTCTTGATGAAATTAGTCGGTGAAGTGGAAATTAGTATTTTCTTTATCGATACTGAGATTAAAATTGAAATATTTGGATGTAATTGGACTTCATTAAATTAATTAGTGAGCCCTCGAGTTAAACTCGATTTTCTTGATTATAAATTTGAGTAATTCAATTCTCCGCGAGTTTAGTAGTATGCCGGGGCAAGTCCGTCGGAGGAATCATTAAAAAATTCCTTTCTTCCTTATCCTTCCTGTCTCCCGTCGGTCCACAAAGCGCTCGGCGCTCCGGGATGTCGTGGGTACATAGACACCAAGCGAGAGAGAGCGGAACTGGCGGAGAATGCTTGCCGGGCTAAGCCGAGAAAGAGCGAGATGACAGGTGGAAGGAAGGGAGAGGCAGAAACGTGGTCCCACGGCCGAAAACAGAGTGCGTGATTCGAGTCCCAAGAACTCGGTAGAAGGGCGCCCCATGAATGGCCGACTGGCCCTTTCCCCCCTGCGAGTTCGCCGCCATGCCAAGCGTTTAGCATAAATTACCTCGGACGCTCCGATCTCCCATCAGGAATCCCCGGCACTCGCCCCGAGAGAGAGAAAGAGAGAGAGAGAGTGTCCCCGAGAAGATATGTCGTGTCAATGGCGCGGGGGTACATTGTCGTAATATGATTACTCGCGGCGCCAGGGCCCGCCGTGAGAAGATGCGCGCCACTATCAATAAAACATCAGGCGTTAATTGAGCGAGCGGCGGCTAATTGAGGCGTCGTGCCACTGAGCCGCCCGGACAAATGCGCCCTGATTACCGACGTGGCTTGGAACTCGTTTCTCTCTCGCGTTGGCAGCGACGGAGTTTCGAGGAGAAGTCGAGAGGAAAGCGGAGTCCATTGATTCCTTTGAATCGGTAGCGATTCCATTGAACGCCGTAGAAACCCGTCGAAAGCACCTGGAATCATCATCAGCTAATGAAAGAGCGCGCGAGCGCTGGAGAGTCAGTCGGCGATAAACTCGGCGCTACGAAAGCGTGACTGCACGAAAGAAGGAAGCGCGTTGGAATTATCCAACGAGTGCGGGAGAATTCCTCGGCCGGCTTTTCGCCAATTTCACCCGGTCGGAATAAAAACAGGAGTTATGGTGGCGAAGAGAGAGAGGGAGAGAAAGATGGACGGTCTATTTTTAGCAAAGGCGCACTTTAACGTCCGGAGCGCGGCAGACTCGGGCGAGTCGCTCCGAGCGGTATTTCCGCATGGAGAAATTTTCGTGGCCTCCATTCTTCGTTGAAAGGAGGAAGAGGAAACCGAGGATAACGAGCGACGACACCATCGCCTCGGGCCGTAACTACTCGCTCCCTCTCTCCCTCTCGCCCCTCTCACTCGGCACCCACACGCAATAGTCGCCGGAGAACGGCACGCGCGGCACCCCCTGCCCCGCAATCAGCTGGGCCCGATGCGGGCTCGAATCATTCATCGTGGAAAAGCGTGCCGGGCGAAGCCACCTTTCGCCGCAACCTGCAACCTACGCGGCCGGCCAATAGGAAAAAGCCGCGCGCAACATAGCCTCTCTTCGATTTCCCGTGCAACGAGAACCCGCGGGAAGAGACTCAACACTCTACAAATGCTCTCGGGGATATAAGTGGCGGGCGCAACTTTGTTGCTCGGAGAGGCCGAAACTTTCACATGGGGTATGCGGCGCGCGCCTTGCCATTTCACGAACAGCGCGCGGCGGCCTCTCTTCGTATTGCCAGTGGCCGAGGTTCCCATAGGCCGGCGAGTGCGCGCCTCCTCCGTCCGGCGGGATCAGCGCACTCGGCCGCGCGAGCGCTATGAATCAGTAGCGGCGATATTTGCATGCGAAGGGGCGCTCGCGCGTATGCTCGTTTCTGCGGAGGATGCCGGAGTTTCCCGGGGAGTCTAGATTCTGCGGAGATGCAGGGTTGTAGTACGTGGAGAAACGCGTGTAGGGAGCGAGCGAGAGCAGGACGGTAGGAAGAGGAGGAGAAGCGGGAGAGTAGCAGGAGCCGAGGAGGGTGAGGTTGCGCAGAGCGGTGTGCGTCGGGAAGCGAGGGAGAGAGAGAGAGAAGTGAGGGAAGACAGAAGCGAAGGAGGAAGAGAGAGAGAGAGGAAGAAGGTGGAGGTATGCTGCGCAGCCGTGGGAACCGACTGCCGAGTGAGCGAGCCTCGCCTCTCGTCTCTCGCTCGCTCCTTCGTCAGCCGCTCGGCGAACCCTCTCCTCCTCGTTCATTCAACGCTCCTTCCTCCCCGCGGACCCCTCATCTCTCGCCGTCCGTCTCTCGGGCAACTCTTCTCGCTTTCGGCATTGCTCGCGCTGTCTTCCTTTCTTTGGCCGGCGCGCGCGTTATTCACGGCACAGCTCCGCCCTCTCTCTCTCTCTCCTTTCCTTTTCATCGCTCG
Source organism: Crossocerus cetratus (assembly GCA_963675795.1). Lineage (NCBI taxonomy): Eukaryota > Metazoa > Arthropoda > Insecta > Hymenoptera > Crabronidae > Crossocerus > Crossocerus cetratus. The sequence goes on from OY776664.1 coordinate 22,418,480, forward strand.
CTCCCGCTCGCTCTCGCGCTTGTTCTTTCTGGCCTTACCTGACACGCTGGCTTTTTTCTCTCCTCGTTTCTTCCGTCGCCCTCCTTGTCCCGTTGGAAGAGAGCAGGCCGTCGTGCCCGGTGTGTTGTCTCTCGCTTCTCCAGTTTGATCCACCTCTCTGTCTATCTCTCTTTCGACGAGTGTTCTCGCTCGGCGAGAGAGCGGCTCCTCGCGAGAGGAGAGAACACACCCAACACATTGTTCTACGTGGATGCCTACGCGGGGCTTTTTCAGCTTTTTGTCGGATTAATTCCGATCCCCGTAATAAATTAGCGGGCGATCACGGTGGCATTTGTCTCCCGGAGAATTTATTTCCTGGCCCCGGTCGGTCCACCTCCTCGGGAGCGCTCGGGGCTCGAGGGGGAAGCCTGTGGCGTGTCCTCTCGGCCGCCGAGTCCCCTTTCATCCTCTCGCGCGCTTCTTTCTTACCTCTGAACCCTTGGGCTCGCTGGGCCTCGTCCTTGCCGCGAGAGAAAAGGGCGGTCTGTGCTGCTTGCGGACTCGTCCAACGACGTAGCCCTCTCTCTCTCTCTCTCTCTCGGCCGAGAACATTGCTGCTGCCTTCCGCTCTCCGAGGGCTTTTTCTCCCTCGTTTTGTGCGCCTTCTTCGCCCGGGCGGAGAGCGACGCTCTCTGCTACCTCGCGAGGGAACCGCACTCCTCTTTACGGCGGATATCCACTGGAATCCAACAGAGATTTCAACCTCCCTCTCTCTCTCCCTCCCTCTTTGTCCAGCAGTGACATACCTGGCGACCCGCTCGGCACCGCGCGAGTTGTTCCCGCGGCGGAGACAAATTGCGGGATATTCGGGATATTGAGAGAGAGATCCTCCAGCCCACTCGGCCTTTTTTCCTCCTGTGGCCGGCGGCGGAGATCCGATCGCACGATTTATACCAGCGAATTCCTTCCGACCGACTATCCCAGACGCATATACATACCTCGCGGTTGCTTTCGCCCGGGGAAATCGGCACGGACCTTTATCGCACTGTCACCGCGCGCCCGCGCGCACGTTTCATTATCTCGGACGGAAATAGAGCCGATTAATCAGCCGATTTAATAATCCGAGGGCTCTCGCAATCCGTGCATCGGTAATTAATGTATACCGGCTGGCGGAGTGTCGCCCGCACTCTCCGGTACCGTTAGAAGCGCCGATAGCGAGGTTGCTCCCGAGCCTTATCCAACTCTGACCGGCCGATCGGGTATTGGCGAACCAGTTGCCATTTTATCGATTTAATCGCTGATTAATGACAAGTTCAAAGGTAGATTTATCCCGTCGGCGGAGTTTTGCGGATCGCAGGGAAACTTGCCGATGGGAACCAGGAACGAGCCCGGCGACGGGCAGTCCGGATATAAACATTTATTATTCACGGTGCGCCGCCGGCTAACGAGGTCGCTTGTAATACCAGCCGTCCTCTCTCGCTCCGCGCGAGGTTAATAATTAAGCGTGGTATTATCACTGCATACACAGTGGACGCGTACGCGTTACACAATGAGGCGTCGCGAGGACGTGTCTCTGCCACGCACGATTTTCCTTCAGGGTTCGCTCGGAGGAGGATGTTGCTCTGCTCGGAGGAAAGTTCACTTTCACGCTCTTCTCTTCTCTCTCTCTCGCGGTGGAAAGGGCTCTAATCGAGCGGCAATTTCCTAAATGTCAGCATTTCTGCCAGACTTGACTTTTGAGTTTCTGCTCCGCTTGTGTGGAAAGGCGCCCGCGTGGTATTACGGAATCGTGACTGGCCCGCGGGATTGCGCAACGAGCTACTCTTCCGTTCTCTTGGCGCTCTATGGGAAAGGGCGAGAAGAATCTCTTTCGGCTTTCGTCTCGAAATAATCATTCGAAGAATTGGAACTTGTGAAATTCCAAAGAAATTCTGTATATAAAATGATTTTTATCGAATAATTCATAAGTGGGTTGAAATTTAATTGATAATTGTGTATTGGAATTTCCGTATATAATTGTATTGGAATTTCATATAAAATTCTATCTAAAATTTCACATTTAATTGTATTGGAATTTCACATATAATTGTATCGAAACTTTTATATATAATTGTACTGGATTTCACATATAATTGTATCGGAATTTCGCATATAATTGGATTGGTATGGAACTTAGCAACACGCGAATACGCCGCGTGCGAGTAGAATCGGCGATTTGACGGGCGCGTGCGAGTAAAGGGGGAGAATCTGGCCCCTGGAAATTGGGTGGTTGCAAGGAGGGGGGCACGAGGGGTAGCACGCGACCGGATCAGCCCTTCTAATGCGCGACGAGGGCAGGTGCGCGCGTGACTTGTCTCCTGTTTAATTCACTATTAATTGCGATAAATGTAACGGCACGCGCACCTGGCCCCGTTCCACCGTGCCTTCCTCTCCGCGCACCAGGCCCACAATTCGCCGGCGCAAGCGGCAAATCGGGTCGGCCACCCCTTGAACCTCAAACTCAACTCCCAATTACATACCCTCGATATTCAAACTCCCCGACATCTTAATAACTATTTTCAGCGACAATAATCAATAAACAACCCTCGAGCTTCCAGCGGTGTTATTCCCCTCGAAAAGTCTCGTGGGAATCGCGCTGGGCGTCAAAGCGTTGATTTAACGAGCCGGGGGTTTTTCTTTATAAAATGAGCATAAATAAATAAGATAAAAGAGGAAGCGGCGACTGGGAAGTTCTCTCAAGGCATATATCCTCTGTTCGCAGGGCACATTCTCGCTGATAGTGGAGGCTTATCACGACTCGGAGAACACGACCCACCACTCACCCGGTAAGTAATCTCTCCTTCTCTTTCCCTCTCGGGGCTTCGGCCTCGGCGAGCTATTAAAGTCGCACGCGCTGATAGAAAGCCCTGCTATCACCGGCGGCTGTGCAGGGAGGAAAAAAAGGGCTGGGGGGGGGGTTGAGGGGGATAATCTTAAAATTAGTGGCGGATCCTTGGTAAGAAAGGAAGAACTCGTGCTAGTCTATGGGGGCATGTGCGGTCCAGCTGGGTCGCCGTGAGTTGGTTCAAGTCCGAACCAGTCGAGAAGCCACTTCCGCTCGGTCCTCCTCCCTTCGCGCACGACACTCACCAGAGACGCAACCTTCCCAGCTCTCTCAGCCACCTATCAGACCACGCTTCCATCAGTTGCTCCACTTGGATGCTCCTCTTCCTGTTTTTCCCTACCCGCAAACACTTTTCTTCTGGGATGCTTTGACTTCCGCTGTCGGCGGGATGAGAGTTCGCCCCCTTTGATTCACAATCCGTTCAGTATTTTGTGTGTGATTCTCTTTTAAATTCAGTACAACTCAGTCGTGTCCAATTCACTTGAAATTGAGTACAAATTCGAAAACCTTGAAAAATTCTTTTACCGGATAATTTCAAGAACAATAATTCATATCCAATTCATTTTAAATTGAATAAAATTTCGCAAACCTTGAAAAATACTTTTACCGGATGATTTCAAGAACAATAATTCATATCCAATTCACTCCAATTGAATAAAATTTCAGAAACCTTGAAAAATTCTTTTACCGCATAATTCCAAGGACAATAATTGATATCGAATTCACTTAAAACTGAGAAAAAATTTGGCCAATTGTTATATTATGGGCGTACAATTTCTTCAAGTTCGATTTCCACGTTGAATGGACAATGGCCGGGGGTTAGCGGAGGGCTTTGATCGAGTTGCAGCGTCCCGTTTCTCAGAGACGGGCTGGTTACTCATTACCGCGACGACGCCTCCACGTGCAGATGCAGCTATGCACCCATGCAGCCCGAGCCGCTGTTGTGTCATCGTGAGTGCCGGTGCAGAGAGAGCGAGAGAGGGCGTGGGAGTAGGAGAGGAGAGGAGAGAGCTGGTGGGGCAGAGTAGGCACACTAGTGTTTCCTTCCTGTGTAACCGTAGCACCTAGCTTCCACTAGCGGCGACGAGGTAACACGAAACCCTCTCTTGACGAGGATATGGATGGATCCCATACATACGGAGCTCCGTGTCCGCCATATGTGCACTCGAATCTCAGCCTCGAACCATTAGTGCAACGCTCCCTCTCTCTTATCCTACCTCTCTTTATGCCTCTCAAAATTCACATCTCTCTATCTTGAAAAATTCACTTTTGGTCAATTATACTATTATAAAACAAGCAATTCGACTGCACTCGAAAAATTAGGAATTCAATTACACTGTACAGACTGATTCACTTGTCTTTTAATCACAAATGATGGATATAGGTCGTTGAAAATCTAATAATCTGTATGGAATAATTTTAATATAAAGGCGCGTTTACCTATCTTTTTTCACGTACTGAAATTCATGTATAATATCAAATTGAATCAATAATACAAATAATTGGAACTCGAATACTCAAATGATTAAATTCGAACGATTAATTAAAACGCAACAGACTCACCCAGTACAACTAATTAGACTACAAACAAAATCCCCTCGAACTCCATCAGCGACAGAATTCACAAGCCTCAGGAATTCCACGGTGATTCCACGCCAAGCTCGCACAACCTCTCATCTCCTCTCAGAAAGTACCGTTGACACGCGCAGCGCTCACCTAGAGCTCGCGCTCTTCCCTCTCGGGGTTGAGTGCGGGGGCGTTCGCCGAGTGGAAAGGAGTCGCGGGTCCGCGGCGTGTCCCGGCGCGCATTATCGTTTCCGCATCCGGAGAAAGCCCTCGCGAGGAGAAGAGCGCGCGCGCCTGGAGGATTATAAGAGAGACGAGGAGGCGGCGACGGGCGCCCCGGGGTCGCACGGTGATTTCGATTAATTAAAGCGATTCGCGCGATACGAGGTGAAGGGCCGCCCGACGTATTTCCTGCTTCCTCCTACCAATTACCAATTACCCTTGAGAGACAGGACAGCGCGGCGTCGCCGGGGCCGCCAGGCCGCTTTTTTCGCCTACCGGGAATCGCACGCGTTAAGGATATTACGCGTCGTTACTCCCTTCATTCGGCCAATTTGCCAGTCATTCCGATTTAATTGTTTCGCCCTGACATCTCACGACGGATGCTGATTGCTGCCCTCGCCAACGAGCCTCGGGGTGCTCTCGAAATTCTCCCTCTTGTTTCTCTCTCTCGAGCGGATATTTCGGCAATTACCGCGCGGATTAATCGTAAAAATGATGCCGCGCGATATTAATTGTGTGTATTAAATTACGACTTCCACACTCGAGTGACAAAAAACTTTTATCCTTTCCAAAGTACATACTTACACGGGAATTAATTAAATAACTTGTTTAATGATCAACTCGGCAGGAATCGCTCCCATTGCCACTGGGATTAGCATCTCTCTAAGAGCGGCTTTGTTTCATCCGAGGGGGGGAGGACTGGCCATTAGCCGAGGATCCAAGAGTGAATCCTAGCTCGCGGCGCGCGCGCGGCCCCATTAATATCCAGATTACGGCGGACATTGTCTGGAATCCTGTTGTGTGCTCCGCGGCCTTTATCTCTTAGGACACCGGCTCGCATTGTCCACTCTCTCTCTCGCGCGCTCGCTGCTCGGGCTCACTCTGTGTGCTCGCTCGTCTCGAGCACAATATGATATACCAGCGGTGCACCGGCGAACCCTGCTCTCTTTATTGCCGCTCGCTACTCGGATGCTGCTTCCTTTCTCAGGCCCCCGCCCTTCCCCCCCGCCTTCGCCGACGTCGCCTTTATTCTTCTGTTACACCTCACTCTCATGCAATCAGCTGTTCCACCGATCATTCATAATCGGCTCGTGTTACGATATCGAGAATCGCCCTGAAAGAAACTGGCACTCGGTGTCTTGCGCACTCGCACTTGCCAGATGGGTGGATAGCGAGTTTTAAATTCCTTGAGATTTTTACGGATGGCCCGCGGAATTTCGAGGTTGTAGGGTTGAAGGGAGATTTTGAGATTTGAGATTTGATTGTTGCAGTGTTAATTGAATTGAGGTTCAATTTTCTAAATTATAAATTTCAATTTTAATGGTTTTAAAGTTGTACAATTAGAAAAAGTCATTTGACAGTTCCAATGTTAACTAATTCGAGATCCAATTTTCCAAATTTCATATTTCAATTCAATTTTAATCCTCCAAAAGTCCTAGAGTAAAAAAACTTACTTAATCGATTTTTCCAAACTAAAAATTTCAACTTCACATTCATAAATCCCCACCCTGCAAATTCAACTTCCAAATTCCTCTCAACCGCGCGAAAAATCTCCGGAATTCCAGAGGAATCGAAGTGGCATTGTCGCCGTCGGAGATGGTTCTCTTCTCACGGGAGCGGGCGTGCGCTGGCATTGGTAGACAGGCGTGTAAGCCGGTGCGGTGCACCTGCTTACGGGTGTGTGTTGCTGCGTCTGCGAGATAAGCGAGAGAGCGAGAGCGAGAGGTAGGTGGTTGTGCGCGCGGGTAATCGAGCTCGACGGCCTAATCTCCGCGCTCCCATCGCCCGGCCGACTCTGCCCGGGCCAATGGTAGATGACCGCTCGAGATAAAGCCACTCGTGATTGACAGGGAAACGATCGGGAGAGAGAGAGAGAGACAAGGGTGGAAGGGCGGAAGGGTGGAGAGCCGGTTGTGGTAGATCGCCGGCGGACTAGAGAAGCCGATAAAAAGAGGGAGAGGACTAGAAGAGTAGAAGAAGCGGAGAAAGTGAAGGGAGCAAAGGTGGATGGCTCTATTAGCGGCCGTTTCTCCTTGCCCTTCGATCGGCTCGAGAGAGCCGTCCAGAGTCCCGATGGACAATAGCGAAATCTTGAGTCAGTCGGCTCGGCGCCGTTAATGAGCGACTCCTCGTCGACCAGTCACAGGTGCACCGACACAGAACGATCGAATTCTATCTCTGTGTGTGTCTGTGTGTGGAGCATGTAAGCTGGCCGGGGAGAGGTTGCCCCGGTGGTCAGGAAGAAGGAAACCATAAATTTTTCTTACGCACCACCGGCCACGACGAGCCGCCGCCGCCTCTCGTCGCTCATTCATGACGAAAACCGAGGGAAATGTGCTCGGGGCTGCTTCGCTCTCCTCTCACTTACTGGGTTACTTCTACTCGAGTAGCCGGCGGCCCTTCCGCCACCTTCCTCCTCCTTCGCCATTCATCGCAAGGATCGCTTACACCCTGCCCCCTCGCTCTTCTCTCTTTCTTGCCAGCCAATACTAGTTTCTTCGCCGACGTTTTCTTTGTTTCTTTCTCGTTGTTAAATAAGAAATTGGTGGGATATTGCTCATGATAGTTTCAAGAACAGAGAATTCAAGAGTTTGATTATCTGATTAAGTAGTTTCTTTCCCTTTGTTTTGTTTAATTCTTTCAATCAAAATATAGAATATTTTTTATATTAGTTTCGAGTACAAAGAATTGGAATTCAAGTATTTGATTATTGAATTCATTAATAGTTGTTTCTTTTTTCCAATCAAAATATATGAAATATTCTCGATGAATACAAAATGAATATCAAGTTTCATATACAATACAAATGGTTTACATTTCAAATTACATTACAAATTGTCTACATTTCGCATACAAAAAATAGTAATTCAAGAATTTGATTAGTCGATTAATAATAGCAATATCGAAGAGAAAGGAAGCGAAGAGTGCAGTGGTCGGCGATAATAATCGTGGCTCAACGCAGCTGGCGGCGTGCGAACATCGGCGTTTTCGGAACTCGTAACAGCATCCTCACCTGGGAGGCTAGGACGCAGGAGCCGCGCGGCCCGGAGGAGAGACTTCCCTTCTGGGAAGAGAGTAGCTCCGAGAGCTACTCCCAGCCGCGCGCACACTTAAGTATCGCCGGGCACGCCATCGCGCTTCCTTTTGTTCTTCCCGTCCCGTTCCCACCCCGGCAGTTTGCCTCGGCAGCCGCGCACAGGATGCGCACAGTGCGCGCTCGCCCCGACCAAAACACTATTTTCGCCCTCGGAACCGGCCCCCCCGGCCTTATTACCGATTTCGGAGCGCGCAGCTTCCTTGAAGAGAGCGTTGCGACGACCCACCACCTCAGGGACGATTGTTTAGGCCTCGCAAAAAAGCGGGGGCTCTAGGTACCCACCTGTGGAGCACACTTTCCATCTCATCCTCCGCGCTCCTCTCGTCGTTTGTTTCTTGTTGGGGACGCGGTAGGTGGATGGTCGCCGGCTAAATTTAACTCGGGGTTCACGGTCGAGTGGGTTTCTTGTTCGGTTTATTTCAGAATCGGAGACTTTCGATTTTATAATCAAAGTCACTCGAGTACTCTCGATCTTTTTCAATTCATTCGAACCCACAGAAACTCAAACCTGCAAAACTTCATTTTAATCGAACAAAAAACACTAAAAACTCGACTTTCGCATTAAACAACTCAAGTACTCGATCTCCCCTTCAAATTAATTTCAAACGAAGGAAACTCATCTTATAAATCCAGCAACTCGAGCAACTCCTTTTCCTCTTTTTCGGGCGCGCAGCTGATCGAGCCGCGGGCTAATCTGCCGGGCCATTACGATAATGCGTTTAGTAGGAAGCCGCTCTCATTCGCCGCGAGCAGGTAGAGATCTCTCTCTCTCTCTCTCTCTCCGAAGTTGGCAAAGAAGAAGAAGGCAGAGGCGCCTGGCGGGTCGGCGTCGTGTGTGTTGGTGTTTGCGCGGCGCAGGCAGCCAGGCCGAGCCGTCGAGAGGAGAGGAAGAAGAACGCCTCTTTCCCAGAGCTCCGAACGCGCGTGGTATACGCTTACTCTCTTTTGTGCCGGATGCGTGCCGCCGGCGGAGTAGCAATAGCGGACGAACGTCCGGTCTACCCTGCCTTCCCCACCTCCTCGCCCCTGCCCCTCGCCCCTCATATTCGAGCCGAGCACCTCCGCCCTCTCTCTCCGCCGATCGCCCGGCTCACTTTTCCCCATTGTTTCTCTCTCCCTCTCGCGCTCTTTTTCACCGGCTCGCCGCTTAGGCCGATGCACTTCGATCCTCTCGGATCATTGGGTGCAGCCTGCGCGCTCGCCGCTCTGATTAATTGTCCGGCCACCTCCACTCCATCTCCACCACACACTCGACCTTCCCTCGTTTTATTAACAATCTCGCTCCATTTCAATTATTCAACAAAATTCGCGATTATTAACAATCTCGCTCCATTTCAATTATTCAACAAAATTCGCGATTATTAATAATCTCGCTCCATTTCAATTATTCAACAAAATTCGCGATTATTAATAATCTCGCTCCATTTCAATTATTCAACAAAATTCGCGGTAAAACTAAAAAAGTGATTTGAACCCGCGGTGAATCGCGCGGGGAATTAATAGGCCGGGAGGAGTTTGTATCGATTAGTATCGCAGTCAATCGAGGGATATATACCGCGTGCGGTCGCCGGGAGAGAAGGGTAGCAGGTAACCCGAGACGAGAGGAGCTAAACTAGCAGAGTACGCCGCCGCCGAGCCGCGGCGGCGGCGGCTTGGTAGTATCGGCGCGCGGCGGTTCAAGTTTACGATTAGAGAAGTGACCGCGGCGCGCGTTAACGGAGGCCGATGCGACCGCAATGCAATTACAGCCGATGCCCGACCGCGATAGAGTGCGAAAGTGGGTAGGCGCGGGGAGAGGCCGCGCACTCTGGAAATAGGTGGCCGCCTACTGTCCCGAGCATACACTCTTGCACGTCATTCGTCTATTAATTCCAAGTTAAATCAAATATTACACAATTATTCGTATATAATATATAATAATTAAATATTTAATATATAATAATATATAATATATAATGATTCGTATGTATAGTAAGAATAATAATAGTAACAAAAAACATTTGCGGTGGCAAAGATAATTGTAAATGTTTTCGATTAATTTTCTTTTATTAGTTAATTTAATTAAATTGTATATTAACTAGTTATGGTTTATTATTACAGAGAAGGTGCTGATCGCCAGGTTGACGACGCAGAAGTGGTTAGACGTCGGTCCAAATTGGACCGAGGACGAGCACAAGAGCTCGCACTCTAACATGGTGTACGACTACAGGGTGACCTGCGTCGCCCACTATTACGGCAAGGGCTGCGAGAACCTGTGCAGAGAGCGGGACGACAGTTTCGGACATTACAGCTGCAGTCCCACCGGCGAGCCAGTCTGCCTATCCGGCTGGACCGGCGACTACTGCGACACCGGTGAGTACCATCTTCAACCTCCCCCCCCCCCACTTTCTAACCTCCAACAACTCTTACATTTCCCAGCGCTGTATGAAATTACAGCGACGATCCCCGCGATCTTTGATTCGGCCGCGTCTCGATCCGATCCTCGATCGGCAGCCGCCGCGCGCTACAGACAATGCTTGCACTCCGTTACGCGCATACTGGTTTAGCGGGGTCTCGCTCTCGCACTCGCACCCGATACGCCGCGTCGCCGTAATTCATACGGCGAGGCCGGCCGGGGGCCGCGCGCAGGGGTAACCCGAGAGCCTGTCGAATTTAGTCTTGTTTGGCGCGCGAGAGACACCGACGCCCGACGGACGCGCCCCATTCAAGAAGTCATCAGCTGGCCCCCTCGACACACGCCCGCGTCCAATCCTCCGATCGATTAAACCCCGAGCAGATGTCCGTCGGAGCTTTTCGAGAGTGTCAATCTCGCCGAGGCTTTAAACTCTCGCTCTCGGTCGCTACAGCAGGTCGCGACACCCACGCAGGTCCACCTGTACCCCGGCGTTCGGGAGCAGCGCGTCCCCTGGATTTCCGGGGTCCGATATACAGCTGTGTCTCGTCGCCCGGGAGCGCACTATCCTTACGCAATCCTCTCGGAAGGCTGCGGGAGAAGCCGGCGGGCAGGCGAGTAAGCGCGCGGCGGCCGGGCCCTTCCTTCTCTATTCTGGTTTGCGGTGCGAAACTCGACAAACTCGCCTGCGCGCGCGGGCCCGCTGCACACACCGAGAGGAGCGCGCCGGTGCAACACACCGAGGAGAGCGAGAGGGAGAGAGTAGTCGGCTCCAAGCGTGCGGCAGCTTCCCACGCTTGGCTCCTCGTGTGTGCGAGGGAGACTCGCTCGCTCTCCTCTCGCTTCTTTTCCGTCTGGCCCGTCTGCCCCCTCCCTGCCTCCGCCGCCCTCCCCACTCCTTCTCTCTCTCTCCGTGGGTCTCGCGGGCCAGCCATCCTTCTCGCTCAACCGCCCGGTACTCGGACTCTCGACTAATCCTTACGTGCCTGCTTACGTGAGCGCGCGCGTCCCCCTCGAACCATTTCTTCCCTCCTCGTCTCGCGCGCCGCCTGGAGACTACTACACTTGGCCCGGACGGTTCTCTCCTCTCGAAATAGTCGAAGGTACCTGCCTGCAGGTTATGGCCCTAGCACCTGGTACTTTGGAGGTAGCTGTAAAGGCTAAAGGCTGCCGCTTTTTCGGTGCCAAACACCTGGTGAGGCGCAGCCTCCTCTCCTCGCTCTTCCTAGAGATTCTCATTCTTCTAGCTGTCTACCTAGGGCCCAGGTATTCCCTGGGACCTGTGGCGCGCAGGTGCGTCCAGATTCCGCCTCCGGAGAATGGGACTAGAGTTCGCTCTCGTTGACAAGTCTGATGGATTTTTCTTTATCTTTTGAAACTTAGAAGGAGACTTTTGGGACTCGAGAGAGTTAATTGCACGGGGCGTCGCAGGGAAGAGATTCGTCGGGAGAATCGGCGAGTGGGAGCCCAGTCGATTCTCCCCTTGAGGAATTCCACGATTTCGCTGGGAGCCGCGGGGGGAGAGGCGCTCGGCTCTGCGATCAGATACCAAACGGCTCTTCACCGAGCGTCGTCGCTCGTTCTCTCCCGCGCGCTCTCCCTCGATTCGCCGGCCAACATTTCGCCTCCTCCGGTTTCTGCGCTCCGCGCGCACTTGGACGCCGAGTCACTCGCGGCCGCGTCACCTCTCCGCTTAAGCGAGGAATTATCCTAGTTTCTCGGTAAAGTCCGAGCACTGATATTCAAACGGGTGAACCTGTGCTCGTTACTTTATCGTTCGCGGTTCGATTAGTAATCGACCGCTTATTGCTCGTTTCTCGAGACATGGGCCAATCAAAAAATATTACTAGCATGACTACTTTGATATAAATTTGCACATGCCAAGTTTTAAAGTTAGAGATGTAAGTTAATTAATTAATTAACATGTGGTATCTTTGATTGAAAACTTGGCTTTCTATTGTATGATATCTATTTCATTTTTGGACAACGTAGGTCAAAAAGATATTTTAATATTTTTGGGGTTATTCCTCATTTCTCGAGATTCCGCATCGACACTCGAGCTCCCCCACACCACAACTCGATAACAGTCCCAACTCGATAATCGATTCCCCTCATCAACCATACGCATAAAAGCAACGGTCGCGCCGATGACTCGATCCCCTCGTACTTCGGCCAGCTGACCTATTAGAGACCCAGCGCGTTAACATTAGAGCCTAGGGAGCGGAGCGGATCGATGCTCTATCGGATCCGGGGAGCCAAGGGGTTAACGAGTCTAGGGTGGCTAGAGGGGCTAGGCCAGGGTGGGTTTCGGGGGTGCAGGCATTATAGGGGTTGCGGAGGCAGCTGCAACACGGCGGCGAGCCAACCAGTCGAAAGAGGCCGAAGCGAGAGCTGGGCCCTGTGTGACAGCTGCAGACGGAACCAGAGTGTGCGAGTGCCAGCGCGAAAGAGAGAGAGAGAGGGAAAGGTCGGTGCTTTAACCAACAGCTGCACCGGACTCACGTTCACAGTCCACTTCCATCGAGGCCCACTGGCTCCTGCCTCGACGTCGCCGTACCTTCTTCACCTTACCCGTCCTCGTTCACGCCGCATTTTTCCGCCTCCTTTATTCCTCGCACTCTGCTACCTGTGCCTTCTCCCGAAAACCAGCTCCACACTCTCCCTCTAGAATCGAGTACACAGGGAGTTGGGACTCTTCCTGGAGAGGAGTCTCGCAGCCCTCGGTGCATTGTTGTCGGAAGGGGAAATCGATAAGTACGTTGGCGAGAGCGTAAATCGAAGCCGGGGCCTGGTGCCCAGATTACGCATTCTCGAGAGAGGAGTGGAATAGTTGCGAGGGAGGTTCCCCGCGAAGGCCGCCGGAGTGACGGGTTTACTGCACCGGGGCGGACACACGATCCGATACTTTGACACACACCTCCGGGGTGTAGATAGGTAAAGTAACACTGGCCGGCTCGGAGTCAGCAGCCGGGTGGATCCGGCCAAGTAAACACGTTTCCAGTGAAGTAATCGAGAGCTCTCTCGCTCTTTCTCTCTGGCGAGCGCACTAGCCATATGTTCGTGGGCACTAGGGTTGACGGTGAGAAGACGCCGTTCCTCATTTCCACCGATCTCCCGAGTCTCGGAGGATGTTTGAGACCCCGTGGAATCCCTGCGATTCCGCTCATTCCTCGGGATAGAGTGGTGTGTGTGAGGGAGAGGGCGAAGGTCCTCTCGACGGTGCACTCTATAAATACCATACTCCTTAGCGCGCTCGCAGGGCGAAGGGCGGAGAGTGGAGAGGGCGGGAGAGCCGAGAGAGAGAGAGAGAGAGTCGGAGGGAGCCGGGACGCGGGCCGTTGCGCTCGGTGCCAAGGTCACGCTGACCATCGGCCCTCTTCTTCGTCTCCTTCATCCGCCGCCGCCGCCGCCACTCGCCGCGCATCCTCCTTGTCCGCCGACGTCCGCTCACCTTACCGGCTCCGACGCCGACCACCACCAACCCCTTTCATTCAGACTCGTGCAGAACTGCTTGGTGCACTTGCTCACTCTTGTATTATTGGTTACAAACGCGCGTGTATTTATGCACTTGACTTGAATTCGACCCACTCGAGTTGGGATGGTTGGGGATCAATAATTTCATTTTTAAGTTAATTATTTCAATTTTTGGATATTAATGAGTTTCATTTTAAAATGAATGACTTCAATTTTTGTATATTAATGATTTTCATTTTGAAATGAATGACTTCAATTTTTGTATATTAATAATTTTCACTTTAAAATGAATAACTTCCATTTTTGTATATTAATGATTGTAATTTGTATAATTTTTATTATGAAAAAATGTTGGCCGACTCTCGGGAAAGAATGCGTAATTAACTGTAAACTTGTTAACCATTTGATCGAGGGAAAAGACGAGTAAAATTGTATTGTATCGAATGAAGAAGTATCTCGCGAGCACGCTTGCCGGATAATTGTCAGTGCACGAGTAACGAAAGGCAGAGTGCGAGGATAGCGTGGCTCAGAGCCAATAGGGCCTGGATATTTGCGGCCTGGACAGAGAGCGAGAGAGAGAGAGGAGCGCGCAGGCACGTGACACAATTTCATTAGAGGACTGGGTGCGCTATGCTACCGAGCTATTCTCCTCGGCCATCGAAAGGGTTAGCCGCTTATGATTTATCGGCATTGATTTACCGGCCGATCACTAATTAAACGCCCGCCACGTAAATCCCCCCACGTGGCAGCTCGCTCTCTCGTCGCGATTACTCTCCGCCCTGGAGTATATTTAGGTCGCTGGCATTCGCAGACCGCGCCAATTCCGATAAGTCCCTCCAGTCACACAGACGCGCCGCAGAGTTGGTAGAGTCACCGTTCCCTCGCTTCTTTATAGCCGATTCCGAAATGTAAGACAGATTTTACCTGCCCTGGGAGATTCCCTTTACCCAGGGCCTTTCTTACTCACTCCCCCACTCTTTTCCTCTCGAGTTTACCTTAACCTTTCTGATTTTTTTCTCTCTTTCTCGTGTTTCAGCCCGCTGCCTCCCCGGATGCCTGCACGGACACTGCAATCGACCCGACGAGTGCATGTAAGTATACGCAACTTCTCCACTCCGCACCTGAAGCCTCGTTCGCATTATCCTCGCACTCGAACCTCGGTGCGATGAACAGAGACTCTTTGGAAATCGGAATGCCGGCCTTTTTCGAGTCACTCGAATTCGAGCAGCTGGGAGAGCCGGTAACCCGACGCATGTGAACGAGGCTTGAACCTGTAGGAATAAATGTGTGTGTGTGTGTGTAGCCGGCGATATTGCATTCCTGGGCCGAGCGATACCGAGGCACCGGCGGCGAGCGGTATCGCCTGCCGCTCGGCTCCGAGGGTCATTAATGAATTTATGGAAATTGAATTTCCACTCGCGAGTCATCTATCGCCGTCTTACGCGCCGGCCCTTCGCCTCGACCCCGCTCGCCGATTGGAGAGAGAGAGCTTGCGGGATCTTTGAGCCGCATTCCTGGTGTTCGATTCTTGGGTTGATTTTTCATGTGGGATCTTCGAATCGAAAATGATTGTCTTTGTGAAGTAGAGAAGTAGGGAGTTTTAGGGGAACGCGAGCGCTTTTCTTAGGCGAAAGGCAGGAATCCAAAGCACTCGGGCGCTTTCCGTGGCAAGGAGGCACTCGGAGGTGCCAATCGCTCTTGCCCTTGCCAGCAACCCTTCCCTCCCTCTGGCTCGACTCCTTTCTTTCCTCCCATTGTGTGTTGAGGTCGTCGAACCCGCCGCTTCTGACTAAGCTCGGTGGAAAAAGCTTCGATTTCGGCCCAACTCTCCTTCTAGCTTCCTTGCTCCCTTCGCCACTATAAATACCAGAAACAGTTCCACCGCCCTTTTCACCATACCTCAACCTCCTTTCTCCGAGTCCGCTCGATTCCTCCCGAGAGGAAACTCATAAACATATCGGCTCTGCACAGGTCGCCGACTAAACAACTTTCCTTCGCCATCTGCCTCGGCTCGTCCGACTCCACGTTTCCCGGTTGTGCGGAATCCCATTGTCCGCGGGAGTACAATAGATTTTCTGCGCTCGAATTACGCGGCCTCGTCCGAGGGATCCTGAATAATGGGACCTGTCAAACGAGCAGTTGCAATTAGGCGGGGGAGACGGTGATTGGGGGAAGAGGAAGTATTGCGGAAAATTGGCGACAGTTTTCCTTGGGTTCGAGTCGGTTGTTTGTTGATTGGGGAGAAGTAGTCGCGATGAATCTCGATACGGCCGACTTTAACCCGGGCTTTGGAGTTAACTCGATCATCTAATTACTGGATGGGGCCGGGGTTAATTGTCCCGTTAGCCGCGGCCACCGGGCCCTGCCACATTCGCCTCCCGGAGAATCCCCACTGCTGGCACCAGAGAGAGAAAGTCGCCGAGCTCTTCTTCGCAACCTTCGACTTTCCGGAAATCAATCGCACGCGATGCTGCGAAGCCTTTTAGTGCTAATGTCGCGGGAAATAGCGAAGCACTAGTTTTGTTACGTGATCGATGATGGCACGCTTCTTTCGAGATCGTTGAATAATTCAAGCTATAAGTGTAAAATTGAATTCGAGCTGGAATGGCGCGCATTTTGATTCGTGAGAAAGTGAAATAGTCGGCTAATTAAATCTAGGGTCCGAGGGACGCAATTAATTAGCGGATTATTCAATGCGTAATTCGAGCCGGAGTGCGATTCATTAGCGAGTTATTCAATTGGCGAGGAAGCGGAGGATCCTCCGGGACTAGTTAAAGCCGGCGAGGTGGCTTTTTCGAGGTAATTAAGAAAGGGCCGCGGACGGCGGCGTGTTATTATGGCCGATAAATAAAGGGAATTATTGCGGCCATCCCTGGCGGGGAGTCGGGATGCTGCAATTATCGGCGGGATTCCTTCCTGCCTCTATGGGATTCGTTAGCGAGGAACCAGCGGGGTTCGCGCAACCTCCGTCGACCGTCCGCGCCCTCTAACGATTTTCTCCCTTCGATTTTCGATGGCGAGGACCGTCTCGAGTTTGATCGCGGCAACTTCAAGTCCCGACTCGAGGAAGCGAGGCTCGTCGAATCGGAGGATCCGGGTCCGCGTGGCGACGCGTCGCTAATCAGTTTTCCGGCGGCGTGCGATGCGTGGAAATGCTCGATATGATCGGCGACGGCCAATTGCCGTGGGATGTTGTTGGCCCCGCTCGTAATACGTGAAAGAATCGTACGTGTGCCACTCACCGGCCATTGAAATTTCGGTGCCCCCCCTCCCCCTCCCTTCGCCAGCATACACATAGGTTACGTGCGTGTGGAAGGCGCGTGTGTCTGAATGCCGATGAAGATGCACCTCGTGCATCATCCTCGCGGCTCCCCTTTCTCTTTTCCAGACATCCTCTCACGCGTCCGAGTCGATCTCCAGTTTCCCCGGCGCTCGAAATCGCGCACTCGCCGATCTCCGGAAACCTCATCATTATTAATAGACGTATTCCCATAGAGGGAAGTGGCGTCGTGAGCGATCGCCAGCGCCGCGCCGAGAGAGCGGGCGACGGTGCTGGTTCTCCCCTCGAAACTCTTTTCCCATTCAAATCGTAGGAGAGCTCGCGCGCTCTCCTACAGCTGGCGATGCTTTAACCTTTGCATTCCGCGAGGGCCCTTCTCCGCGCGGAGATCTCGCTCGCTTTAACGCAGAGAGAGAGAAAGAGAGAGAGAGAGAGAGGGAGAGCGGGGACTAGTAGCAATACCGGTACCAGTCGCGCAGGGTTCCGAGAGTGGAGGTTGGATTGCAGTTAGCAGGATCTTCACGGTTCCCCTGGCGAGGGCCGAGAAGGGTGGGCGGGAGGGGGTGTGGGTCGAGTGTGTTGATGTGGAGGATGGTTGTGCGAAGGATGCCGGGGGAGAGGGACCCGATCCAAGGAATCGGAGGAATACGAGGACTATCTCGTCGGCTAGGATCCTACAAACGACCAGGAACATCCGTGCGGGTTCCGATGCTTCGGCACAGTTCGACTCCAGCTCCATCTCTCTCTCGCTCTCTTTATTCCTCGGCAGTACACTCTAGCAATGTGTACAGGGGCTTTAATGGTATAGTCATGCGACGTCGACGACTCTCTCTCCCTCTCTCTCCATCTCGCGCTCTCTCCGTCGGGCTTTCGCGAGCCTCGGCTCGCACAGGGATACCCAGCCGCTCGAGTATTAGTGAGGCTCGCGCGCGCGGGCGCTCGCACACACACAGAGCAGCGCGTAACCTTTCCTTGACCCGCATACTGAACGGCTGTGCCGAGGCTCGAACCGTGGGAACACTACCCGGCGACTCGTCCCCACTCTCTCTCTTGAATTCTACCTCCTCCTCGCCTCTCTCCCTCCCACTCGGCGTCTACCTCTCGCTCCGAGCAGAGAGTGAGCGAGCGCCTCGGCCGCCGCGCGGCTCTTCCTCCCGTTCTCTTTCGGCCCTTGCCTCCCTTTCTCTCCCGCGCTCCCTCCCTCTCGCTCTACCTGTTTGCACTGTACACGTACGAGGATCTCCACGGCTCGCCTTCTCTCCCGCGACAACTCGTCTCTCTCTCTCTCTCTCTCTCTCGAGATCCGCGGGTTTCTCTTGGTTCGTAGCGCCGAGTCCTCCTCTCGCCTACGGAGAGAGAGCGACTGGTCCCCGTGGCTCGTTCTATTTCTGCTTTTACGCTGGCCTCCCTTTACACGCTTCTCTCTCTCTTTCGCCCATTCGCCGACCCTTCGCGAAGAGTGAGCAGTCTCTCTCTCTCTCGCTCTCTCTCGCAGGCCCTTTGAGACGGTGGCCCGATGTATTATACGTATAGAGGAGGTCTCTTACTCGCCGGGGCGAGGATTCCTCTTGTCTCTTCTTGCGCCTCTACCTCGCCGAGCGGGCTCCCTTTCTTTTTACTCGGCCGCGCTTCCGTCCAGCCTCTCTTCCGAGCGTTAGCCTTCCTCCCTGCGCGCCACTCTAACCCCCTGGACATCGTAATGGCCGACCGCCATATCCTTCTCGCGATCCTCCACCCTCTTTACCTTTGCCACGTTCCTTTATCCCCCCCCCCCCTCCCCCTCTGCCCCCCTCGGTCGTCAAGTATGCAGCATCTTCCTCTTTAAGCGGGGGCCTCGCATTTCTGGCTTCGACGCCGCTAGGAAGTCCTCGAATATGCGCGCCGTGATTCATGCCCCCCCCCCCCCCCTCCCCCTGGGACCAATGGAATTTGTTGGATGACTCTCGAGCGGAGAGAGAGAGAGAGAGGTCGCGCCGGCCATAGAGCAGAGTCGATCCGTTATGAAATCCAGCTTTTTGCCCGCGGGCTTTACCCGCCTGGTGACGACTGATAGCGGAGTTGGGTGGAATGTGATATGAGGCTTGTGTTTTTAAGATGGCGAGGATGAGAGGTGACTGACGGGAGATTTGTTTGTTGGTTGTTGCAGATGCCATAACGGATGGAAAGGAGCTTACTGCGACCAGTGTCTGAGGTACCCGGGTTGCCTGCACGGTAGCTGCCAAAAGCCCTGGGAATGCCTGTGCGACGAGGGCTGGGGCGGGCTATTCTGCAACCAGGACCTCAACTACTGCACGAATCACAAGCCCTGCACGAACGGCGGCACCTGCTTCAACACCGGCCAGGGCCTGTACACCTGCTCGTGCGCGCCAGGCTTCACCGGCACTGACTGCGAGACGCCGCTTTTGGACTGTCACTCGAAGCCCTGCCTGAACGGGGGCTCCTGCACGATGGAGGCATCCTCCTCCGGCGGCGGCTACGGGAACTCCAGCCTCTCGGCGGCCTCGCGGCCGCCGGGTTACCGGTGCACCTGCCCGCCGGGATGGCGCGGCAAGCATTGCGAGATCTCGACGAGATCGTGCCGGGACTCGCCCTGCCATCACGGTGCCACCTGCGAGGACGACTCTCTGCGCGGCTACGTCTGCCGATGCCCGCCCGGGTACACCGGGTCCGACTGCGAGACCCAGCTCGACGAGTGCGCGCCGAATCCCTGCGTCAACGGCGGCACCTGCACCGACTACGTCAACGGCTTCCGGTGCGCTTGTCCGCTCGGCTACAGCGGCGAGCGCTGCGAGACCAACATCGACGACTGCCAGGGTGACCCCTGCCTGAACGGCGGCACCTGCGTCGACCTCGTCAACCGATTCCGCTGTCAGTGCGTGCCCGGTTATGTGGGCCGGCTCTGTCAGGATAAGGTCGACTACTGTCTGGCGAAACCCTGCGCCAATGGCGGACGCTGCATCTCCGGGACGAACGACTATCGCTGCGCCTGCAAGCCAGGCTTCACCGGGAAGGACTGCAGCGTCGACGTCGACGAGTGCAGGAGCGCGCCCTGCAAGAACGGCGGCACGTGCACCAACCGGGTCAACGGTTTTCTCTGCCAGTGCCCGGAGGCCTGGCACGGCGAGACCTGCTCGGAGGAAGCGGGCGCCGCAGGTACCGCTGTCCTCCCGACGGCGTCGCCCTCGAATGCAATTGTCCCCGCGGTCCCACCCTCTGGTGCGAGCTACTGGTCGGGAAATCTCTCGAGGCACGTGGCTTCGGCGGAGGCGAGGGACGCGGGTTTGACTACAGAGCACGTGGTGGTGATCGCCACCCTGTCGACCGCGGTGCCGGCGTTTGTGTTGGTCGCGGCGATAGCGGTGATGTGCATGAAGCGGCGGCAGAAGCGCGAGCAGGCCAAGGCTGATGAAGAAGCGAGGCTGCAGAATGAAAGGAACGCGGCCCACAGTAGTATGACCAAGAGGAGTACAGGAGGGATGGGTGGATGCGTGACGGGCGGCGTCGGCGGCGTCGGGCCCAGTGGAGGCCCCGGCGTCGGCATCGGGAGTGTGGGCCTCCTAGGGGGCGCCGGGAGCGGAATGATGAGCGGCGGCGGCGGGAGCGTGTGCACCCTGGGCGCCGGGGACGCTCACATGATCAAGAACACCTGGACGGCGAACAAGAGCGTGAACAACGCCGCCTCCGCCAGACAGGACGACCTCGACTCCTCGTTTCAGACGGACGTCACGCTGGACAGCTCTTGCTCGGGTTACAAGCCGGAACCGGTGCTGCAGGACGGCAGGACGCGGACGACCAAGCAGCTCAACACCGAGGCGGCGGCCCACCGGGCCTCCCACCTCTTCCAGAAGGAGAAGGACTGTCTGGGCCTGGGCCTCGGCATCGGGGTCCTAGAGTCCGCCAAGAGGTCCTCGGTGTTCTCGGGGAGCGCGACGGAGAGCTGCTGCGCGGAGGCCGCGCTGCTCAAGAGGCCGACGACCATCACGGAAAGCGGCCCGCCCGGGAGCGGCGGCGGATGTGCGAACACCACGGACAGCGGCTGCGGGGTATACGTGATAGACGACCACTACAGGCACGACTCCACCCTCGCCGCGACGCTCGCCACCGAGGTCTAGTACGCCGCGGTCCCACATCGCCCGGCTACTTCCTCCTGCGAGACCGCCACCGAGCCGTCACACCCGCCTGGACGACTCGCGCCAGTTCACCGGGCCCCGAGCGCTCAGTGAGTGTGTGCGCGCCAGGGCCTCTGTGCATCGACACGCGCCGACGGACTCGATATCCTCCTCTTTTTTCCTTCCTTTGATTTCCCTCGTCGTCTTGTGTTGACTGCTGCCCGGCCGGGTGCTCCAACGACAACCGAACCGCGATGCTAAACTCCTGTCGACGCCAACCACCCACCCCCGCCGACTTTGGGCCAGTTTTCCTCGATGTGAGGAGAAGTGGAGAGGCATCGCGGGACTCCGGACACCTGGTGTGAGAGGGGAGAAGCTCTCCTGGGACTGATTCGACTTGGACGGGGACGAGGGAATGAGAAGAAACGCGATGCTGTGGGGCCGGACCTGATTGGCCGGCCCGTTCTTAGGTATTAATATTATCACGCTCGAAGCAAAACTTTGTACAGAACTAATTTATTATTATTGTTATTTACTATTATTACTATTTGCTATTATTATTATGATTATTATTAATATTATTCGTATTCGTATTTCGCATTATCATTGTTCCGATAGTTCTTCTTTCGAATTGCGTGACTGGACTCCTCTCACCGAGGAGCGCGCGCGCGCGGCCTTGCCTGCTGGCGCGGTTAGGAGACGCGCGCACGAGGACAGTTGATTTTTTCCGTGGTATGTGTGTGGATGCGAGTGCGCGAGTGTCTGCGTGCGTGCGAGCCGAGTGTGTGAAATTAGACGGAACACGAGGGAAATACTAGATTCGGTGAGCACGGGGCGAGCGAGAGTACGCGTTTGTATGTAACGTGCGTGTGGAGACACAGCGAGCGAGAAAGTTTACGCGGACTTAGGGATTCAAATGGCGTCGGGCCTTCGTGAGATTCTTCTTCCCCGTCGCGCCCCCTACCGACAACCCACGCTCTCCTCTTGCTTCAGTCGAGCAAGTGCGACACGAGATACGTCACCTTTCGGCCGCGACGGACCTCCGCGAGCAGCCCGATATGAGAATGACTTTGGGGTCGCGACAACCCTGGCCGAGCGCCCGGCACCTTGGGATTCTCCGTGCGAGCGGCAAACCCATCTTGCCGGGCCCATCGCCGGCCCAGTACAACTGGCCCAATCCAGGCGACCCCGGAGACAGCTGAGAACACTCGGGCTACTCGGATGTAGAGTCAGTAGGAAGTCGAGATCATCGGGATATATGCTGAACTTATCAGGGAGGAAAGGAAAGCACGTGGTGGCGGGCAGACGCGCGCGCCACTTGCTCTCCTTTTCCGCGGCCGATGGGAGAAACTGGCGCGCGAATCGGGGGAGTCTCATTGGCCAGCCGGGGACGAATCACGCGGCGCTTCGGAGCGAACGGGGGGAGGACAGCATGTTGCTAGCCGCGCTACTGTACAGACCGACGAGATCGACGAACGAAGCGAATAAATATATAAATATATAAATAAATAAATATATATATATAGATAGATATATATATGAGTATAAAGGAGCAAATGGATATATATGAATATAGAAATATATTAACGAGAAGCCAGCGTCGTCGTCTACGGCGTCCCGACGACCATGGGATTCAAGGATCCCTCGCGCTCGACCTCCGCGAGAGCCTTTCACCCTTTCATCGAGAATCAATTCATTGCGAGCACTTTCAGTATCAATTACAATTGCAATAGCGTCGGGTTTCCATCGCTCGGAATATCGAGCAGAAGTTAAGACAGTAATACAAGTACATAGAAAGGACTCGGGAAGGTCGAGCGCGAGGACTCTCGAGGACGACGATCACCAATGTGTCGCGCGACTGTTAGGACCTATTTATTAACGAATGACCAGCGAGAACGACGCGGACGTCGAGGCGCGAGCTTAACGACGAGGAGACGATGACGCCGAAAAGCGACGAAAAAGTGAAAAGTCCGCGAAACGAGACCAACACCTAGCGATCATATATCCCGACTAGAGAGATAAAGAGAGAGAGCGTCGCGTCACCAATCGCACACGCGTACGCCCTTCGCCCTCGCGGAGAGACGCACCGATGACGAAGCGACGACCGACGACCAATCACTACGACGACCGACGACGACGATGAACAAAGATTCGATGATGTTCCTGTTATTAAATAATTAATTAAGAGATAATTATTCTACTCGCTAAGGACCCGATCGAAACGAGAGGACTACCGACTAAGTCACAGAGGCGCACTCGGCCTTTCCCCCCACCCCGAACGCCCCGCGTCAACGGGCCCATTCTCCCCCCCCCACCCCCCTGCGTTCTCGCTCGCGAGCAAGGAGAGCACAAACTATCCGAAGCGTTTGTGTTAAGTCGGTCGGAGGCGCTTATTAATCTACTAATGTAAGGAAAACGTCAGCCGCTCGCCCCGATGGTGAATCCAGACGTATTCTATTGGCCCCCCACTACCCCCTCCACCCACCCACTCATCCCGGGTCCCAAAGCGAGGGGACCCAATCTTGGCCCCCCCACTCCTCGGCCTCCCACGGAGGCACTTGTTCCTCGAGCGCCACCACCGGGGCGACGACGGCCGCGCGAAGCCTCCGACACCAGCAAAGGCCAGACGTAGTCGCACGTATACATATAGACGATTATATTATAACGATGGATACAATGTATAATAAAGCTGTTGTCATTTTTTGTACTTACACTTCTTTCGACGATTTCATACGTGGCCTGGTTCCTCTGCCCAGTCCCTGTCTCTTGCCGCATCATCCCCTTTGGCTCGAAAACCCCCCCACCCCCACGTCTGCCGCCCTCGGAGCCGCTCATTCGCCAGGACGGCCTTCTTCTCGGTTCTAGTGAGAGATTAGTGTCGCAGAGAAAGAGAGAGAGAGAAAGAGCGTTGTAAAGTTCCCTAGCCAATGCGTGCGTGCGTGTGTGTGTGCGAAATGGAGAAGGTGCGCGTGTGCGAGAGATTCCTTTTCCCTCCGGCCGCCTGTCTTCTTTGTGTATAAAGGTGAGACGGAGATGCGCATCCGTAGACGACGATTTGTATATTTCTAGGCGGAATACTTGTACAATTATTACATAGACACTCGCGCACACACACGCCCGCGCGGACACGCCGAGCCACACGCCGATTATCGCCGATTAATTATTGCTATTTTTTATTATTGTAATGATTATTAATATTATTTTATTATGCGTATTCGTGAAACCCAGAAACGTGTACATAGATGGAATTGTCAAATATAACGAATGTCACGCGAGCGACAGCGAGACGATTAATAATGATCCATTAAAAGGAATTCAAAGTGAAACAACACACGTGTGTCTCTCTTTTATCTTCCCCCCACCCTTCTGCGCCGTAGGTTGCACCTTTCACTCGAGCAGCGATCGAGAGAGAGGCTGCCGGCCGTCGGGAACGCTCCTCCGCGTTTCCCAATCTACTTAATTAAAATGTAGAGCAGACACGAGTCCACGCCAGTGCAGTTCGATACGTTTCAATCGGCGCTCGCTCACTCACCGCTCGACTCTCCCGCAAAATGCAAAATCGAGGAATCCACCTGACGTCATCGATGACGTCAGTGTTTTTCTAATTCGAGGCGCGAGACTTAAATACACATTGTGCTCACCATTTAGCGGCGGCTATTCCTTAGCAATCGGCGCTTTTTGCCGGCGCGAGCCATTTGTCGACTGGACCGCGCGCAGTAATAATCATCGTCGACAATGACTCCTTGGCGGCTTTCGCCGGGCGAGGAGAGTGATTAGTAGGCGTGTCACGTGTACCCCTGGCGTAACACCGGTCGTCAATCGGTGGCGTCTGGCCCGGGGAGCGTCGGCTCTCAAGCGGCGACTAATGATGAGTAATTGCTGTCAGCCGCAACGAAGTTCCTGTTGATCGTCGCGGAAATCGACGGCGCAGAAAAACACTTTGCTTTCGAGAATTCAATAATTAATTGCGGGGGAATTGTGGTTTAAGATAGTTTTCAATTATGGGAATGGTGATCGATGATAATCGATGATTGCGAGATGCCGCAGGAAAGTGTAACAAAAGCGGAGTCGATGGCGGAAGGGAGGGAGGCCTCGTGAAAGTCAGTGGGAGAGCGAGGCAGAGATGATGCGGGAGTGGATCCGAGTAAGAGTCGGTCGGGGAATCATCGTGTGTCGTTATACGCCGGTTATTACCGGCGCTGCTTCTCCCTTGGCGGAGCCCATTACCAGTACCTTGCCGCCGTGGCATTCTTACTGTCTCCTCGTTCTCCACCGCCCATTCTCTCTCGCGAGAGCCCTCGCGCCGCTCGTTTCCTATACAGGGTGTAAAGCGAATAGTCGAGTCATTTCAATTGCGGAGACGCGAGTCGCTCGTAACTCTGATCGTCCCGGGCTTAGAGCTTGGATAATTGCAGGGTTAAATTAATCCGATAGAAAGTTTAGTGGGTATAATTCAATGACATGTTATTGTACCAAGTGATTCACTTGGGTTGGAATTATTATGAGCGTTTAGTGATTTGGTTAAGGATTCTGGAAAATATGCTCTGACTTGTATAGAATCATAGTTTTATGGTTAAAACTATGGAAAAATGTTGAAATCGGGCGAGTTGGACAAATTTTTAACAATCAAAAAAATAGTGGGAGAAAAAGAAACTTGAAAAATGTTTCGATTTTGTTGAAGGTCGACCAACTTGATCGAATCTTTCATAATTCATCAGTTTAAGGCTACAAACTAAAATTCCGCAACCAATAAAATGAATAAAATCACATTTTCCAATATTAATTCATATAAACATCCATTCGATTCAAGAATGAATAAAATCTAGAAAATCGTTAAACCAACCAAACTCCTACCAGCGAACGTCAGAAATCGGCGACGCCGTGTCGGCCACTGGGAACTGCTGTTCAAATCACGGCCGAGATGCGTGAGACGCGGGCTATTGAGGAAAATGACGCGGAGAGCCGAGGGTTAATTGCTTGTCGACGGACAAGCGTGAGCTGCCGCGCGCGGCGCCGCCGCTTACACGTATACACGATGATCCTCGCTCCTTCAAGGATGCTCGCTCGGACGCCCGTAAAAATCCCCTGGAAAAATGTTAATTAACCGCGGGGGAAAGGTGGAGGAGCTCGGGTGGGGATTCGCCGGGACTAAGCAGCGCCTGGCGCAGGTAAGTAAGTAAGTACTCTGAGGAGAGCGTTGTCGGGGAAGGACATCGGTATGTGAGTACTCACATATATTAGACTAATCCTTATAATCGACTTTAAAGAAATTAATATAATATTTTAATTCCAGGAATAAGCATTTTCTATCGTGACTGACTGGTATTTTATTGCTTTTCAATTAGCCTGGATGAATTTAAAGTTCTATATGTATGTTGGTTATGATTATGTATTTGAAGTTAGTTGTCTCAATCGTCAAATTTCCTGGAAAGATTTAATACAATGTTTTAATTCCAAGAATTAAAGGCTTTTTTAATTTTGATTGAATCTGACTTAATCCACATGCAGTTCTATCACATCGATATTTATGATTGTTCGAGGTTGAAGAAACCATTACGAATAACAGAGGCTTCCTTAGAATCGTGGTGAGCCTCGAGCGAACTTCCTTCCGTGGAAGAACGATGCCCGTTAGCTTATCTTGAAGGCGGGCAGCGCGTGCCTAGCGAGACGTATTCCGGAATCGCCTTCTTCAGTCCTCCCCCTCCACCCTACCGCGCGCACCTTACTGGAAACAATGCGTTTTTCACGAGCGCACACGTGCACTGTAATACCTCTCTTTAAAAAGCTTTAGTTCCCATCCGCGCTCAAAGGCGCGTCGCACTGTCTGCGACGCAGGCGATTGGTCCGCGCGAATTTAGGGTCGATCGCCCCGGGGACACTCGGCTGCACCGACGTCGCGCGATTACTTCGCGCTCGATCGCACGCGAGATTTACAACCTCCGGGGAGAGCGAGGCGAGGAAATTCGGCGCGTGGAGCATATCGCGCGAGACATTAATCCTGCGCGACGACACGAGAAATTGTTTTGGAGGTTGGGGCCGGCGCGGGCTTGTCGCGCGTCGCGCCACTGACCAGACGGCGGCTGACAGTCGAAACACGCTGCGCGCTCGTCGAACCCCATTACTCATAACGCCCGATCGCTCTCCGTGAACTTTAGCTACTCCTGGCATTAGAGGATCCTGGTATGCGAACATCGGCCGGGAAGGTGCTCGTTGATCGCTACGTGAGATTAGTCGCAGGGTCAAAAGTACCGAGAACGCTCGCTGTTTAGTAGTCGAATTTCATTAAACCAGATAATACAGAAGTGAATACTCTGTATATGTATCCATATATATATATTATATAGAAGTGAAAATTATATTCATGTGAAAATTAATGAAACTGTTACATTTTACGATGGAAATGCATTAACACACCATCAAAAGACAATTAAATTTTTAATAGTCCTAGGTTCGGATCCGAAGACCAATCGAATAATGAAAAGAGGAATTAAAGAGATTCTTTCTAACAAGAGGTTCCGAGGTCTGCGCTCGGCAACGCGTGCGGACGAAGCATCATCCAATTAACGGTACACCCGAATCGCATAATACGCGCGCGGTACATAATGAGCGCGCGCTACCGCCAGAAGCCGATGGAACCATCAGGCAGCAACGATCCCTAGTGAAGTGACGCTACCGTTCTACGCGCGGAGAGCCGCCGCGAGAGGAAGAGTCATCGACCAATGAAGAGGAGGGCGACGAGGAGGTGGGCGAGTGAGGGCAAACAGGGAAGAGAGGGACGCGCGCTCTAGTAACAATGAGACTTCTACACGGCGAGGCGAGATTCAACCCTTTCAAGTGGTTGTCAAACCACTTGACTCGAGGAGCTTAAAGCCCCTTAACGTCCAAGTGCCGCAAACACCATTAGCACGCCTTAAACCCGACAGCAAATTCCCCGCCCTTTCGACGCGCGCCCCATCATCAATTCCACTAATTCCGGGATTCTTGTTTAGCCTAAACACACGCGCAAACAGGATCACTTTGGTACTTAGAAGCAAATCTTTTGCTTGACGTTGGATTAGAGTGTTTGCTCCTCCGAGATACACTCCAGTTGGAAATTCCCCCATTCGTCATTTAGACTTCTAATGACTTTGCAAATCTCTTCAACTTTTATCCTTAAAATGAAAAAAAATCAGATAAAATTTGCACTGAAATTATTATGTCAATGTTAATTTGAAATGATAAACGATGTTAATTCTCCAAGTGGACGACGGTCGATGTCTCCGCGTCTCCGTGGGTTGAGTGGGAGCCGGCGAGCGTTGTGCGGGCAAACGGTGCGAGCGAAGAAAGAGAGAGAGAAAGGTTTCTGTGTCGGGGCAAGCGAGGCCCGTGGGCTACGCGACCGCTATTGAAACGTCCGCGTTGTACGTGACCCACCGGCTCAGCCTTCCTCTCCCACCCCCTCGGCCATTCCCTACAACAAATTGCGTAATTGCACGGTGCATCGCTACTCCCAGTCATTAGATATGCCGTTGACCGTCCGATAATTCCTGCGCCCTAAAAAATCATTAAATTACAAATTTATAAATTTGATTTAAATGACTTTGTGCAGGTTTCTACCGAGTCGCGGAATTTCTCGGGGATACTGCGAGCTCCAGTTTTCCCGGGGGTCCAGCGACATAAAGTACAATTAACCGAACTAGGTTAGAACCTTTATTTATAGCTCGGAGTTAGCCAGGTGTTATGGGGTTATGGCGCGTGTACCTTCCAGACCTAACCAAGCCGGACTTTGAAAAACACTGCCAGCCCCTTTCTCATTAACTTACGTAACAGCTATGCCACCCCCGGGAAAGGAAACCCGCTGGAAATGGCAAACTCACTTTTAGTTCTCATTTGAAAATATGCTTCTTTCAGAAGAGAGCGCGGGGGAACATTTGTTTCGACTTCACTGAAGCAAGGTATTAAGATAGTAGCAAACAATCCGATTGGACGCTGGCTGCGCGGTGGAAAGGGAGTTATTACCAATGAGGTAGACAGTTCCGCGTGCGGTAAAGTAATATCTACATTATCCGGCGGTAACATTACTGCGCGGGCTCTGCTCATCAGGTGGGCTACATTACCGAGATTCCCAGCATCCCTCGCGGGGTCAACGGCCACGGATGATCGTCCGAAATCATCGAAACGATTTTCCTCTGCCTCCGAGGCGAATCCCACTATCGAATGCTCGAGCATTAAAGAGGTATTGTGATTGAAATTAATCGCCGCTGGAGAAAGCATTGGAGGCTGAGTGAGATTACTGGAATGGTGGGACAAATAACGAGGAAGTATGACCGTACGGGAAACAGGGCGGCGGAGGAAGATGTTATTAATAAACGGGGCGACTTCGATCGGCTATTAATAAGCCACCCCATTCGCCAGTGTAACTCGCTTCCGTCGCTAGCCATTAATGCATTGCACTCAGCATTAACACAGAAAATCCGCCTACTAATCACTTGGATTAATTAATCAGTTATGCTCAAGTATATTTCTCGAATTTCCTGATAATCCGACTCGAACGTGCTGGAACGAGAGAATCATTAAACCGGTCGAGTCGTGCAAAGGACAATCATCGGGATGCGGCGATCGAGCGAATAAGGGAAAGGAGTGTGGGTGGCCTCCGAGAAGAGGCCGACGTGAGAACGGATTTTCCTTTGTCCCGTTATTAGCCGCCGCTAGTTATCGATATCGTCATTATAATTTCAGCCGAAGGACGCACTGACGCTTACGCATCGCCGCTGGTAATCGCCGATAGAGAATGGACAAGGGCAGCACTCGCCGGTCGCCGCTCGGTGAGTAATCGATCGCGATCCGTGCGAGAGCTCGATCGACCCTGAACGCGAGATCTCGGGGAGGATCCGATCGAAAGAGGCGAAATTTCGAAAACGTCGCAAGCGAACGTTAAATTCGCGTAATTCATCAAAGCCGAGCGCCGGGTAATTAATTATGCGAGGGCGAGCGGCGAAGAATGATCGAGCGATTCTTCCCCGATGCGGCGAGTGGGAGCTCCGCCGCCGCCGCTCTATTATGCCGTGACCAATTAGTATTCAGGAAGCCGAGTCGCGCGGCGCATTAAAAATCCATCGAAGTAGCGCGATATCGAGGAATCTCGAAAAGCTCTCGGCGATCATCGCCTGGGAAAGACGAGATGCGCCTTGAACGACGAGTGAAACACGTTCACCACTTTCTGCCGGTTTATCGCGGCATCATTGAGTCATGGAATACAAATCTCCGGGGCTGGTAGGAAATGCTACATTAATTCGAGTGCGTGTGCCGCGCCGCCTCCTGCGAACACCGGCTCCCAGTGTTCGCCGCAGTACAATGCGAGCTGGTACACGCGTAAAGTAAACGGATTGTAGAACGACGGACAACCCTTTTCGCACACACGTCAAGTCGTGCGAATCGAATCATCAGCGTACAACATTGAGCAAATAATCGTCATGAATATTAGTTTATCCCAACTCCGGATACCAACACACCGGCAAACAATCTACAGACACCGAGTCCTCGGTTCACGCTCCCGCGAAGGCTCGCCTTCCGTTTACGCAAGCGGTTTCCGTTTACTTTATATAATGCGCCGCGGCCAGGATCCCCCGTCGAAATATCGGGCCGCTCTGCCGCAATTTCTTCCGGCGTCTCCTTCCGCCGAATTCCACGGCATCACTGCCTCT
The DNA here is from genome assembly GCA_963675795.1 of Crossocerus cetratus. NCBI lineage: Eukaryota > Metazoa > Arthropoda > Insecta > Hymenoptera > Crabronidae > Crossocerus > Crossocerus cetratus. The sequence continues at coordinate 22,449,166 of OY776664.1, forward strand.
TGCCTGCCGAGACAATGGAACAATGAGAGATACTGGTCTCAATGACTCGCCCGCCGTTTCTCCCTTTCGATTCGGCGAGTCGACCCAGGAAAGTACAGGGTGCGGACCTTCTCATTAATTTTGCGCCGGCGATTCTTCCGCCTGGGATTCTAAGCCGCCGAGCGATGCCGCAACGTGGAATTGTCTTCTGGCGACGCTGGACGCAAAGTGGCGATAACTAAATTTCGCGAGTGCAGCAGTTGGATCGCTTTCCCGGTTGTCTATGGAAAAGATTGAGTTATGGGAACGGTAGTAAGTTACGGGGAGAGAGAGAGAGAGAGAGAGAGAGAGTGCGGGACACAGGATCCGGAGGTTGGCGTGGGATCGCAACATCTCGATGATCGGTGGATGACGGGGACGATGATGTGGCCGCTCCCCGACGGCGAGGAGTAGGTGAGGCTTTACGCTATAATAGGATTAATTCGTAGGTGCACCTTCTTGTACATTGTCTCTCGCTCTCTTCCTTCGCTCTCCCTCGCAATCGATTGTTGGCCTCCCAAGGTGGGCGATGGAACCACTGGAACCCTCGCCTCCTCCGTCGTCCAGTCGCAGACCTCAGCGTCTCTGAAAGTAAAAGTCTCTCTTCACTACAAGAACTCTTTACCACTGAGATTGACTTGTTTCTTACCCCGAGTGAGACCTTAATCAACTCGCAACTTCATCATCTCCGTCGGCCGAATCTGTTCGACGTTACTCGCCGTGCGAGTGCGCACCGACAAGCGAACAACCAAGGGAAGGCGTGTAATTAGAAAGTACACACGTACACCAAGCCGCCGCCGCTCGCCGATCGAGAATGCGGCGTAACGCAATGCAGCTGGAATTCCGCGGATCGCACCGGACATCATCAGCATCATCGCGATTCCATGATTGCGCTCGGGGCTTTTTCGGTATGCAGCCTCGTTTCCGCGAACTTCCCACTCAATGAGCCGACCACTACCTGTTAATTACGCGAATCTGTGTTAGCTCGGCTCATTCCGATTTACTAACCTCGAGCGGGAGCGCCGCTTGCGCCACCTGCCACCTTCCCGATCCCATCGGTTAACCTACGCCGGAGTCGTCGAGGTAACGCGCGGCCCAGCGCGCACTGCTCTTCCTCCTTTTCGGCGGGCAGAAGCCGCGCGCGGAATTTCTCCTCGAAGAGTGGCGAATGTCGAGTGGAAGAGCCGAATATAGAACGCGGCTGCGCTTACTTCTTTTACGGTCTTAGCCCTTACGCTAGCCGTAAGCAACCGGGGGTCGTCGACCCCCTCGGCAGACCTCGACTTTTTCCACGGGAAAACCGTCCGTGAAATGATCCTCCTCTTGGCGCACTGCGTTTAATGATCGAGCGTGAGCCGGCGAGTGCTAGGTTCACGGAGTAATGAGTTGGAGGAAATACTGTTTGATTGTGGGTTTACAGGGGAATCGAGGAATCTGGGGAAATGCGAGGAGGAAGTGTCCAGGGGCTGAATCGAGTCATCAGGATAATTGACTGAAAGGCGAATATTGAGGTCGCCGAGTCATGTTCAATTTGTACCAGGAAAAGTGAATCACAACGGCGACGATTAATCGGGAATTGAGACCGCTCGGAGGGAAGCTCGGTGGCCTCTGATCCTTTCACCATCCGGTTCAACAAAAATCCCAGACCCATCAATACCATCTCTCAACAACTCATCGCCCCTTCGTCCGTGAACCTGCAAGGAACACACAAATTTAAAAAACTCTGCTCGACCAATATAAAAGCGGCCTGGAAGCCGACGACTCCTCGATTTAAAAGCATCAATGACTCGCGTATTCCCATTACCCATACAGAGCGACACAGACGCGCACGCATGTGGCGGAGCATCATTTGCCGGTGGTCTCCGATATCGGGCTCAAAGTAAGTACGCGTCTATTAATATCGGGCCGGCGAGTCTCGCGCGGTTCGCTTCCCCGAGTCCGCTCGGCAGATATGTACTCGCAAGTGCACTCGAGACTGCTTATGCACACGTTCCTCCTCGGCCGAGGGAGAGAAAGCGAGAGGGAGGCAGAGGAGCAGCGCGCACGAGAGTGCCGAGGGAGAGTGCGAGAGAGGGAGCGAGAGAGAAAGGGACGAGTCGGGAGATGAGAGGAGAGGAGGCTCGATGGAAGGAGGGAGAGAGGAAATCGAGGGAAGATCCGTGCCACTCGGTCATTGGTGAACGTACCGTACTCGTGCTTGTACCGAGATATATCACGCGGCAACTTATCCCTTCTCGGCATCGTTGCATCGCTAATACACCGCCGGATTCGTATATCCTTAACCCGTTAAGAGCCTGCCGCGAGAGCAACAACGAAATTACAAAATCCTCGTGCTGAATATGCTCTCGCGTGAGATTGGTCCTGGCGAACGAGCCAATAGTCGAATGGTTCAAGTTACATTAATCGTTTCAGATTTTCTTAATCACTCTGTATATTAATTCAATTAATTTAAGGAAAAATCAAACCCAAGCTAGAATGCGAACAAAAGTCGTTTCCATCTCTGGTTCGCGAATATTAATAATAATAATGTATAATAAAGCGTGAAGGGCCGAACATAACCTAAGAAAGCAGAGGGCGCTCGCGGTGTTCGCCGAGGGGGCATTAGACGGCTAATTGGCGACATCTGGAATCCAGTTATAAACGCGGAGAGAGCACGTGCTGCGTGAATCGCACGGCGAAACTCGAGCCCGCATTAGAACCCATTCGGTACCGGTAGGGTCAGAGGATATCACCTGCATGCCCTCCACACTCACACACACACACGCATCGTTCACTCACTCAAGCATACAGGGTGTCATGGAAGTCACGCATCGTCAGATCTTCACTTGGCTAAAATTTTAGGTTAAACCTCAAGTTATCCAATCAGAGCAGCGCTTCCATCGCAGGGCGCCATCTGCGCCAATGGAATCGCGCGTCGCAACGTAGGTATAAAAGGTCTCATTAACGATTGGTTATGTTGTTTTTATTATTTGTGGATTAAATTTTGTATTAGGATTGAAAATACAATATCGCACACCTTGTATGCACTAAATAGGGCTCGAAATTCAAATGCAACGCGGAGCAGTGGTCTCTCACTGCGACCCCGACTCTCCCAAGTGCACTGGAAATGCATAATACCAGCGTCGCAATGAGCAGTATTAAGCGCATTGTTTCCATTAATAGGCGCCCACTGTACGCCGCTAATTGCCGCTGTTCTAGCACAGGACTTAATCATAAGGCGACTGGCACATAATGCCGGCTCGAGGAGCGTGCGAATTATGTAAACCAGGTCGGAGACACGATCACGATGGGCTTTCGAACGAATGAGAGCACATGGACATGTCATATTTTCCTAACTTAAACTAAAGATTAATTCTCTCTTTCATCTCCGAACAAAACAACATTGTCGACTACTCGTCCGCTCCAACCTCAAACTCGCCAAAGTAATCTTTTAAATAAATCACGAGCGAGCTACAAAGTTAACAAGACTTGCCCTTCGAGTCCAATCCAATCCCCTCGAGCGATTCCGAGTGTCAAGCGGAGTTTTATGGGCCGGCGATTCGGCGTCGCTGCTCTTATCAGCTTTCGCAGGAAGAAGCGGACGGCTAGAATCCGGGAGAAAGGGAGTAGACGAGGAGCGGGGTGGAGGGTTCTAAAATCGTAGGGAATCGGAATGGCTGGAGCGAGAGGTCGAATGCGTTCCCGGTATATCGCGATGGGTACCGGTAGGGTCAAAGGATATCACCGAGTGCATGGCCCGCGCTACACACACAGCCACACATCTACAGGGTGTGACCGAATTCGCGATCCCTCCAACCCTCGCTCCTCAACTCTTCCAAAGTTAACCTATCTTTTTAAAAGTCCAGGCTTATCTCCTCGATAATATCTCGCACGAGTTGTCCAATCGAACGAGTCGTCTCTCACAAGTTCATTGACTCGATCGCGAATCGGCGAATCCCGACAGTCTCCCCGCTAAAATCAACGAGTAAGATTAATGGAAACTCAACGACCAGTCCCGTCGGTATGATCGAGTGTCGAGTGTCGCGGATTTCTTTCACACCCTGTAGAGGCGCTGCACACACGGCGGATCCTGGAGTGCGCAAAAAGAATCCACCACCGTGCCAGGGTCTCGTGTGGGTGACCCCTGTCGGTAGTTTCCTCTCTCGGCCTGTCCTCCGCCGAGGTTATATCTCGTTGGCGCGCGCGCGCGCGCGCTCGCCTCTTCTCCCTACGGCCAACTTGTACATTGGGAATCTAGGTAAAGCCAGCCTCCTACCTACACCGTTAACGTTCGATCACTCGCGAGCATTTCGATATCCACAGGGACGCATGCGGCTGTGTGCGCGCCGCGGCATAGCTGCGCGGGCACAGGTTAGCGCGCATAGCGCACGAAGGAATCCGCACTTCTCCGAGGGACGACGGGAGGACGATGCCGACGACTCTTCGCCACCGAATCCCGAAGAGGGTCAAAGTACTGTGAGAAGAGAGCTGAACTCTCCCGGCCGAGCGGATAGGCTGAAATCGCCAATCCGAAGGATATCGATGCTAAGTGACTCGACGGGGACTTGGAGGAACAGGTAGAAACGATTCCCTCGTTTACATGGGGAATCTGCCACTGCGCAGGTATTTGTGGGGGATTATTGTTGGAATAATTGAATTTTCTCGGATAATGCAGGAGAGTTGTGGTTTGTAGGTTACGGGGGACGAGTTCACATATGCGGCGTGACGTTGCCCGCGGGTGAAACAATACACCGGCAATAAACGATTGTCGTGCAGTCGATGTTCCCTGGCAATCGAGAGGGCCGCTCGCTCAATTCTTTCTGACATTTCGAGTTCCCCTCCCACCCTAAACACACCTTCGCACGCAGGCATGCCGAGCCGCACCACCTACACTCCTCGGCTCCGATTTGAAAATGCCTCTATTCCCTCGGCGAGCCTTTACCGGGCGAGCACGTACCGAGGCTTTGCAATTGTATCGCGGATTGGGAAATTCCTGCTTTCGATCCAGCCGGAAAGCCGAGTTTAGTCTTACGGGGAGCTTAGCCTTGGAATTGGCGATCGCCGATGGCCTACTCTCCCCGGCACCTCGTGAACCTCGCTCGCGCGCGCCTCTTCCACGAAAACTTCCGAGAAACCCTTGAAACGAGCCGCGCATGACAACAACACTTATATGCTAGTTGTCACTTGGCAGCGCTCGATTCCGTATTCTCACGGTGTGTAAAGCTTGTGTCCTCACTCGAGGAGAACCGGCAACCTTTTTCTTCCTTGTTGCTGATGAATGTTTCGCCATTATCCCGGCATCGCTCGTTTCTCCACGCTGAGGACGCAGCAACGGATTCCGATCGATTTTATTTTTGTATAACTTTGAATTTATTGATGTTTCAGTGATCGGACCTTTAAGATTGGGAAATTCGGGATGGCGAGTGGAAAGTTTCTCGTTTTTCCACGCTGCGTCCTCAGCAACGGATTCCGATCGATTTTACCTTTGTATAACTTCGAATTTCTCGATGTTTCAGTGATCGGAGGTTTAAGATTGGGAAATTAGCGATGGCGAGTGGAAAGTCGCTTGGCGCTGATCGCAATCGGACGAATTAGGAGTCGCAGTTCGCACGGCGTTTAAGTGATTATCGAGTTAGGTAATTAGCGGGAGCGCGCAGTTGTTGCCGCGTGCGTTGAAGGAATCGTGGAGGTGCGTGTGCACGCCTGGGAGTCACGCGGCCACGAATAGTCCACGTGGCGCCAGCAACGCTTAATTATAGTCGCCATCAGAATGCAGTGTGCCGCGATTCGAGGTGCAAGTGCGCCGTTCCACCTTTCCTACGTGTTACGGTGACGACCTATAGGCTGCCACGAAAATCCGACCGCGGAGCGAGGTGGTTGACCTCGTTACCTGACTGTCGACGTATTGTTTGGTTTTAATTAGGATTTATGGCTGTTGTGTGAGAATGTCGGGGGTTGCAGAGTCATTTTAAGGTTGGAATTGTCGAATTATGAAAAAATTGAGATTTTTCGAAATTTTACACATTCGCACAAATTCTTGATATTGAAACTGTTTGAACACAGAAACTATCACCCTGACAATAATTTGTAAGGTATCAAAGATTCTCTTAAGAAATATTGAGAAATATCAGTTAAGAAATATTGGATTCCAAATGAAAATCCCATTTCTGAGATCCGAGCTTCGAGCTGTCCCGCTCGTCCCGGCAGCAATAATCGAAACGACCAAAGCCAGATATAACCAGGAGATCGCAGTGGATCAGGAAATAAGAGGCGTCCAATGGGGCTGGGAGAAATGATTCGAGCTATTAGGGTCGGATCGATTGGCTGGCATGACCGCCTCGCGAATACTGGCTGATCGGGGATTTCCGAGGATACATCGAGCGGAATATCGCGGGGCATTAAGCTCGCCGTTCAAACCGACCTAAACGGACTTCCGCTCGACGATGTAAAGTCGAAATCGACCTAACTGCATATCGACTCTCAATCACCGATACGAAAATCCAGTTCACTGCACAATCTACATTTCGGCTTTCGTTACTCAATCAAACAAACTGCTTCAACCTATAATTAATATAGAATAACATGAAATGTGTCGACTATAAATTCGTATCCATAGCGTCCCCGCCGGCTTCAGTCGTTATTGCTGCGCCTGCGGATATTGTTTTGGACGAGTGCGAGAAAAACTTTCACCCGGACAGGAGGCACGTGTCGAGCGTAAGTGCGTGTTTAAGTGATCTCGTTTAACGAACAAATGCCCCGTGAGAGTCGCCGCGACACGCGACGAGAGCGTCGCTCTCTCCAAATTTATCTCCTTGAGCGAGTGGAGTTATTACGTGAAAGCACCGGGTTCGATTCGATTCGTGTTTCTCTGGGCCTGAACGTTGGACGATTGTGCTTGGACGTATGTGAAATTCGCAGGAAGTCTCCTTAGAGTTTTGCGGAGGATTTGATTGTGCTTATTGCTGCAGGTAGTCGTGTGTGCTGGGATACACACGTGCGCAGGACATCTTCGTTCGAGGGACTTTCACTTGCCCCCGGGTTCCTCGGATCGGTGGTGCACTCGAGTTTAGAGCCACGTGGTGATCTGCTTCCTCCTCCAATACTCCACTCTGTCTTCTTTGTCTAATCAGATCTCTTCCCACAGGACCTCTGGTAGCTGACTATCTTCACTGGAATAAATATTCCACAAGTTAAATCCATGGGAACCAAACCTGTCAAAATGTCGATTCACTGGTGAACTCGTTGGAGAGCAAATAAGATTGGGAAAATGCGGACCACGTAAATGCCACGAGTCTCACTCGTGATGGTCACGATTGCCTCGAAGTTATGACCAGTCAGACTCGCCATTGTGCGCCAACTGCTCAATTACGAATTCCTTCTTAATTAACTAAATCGAGAACACTCGACGAATTTGGCACGTCATTAATGTTGGATCTAGCATTAATTAAATCGATGAAATCACGAGATTGTTATATCATGAATAATCATTGACAATGCTCGTACGAGGCGAGGTCAGTGTCGTCGGGAGTTTCTTGCGCGTCAGAGTCATTTACACGGACACAATCAGCGCAGCGCGCATGACTCGGAGAGGAGGCCGTGTTCGGGCGGCGGCTCGAAAAAATTAATTGGCCGGATGCACAGGCCGATCGATTCCCACGATTCTCGAACGGGCCGCGCGACGAATGCATCCACATAACGCCACACACACACACACACAGCCTCGCGTGCACCGAGGCCCGGGCCGCGAATTGATCCGGTCAATTATCCAACATAGCGCACAAATTGCTCGGGCGCTCTCCTTTTTTACCCACGACGCGGCCGATCGCCGATCGCTTTTTCGTCGCCGAGCGGACATCCGACCACCACCTACGTACACAGCTTTGTCCTCTCCTCGGATATATCTTCCTGCTGGGAAAAAATCGCCCACCGTGACATCGGCCGATCGATTGATTGGGTTATGCCAATTCTCTACTATCTTTTATTTATTATAACGGATTGACTGATTGAAGAGCGAGAAATGAGAATTATAATGCAAAGAATTGCTATAATTAAAATTCTCGATTCGATAAGAAAATTATAGTCAAAGTTTGTCATCGGTGATGTTGTCGTTACCAATTAATTTAATTCGATTCAAACAGGTGGCCAAAGTCTCAACCCCGCGTTATCCCAAAGAGAGAAGAGCGCGTGCACGCGTCCGCCGGCGAGCAAGACGAATTCGCTCGGCAGCGCCAAGTATACTTGACACAATTGAACGCGGCGGCGGAAATCGGCGTCGGCCCGTAAACCGTGACACGTTTCACGCCCCTCGAAGCGCTCGCTTTTTCGCGCGGCTCTCGACGCGCCCGATTTCCAAGGAAAAAACCACCCGGGAAAACGTGCGCCGCTCTCGCAATCGGGGAAATCTCCGCGGCCCTGAGCCCACTCGAGACAGTCCTCCTCCTGTCCCACTCAATAATAAAGATTCCGTTGAGAAATACTATTCTCCTCGAAAGAACTCCTTTGGCCAATGTTCTCCATTTAGAAACAGCGGTTCTTTTTATCGCGAGTGGTTTTACTGCTTACAGACCTGCAAATCGAATGCAAATTGTTAACATATTATTCGCCGATCGAGGTCAATAGAGTTTCTCCTCGCGCAATAATTAATAGCGAAGTCAGCGCCAGTGGATATTGGATGTTACTCGTCCTGTGATTGTCCCGGAGTTTTTCCAATGTTCTTTTGTCTCACTTTCCTCCATTCTCTCGGCTCCCTTGTCGAGTGCTCCCCGAGCATTAATGGAATTACAGGACAGCCGACACGAACGCCAGGAGTAACGTTATCCCCGCGATACCTGGCTGACTTTATCGCCACGGTGCGTGACGAGCGTTCCTCCGCTTACCTACGTCTAGCTCTGCCCACATGTGCACCATGCACGTCTCTCCCTCGATTCTAACCTCCTCAATCCGCAATTCCGCGCGACTCTTATTGGAATCTCTCCGACAGCTTTGTGCAGTCGATTGCTTCATTTGTTAATTGCGCCTTTTCATTCGGTTCCAGTGTCGGAGGGGTTGGGCAAGAAATTGGACTCGGCGAAGCCGCTGGAAGCGGCGGCCAGAGGCAAACGCTCGTGAGAACTCAAGCGTGCCGGGCGTGCACGCTTCGTTTCGCTGAAATAATAACGAACATCTTCGGCCATCGGCATTCCACTGTCTTGTTTCGGACGACTGCATTGTTGGCGGTGGCTTTGCCGAGGTTCTAATGAAGTCGCGGGAGTTGTGAGTGGTGGAGAGTGTTTTGGGTAAAGTTGCGGTAATGGGACTTTAGTTAATGAATTATTGATCTTCGAAATGAACTGTTAAAGGTCTCAACCGTTCTAATTCGAAGGGAACTGAATCCTGTAATTCTTAATTATCTTCATGAAAATGTAAGTAGGAATATGTTTGGTTTACTGTCGGTAAAGAATTTAATGATATTACTCGCAGTCGGTATTAATTACCACATCATGAGAATGGAACCTTCGCAAGGTAGTTTGAGAATTCGATTTTACCAACAACTGATAATATCAATCTCTATAAATCCAATACTATCAAGTTCCAATCTAAATCCAACATAAATTAACGAAATTTAGATTAAAAGCAATAATTTCAGGATATCAAAAGCGGAAGAATTAAATCTCAGAAAGAATACACAAATCCAAGAACAAGATCATAAAACAAAATAAGAAGAGTTCCGGTATGTACGTTTTCATCCGCAACTATCTGTTGCGCCGGGCAAGGTCGCCTCGATGATCTCGAGACGTGTGACCATGCTCGCCCATCCCCCGACGATCGATGGTCCCTGGAGAATTTTAATGCGGAAACGTGCTAGCTCACCGCCATCCCGGCAGTAACTGCCCTCCGCGCGCGGTGATGCTGCTACACATTGGCGAGTATGTGGCAAGTGGGGTTGGAGAGGGTGGCTTTTAGCTAGGATAAGCTCGATGCAGTCGTAGTATCTGTTGCATCTCTCGGACTTGACCTCGCGCGGCCTTGACCGAATCCCAACGCGCTTCCTCCTCGAATAGTCCTGTCGCACTAGAAATATCCTAGCGTGATGAATACTCCCTGGTATTTCAGAAAGTGGGACAGGTTCATTTTCTACAAGTATTTCGCGGGTAAAATAAGCCTCGCCATTTTTGGCGCGTGTTTCCTTTTTGGACTTTGTTGAGCTTGCTTCTGAGATACTACGGCTTTCTTAGGTCGACGAAGGCTGAGAGAGAAAGGGCCGGCTAATTTTAGAGGGTGAGGCGCTTTAATATTTTAATCCTTGCTCGCTGGACCTGTGCCTTTGCTCCGCCGGAATTGCTTTGGCTCTGCGGTACAGAGAGAGCTCGTTTGTACGGCTCGAGCGCCAGGATTATTAATCCTGGCGTATTTTCGCCCGGTGGTCGTTCAGCCGCGCTGGATTCACCACAATGCAACGCTGCCTCTGGTGCTGTCTGGTGCACTGCAGTTTCGAGATGGCGAAATGGTGTGGTTGAGGAGCATATTTTTCAATATTTCAACCATTCAATGGTTAATGCAGATTTTATATTTACAGTATAATCATATTCATAATCATTTATACTTCATCTTCTATATTTTCTATATTTTCTATTTAGTTTTTTGTACAAAAATGTCGAAAAAAAGAATTTCTCAGAATATTCTAATAAAAATAAACAAAGCTACAATAAACATAAAGAATACAAATGAGAATATCGTTTTCATTATCTATCGCACGATTATTCAAAATAATGCGATTAACACATCAAAACCGAGAAATAAAACGAGAAGCCGAGGAACTGGTGGTGAATTTTCGGGTTCCCATGGGAATCGATGGCGACGGGCGCGCAATTTGGCCGCAGTTCAAGGCTGCGGGAGAGCTCCTGCAGGCAGGCGGCAGAGCTTTCAGCGAGTATCAGGTGTCGGCGCGGCCTGCAGCGGAGGTCCGACCTCAGCGAGGGCAGATATCGATTGCGAAGGGTCGAGAGAGGAGACGGGACGGAAATGCGAGGGACAGGCTGGACGAAGGGAGAGCGCGATGAATCCTGGCCCAGCGGGAGCTTGCAGGAGAGCGAAGTCCGCCGTCGGCGTCGCGACGCCACCTGCGCCGCGAGCTCGGAGGCTTGACCTTGACCTAGGGGCGTCCTCTCGCGCCGGCGTCGCCGGTGCGCCCGGGCTCGACCAGCCTAATGATCTTCAATGATTTCCAACAAAGATTAACGGTTCCTTGATCCTCTCACGTACCTTTGAGGTAGCCTTGCGAAGTGACCGGTTCGAAATGGCAAAACCTCATGCAATTTTGATATTGTGCTGGTTCGGAATGGCTAGTGTATGTTTCCTTTTGGTTGGGCCTTGATAAGGTTTTATATTTATTGTCTCCTGGTGGGTAATGTGTTGATTAAAGTTTGATACAGAAAGGATTTCAAATTTTAATCGTGATCAATGCTGATGCACTTTTGAAATTTGTCAGTGTTTACGACAAACTTTGTCGGACTAGTTGGAACAAAGTATTCCGAAACAAAGTTAAATGTATGAATCTCCCAAGTTAATTATCCCAAAAATGAAACTCAACGTTAATTTCGCGTATCATTCTACTAAAAATCTTGTCCACCGACCAGCTTCCAATTAAACCATCCGCGATATCGAAATAAACCGAAATCCCACTGATTAACGAGCTCGCGTCGCACCAGCTCCTAATTAAATGGCTCGAGCGAGTCCGGCAAGAGTAGGTGGCAGATTTTATTAATAATCCGGAGCAATGCAATCAATGCGCTCCTCGTTCCAGCGAGTATGAACTGTTAAATATCGAAAGCCAGTGTCTCCGGCCCCCCCACCCGGCCACGGACGCGAGAGCGTAGATAACATAAGCGGGCGTCGGCGGCGCCGCGGCGCTTCCAGTCGCAGTCGGAGCTTCGAACCCCCGGCGTTTCGGGCAAGTAGCTCGACGCCCGAGCAGCAGCGAGCACGCCGCCGTCGCGACGCCTGCCGCCCAGCACGCACGCACACACACACACCGAGAGCGTCCTCCATCCTTGGCCATGAGACCAAACACGGAAGCATGCAGGTGGGTCACGCTACCACCCTCGCCGACAGCCGACACTGTTATTTTAGTAGACCAACAACAGTCCCTCCATCAACTATCTCTCTTGTTAATCGAAAACATCGCAAGCTCTCGGCGATGTTAAGTTTAAGCACTGGGGATTGAGGTCTGTTAGTGGCGATAGCGAGTTATTGTTTGTTAGGTGGTTAATTAATTGTTGGTTGATGGATAATGTTGGTGGAAAGTGTGGGTGGATTGTTTCCTGATTTTCTGGTCGGCGCGCAAAGTTGATTGGGTCGTTATTAACGCGTTAAACAGTTTCTCGAGTTATTAGAAAATATTGGTTCGAAGGGTCGTTATGGATTCGTGTACATTTCTAATATTAAATCAGGTTTACTTCCAACACGAAAGCCTTCCAACCAACGCGAGAAATGTGGTTTCATCGTGGAACAATGAACAAGCACTCAGCAAAACCGACCACTTTTTTCCTTCACTTTGATAGATGTCAATGTTACTTCATTTTTCTCTCCATCAGCTCTCGCTCGTTTTATCATCGCACACATCCCGCTTTCTACCCTTGGCTCCACCGAGCGCTCGCTTTATTGCACGCCCGCTTTCCGTCTTGGAGTTTTCAGCCTCGGCTCGAGATTAAATTCCGCCGAGTCCTATTTCAGGTGGGGGGGTGGGTGGTTCCGGGATCGGGCGGATTCCATTAGAGCGATCATATTCGAGGACACTCCGGGGAAACGGTCCTTCCGAGAGAAATGCCTCGTACGTGCTCCCGAGGCGGCACCAGGCTGCACTTCGGTATACGTGCGCGTCCATTTATCATCGGCAGTTTGCGCGCCGCTGGATACGCCTCGGCTCCATAAATTTCGCTCCTTTGTACCGCGCGAACCCAGCTTGCACGGCTGCACGCGCTTTTTCCCCGGACCCTTTTCCTCGTTAATGTCGGAGCTCCAGCGGGCTTGGTTTTCTCGTTTTTGCGGTGGTCGGCTTTCAACGGGATTCACGCCGGAGCGAATTAGAAAGGGGGCCCTCATTAAGCGGGGAATTATGTTTAATTATGTCGGCAGTGAATCGCCGGACGAACTGGAGCGAGCCGAGTCTAATATTATCCAATAAGAGTCGCTCGATGGAATTTATAAAAAAGCTTAGTGTTACCGCGCGAGCTGGGAATAGCTCGGCGCATGTTGCCGCGAATCTGGAATACATTAGCGGTGTCGTTGGAGGTGTGCGCTCGTGTCAACTGGGAGCGAGTCTCCGCTTTCTCCCTTTTTCCTTTCCTTCATCGACCTGTCGCGCCAAGGACGAACGAAAGCCCGCGAAATCTCGCCGGCGCGTCCAGTCACGGTCACGAACACCTCCGCCAGGACTTTAAGCGCTTTTCACACTTGCCCGGCACACGGGCGACAACAGTTATTAAATCGTATGGAAAGATTAGATAAGAATGGAGTGGCGACATTGAATGTAATAGAAGCCACTGAGAGAGCTGGGCCGGTTGTGCCTGGGCGCGGGTGGCCAGAGCAACGTGGTGGTCGGCGACGTCGGCGTCGAGGCGCGAAGCGGACTACCCTTGCTGCAAGTGTGGCCGAGCGACTCGCCGAGAGGCGAGGCCGACGGCCAGGTCCAGGCGTTCGTATTCCCCGATAACCAGGAGAGCGTACACGATAGTGGCATCGAGTCCATACAGGTTTTTATTCTTTAATATGTAATTATCCAATCGGTACTCGAATTTTTACAAGAAATCCAATGTTTATGCCTGCAAATAATGATATAATAAGAAAGAAATGTGTCGTATAACCAATGTGGTTGTACCACAAATATAAATAAAAATATACCCAAATGAATCATAATTAACCAGGCATCACCGTCGCCATGCGGTGTTTCGAGTCCACACGGAAGTGCGAGTCCAGCAACAACCCCCCAGCACTCGAGGAGGCCCAGCCTCCTCCACCCGGACCACGCGCGCCTCCAACTCCACCATTTGCATCACAATCACCACAACTGCGGCTCCAAGAGTCCGCCGACCCCCGACCGAGCCTCCATCGAGGAGGAGCTACCGCCGGTCCCGCCGAGCCCCTCGAGCTCCACCACCAGCAGCCTCCGATCCATGCCCAGCTCCGTCGTCGCTTCCATGCACTCCCAGGAACGCAGACGTAGCAGCAGGTGACCATTTCCATTGCTTCAATCTTCAGGGTTTCATCTCTTCAGTTTTCATTCCAGCAAACCCCTCGGGAATCACTGTCCCGGAGCGTTCGACTTTTCATTGGATATCGAAGGTCTTTGGTTCCTCCGGCGAAGAGGTCCGAGGGGAAGTGATCTCGGTGCGTAATTGCGGGTAGGACGCGCAATTATTCGGGGCAAGTTGCGTCAGCGCGCGCGTCCTTGGTTGCGTTGGCCCGGTGTCAAGGTGCGACCCTGACACCATGCAAATACAAGAGAATGACTGCCCTTGCCTCGTGCCCAAGCAGCGCTGCACTTACTTTCCAGCCGGCCGCATCCACTTTCTCCCCGCGTACTTTAACTCCTGGGGGGACGGAAATGGGAGAGGAATCCACTTAATCGATGAGCCGCTTGTTAAACGCTGTATTTACCCTGGAATGGGAAAGTCGTGGCGGGCAATTTTTGGCAGGGACCATTTTGCATGTCTTATCTGAGCAGGCAATCGGCGCTGGCGAGCTCGCCCGCGATCGAAGATAGCGAGCAATAAGAAACAACTTTAATGGGGTGGTGCGAACTGTGACTAATGTCGCCTGGCTCCAATGGGACTCACCTTTGAACTTTCCAATTTTCGACGCTGCCGAACGCGCAAATGTCAAGTGGACGCGAGCCTCAGTCATCGATGTCGATCGCCGGTATATATTGGCAAGCTCGTCAAACCAATCGGCATTTTTCGAATTGCACGAAAGGGCTGTCGGTGTGTGTGAGTGTGTTTTTTTATCCTCGGCTCCACCGGAGGCGAATCCAATTCTCGGCGGCCTTGGCAGTGACATTGAATCGATGTCTCGAATCAGACCCAGTTTCCGTTTCGCTCGAGGTCTTAATCATAGAGAGTATGTCGTGTGTGAGGATTCCTCTTTAACCGCGGTGTGGTTTCACACTCGATACTGCTCTTTCAATAGTCCGTGCTTATAGTTAGGACTCACTTTCATTAGTTCGTTGCGGTAAAAGCCACTTATTGTTATGCGGAAATCATTAATTTAGAACATTTATTCCCAGATATAACAAAAACCAAATATACTTAGGAGGAAATAGTAACATCTGACTTTTGTTTGATTCATTAAAAACTGATTTAACTCAATAATTCTCTTATAATATAAAATGTAACAATAACACGTAAAAAACAGAACTCTATTATCTCTCCACAGATTCATATATCAATTTTTCACCATCATTTTACTGAATCCTTCATTTCCTCAGGTACAGCATGTTCGACGCACTGGACCTGGAATACGCCCTGCTGCGAGCAGCAGCCCGCGGTTCCGTCGGCCCCTACTCTCTCTCGGAGTCCCTGCACAAGCTAACCTTCACCCAAAGCCTCGCTTTCCCAGCCCTAGCGCGTGGTTTAGCCTCAAAGCAAAGCGTCCCCGCGCGGCGACCTCAGCAACACTCGGAGAGTGGACTGAACGCCTTCGCCAAGGTAGTGACGGCGCTGGTGCTGATGCTGGTCAGTGTCCTGGTGTTCGGTGTGGTGTACAAATTCGCGAGGACGTGAGGGTGGCTGCTGGTGCCCGAGCGAGCCGCCGATTACAACGAGGACTTCGCTCGACCGGGCGCCAGCCAAGCTTTCGATCACTCCGATTGACTCCGCACTCCTAATCATTGCTTTGTGAACGAGCCTGCTGATAGATGTTCTCCAACATCTCTAAAGAGTTGTAAAGATATTTTGTACTTTTCGTTCGAATTCGCGTATTGGTATTTACGAAAGTGCTACTTGTTAAGAATAATATCGTGTTAACTTTAAGTAGGGGTAATCATTCCGACTTGTGCCGCAAGGGGTCTCCGGCGACAGCAGCTTCTGATTGGCCCTCGTGGTCCTATAGGACCCAGGGATAAGTGCTGCGTTATTTTCTCAGCGAATTAATTGTAAGTGTAAAGTAGAATCGAGTATAGAATCTAAGATACTCCTTGGTGGACAAGGTACGAGGTAATTGAATATTGAAAGTTCTTAAAGATTGTAATCCCTGCGACGCGAAGTAAGCTAATCGAATCCTGACAGGATGTAAATCTCTCTTCATTTATGTCTCTTCGAATTGCTTGCTGTGCCTTGTCCCAGTTTCGTAGCTCCACGAATTCGTCATACCGTGATCCTTCAAGTGCTTTTACATGGGAAACTCCATTCTCCTCTTGACAATCTCTCGGGTCGCGTCCCATCGCCTCTAATTCTACTTAATCATGTAATTGAAGTATCTAATTATACAATCCCGCGGGGGTTGGCAACATATATGCATAAAAATAAACTTTTCTGCCAAAACGGACTTTACCCGCAATTCTCTGCCCCTCGAAAGGAAATCGATGAAAATTGGGATCTTGTGCTCTGGCAGAGAAGCAACGCTGCTGTCTTACTGGCAAAGTAGCCGTTTATTATACTCCTCGACGTACAATCCATCGACATATGTCCGCCTCGAAACCGCACCAGCATTTATACGTTAAGCGATTTCTCCCAGCTGCTCCCCTCGCAATCGAGATGCTGCGCTCACACCTAATGTGCTATTGATATATCTACAGTGATATTTATTTCCGCCGTACCACAAGAACTATACACGCACTCTCGAGTGTCGACCGTCGACTCTAGTACACGCGTGTACGCGTGCCGCTTATATACACGGGACTCCAGGTTTATTGCTACTATACAAGACACCACTGCCTACAATCGCCTCTTCCCCGTTTCCCCTTATTTCCCTTGCGAGTTCGTTTGCGCACGTGTGTCCGCTATGTGTTTCTGTGTGAGTGTGTGTGTGTGCGTTTGCTGCATCGGCAGCGAGTGAGGTTAAGTTTCTTCCTTTAAGAAAAGAGGTTAACTTAGGAATCTATCGAGCTAGGAGCGCTTGGTAGAGTTTGTGCTTGGATAGATTTGCCCTTTGCTTATGTAGGCCAATGCATTGAACAGATTAAGTTGGCTTTTAATCATTTTTCTCAGGTATATTCTGCTGTATGTGGGATAAGTAGAAATTAATTAATAATTTTTGTTTTAAAGCTAAAACTGAAAAATGAAACATTCTTCAAGGGTTCGACAAAATTAATTACACTAAATGATTTATAATTCTAACACACAGCAGTGGATGCTGAATAAAATTGATTAAAAGGTAAGTGAAACACTCTGTACACAAACTTAACTCATCGCCTCGGAACGAAACGCAGGGAGAATACTGTTAAACACTGTAAACAAGTGTACACTCTCGGGTTTAACTGTATCGCGGTGTTCAGTTCACCGTCTCAGCTAATCACTCATTACTCTCGCGACTCGCGGCTGCTTTCACCCACTCATACATGGAACGGTGTACTCGTAAGAGTCGCTCCGGCGAATAATAACGCGGGGCTCGAAAATGAGGGGTGGTTTGCCTAGGTGTGTGTGGGGGTAGTTCAGTCTTACTTATACTGCTCTCTTGGTTCGCGCGTTCGATGTGACAATCAATAGAAAACGGTCGAGAGAATCGAAAGGAAAGGTTCGGCGATTAAGAGGTTCACTTCGCATTTCTCGGTTGGCGTCCCCGACAACTTTTCCCGCGCTTAGGCCGTTGCAGCTCGTTTCTCGTGATTCGCACACGATTTCCCTCCCCGTGGCGCCCCCACGGCACTCGTTGCTCGCTCGCAAGGAAAGTCGCAGGTGTGCGCGAGGTAGTGCGCGCTAATCCTCGGCGAAAATCCCGTTTAGAACCATCGGACAATCGTAGACGCGACAAGTCGCGTGCCAACGAAACTACGGATGAACAACTGTGCAATTAAGTTAGCTAGTTTTACGAATAAATCACAAGTCGCTCGCGCGGCAATGCAAGTACCACTATTAAAGGAAGCGAAACCAGTCAAATCTCACATTTTCTCCGCTCGCTCGTCTCAGTCCTTCGTGAACAATTGTGTGCGTTGCGAGTATGTACAGCGACTCTTATTAATATGCGTGCATTCGCTGTTCGGGTCTGCAAGTGATAAGTCGTGCAAGACGTCACGAATCCTCGAGGGAACATTTCCCCGCTCACAATATTCGGTTGAATCTAACAAGCTTTTTGTCGTCGTCGAGAAGGGTTGGCTGAAAGAATGTCGTCCGACTATTAACGAAAGTCACTGTACGTATCCTAGTTATAGTCAGGGCGAGCCGACTGAAGTCTGTAGAAAAATAAATGTATCGACGATAGAATTGAGTATTCGCATTCGTTTCTATTACGAACTAAGAGTACACATCTAAGTCGGTGAGTATTCGGTGAGTGCTATCGCCGACAACGCATAATGACACTCTAACGACAGTACACTTGAACACTCAAGTCAGCTACGGCCAGTTTCGATCCGAGGAAAATCTGCCTTTCCAAATCACCGTCGAATTCCCTTGAATCTCGCTAACATAAACTCCAATCAAACTAACGCACTCAACCTTACCGGTAACCGCACAATACAACGATAAACCAAACTCGAAGCAGTCGGTCGCTCAAGTCCGCCAATCACGCGACTAACCGATTAATCCAAGGGTGTAGCTCGACTACTGAACCTTCACTGTAAATCAAGCGTTCGACCGGAACATTGTGCTGAGACAATGGAACCCTTACTCTACTACTGGCAATCGGGGAGATGTCGGAGTCCACGGTGGCGCTTAGTCCCGTTAGTTCGTTCTAGTATCGTCTTAAAAAAATAGACCCGCGATTCGAGGGATCGCCAAGTGTGAGGGAGAGAGAGATAGAGAGAGAGATAGATAGCAGATAGAAAGAGAGCTAGCGAGAAGGAGAACAATATCGCTCGACTGTGCGCGACTAATTATAGTTCGTTTTACAAGTACACCAAGAACAACTCGATACAGCTATGCTCGGCGGACTGCTCCCCCAGGAATGTCCCCTGCTTTCCCCCCTTTTAATTAGGCTCGAGGCACCAGTTCTCGGGGTGTCCGACCACTTCTCGCCACCATGTGCCAACAAACTCTCGATCGGAACGCGTGAGGATTTGTTGCCTTCTCTCTTGAATTAAGTTTAATTAAGTACCGGCGAAGATTTGTAGTCTACTTGTTCTAGGAGGGTTGAAAGTGATCGAAGTTAGTGCCTTTACCATCGGCGCGTACTCGTCGCGAAACGGAACATCCGTCGAGCCGGTACGTTGTCGATAGAGAGTAGCATTAAAGACTGACTCCTTGAGAACACTGCCCTTTAACGGTTAACGTTCAACGTTGAACTTCGCCTATAGCACAAATAGGGTCTCTAATACTCGTAGGTTCGAGTCGCTCCGAAGTCGCCCGTGAGACACCCTCGTAGATAACCATACACAACAGATGATTAGAAGACTATTTGTCGGATCTCTCGGCCGCGATCGCTCCCACTTACGCCACCGATCCAAGGAGACCGGCCCCGCAAAGAACTTGAGTTCACACTTCGCTTTTCGGCTGTGTTAGAAAAAAAAGTGGCGAGGTGGAGGGGAAAAAAGTCAGGCGAAAAACCTTGGGTTTTGAAATATCCTCGCGAACGTACATAAGAAACTCCAGCGCACAATTGACCTGGATTCCGTGCGGGTCTGGTTATCGCGACACGAATCTCGCCCGCGGAAAAGTCTAATCCAGAGCCGCGTGGATTTAATCGAACGGATTGAACTTCATTCCAATTAACTAATGGGGAAAGGTGGAATAGATGGGAGCGATCGCGCCCTTTTTCCCTAGAGCCATTCGATCAACCGGCGATCCAGTCCCGATTCACCAGCAAATCCCCCTAGATCTATTAATGTATACCCTGTTCGTCGCCGAGTGATCACCCACCTGTGACCTCTGATCTCTCTGCGCCTGAACACAATGAGCGTTGCTAGTAGAACAACAGTAGTGGTAGTGGTAGCGTTAACAGTAATAGAAGCAGCGGCATTCCACCTTCGCGTAGCGCGAGTGCTCCCGAGCCTCGCGCCGATCGTTTCCCAACTCTCACACCTCCCGCCGATCCGTAAAACTCTGACCTTACATTCTCTACGTGCAATCGGGAGGTCTAAGTCTCCCTAAATCGAGTTGGTATAGAAAATAGCGAAGAGATGATCGCGAAACAGGATATTCTACACGTTAAATTTGATCTTGCAGTCTAGTAGCTACGATAAAGTCAAAGTTTCATTGGTATCTGCCTCTTCCATTGGACTTTCAACGATTTCACGTGAATCCCCGCTGGTTTCTCGTCGGAGCACTCGCACTCCCAGTTCCCGGCGGACTGGCGATTCGCGATTGATCGAATCGGCAGCGTCCGACAGCTATGCAATGTACATGTATATATCACTGTCAGCCCCGGGGCGCGAGCGCTCCGGGACGCTAACACATAGAGAGATAGAGTTCCTACGGTAAACCCTTGTCCCTTCGATAGACTCGGTGCTAGCCGAGCAGTCTTAAGGTCCGCCTGGGAGAAGCTTCTTCCTAAGGTTCTTTCGACCAGCCTCTCCCTCAGCAGCCACTGTCTTGGCTTCCCCTTAATGCCGAGGTCATTATTCAACTGGTTTAGAGCCGTCTGGTTGGGTTTACTGGTAGATGATTGGGTGTGTAGGCTCCACCGGCAGGTCGCTGTCCAGGTTCAGCGATACTCCGTCCTTCGCGACCAGGTAGTGCGTTAGTAGTTGACCTTTGCCCTTGACGAACACCAGGCCACGCTGCTCGAAGCCGAAACCGAACGGTTCCAGGATCTTCCGCGTTTCGTCCGTCACCTGAGTCGAAAATAGTCATTAGCAGGGAATGAATTATTGACAAAGCGAATAGTTAACAAAGAGAAATTAAGGTAGAGCGAATAATTCATTAAGTACGAGTGTAAGCAGTTGCTCGAGAGTAATCGAAATCGGAGCCCTCGAGTTTACTTCTAATGTTTATTAATAAGAAAAGTGTTTCGTGACCGAAGCACTTGGGCAAGCACGCACTGCTTCGGCGTTAATTAGTCGAGAGCGGATGGATCGGCCGGGTTGTCTGGCTTCGCCAGATAACTAAGCCACCCTTCACTCAATAGTATGAATGGCTGGTTGCGGGGGGCAAGTCGGCGTGGGCGGTTGTCCGGGGTGTGCTCCGAGTGGAATGAGAGAATCCCTTGTACAACGTGTATCCCGGTGATTTTCCGCATAGTTCGAGGATCCTCCGGGAAATTTATTTTAAGCCACCCCCCTCGCTCTCTCCCCCGTCCATCCGCTAATTAATTAGGGGCCGCATTCTAAAAATCAACCGCGGCCAATTGTGTCGGAGGCAATCAATCCCGCGAGTGGAAGATTGCACTGATTGGTACTAATTTCGCCCGGCGGAAATAGAGTCGGCCGGGGGGTGCGGGTGGGTGGCGCGTTCGCGAGCATGCAAAGGTAGGAAAGTGGGATATTGGAAAAAAAAAAATTCGAGGATAACTCGGAGACTGAATGACTTAATTACCTGAATGCAGCCGACTTTGCCGGTGCTCTCCATCCTCGAGGCAACATTGACGGTGTTGCCCCAGATGTCGTAGTGGGGTTTCCTCGCGCCGATCACGCCGGCGATGATTGGCCCGTGATTGATGCCCATCTTAAGGACGAAGTGGTTGAAGCTCTGCTCGTTGATGCTCGATAGCGCCTTTTTCAGCTCGAGCGCGAATTCCACGAGGATCGCGAGGTGACCCCAAAGAGGGCCGTCCTCGGATTCCTCCGATTCTGTGATTCCCGAGGCCGCCATGTACGTCGAACCTATCGTCTTGATCTTTATGATGTCCTTGAACTTGTCCTGATCAAGGATCTAATCGATAAAAGTGACATATTAATAAAACCTTATCACCATCTTCAATTATTTTTATAATCCGATTGTTATAATTAAATACACCAACAACTAAATCAATTCCCCAACCTAAACTTGCCCCAGAGACAGTTAATACTACAATTGAAGAAGCAGCTAATTGCTGAACTTCGACGCGTCCCTTTCCCTTTCGAAAGTTCTTTAGCGGCGACTTGGCGGGCGCCCAGGGCGAATTGTCCGAGGGGCGGAGGATTCTACTCACAGCATCGAAGTCGGAGATGACTTCGTTTAGGAACCTGAGGCACTCGAGGCCCTGGTTGTTGATGCTCTCTTCGCTGTAGAAGTCGGCGAAGTTGGGCATGCTCGCGAAGAGGACGCCCACCTCCGCGTAGCTCTGGCTGTAGAGGTCGTCGTGGTGTCGCGCCCGCGAGAGGAAGTACGCCGCGACGTGTGGCGGCAGTATGTTGTAAATGAGGGCGCCGTTCCGCCTCTTCATGTCGGTGGCACGCTCCCTCTGCGCCACCACCTCGCGGCCCCGCAAGTACAGCATCCTCCGCGCCTTCTCCGCCTAAGTGCCATTATCTTCTTAAATAACCGCACGCTAATCTCCCCGCGTCTCTCAATCACCAAACTACCCCGGGAGAAACTTTCACCCGTTGTTTCTGGTAATCCGGAGGTGGGGTTCGTTGGAAAATGGAATTTACAAGGAGGGAACTTTAGTTAGTACAGTGCTGGACTCGCGGGCCGCGAATTTACTTTGGATTGTAACTAACGGTTTTGGGCAAGTTAAAGAATGCGATTGGCAAGTTGGAGTAATAGGAACTAGCTAGCCAGGGTTTAGTTCCACGAATATTTTTTCGAGAATTCGTGTGAAAGGTTTCGTTCGATCACATTTTTTGAACGGTTCAGCGACAGCAATACCGAAACAATAATAAGAGATTGTCAAGTTATAAAAATGCGCGTGTCGGAGGGTGCGATCGGCTGGAACGAGAGCCTCGGGCGTTTTTTTGCAATATCCACGAAAGGGAGAATTCCCCGAGCACAATCTGCCTTTGCATCGTGACTGTTCTATCGGCGGAAATGTCTCGTTAGCGTGAAAATTCCGTGAAATTGCTTTGGCCAGCCGCTTCTTGCCAGCTCGATAGAGAGAGGGAGAGAGAGTCGCCTCTGCCGTGGACACCGCGAGACAAAGTGAGAGGGTTGGACCGAGAGGTCCATTCATGGGGTGCAGTCTCGCCGGGATGAAAAGCCCACTAGAGCTGCAAATCAATCGGCATCCAATTTTACCGCGAATCAAAGCACCCCTCTATTTCCCTTGTTCTTTCCATCTGCTCTCCATGGACCGTCCGAGGCCGCCGCTCGTTCATTCGCGCCGGTCCTTTATAACCAGTTTATTTCTACATCGGCCGTTGTTCCACTCAAATTGGATCCACTCGCTCGATCTTAATATCTAACACCTGCGCGGTTTCTCGAGGTCTTAGATCTCCGCCTTGGTACAGAGTGTCACTCTCTTCCCTTTGAATCATTTGAATAAGATTAATCACAATTATCTTGTGCATACTAACAGTTGATCAGTTTGATTCGAATTCAATCACGCGACCGTTGCAAGGACGAAACTTAAATAAAAAGGAATTTCAAACAAATAACACCGAATTCGCTATATTAAAAATTGGAAAACGTCACCACTCAAGGGTTGAATATCGTACGCCGAGAGAGTCGAATCGATTGGCTGAGGGGAATCGGAGGTCCATCTCGGCTGTCTGAACGATAACATTGAACTACTTACGTATCTAGCGACGACGACGAGAGCAGTGGCGATGGTGAGTAGTGTGGCTGAGAGGGCGTACTTAAGCGGGAATGGTACGGGGCCAGGTGGCGCCGAGGCCACGTCCTCCCGGTCGAGGCTGGGTGCGAGGAACAAGATGTTGATGGAGCATTGCGCGCCGGCCAGCATGTACATGAGGAAGGCTTTACCCAGGTACCAGATGTACGTCGGCATCGAGATCGCCACGAGTGCCAGGACTCCAATGTACGAGTAGTACGAAGGGTAAGGGCACCGTGGCGACCAGCTGATGGACGCGTTCGTCGGCGGCTCGACCTCCTCGATAATTGCGCAATTACCCTGTCCACAGATTTAAAATCGTTTTAATTCATTCGCCCAGTGGATCGGAAAAAGCTTGAGTGATGTCGTACCATGTCGAGGAGCAGGAAATCACCCAGGGAGAAAGTCATGAGGAGAGCGAGGATCCTCCGGAGCCAGCTAGCCCTGACAGCGCTGCCGAGGCAAGTCGCGCCGGCGAGAACCACCCCGAAGAGCGCCACCACCCCCGCGCCGCCCCAAGTGAACGGTCCCCAGGGCTGAAGCCTCCAAACTGGAGCGGAGCAGACCATTACCAGCGGTCCTCCGAGCAAGGAGAGCGGCGAGAACGCCTCCTCTGCGCTGTGGAAGGCTTTCTCGACGTGCGGGTCCTTAAATCGCAGGGTTAACCAGGACGCTTGACCCTTCAGCTCGGCACCTCCGCCTGAAAGCATTCAAGCTGCCTCGTTTCATTCTCTAATAAACGACAGTCCAAAGAATACTTCTCGGATTAATGATAAGTACGAATCGAGTTCGCTCTTTATTAGAAGACTTTCCCTCGAGCGCAAGTGCTATTTCGCTCCCCCGATGCTATAACGATTTAGCGACGCTATTGGCCGGCACTCTCGTGGGCCAATGAAATTTTAAAGGATCCCCTTCGGGCCGCGCAGTTTGCCCGCCGAGGGGGAAGAGATTCAGTGGCTCAAATGGCCCTGGCAGCTCTATTTGGGAATAGCCCGCGCGCAGTTTAAGGGAGCAACTGGAGTGTGGATTAAATCGAGATGAGGGCGCACCTCCGGGCCAGAAGGAGCCCAGTAATTGTGAGCGACTGCCACTATTGCGTCACGCGGAAATTAAATAGACCCCGCACACACTCTCTCCCCGTCCAGCGGCGAATGTCGAGTTAGAAAGTTGTTTACTAAAATTGGAGTAAATGATTATTTAATGAAGTTTGCCATTCGCTGAATGTCGAGGTATAGAGCAACTTGCCGACTAAAATTGGAGCGAATGATTATTTAATGAAATTGGTGCTTCGTGGACGCTTTACCTTTGCTCTCGAGCTCCTTTCGCAGACGCTGCCTGAAGTCCTCGGAGTCCTCGGTGTTGTTCCTTCGGTCGCGAGGGTTGTCCATGGTGATCCTGGAGTCGTCGTTGAGGGAGGCGAGGCTCTTGGTGACCGCGGGCTTGAACGGCTTTAAAGCCCGCACGATGAAGTAGGTGACGATACCAGCTCTCTGGAGTGCCTCCTCCCGGTTCTCCCCGTGCGCCTTCTCGACCTCGAACTCCCCGTTCAGGAAGCCCAGCGTCACATTCGATATGTGCACTCGTCTTTCAACATCACAAGCAAACTGCTATTGCCTCTCGCGTCCTTTATCCTTTCATCGGGTTTATTCATCATCTGTCTCCAACATCTCAGCTCAAAATCAAACTTCCTTTCAACTTCACCAGCTCAGACTCGACTTCAACACTTGTCGATATTATATTTCACGAGTCAAAGCTGCCAATCTCAAAATCATAAAAAAAATGATTTCCTCTACCAACGAACTTAAACCCACTGAGCCAACTTGTGTCTGTCAAAGGTTTCCTCTCCGCGCGTAAGTTAATAACTATACGAATAAGTTGTTTGCTCATTTACTGGGGAAGAGGCAGCGAGTACCTTTCACTAAAACCGGGTCAGCCGATCCTAGTACGTATGACGCTTTAGCAATCAACGGCTGCATAATGAAGTTACCGAGTGATGAATCCGAAGAGGACGGCGTCCCGATATTTTCGCTACGTGTAAACAAAGCTCTGCACCTTCCTTCCTCCGTCTCGCACTCTGCCCCTTACTCTCTGGCGCGCGCCTCTCTGTCCTCTTAACCCGGTTCATTCGGGCGCTCGTTTCGAACCGGAAGAACAAAGAACTCGGAAGCTGAAAAGGCCGGCGAAGGTTTATCTCGAAAGCGGCCGAGTGACATTGGCGCTACAACGCGGCCGGGTTTTTCCACGCGTTTCTTCGGCGCAGCTCCTCAAATGAGACTGCGAGCTTCCCCGCCTCTGTCTATGTGTGTGCGTACACGTGAGTGATTATTTGAAAGCTCACTCTCTTAATACTGTCCTTTCTCTCGCCGGGCCAGGCCCCCTTTTTCCGCCGGCTTCTTTGAGTGTACGACTCGAGGTAATGACGGGATAATCGGGAAAGCTCCGTTACTCCAATTTCTCGGCTTCGACGGAACCGAGTTCGAGTTGCCACTCATTGTACCTTTGCTTTTAATTCTCTAGGATTAAATAATTCGTGTGATTTAATATTTCGTTGTTCATTTAACTCTCGGAATTACTAATCCACCGTAAATTATTGTTGGAATTATTATACCTTTGAAATTGGCACATATTATATTAAATTTTGTTAAATATATTACTTTTCCTATTACATTTCCTCTGATCGGAATCGAGCCATAAACCGTTCACGATAATCCAGAATAATTAAAATAAAATTAATCAAATATACTCGTTAAATGTTGGCGATTTCAAGCTGCGATTAAAGAGAGCAGACCCACCAGTTTCGCCCGGAGAGAAAACTCGAGGGTAAACAGGGAGGCTTACTTACCCTGCCATTCCACTGCTCTCCATTTTATTGGCAAGCTCGACGTCCTTGCTGTAGACGTCGAACTGCCACTGGCGCTGGCCTAGAACGCCGGCGAGCACAGCCCCGGTGTGAATGCCCACCCTCATGTCGACGGGGCTGCTGGTAGTTTGCTGGACGTACTTTATGGCATCCACCATCGAGAGGCCCATGTGCACGCAGAGGATCGCGTGGTCCGGCCTCTCCACCGGCGCTCCACTTATGCAGTAGTAACAGTCCCCCAGGATCTTTATTCGCAGCTGCTCGTACCTGCGCCCGAAGAAAAGTGCACTCTCCTGTAATATACTGCGCTGACCTCGCGTTCGCCAGCGTCATTCTACCATCTACCGGGATCCTCCGGGCCACATGTTTCCCGAGTTGCCAACTCTCCTTTAGTTTTTCATGCAACAAAGTCAAGAGCCTCGGGGAAGATAGTCCGTCGTTAACACTCGGATTTTGGTAGCAGTTAGAAAGTGGAATTTCTTATGATTAATTCCTTGAAATGGTAGTTGATTTCGGTAAATATTGAATTGTTTTCTTCTTCGTTCCGAGGGTTAATTACTTTTATAAGTGAAATATAAAGTACTTATTACAAGTGAAGCATAGAAAATCTGAAATAAAAACTAATTAGTTTTGCAAGTGAAATGTAAGTTGCAGAGTTTCGCAATTGGCAGAAGGAAATAGTCGACTATTCTCTACTATACTGGATTGCATGAAGATTAGTTTCATTTATTCCGAAAGTACGAGAGAAGAAAGAGGACAGCGAGAACGAGCGAAACATTCGCGGAGTCTTCTCTCCCAGGAAGGGTAGTCTCGGAAAGAGAGTGACCTGCTTCCAAGAGACGACTATTAGGGCAGCGTGGGATGCCAGGGAAATTCCGCTGGTTACGTGTTCCCGTGCATAACAGTGTTACGCAACATGGCTATCGGGCGCACGAGGGAGACTGTCATCAAGATGAGAAGCCGATGGCGGACTGCGACTACGCAGCGAGTGGTCAATGCGAACCCTACCGATCCGAGCGCAACTCTAGCGAACGCGAATTAAACGCTTATTATCACTTTACACTTCCTTTCACGGGGCGCGTCGCGCTGACGTAACGCGCATCATTAAGGAAACGCCGAGTGACACCTTCCCGATAGAGATTGACGCGCGCGAGCAGCCTCGCGTAAACACTTCCACGCGAACGTATATATATATCGAGCGAGACTCGATCTCTGGGGAAGCAGTTCCTGAGAGACGAAGAATCGAGCCGTCGTCGAGGGAAGAAAAGGGGGAATCGCAGACTCGTCAGGCATTTTCCCGATAAAGTCAATTTCGCGCCCGGCAATCCTCGGATTTTCATTATCCCTCGAGGGAAAGGTTGTGCGTGTCCTAGAAGGCTCGAGCCGAGCTCATTCCAGTCTCGAGGCGGATCGTCGCCGAATGAATTCCCTCTCTCCCTCTCGGCTTCTCCAAGGCTTCCTTGCTCTGGGATTCCGAGGAAAGGGAGAAGCGGCAACCGCGAATATATTCGAGCCTGCTTATTACCCTACCGCTCCAATTCGACAACCAGCATTATACTCGGACGGGGCCTAGAATGAGTTTAATAAGAAATTAAATTAACAGGGAAAAATCCGCGCGAAGAGCAGCTCCGCTTTACGACGCTTTAACATCGGGCGAAACGCGAGTGCAGGTTGACCGATTTAACGGCGAGGCCACTTGCACAAAATTCTAATGGCAGCCTGTAATTAGTGCGATAGCGAGGGATTAACGATGACCGCTAATGAGACGCTTTATCAATTGCAATCGTATTACGAGAACTCGGCTCGCGCCAGTTATCCGACGGTATTAGTTACACCCAACGAAATTCACGCGGGCGCATTAATAGCCGGCCGATTCCGTAATTAACTGGACAGGAAGCTTCGGCCCCTGCGAAACGAACGCGCGCTCGCCGTCTCGTAAATTTCTAGGTTACGTCGGGAGAACTCGCCGGGGAAGAGAGGAAATGCGGAGAATCGAAGGTTACCGTTCGCTGAGCTGATCGAAGCGCGCGAATAACTCGTTGAGTATCTTGACGAGCTCGTTGGCGCTGTAGGTGGAGGAGATGGCGGTGAAGCCGACGATGTCCGCGTAGAGGATCGAGACATTCTCGTGGCGGGACATGTAGATCTTCTTGAACTGGGTGTCCATCGCCTCGCCGAGGTCCTGGCGCATCTTCACCGCCACGTGCTCCGGTAGGACACTCAGCAGGAGCCTCTCCTGCTCGGCGCTCTGCTCCTCGATCACCAGCTGCACCTCGAGGCTCTGCCGCGTCTCCAGGAAAGCGCGACGCTGCTGGAACTCCGCCAGGCTGTAGCTCGAGGCACCCAGGATCACTGCGCAGAGCGATAGTGTCACCGTCAGGATCTGTCGGCAATCAGATAATCTTGCTCAGTGAGAGTTGCATGGTTAGTTATCGGGAGACTCGATAGAGTCTCGACGCCAAGTAGTTGATTCGTTATATTCTAGAATTATATTTACTTTATTCTAAGTTTGGGCATCGTCCACTTGGGAACCAATGAAATTGAAGGTTCTTTATTCGAAGTTTGGGCATCGTGCATTTGGGAACCAATGAAATTGAAGGTTCTTTATTCTAAGTGTGGGCATCGTGCACTTGGGAACCAATGAAATTGAAGGAGTCGCTGCCAATGAACGCGCGTTTCGCGGAAGAAGGTTATGTTTACGGAAATAGTCGATTTTTGTTTACATTGTAATTTGCGACAAGTCGATTCTTGTTAAACCAATATTTCCGGTGCTGTACAGATGAATTGTACACCTCGCAAAGTAAATTATTCCACGGCGGGTTTCTCAGTGCTCAGTAGTCTTTGCTTCGCTACAAACAGCCTTAAGAAATAAGGTCGCAAAGACGGCGAAAGAGACCCTTTGACAAAAGCAATGTTAAATGAGTCCAGCGACTATAAAGGAGGACTGGCGATCGCAAAGGTTGGGTCGGCCGGAAGAGCCGTGAAAGTATTTCATGAAAATCTCCGAGAGCTTCGGCATCGGGCGATCCGCATTGAACGAACCCAGCCATAAAGGGACGCGCGTGTAGGTGTTCGCTGGGTTATTTATAGGGCGCGGCGAGTGTTGTTCCCTCGCAAATACAATTCCAGCGCGTTTACCGGCACAGTCTTGAGTGCAGGGTCCGGCACATCGGGCTTCCCTGAAAACTTCATTGCCAGGGAACTCGAGCTAAACAAAAGGCTATTTTGCCGCTTCCTCGGGGAGGAGGAGTGGGCTGCTGGGCTCACTCTCTCCTCTCCGGTGCAGTAATCACCCGCTCGGAGTATGTGTCGGTGACTCTCTTTAATGGGGCCGTGTTAAACTAGTTAAGGATGCTGATGAAATGAAAGTAGTTAGCGGCAGCCGCTGGTTCGGGGAAATTAGATGTTCGCCGTGGTAAAGGCATTCACACTCCGCCGCCCGCCGGCGACTCGCACCAGTTGGCCCCGCGGGCTTTAAGGTCAACTCACATCTCTACCCTTCCGAGAGCTTTTTCCTAATAGCTTTTCTGCGAAAAGTCTTTAGAACGAGATCACCGGCGAATTTATTATCTTCCTAGTTGAATTAATACAAACAGACTTTTTCCAGGACTATAAACTATAATTCAACTGGCGGGTTGATTCTGAAATTTTTCCCACCCATCCGCGTATACATGACTGGTCCTGTGCGCGCATCATTTCCACGTATGAAATATGAGACGAGCGCACACACTCTCTGTTAACAGTCGAGTGGGCCCGTCGCCGAGAGAGGCGCATTTGTTTGGAAAGGCCGGCTCGCTCGTTCCAGCGTCACGCTGTGCTCTCCGGCGCGGCATAATAAAAATTCTTCCTCTAACTAATTATAGCAGGGCGCCGCGTTATAGACCGCGCGCATAACTCCGGCTGCGCTAAAATTAAAGCGCGTCTCTGAATTTCCGAGCGGCTCACCTGATCGATAGCCGCGCGATACCAGCCGCTCTTCGCTGCGGCAACCGACGCCTTTTTTCTCCCCCTGCCCCCGCTACCGCCCCGCCCCCCGCGCGACACTATAATTACTGGAATCCGCGGTGCCTATAACTGGAGCGCTTTCCGACTATTATTAGCGTCGCTCATTGGCTGGATCTTAAATAAAATTGGCCGTAAATTCGCGGTTTATTCGCGCTTAATTGGAGTTTGTAGGTTAAGAAAGGATTGGACAATATTGATGAATAACAAGAGAGAAGGTATTGTGTAGGGGTTCGGGAATATACGATTACAATGGAAACTACTATATTAATCCATATCATTGCCAACAGGATTATAAAATATATGCTAAAAAATGGCTAGAAGAATAGTTTGACGAAATTTGTAAAAAGACAGTCGCAGAACAGGTGGCTCCATGATTAGTGAGAGTCGAGTGGAGTTAGGTGAATGGTAGTTTAAAATAGAGAGGAGAGCGAGAGGGTGGGATAGGTGGGAAGGCGGCGATTAGATAGTGTGTATGTACTGTGTGGAGAGGAGTGCGAGAGAGAAAGGGCGAGGCAGAAGTGTGCGATGATGCGACGGGACACGGCTTTCCCATGCAGAACGAGCGATCGACTCTCAATGAGAGTGTGCGTGTAGGTGTAACGTCGGGTGTAGACGGGTTTCTTTGAAAGCCACTGACCCGCCGACGAATCACACGGAAATAGATAAACCCCCTGTGAGAGCGTGTACACAGATATCGATACCCCGTCTATGTGTGCGTTATTGACTTCTGGCGGGCAACTGGCAACGCAATCTTTGTTGCCGCTGATCCGGTGTCGATTTATTGTCGTTTTGACCTCCAACGCGATAACGGGTCGTGTGTTATTAGTATTGTTTATTTGTTTTTGAAATTCGAGATTTTTCTGATGTTTTTTCTAATTCTATTAAATTGTTTAAGTTAATAGTTTTGGCATTGAAATTAAGATTTGAGAAAGAATTGGTGGTGCGGAGTGGGCGATCGTGGCGCATCGCTGATAAACAAGGATCGAAAGTGGCACTCGCCGAGTTCGTCAGATGGTCGCCACCGGCGTCAACAGAAATAATCCATGAGGAGGAGAATCGGGCGAGCGGCGGCGGCGGCTAAATGGAAATTGAAGTGGCGCTGATTCAACTATAAGGAGGCAATTGGGAGGAGGCGGAGGAGAGGCGCTCGCGCGCGCGCGCGCGCTCGCTCCCCCCGGAAACTTGGACGGGCGGCGCCGGAACTGCCGGCAGATGAGGAACGAAATTGGAAAGCTTCCACGGGAAAGCACTAAGGTTGCGGATTAAACTTGTTTCAACTGCGACGCTCCGCCGCCGCGAGGATTTCCATTAAAATGGGGCCGCGGCGGCGTCGGCGTCGCCGCGACGAGCAACTTCCAGCCGACGGCCATTCCAAAGGGAACTTGAACTGCCCTCCTGGATAATTCAGCGGGCAAATAGCGCCGGATGACCTACGAGCGACTCTCATCCTTCAGGCACAATCACCACCCCCGCGACACAATGCGACACAAGGACTCCGGCCTCCGCGAGACAATGGACTTGCCGAGATTCCTCCGACGACTGTTAAGTAAGAAAAAACAAAACTCCCTTTCAGCTGGATTTCAATCTTTCCACCACGGAAATTATTTACTATAAAAAAGACTTGATTTTAAAAAAAAGTATGAAGACTCTTAATGTCATTGAATTTTATATTTAACTTGAACTCTAACTTATTATTAATGACTCGCCACTCCGCAGCCCATTATCGACAATGATGTTCCCGGAGAGTCCTTGGCGAGGAAATTGGATAAAGATTAAGAGGAGCCGTCCCCTGGAACAATGGCTCGAGGATGACGGCTATTAATTGCGGTGGGAAGGCCCCGATTCGCCTCCGACGAGGTAATGACAGCGTGGAATCGAGTCACGCGACACTGCCTCTAAATTATTCTTCGGGGTTCGCGGAACGCCGGGCGAGTATCGCTCCGGATCGATGACCAGACGTAAAGGTGACGTCACATCGGATGCAGAATCCGAGCTGAGCCCCGAGAAGGTGGCTGAGCCACCACGCGATCACTGCGGATCATTTCATCCAAACACTCTCCCCCCACGTTCCATCAAATCAATTGATTATCGAAAAAGTGCAAATAACGAAAAAATATTCTTCTTTAAAATAATAACAAAAATATGTCTTCTAGGCGAGAGTTTCGGAGACGAGTCGCAGCCCACAGGTGAAAGATTAAGATAGCGTGCAGGTGTTACGTCAATGACTCTGATTCCAGTGCCGCACTGGCAAGTAGCCTGGTGGCCGAATATTTTCACGACTCACACGTCCGGCTGGTGTGACTTCCAGCCGAGGTCAGGCGTCGATAGTGCAGTCGCCACGTACGAGCATAGAGACCAATTAGTGCATGTGCACGATGCTTTTGCCTGCGGCAACAGTTGTTCCCATCCCCCGATTCCACCCAATTATAGTAATACACTTGGCGCGCAATTATAGCAGCGACCGATAGCACGAACACCGCAATTTATTGCCATAAACCTCTGCTCATTCAAACTAACAAACAATCTTGACCTGAGGATTCATAAAAACCCAGGAATAATTTAAAGCAGCTTTCTAATTGCGAGTTGATTAAGAAAGTTTGGTAATTAAAAGAAGTCTGATGTCCGACTGCTCAAATGAATAACAAGGGTACACGTGTGGTGTGCTCGCGGCCGCCTAGTTACTGGTTACTGGAAGCCGCCCTTGTTTCCAGCCTCGCCGCCGAATTAACTCCAGCACTGGCGGGATTACGTGCTGTGCGGTGCTGGAGCTCGCGTTTGCTTTCTTGATTACTGGAGCAAAATCAGTCGGGCCGGCAGTGCGCCCTGCTAAGCCCCCCCCTTTTTAATTAAAACCTATAAACATCAAAGCCCGCACGCACTCCGACCAACAAAAGCTATTTTTTTTCACCGTCCACCTTCCAGGAAATAGAAACTTCTGAAACGAATGTACACTTTGACTTTTGTCGTCTGCGGTTATAAAATTCCTTCGCTCTGTTTGATTAATATTGTCATTTCCAGGAGCAGTCGAGAATTCGGACTTCCGCTATTCAAGTTGCTGGGCCCAGTCTCCCCTAACTCGCAGCGCTCTCGAGAGAGCGGGGTGCAGAGTGGGGACTAGTGAGGGAATCGACGACTCTGAAATGGAGGGATGACGGTTGTAAAGGTGACGTACCAGAACGTCTATGGGTGTCTGTGCGGGAGCGTTGGATAGTCCGACGACGGCGACGATGTAAGTGAGCGCGGTGCCAAGGGCAAGTAGGGCGCAGAGGGAGAGCCTGAGGGGCAAGGTGGCGAAGAGCAGGTAGAGCAGGAGCAACAGCCATCCGAGTCCATCCCTAGGCGTGACCTCGGTCGACTTGAGGAACAGCTGAGCGAGTAGCTGTGCGGTCGACAGCTGCCAGGCCACGTGAGGCACTGCGGACCAGAGTGCGTCCCTGGCCCTGGTGCCATGCTCGGCCCAGGCCAGCAGGCCCAAGTTCAGTCCGAGAAAGACGGCGGTGACGCTGCGCGCCGGGAGCTCGGGCTCCGGCGAGCCGACCGTGTAAGCGCCGTAGAGCAGTGCCGAGAGCAGGAAGCACTGGAGTCCTCCGCGTCGCTGCTGGAGGGAGGAGGCTCGATAGAGCCTCTCGAGCTTGGCACTGCTGAAGCTCGACCTCAGGAGGTTCGACGGCCTGCCCGAGTTCAGGTAGGAATCCTCGTTGGAGGTCTCCAGTCTCTGTGACATGGCGCCGAGGACGATCTCTGCGGACCCACTGTCAGACACTCGGCATCTCCCCCCGGCGGACACCACCGGGCCCAACTAGTCCATCGACACTCCACTCTAGAGGGGTCCCAGGCTGCAAGTAGTGCAGGCCGAGCGATGCTCAGACATGGAGACTCGGGATTCTCTATACCTCGCTCCGCGCGCCGCGCTGTCGGGAGGACACGCACTTCACCTGGGTAGCAGTGCTCGCCGATCCTCGCCAGTCATCGCACTAGGGATTAAGGTGGGCGAGGTCACGTCTCCGATCGCGAGCCGGCGGTGCAGCCAGCCTCACCCCGGGTAACTCTCGCGCCCTCGTGATGTATCCGAGCCAAGGCCCCGTTCACTCCGACGACCGGCAATTCTCCTCCTCTCCTCTCGAGCAAGCCAAGCTTCTCTCAGGCATCGGCAGCGCACTCCTGTCGCTCGCTCGCTCCGCTCATTCACACACACGGCGCACCGGGCAGTTCCGCTCCGATGCAGGTGCACCCGCGCGCGCAGGGTGCTGGCCGGGTAACTACTAGAGATCGCGCCCGCTCCCGTCGCCGTCTACCCCCTCGCCGCCGCCGTCGACTCTGCGCCTTCGACAGCGACGACGCCTCCTCGGCGTCGCTCTCCAGGCGTGCGCCCATGCGCCGCGATCGCCGCCGAGCGAGCCTCCGAGCCGGTCGATAGCGACCACCACCACCACAATACGCCCAGTCGGCCCTCGTGCAACCTCATACCTGGAACGAGTCCCTCTGCCTTCTGCCCTAGCTACCCAGAGACCTAGCTCGAGCGCGAGGACCACGCACGCTCCGCCGAAATCTCGCGGCCCTTCGACGTACAACTGGACCAACAAATTCTAGTGGGAAAAGCGTAGTCGAAAACCCTCGCATTCGTTTACTGCAAGCTTTTTGGAAATATTCGTGGACGATTTGATTCGCCTCGTTTAAAATTTGTTTTAACGACTCTGCAATTAGTAGGAATTATGAGTAAGATTAATTATGCTTGGACTAGTTGCAGATTGGAATTACTGATTTCGAGTGAAATTCGAAAGTCCAACTATTCGAGATTTCGGCGCAGGTTGTTAGTTAGGCGATTCGACGCAGTCCCGCACGAAGCTCTCTCCCTCGAGGAGAGATTTAGCTGGGTAGGCATAGTTGAGCTCCGAAGGGTAGATTTTTCGAGATTTGCGGAGAGTGGAAAAATGAGAGGGAGGAGGGTTGGTACAGAGGAGACTGAAGTTTCGAGTGATTTTACGAGACGTGATCCAGTTAGGACTCGATGCTCCCCGATAGAATCAATCTGACTTAGTTACTTAGTTAGCTACTTAGCGCACGGTATTTAACTAGAGGATATACTTGAACTGCGCTAACAGTATTAGTCGCGGCTTTGCCGGCCCACTGGCTCGCACTACTCGTTTAACATTCATTGGTTTAGCGGGCACAGCTGCTTGAACAAGGATAAGCTGTAAAGCTGATGGTAAGCTACTTGGTCGACGAAGAAGAATGGAAACTTGAGAAAAACTTGGGTGCGAAAATTATGAAAAAATCGCGGAAAAACTTTGAAATTACTGCTTTTTGTTAATGCTATCACTCATTGGCACGGCCGATTGTATTACCGAGCCCGCCATTACCCTATTGCTCCGCCGTTCTCGACAATCGATCCGTTCAACATTGATTTCGCTGTCTTTATTCGCCCGTTGGGACACCAACTCGATTATTCCAACTTCGATTTAACCGCCGTTTCTACCAACACGGTAGAGATCGCGCGGGGTCTTGGTAGAAAGTGGTACCAAAGCTATTCCATTTACTAGACTATCATAAATATCATATTTACGTGAACATTATTACTAAAAACACCTTAATTCGATCGTAAATCTACGTATTGTCAATGAACAACAGTGGAACTGTCATTGCGAGCTTAAAATAATAGAAACTTAACATAAATAAGCTTAGAAAAATGGTATAATAATACATTCGATTTACAAAAGCCTAGAGAATTCCATGGAAAACGCGAGTGTCTCTTGGGCGATGTACAATTGCAGGTGTTTCGAGTAAAAGTAGAAAATAAATAGTGGGAGAGAGAGCGGCAAGTGGTTGATTTACTTGTACCGGCGAAGCCTACTGGTCAAAGGGTTCCCGGGCGGCTTGTAGGCCAAGCCAATCGAGGAAGGATGGCTCAATCGACCGAGGGATCGATTCTCAAGGCTTAGTGGAAAGTTGGCGAAATGCCCTGCTCGCCGAGTGTCATCGTTCGGCTCAGTCCAAGCTCTTCTCGGCCACCTCGGGGACGACGTAGCCGAGCTGGGCGAGCTCCTTAATGATCTTCGGCACCTTCACCAGGTCCAGCCACTTGTAATAAGGCAGCTCCTCCCGGGTGCCGCTGTACTTCTTGGGCAAGTGCTCCGGCGAGACGTGCTGGTGCAAGCTGGCCATGTTGCTCCCGTGGAAGAAGATCTTGTTGCGCATCCTGGCGTCGAGCATCGGCTTGAACACCGCGAAGATGACGTCGAAGACCCACGATTGGTGGAGGATGTGGATCGCGTGGATCTTCATCGGGAAGGACGTGACCATCAGGGCGATTACCATCTGCGCGATCTACGGCCAGAAGAAATGTCTCAATCAAAACAACAAACTCGACTCCTTTCCCAAATACCAAAGGATCAACGTAGGTTTGATATCCTGCTGGCAGGGCGATTGCGCGCAGATCGAAGGAATTCGTTGTAGCAACTTCGCCCGGAGAGCCGGCGATAAATGCAATCGAGTGATTGAAAGTGTGGCCTTGAATGGTAATTCGAGAACCGAGCAGATCCCAATCGGCCAAGTACGCAATGCAGACACGCGCGTCGGCACATTCTAAATCCTAACGGTCCGGCTGTTTCCAGTAAAACCGAAGGTTTCGTCCAAAGCAAAAGGATCCCGGAGAAAACTCATCTCGAATTTGAAAAGAGCCTCGACTGACCTGAGGAGTAACCGACCAGGCGTGTGCCATCTTAATATTCTCGAGATCAAAGACAGCGACACCGCCAAGGATCTGCGCCCTGGCTTCAAGGATCCCCAGCTCCAGGATGATCACCGTCGCCTTGAAGATCTCGTCGACCGAGTACTTCCTCGGGTCCCAGTTTCCCATTCTGTAGATCATCAGTCGCCTGCCGCACTGGGTCCTGTAGGCCGGCACGGTGATCACGTCGTCGGCGCCGATGAAGCTCATCTCCAGCGGGTCGACACCCTGGTGGATCTCCGGGTGGTCCTCTTTGAAGTTGAAGTAATTCGCTATCTAGCACAGAAATTTCCCACCTCCGATCAAGCTCACTGGCTATCGGGTTGGTTTACTCGATCCAAGGTCGACCATGCATTCCACTTTCCTTTCTCATCGCGAGTCGTCTCTAAATCAGGCACGTGTCCAGGATGACACGTACTCGACGCCATAAACGTAATTAACCAGCATCTATTAACCCTAATTCGCTAAAGCGTCCGCGCGACCCGGCCTTGTCCCGCGCGCTAATCATTCTTGTTGTTTATTGCGCGAATCCGTGATCGGAGATAACGAATTTTGCGATAATGTCGGAGACGTTAATCAGGCGCGGATTATCGAACGAGGACTTACTGCTGATAGAAAATTGCATTGTACGAGCACCAGCAGAGGAACTAGATCAAACTCACCAGCCGATGGGCTCTGTGCACGTTGAAGTTCCTTGCCCTCAGGAACCTGATAAGGAAGTCGTCGTCCATCCTGTGCGGCAGGCACTCGCCCTTTTCTATTAGGGAAAATGTAAAGTAGCTCATCTTTGTACGGAAGAGATTACAGGTATTCGATTATCGTTATGATGTGAATAAGCTAGCGGCGTTATGGAAATGGTCAGCATTACTCCTGAACAAATTGGTTTTAATCGGCCGGCTCGCAAAAAGTAGTCGAGTGCCGACTTTGTCGTTTGTCAGCGAGAATCGATCGATGTCATCGTTTTCTTATAAGGAACTTCGTCGTACGATCAGAGACCGGTTACGGTTACTTTATCCTTTTGACTATATGCACGATGGGCAAGCGACCACAACAAACTCGAGGCTCGAAATCCAACGCGACAAGTATTCTCACCATAAATGAGGTCACGGAACTCCTGTAAGGTCTGACACTTGGTCTCCTCCGTCTCGCCGAGTTCCCTCCTGGCGTACTCGAGGACCTCGCCGGATGGCTCGCCGAGGTCGAGCATGACGACCTCGTCATTGAGGTCGGGTTTCTCCTCCTTGAACTCGGGCATGTCGGGCTGTACGATGTTGAGCTTCTCCTCGAGGTCCTTGGTCAGCGCCGCGTCGACCTTACTGCCGTTGCAGACCTCGCCCGTAAGCCCCGACCTCCCGTTCACCAGGCTCCCCTGCGGCATCGTGATTCCCTCGCACAACCTTACTCTCAGACACCTTTGATCCGCCTCGACCTCAACCTCCGTAGACCTCGGTGCATCCGCGAGACACGCGCGCGCTCCGCTAGAACCGCCCGACCTGACTGAGAGCCGCGCGCTAGCTACGCGCTATAATCCACCCGGGCGAACACAAGGCTATCGACACTGATCCTGAGTGACTGTCATCGAATACTCCCCTGACCAATGTCTTCGAGCGGCAGCGCCGAATCGCCGCGCTCCGACTTCCAATAATGTCCAATGATAATCCAACGATACGCCCCTCTACGATTATCCGCCGATGCAACTGACTTCGGCCGAAGTCTGGTCGGCTGCCCGCTAATCACCGAGCGAGGAATCTTCCGCGCACATTTCGCTGGAAGAGGTTTTTCTAGGAGAGACTCGCGTGAAACTGCAAAGGGTGGGGTTGCAGGGGTTGTTTATGCTGAGAGTTCTTTCGGTTTCAAGCGGTGGAAGTGCAACTTGTTTACCATGCTGAATCGGTGGGGTTAAGTTTATGCTCGGTCTAGCCTCTTGCGTTGACTGTTAAGCATCGGGAATCATGAGATTATCTCGCAACAAGAATGCATCTACATGTTAACTACGCCTTGAATCATAGCCAAAGCGTCTCCAGTCGGCTAATATGTACGATTTTTGCCCCTCGTCTGTATTTTCCGGACGCAGCTTGAATATCGTCCTGGGTTTTTATGATTGGCATGGTCTGCGCCGTGAACAAGGTTAATGTTAGTTCGAGCGAGCGAGAGGTTAGTTAATTAGAGTGTTATGAGGAAGATGCGATCTTGAAGATTATCACTAATGAGGTAATGAAGGCAGTTGCTTGACTGCTTTTCATCCAGGTTTAATCAAAGTGAATTATCCAATCCACTCATGCATCGGCCCACCTTTGTCTCAAATTTAAAGTACGCACTCGAGAAGAACCACCTTCGCACTCTTACTCGCAATCGAACCCTCGAAATCGAGTACTCACTCGACTTTAATCAATTGATTTCCCTAGTGGAGCGTTGGGTCTAGGGATTTTTGGGTTCAAATCAAACTGCCCCCCTCCCAAAAATAGGGACCCTAGGAAATTGCCTAACTCGGCCGCAGTGCAACGCACCACTGGATTTCCCAATAATCCCCGGAAATTCCCGGATACCGAGAGCTGCGTGCAGAAAAATTGGCGACTCGGCAATCGGCCGAGAGAAGCAGGCTCGCTTTACGTATCGCGTTGCCTGCCAATGGTGCGAGCTCTTGCCAATTTGTTGCGACAGTCCGATTGACCAACAGGCCTGAACACCGGCATTGTTTCTCGGGGGCGATGTCGTTCACCCGGAAATCATCGTGAATGGCCGTATTCGCCAATTACAGCCGCTCATCGCGCGCGCGCACGCTCGCGATATCCCTTCGGCGTCCATTTCCCGACGCGCGATGACCCCCTCGCTCGACTCTGCTCGCTTTGCATTATTCCATTCCCTTGCGCAATTTACAAGCGTGCGCGTGGGTAATAACGAGATTAAAATTTGAGATTACTTTCACGCTTTCGTGCGCTTGCTAGTTTTGATTTGTATTCATTATCCGTTTTCTTGTTAAATCGTATTTTGTTGGTTGTAGAGCAGTAGTCGATCGAAAGTCCCAAATCAAGAGAACATAGCAGATTAATTATTAATATTAAGATTATTCTTGTCAATTGATAGGATCGAGGATGAATAAATAAATAAATAGATTAATTATTAATATTAAGATTATTCTTGTCAATTGATAGGATCGAGGATGGATAAATAGAAACCATCACAATTCACGAAGATATGTGTTGGGACTGAGTATCGGTAAGTATGTACGGTGCCTGGAACACTTTAAGCAAGGCGTAGTGTGGGCGTACACATCCTCCGTCCAGATTTATGCAATCGTATACAGCGTGCATCAAAACTCGCGTGCCCTTTCATTTATTCCACATTTACATCAATCCTGTCCCAGGTTTCTCCTCAAGCGACTCATCCCAATTTTATCTTCTATTTCTCTTAATTCAGGAATTTTGTGATTGAATTCCTCCCACCGTGACTTGGGTTACAATCTACACTTTTCACCGAAGTCTCCCGGGACACCCGGTATGTGGACGTCGCGATATCTGCGGCGCCGTGCAACGAGAAACTTTCCCTCTCGATCTTGAAACCGCAGCTCTCGCTCTCGGTTTAAGAAGTGCGTCTCGCAAGCGCCGGCCAGCGAAACTCATTGTCAGTGGGACTGCGTCTTACTTCGACGCTAGACTTGACAATGATTCCTCCCACTGCAGTTTCACTTCCCAATGACGTTCTAACCAAACCCGAATATTTAATTCTTACGTTATTAATCAGTTCAGAACAATGTCCAGTGTACTCCGTGACAAGAAAAATAGAGTTTGAATTCCTTGGCTGAGTTATTGGATTCGTTTACTTTTTCAAAAATAGGATTGTTATTGAAGCGCCAGTTGGAATTCCTGCAGACTCGAGAGTGCATCGTGATTGGTTGGCAGGAGTGGCAAGGATAACAAGCGAAAGTAAACCGAGCGTGGCAAAGCGAGTCTCCCGTGCACAATGGGGATCGGGAAATAGCGACACTGAGTCATTGTATCAGCTGTGCGAACATCACTGCCCCACTAACCACTCGCTTACATGTCCAGGGTGTTCCAGAAGTAACTAACAGCCAGTTATATCGAGACTAGACACGCAAGTGCGTCACTCGCGATTGACTCCACCCACTCACTAACACACGCGACGAATTAGGTTAACAGACTCCAACCTACCAAATAACTCCAGGAATACAAAAATCGACTTAAAAGGACAATCAAAAACAAAACCCCCAAAAGAAAACAGTCACCTACAAAAGAGGATCCCGAACAAAGGCACAACTGTCAAAACACGTGTAAATCGAAATCCCCACAAATCCACTAGAACTCACAGACTCTGTCGAAGGGTTGAGCCGCCGAAGGATGCAAGAGGAATGAACAAGCTGAGAGTAGAGTGTCGGCTAGGAAAGAGGAATTTAGCGGCGAGCGAGTGAGTCGCTCTTGAAGCCGGCCTCTGATGCAACTGATGGCAGCTGCATGCCGCCACCATAGACTACGAGCACTCGGTTTCCCTCTTACTCGAGAGCGCGTTACTCTTTGCTGTACAACCGGCTCCTCGGGATCACCTTGGCGCTCGAACCTGTCGCACCGTCGATTTTCACCACGCGACAAGGTCAATGCTGGGATTAGCTAAATCGGACGATCTCGCACCTGCATGGGTCACTCAGATTTGGGGGAGTTGTTGATTGGTCTTTGAGGGGCGATTGTGATTGGGCGGCGAAGAGAGGTGGTGGTCGATTTGAGGTTATGGTTTGAAGAATTACTTGAAGTAGTTGGTGATGGGGAATTATTGGATTTGGACTGAGTCAATGTGCTTCGAGGAATATTTGTGGTTAATAATCATGAGTGGTGTTAAATGTCCACGCAGAGATTCTGTATTCCGGGTAAACAGGCTCGACTATGTCAATGTATTTACACAGTGGACAAATGTTAGTTCGATCTACGGGAAAACGAAGACTAGAGGTTTACGGAGTTTTCTTCCTCGAACGTTTGAGCGCCGAGTCAATAGACTGTCATTAACAATCCTTTGACTTTACCGATTTCCTAGTATAAAGCGTCTCGACAACTGCGCTCGTAACTATGAATCGAACTCTTCTAAAAACCGATCATTCGCACTCGGTTAAACACAACCAATGCGTAAAGTGTGCAATAATTGCCTTAAAGACTTTCTTCCCGCTGACGCAACGTGCG
The DNA here is from genome assembly GCA_963675795.1 of Crossocerus cetratus. NCBI lineage: Eukaryota > Metazoa > Arthropoda > Insecta > Hymenoptera > Crabronidae > Crossocerus > Crossocerus cetratus. Next base: position 22,491,689 of record OY776664.1, read on the forward strand.
AAAGAAAGTCGCCGAGTGTTCGCTTTCAGCGAGCATTATAACTCGTTGTGACGCGTAACTCTTTTTCCCCGATTAAACGAGACCGAAAGATCTGTTGGAGTCGGGTGACTCGCAAGTAGAAAGTGTAACGTTTACCGGCGAGGTAAACAGTTCACATTTCCCCCGAGATGCGCCGATTTCGGAAAATAGCTAAATACAATGAAACCTAATTGAATTAGATTGAAATTAACGGGGAAAAATCACATGGCGGAGTACTCCGTCCGCTTTCTAGCTTGTTCTTGTTGCAGTGACAGAAACGCACGGCAACTAGTTATAGGTTGGAGCCGCAGCCGGCAGTTCCAGTTTTAGCCGAGTGACGAAATGACCGGCGGCGAAAGTGCTAATTAACCCTCCACCCTGGCGGACGCCGGGTTACTGTGTCACATTCAGACTTGCAACTTCCGCCATTCCTTTTTACAGGCCTCGTGAGACCAGGAAAAACAGCAACAAAGTTGCGCGTAATCTAATTTCTAAGAAAATAGTAACTCAAGTAGCAAAGTTCTTCTAAAAAGTTTATGAAAAAATCCTGGAATCAAACTCGCTCAAAGTGAAATGTTTAGCCGTCGGCCGTCTCGTTAATTAAACGTTAATTAAAAGTGTAAAACTTTGTATTTTTTAAAATATATATTTATATTTTATACATTATATATTTGTTTATTTTTATGCTTTTTCGTCCAGCATTTCTATAAATTTCTATAAACAAACAAACGTGACCTAATTGTAGAAGTTAACCAGAACAGACGGAAGTACGAACTCAAACAAAACCACGCAAGAACAACAATAAAACAAGTCGATCGATTATCCCGTTGGGTCGTTTAAGTGGACTTACCGGCAAGTGGCGGATGTATATCCTTGTCGGCGAGTGTCGAGGTGGACGTCCGAGCTCAGGAGCGATCCTAGACGCACTGGCTAACCCGAATGCACTGCTGCGTGAGAAGTGCAGGAGCAGGCTTGCACGTGTAGTCGTGCGACCGCTTTGAATGGCTGGTTTCCGCATGCGGCCGGTGCCTTTAAGCGAGAAAGTTGCAGGACCGCTGCCACGATCCTCGAACGCGCGCGCGCTCGCCGCCCGCTGATCACTTCCGGGGCCAGCGCGCCACGTAACACCGCACTTCCGAAGGTGAAACGGCACTTGCTATTGGACAAACACAGCTCTCTGTGTCTGTCTATCAACTAAGAGCCGCCCGTCTGGGTAAGTTTGCGTTTACACTCGCTGGAAATCTTCCGGGGAAAATTCCCACCTGGCTATTCTGTCAGATTGGGATTCATGCGTGAGTGGCGCGTTGGGATTATTGACAGGTCGAAAGTGAAATCGAATGGGCTTGTGTTCGTTTAACCCTTAGTGTTATATAAAACTTTTTCTTTCTAATGAAAATAAAGGAATTCAAGATTTTTTGAGTTTAACATTTCTCTTTTGTCACTTGGTTTACTTGTTTCGGTTAGGTTGATGTAAAGTAATTAACAATTTTTGCAATTGGAAGTAAAACATGTTTAAAATTTCGATTGCTCATTAAACTGTCAATAATTCGCGCCTTAAAAACATCAACGCATGCACAGGTAACGTGGGGGTCGAGAGACGCATCTTATATAACATTTTCCCCCTTCCAACTTGAACTTCAGATCACCGAGCTCTTTCTCTCGAGGCAAGGCGCGTCGAGCGACGCGAAGCGTAAATCAGACTGGCCCGACACCGGCAGGCGAGAAAGGGAAAGGAGCGCGAGAGAGAAGGAGGAAAGGGCGCAATGCTCGTCAGCGAGACTTTCACTCGGGCGAACGGCACCAGCCGGATAAGGGGAAATTGCGGCGCATCATCCTCGATGGACGCAAGCTGTTTTTAGGGAGGATGTCCCGGCCACGTGTTCGGACTTCCGAGGATTGGAGCGGTGGTGGAGCAAGCCGGGCGGAGCTTTCTACTTGCTCCGCTGCTTCCAGGATTATGCAAGCCTGACACAAGACACCGCGCTTAACTACTACCAACTCGACTAATAGTCGTACCCGTAATACTGGCGGAAAGTCGGCCACCAGGACACGCTCGGTGCCCGGCCAATCCTGCCGTCAAATCGCCTTTACACTTTTAATAAATCCTCTCGTGAAAATCCGAGTTTTCCTTTAGCGTCTAATTTGTTCTGTGTTCTGCTTTCTTTTAGAGTATTCTATTTGCTGATTGAGATGTCTATTAGTCCTCGTCGTCCTGGTGAGGATTCGCAGAGAAAGCAGAATTAATGGCGGAAAACTAACGAGGTAACCTGTACAGCGTGACAAAGCATCGCACAATGACGCCAGTTTCTCTCTCCGTTCTTTCTTTCCTTCTGTCATAGATCAAGCCAAGTGTTGCAGTGGCTGTGGCCCGGCGAGAGAGAGAGAAAATTACCAGCGGGGAAATAACAGATTCATCTTGTCTCGGAAGTCCACTCTCAATTGTCCTCCGCGGTGATCTCTAGATTGTTTCCTGTTTCTATTGTTGCCTGGTTCATTGAAACAAGTCCCATTTCAGTTCTGTGAAATCTCTATTTTGAAAAAGTGTGGTTTGTTCTTTAGAAAAAACCGACGGAATTTGCCAGTTGTCGGTTGTGCAGTTGCGCGAATCGAATTTTGGGTTCGGTTGGCATGGATGTATCGATCGAGATCGATCGAGGACGTCGATTACCGACAGTGATTTACTGGCGAGTCACGACTCAAAGATCGTCCGCTCGACTGGCAGGAAAAAAGGGAGGAAAAAGTGGTCGACGGTGCATCATCGACGCTCGATTCCCTCGCAAGTGGTAGGCGTGAAGTGACGCCTCGACGCGACTACCCTTTCCACTTACTCCCTTTTTTCCTGAGACCAAGCGTAGACTTTGAGACAAACCAATAATCTTCGTCACGTGCTCACCCACGGCTTCTTCATGCTTCTTTTTTGCCACCCACTGTTACTTCATCCTTCCGCCGTTACTGTTTTGATCCGCGCGTGCTTCGCCTCTCGCGATCGAAGGTCGATGGCGAAAAAAAGTAGCGTCGATGACGCGCTGAGTCAAATTTGCATAAAATCGGTCTAAAGTCAACTTTAATCCTTTAAATACGATAAGAATCATTTATATGGAAATTTATACTAAAATTCGTGTTATATTTGACAGCAACAGTCCCCTCGCAAATCTTGCCTGGCGGGAATTCGCCCGACCAAGGTTTTCCGGGAGTCATTTTTTTCCCACTGTACATACAAGCGTCCGTTTTTTAAAGGTCCGCTTCTCCGGACCTTTTCTCCTTGGGCGCAAGTAATCAAGCGCGTTCGGCGCGCTCGCGCGCCGGTCATCGCAAGGAGAATGGAAGATTTTCGGGGAAAAGAGGCCGTTTCATTATGCCGGACAGCAAGAGGACTCGACGTTAACTCCGGCCCCATTTCTCACCGGCTATTATCTACTCCAGGACACCATTGCCCCTCGCATCCTCCTTCTGACTACCCCCCTGGCACAAAACCCGCCACCCGTCCTATTTCCTCCTTAAACTCTCCACTGATTTTCTTCTTCCAACTCATTTTAACCGTCCAACTGACAATTTGAACGTCGAGTTCCTGCGGGGAAAAAAATTAGACTCTTTTCATTATTAACGTAAATGGATTTTAGATTATGCTAATGATAGGACACTCAGAGTAAGAGCTGCTAAATTTATGCCGATAAACATGGCCGCGCCTAATGTCCGGCGAAGGTCTGCGGCTGATCATAGGTTATGACATGTTCGTGGTTCATTTTTTTGTCTCTGGTTCACTTCTTGGATTTGAACGTCAATCATGCGGCGCAGTTCTGGCCAACAGCTGAAGACCACGAATCCTACAAGGCTCTCAGTAAATCGAGTGCACTAGTTATTCTCTCTGACTTCTTCTGACCTCTGGCTTGATCATAAAGCGCGCTGATATCACAGGTGACTATATTGAAACATTTTCATCGCTGGAAAACTGCACACTGACGTGCTTCAGTTTTTCTGTCTAATTATCAGTATGTAATCAATAAATTCCTACAGTTTGTGCACGTATTGCACTCAATTGCCTGCGCCTTGACTCTAATTTTTTGTGCCTTCGGATTGTTTAATCTTTGACTCGGTCGCCGGCGCTTTGGAATTCCTCCATTAGACTTGCTGGACAATTTTCCGAACAAGATCAGGAAAATCGGAAAAATGTTAAATTATCAAAAATTCGGGCGAATTAGAGGATTTTCAAGAAATCGAAAATATTTCAAGTGGCGAAATTTCGATTTGGTTTACTTCGCCCAAAACACCTGAATTGATTCACCTGAAACCTCACATTCTTCAAAGGACCACAGGACCGGATTTCGAATAAACCTCAAATACTACAATATCGAAAGGAAACGCAATGACTGCACGCATCGCCATTACAGTTGGTAGTGGGGCGCACGTTGAAACACGTCGCCCGAGAAAAAGCGTCTCCCCTTCCCCTTTAAAAGGAGTACAAGCGCTTAAGCCTCCTTAGAATCATTAGATTATCCGTCGGCCGACTAGTTCGCATTATTTCCTGCTACCGCGCGGGCCTCTCGCACTTATCACACGCATCGCCACTCAAAGTTCACAGTCAGTCGAGCTCGTCTATTGTGGCTCGCAAGTATAATAGCAGAGTATCGTCAATACTTCGTAAGTTCGTCGCGTTCTCTCAGCGATCCCTCATCGGTTAGCTTCAGCAGCCATCGTCGCACTGGAATCAATTCGGATTGGACGCCGTCGATCTTAATCGGTTGGTATGAGACTTGATATTCAATGTTCAGATTTTGTTAGTGTTAATTAACAATTTTTATTAACATTTTACACTAGAATTGCTGATTGATATTTGTATATTTAAATATATCTTTGACGGATTCTGAAAAATTGAGACGGTCAATACTCCAGTTGTTCTATTTCATAAACAACTCTACTAATAGATTGTTAAGAATTTTAATAAAACACACCAGAAAGATGCAGCATTGACACTTTATTCGTGTTTGAATGCCGACTCACAGTGAGTTTACTCTTTACACACTTTCCGAAATCAATGTTAATACCGGAAACGTCTCTATTGGATTTGACTAACGACAAACAATGCTCGACTCACACAATTATGATATCCCACCACTGCGTCCGCGTCAATACCACCCATTGTCTTAAGTGAAATTAATCGTATACACGCGTGAATAATGTCTGCGAGCGTTCACATTCCAACACTCTACTTGGTCGACAAGATTTCCTGAATTCAATTCGCCCCTCAGCATGAACCGCTATTGATCATCGATAACCAATGATCTTGCGTTTTTATCCGCGCGACATTCGCCAATACCCTCGCGTGCCGCCGCCTAAGCAGCCGCAGTCCGATGAATACGAAGTCTAACAACTGATTGCGAGACTCGCGTGGAGAACGCGGTTGCGTGCGAGTAGATGAGAAAAGCATTTCCCTCCGATTCGCCGCTGGTTACGAAAGCTCGATGGCTGAAATATTCATCGAGCTTTCTTGCGATTCTCGAAGAGCCCGGTTGCATAGCGCGTTTACGTGTGCCGCATTAAAGTCGGCGCGCAACCGCGCATAAATGCATTCGTATTCAATGCGATGCCGGTGCAAGGTCGCCAGGGCCGCAGTCCTCTGGGAAAAGGGTCCCGTAACCTGCAGGTTCACTCGCCTTCGACTCTCTCGATGGTATTGCACTCTGCTTTGTCTCACGCGTAATTAATTACTTAACTGTAAACGTAATGGTAATAATAAGTGGAATTGTTAAGAATATTTCATTCCTTCGTCTCAGTAAATAATAAAATCTCTAGTTACTATTAATCTTAGCAGGTTAATGAAAGACGAGGCCCAAAAACACATCCTAATGAGATCAGTTAGGTAAGAAGATCCCGCGTGACCTTGAAACGAAAGAGTGTCAAATCGAGTCAGTGAGTCAAGATCACCGTCCAAACTAGTTTGAGCCTCGTACCGTTCTTTTGACAAACGGTGTACCCCACGTTGCACCAGAATGCAATCGAGGGAAAATTTCCCGGCGGCTCGACGATCGTGAGATAATCCGAGCAATTTTACGAGACCATCTGCAATTCTGCAAGATGATTGGCGCAAGTAGAGCGCAGTCATTGGGCGCCGGGCGAACCAGCGAAACTGGTGCGTGCCAGTGTAGGGGGGAGCAGCAGCGGCGCGACCGTTCTTTTGGTGAACGCTGTACCTCACGTAGGGGACCGGCCGTCGGCTTCCATTCGTCCAGGACGGAAAACCATGGCCCGAGTTTTGTCCTGTTCTGACCCTGAGCCATGGCGAACCTCGCGTATAAAAGACGCCGGGCATCGCGGCGCCCGGCGCATTTTCAAGCGTTTTTTCGACGCGCGCGCACCGCACCACTCGCTCGCCTACACTCGGTCAACGGCTCACTAATTCAGTCGAGCGCGCTGCTCTCTGTGTGTGTTTGTGTGTGTGGGTGGATCGACGTGCGAACGGGACCGAGAAGGCGAGACAGTACTTGGACGAAGCAGTCATGACCAGCATGCTCGTCGAACGTAAGTCAATGGGGAATCTAGAGTGGAAGATATGTTGTTTGGGTTAGGGAAGTTTTTGTGGGTGGCGTTGCTGTCGTGAATCGGAGTTGGGTAGATTAGGAATGAAAAGTTGTAATTAAGTAATATGAGTAATGGGGAATTTGAAATTTTGTGTGGATTCGTTCCCTTGTGGCGTTAATTGTTACGTGGGTAATTCTGGAGCAAATGTTAAGCGAAGGATGTCAGGCGGAATTGAGGTTTAATGATTTCGGTCAATGATTATATTCATGTAACGGGTTTGGTTAAGTTGGTTCACAAAATCTGAGGAATGGTGTCATTTTTAATCATGCGAACTTTCGTATTATAACGGAATCATCGTATATTCCCTCAGGCCGAGGTATAATAAATTCACTATACTAAATTCACAATCTTGATCCCTCAAAATCCCAAACAAGAATCCCATCAAAAAAATCCCAAATCATTTCTCACCGAATTCGTCGTATTAAACAGGTGAATTTGCCTTCGGAAAGAAATTTGCGGAAAACATGCAACTGGTTGTTTCTTGTGTTGTGCAGGAGACTCGCAGTCATGATTGCGCAACTAGTTCCTCGATCGTCTCGTCCTTGCGCCGCGCGCCAGTTTCCTCTCGCGATTACTGTCATCCACGCGGATCCACCACGCTTTCCATACAATCACTAGTGTAATCGAGAATGAGTCTCCAAACGGAGCCAAATCATCATCGTAATGCGCCTCCCACAAAAGTCATTAAATCCTATATTAAGATGTGCCGGCAAAATCGGCGCGGTCTAATATTTCGACGACTGACACTGCGACTTTGTCATTCTGATGATGCGATGACGATATGAAATGCGGCTCATGTCGGGGGGCAAATTAAATTGAGGAAATATCTTCATTCCTCCGTTGCCGAGCGCAGTCGTTCCTTATGCAACGCGCGGGCTGGGAGAAAAAAGTCATCAACGCGTCATCCTGCCGGCCGCAAGAGAAGTCAACAATATCGATGGGATCCTTGATTATCCGATTCGCCCCCGGAAGAAGTGACCTATCGCCAGCCATTTGCAAGCATCTCTATTGGCCAAAAAAATCATTGACGTCTCCAGACATCTACCTCTATAAACGACCATCCCTAATTACCTTTATGATTATGTTAATTCATAGCGAAACGAATAGTAACGAGTGCTCGGCTTTTCAGGCGCGCAATGACGCACCCACGGGGCGATTGCTTTTTTATCCCCGTTCCATTAAAACGCATCCGTATTTACCGATCGCTTAAGCTTTAAACTGTTTAAGTCAAGACGGTGACAGGTTGCGCCGGCAATTTTCGAAAGGTCACGCGGCGCTCAAAGATCGCCTCCCAAACTCGACGACAGAATCTCTGATTAACAACCATTTTTCATTTAAACCGCCGACATCTCGAACCTGGTAGCAGCGTTGTCAAATAGATGGGACTTTAATGATTCCGCTTTTTGTCGGATTCCCCACTGAGAGACTTATGCAACGCGTTTTTTCCGAAACTAGTCGGCAGGCATTTCATTGCAAGCTTTTGGTCATTCAAGACTTCCTAAACTGGGCAAACTTCGCGGGACCCAAAGAGCTATGACTCAGTCGAAACGAAACCAAGAAAAAGAGAAGATTCGTCGAGGTTATAATTCCGGGGAGAAGAGGCCGCTTGTACATCGTGCAAATAAATCCGGGAAACTAGAGGAACTAGAGAAGACATAACAGAGGGGAAAGCAGTATCGGTTAATTGCACATACAAACCAGGGCTTGTCAGAGTGCCAACTGCTCGAGCAGACTGTTTGCCAACAGATTGTGACTGGGCCTGCATTTAAAGAGGTTAGGGCACCGATTGCGTCCCGGACTTCTTCCCCATTAACTAAATCCCGAGTCTAGTTGCCCACGTCGATTCTACCAGCTCCCCGACACAAGATAAACTCTATTCCAAAACATTTACAATAATTTCACAAAATTATTGTAACAATAATTTCACAAAATTATTGTAAATGTTGAATTGCTGTGAATTGCAAAAATTGAATTGCTGTAAATACCAGAACGTCTCAGGAAGCAAACAATAATAATAATAAATAAATTCCCTCGCATTTAAGAGTTAAACCACAGCTTCCCACAATTCTCCAGTCAACCACCCACAAAGTGCCCACCTCTCCAAACATTCTCAAACATCCCCCAAACTACCCAAAACCGCTGTAATTACCAGAACGTGTTAATAAACAAATTGGCGCGTGTCACTGGAGGAAGTCTGGCAGGCTCTCTCGAGCGGAATGAGGCGCTCGCGGTTGGTCGGTTGCCAGTTGTGTGTTGCAAAGCCAGCGATCAATGATGGGAAAGTAAGAGGCCGGCGGGCACGGGCCGGCGATAAGGACGTGTCCCGGCGATCGTTAGCCGGTGTAAACAAGCGCGAGCGAGCGGATTAGTCTCCGCGGGATTTATCGGGACAATAGTGCGCGGCCCCTACTCGCCCAAGACGAGCGCGAGCTCCAGGACGCCCGCACCAAATCATCCCGCTAGCGGCCCGATGACGTTTAGCACCGCGACTTTTCCGCTACTCTCCTGCAATTTGTACGCGATTTATCGACCGAGCGGTGAAATACGATCTTAATCCACCGGGTGGATTGGTGGTCCTTCGATTTTTATCGCAATGGCCCTTCGAGGGACTGGATGTTGAATGGGTTTTTAGTGACGTGGAGACGATGTGGGGGATAATAGTAGTTTGGGGGTTTGATTGTAGTTGGAGTGGATTGGGTCGGTGCGTGTTTACGCGAAATCGACCGATCGCCGAAAATCGGTGCGGTTCGTTCACCCAGCGGACTAAAATCAGCGGGGACCGGTTCCCAAGGTGATGGGCTCGTTTACCGGAGACGTACGTGCCCGGAATGAGTGATTAGATCCGCATTAACATAACTAGAATGCAGAATAGTGCTCGGGAGAAATTACTCTTGTTCTCTTGTCTGTCGAGTGGCTCTAATCCTTTAAGAAAACCAGACCGTCGGATAGCAACCTGCAAAAAGAAGTAGAACCGCGTTTGAAATTTGAATACTCGTACTGCGATTACTGTCGAGAGTTTTATTGTAAATGATGAGATAAATTGCTTTTAAACAACCCCCTGACCGCTGGAGTCGCACTCAGCACATAACAATTGCTTGTTGTGCTTTTGGTGAAAAATGTCCAACAGGTTCAAGGCCAGCAACTATCATAAATCATAAGCGTTGGATCCTTGAGCACCTGACCATGGTGACTCACGCGCTTAGTCGGCGACTTTCCCCATAAAACGCACACGAAACCGACGAATGCAATTGGCGGTTTGGTAGTTGTATAGTCGGAGTTGCGAAAACAAGTCATAAACTTTTATTCCCCAACGCGTTTATGCATCGGGCACTTAACTACAAATATATGCTAAATAAAAAATATATTCTATTTGTTTTACATGTTTGATGGTGTGTCAGCCTATCGCATTCTTTGGAATGTCGGTTTCGATTAATTCAAGTTTGAGAATCAAACATTCTCAAACTCGAAACAACACATTGCTTCAGTGTGTGTATTCTGAGGACTTTCACGAATCCTATAAACCGGTTGAAATCTTTAACAAAGCTAATTTGGGGCACCTTGCTCGACGACACTCGGCTACTCACCTTGATCTCGAAGGAGCTCGCCTCGAACCGCCGCTAATTCGAGGACGACCGTCAGGAACCTATCGACGCGAGCCGTTTCTTTTAAAGTCGATCCCTCGACCCCCCTTTCGGTCCCTGAATTCCTGCTCGTCCCGATTTCCTTGACTGCGAGCAACAAACTAGTTAAACGGTTTAACTTGCCGTGAGGTGGACGTGACTCTAGCGCCGGAAGAGGGTGAGTCGATCGATGAACCGATGAACATGTTGACGCGTCGAGCGCTCCAAGTGGAGTAAATCTGCGAAGTGGAGTAAGATGTCAGTCGGACGTGCTTACCCTTTCCATTAGCGCTGCTTGCGAGGTGGTTGAGTTCGATCTCCTAGGATAATGAAGTTGTCGTTATTTATCATATCCTGTATATACTTAATCAAATATCTTTCGAGTCGAATTAACAATTTAATTTAAAAACCTGTCAAAGTGATGCGATTCCAATTTTTTTATTTACGATTATCAAAAGCACTGCACGCTTGACTCACTTATAATATTCAAGTGTTTTAGTATTCCACAATCTACAGAATGCCGATAATAATAAACAACTCATCATTACTTTTACTCTCAACATTTACTATCTATATACTATACCACCGACCAATACCGGTCATTGACTATCAGCAGCGTCTTCACTCGTAACTTATCGCCGTTTTTACCGTCCGCGGCCGGCGATACCGCACGTCTGGCAAATCAGAAAGTTTTCCGCCGCTCGGCCAGTTTCGATTACTCCACTTTCCACAACTCAGCTAATACTCGGCGCGTGCTTTACGTAAACGAACAAGGTCAGCCGAGCGTAATGCCCGTAAACGTCCAGCGCGCGTCCCGCGCGGCATATAATGGCGAGTGCGCGCCGGCCGGGAATTAGGTTCGGCCGACACGGCGAAAAAGGAGGATTACGTAAAGATATTATTCGGCGAGCGCAAATCCTTTTCGCTCGGGCGCGCGGCGCTGCAGCCTCTCGGCCGCCCTTTCCATGCGTTTCTTTCGCCGCTCAAGGATAACCGGCTGCAAACGTGCGCGCTGACCCACTCGGACCCCCCCGTCTTTGCCGGGTTTGGCTACGCTCGGAGCAGAGGTCGCGCGGGATTCGACACGAGCTCGTCCTATGAATCAATGAGCAAACGCAGGCCGCGGATGATTGAGCGCGCGGCTTTCAAGTGTGGTCGGGATAAACAGCTTTGTCGCGCTGGGTAATCGAGGGAAGAATTCGCGAATGTCATCTGGGCGGAGTTGCTTGTTTTGCTGTATTAATTTCATAAATATTGTGTCGAGGTTTCTAGTCGAGGAGTCTGCTTCCGCGATGTTTTTCTACGGTGGTCGATATTCATTTGCGATATGTATGATACTATGAATAGATGCTTGAGTAATCTGATGGGGAAAAAACGTCCGGAAGAGAATTTACCATGGTACTTGGTATCGACTTTTGTACTCTTGTGCAACATACTCGTGGTGATAAAGTATGTGATAGGTGTAATTTGAAATGTATCGCTTTTTGCCGTTGGTAGAATATAACTGAGCATATGTAACAGCTCCTTTTACATTTTCCTGTTTCGGAATATTTATTTTTATACAATATTCTTTCAACTAAAATATTATGCCTACAAAAAATAATATACGGAACACACATAAACAAAATTTACATTAAACATAAGATTCCTATTAAACATAAAATTGCTGGAGATTGTGATTCGTAATTGGAAATGTACGAAGACATTTTCCTACATTTGACCGAACTTACACCGAACACACATAAACGAAATTTACATTAAACATAAGATTTCTATTAAATATAAAATTGCTCGAGTTTGCGATTCGTAATTGGAAACGCACGAAGAGACATTTTCCTACATTCGACCCAGATTCACACTCCACATTGCCTAAGAAGGTTAACCAGTCGACCGCCCCTAAAAAAGGCAATCAGCACCTAGCATCGGCGTCCTCCCAGCGGCCCATTATCACAATGTTACACCGGGCCACTTAGCCACTGATATATGCAAACGATCGCCTTGACAATTGTGCTTTGTGCATTATAATCGCTTGTACGCCGACATCAGAAAAAGGTTACCGCGCGCGCGACGCCACTGGCGGCGAGACGCGGCGGTTACACGTGTGCTCCGGTGCACGAACGCATGACGCGTCTCGACGAGCAAATGAGAAGTGCGTCGGAGGAGGCGGCGAGGAAAAGCGGAGAAGGCGAGAGAGCGACTTTTAATCGAGGGACGAGCGACCCGCCCGCCAGAGAACTCTCGCACCGCTAGTCGATCGAGTGCGCCGCGCGCTTTCGAGGTTCGACCCTTCGCAACACCAGCTGCGCTCCGATCAACTCGACAAGTGCATTTCGCCGGGAGACGCATTTTTGAGAGGAGGCTGGTATTAAGAGTTGACAGGATGGCTATGGTGTGCTTCGCTGTTGTCAGTGACTATCTCAGGGAGTCGCGTAAGTCAAAGATAAAATTGTCAATCTGTAGTCTCCGCTCTTGGTAATTCTGCATATTTAAAAGAAATCCGGCTGGAGTCGTTAGTTTAGAATTGATAAATTAAATAATTGATTTGTCTTTTACGAACAGTGTAATTGTCGGGAGTGATCATAGGCTGTTTACTATTATCTAAACTCATTTAGACAAAGGCTACCTGTTCTTCGAATAGATAAGCGGAAGTATAATAGTGCTAGAGTTTGTATGATAGTACTAAGAACACACTTGCAACTTATCTGGAATACTAATTGCAAGTTCCATACACTGCCATTACAAATAACAATGTATGAACCGTAACAAAACTTATTTCTAAAGAAAGTACATAAAGCTTAGTTCTGTTACAAATGTAAATTTGGATATTAATAAATGAAATATTAATTATTAAATGCACAGTAAACTATTTTGTTGGAAAGTGCATGTGCTGTCTGGCAGTCTTCGAAAAGGTCTGAAAAGGCATCTCGGGCCGCACTTACTCTAACAATGTTCGCCGTCAGTCTCTCCTCCCTATTGCACTCGGCCGGGATAACGAGAAACTTGTTCCTGATAGGAAGAAAAACTTTCGGCGAAGTTGGCCGCTCGGAAGATGAGTCGATCCCTAACTAGCGGCCGTCCATTATCTTTCCGTTTTCGGGTCTGCGGGTTTTTTGCGGCCGCCGCATTCCGAGGAACCACTGGTGATTTATTTTAATGAGGAGTCTCTCGGCGAAACGCGAATTTCCAGCGCGGTGGACTCGCGGATTAGCTCGCGAGGCGTCGTCGAGTGACTCGACTAGAACTGGCTTAACTGATTCGACCAACTATGGAGTTTGAAGTAAAGCGAGGGAGTTTGCTGGTTAATGCGATATGTATCGATTTCGTAATTCGAGGGATTCTCTGCGAGCATTGCACTGGCTGGTGAAATTTAAGTGGCTGATTCGGCGGTTCCAGTTCACCTGGGAGGAAAGCGAGTTTCCCTCGTCGTTTTTTTTTCTCAATCTTTTCTTTGATGAAATCCCGTGCGTCGCGTTGCGACATCGCCGTCTGCCTTTCACTTGGGTATTTCATGGGTTTGGATTTAATAAGCCGAACCGCCTGCATTCGGGAGACTCGTTACTTAGTAATGACTCGAGTTCACAATGATATAATGACTCGTCGGACGAGTTTCCAATTTTTAAAGGTCTGCACTTTTTTTTTATTATTAAAGCTACTCATTCAATGAGAATCAGCCAGCCTTAGAAGGTCTGCTCTTACGGAATGATTCCTGACAATGATTCCTCGAAGAGTGATTGACAGGCTCGCGCGGGGATGCGCAGTTGGCAATGATTGTTTTCAGTCACGCGTACGTGGACTGATTAGAAGTCGCTCGCCACTGGAATATTAATGACGGCGATGATTCGCGCGGCCGCAGCCCGGCTAAATTACAGTCGCGATATACAGGCGGCCGGCCTGTGTGTTTCGCGTCATCTTATCGAGCGCCATTGTTTCGGGCTCGGTGATCCCGCGAGTCCGGCGCGTATCAGCTGGCGCATCATTAAAAATACAATGCCGCCCATTCAGCGGAACCCGCCGGCGATAAACTCGCCGGGCGGCCCGCCGATAATGACAATTAAGAGCCCACTGCCGATCAGTATTTCGCTGCCGTCATTTCTTTCTCGCCCGCTCGCGAGCTCTCTTCCGCCTGGAATTTAACCCGGCGAGACTACACGCCGCCAATGACTCACGCGCCTAACTTTACAGTTTGCACGGACGTGACATATCGCTCACGCACCCGAATCATTTGTTTTTAAGGAATGGCTTCGTGATGTAACTCTTTAAAATTCATATTTTGATAAGGGAGAATGTTAATCTGCTTGATTGGGAATTTAGTGTTTGGCATTTCTGGAGACATTGATTAATCATTGTCGGAAACCTTGTTGATTCTACGTGACCAATCGGTCTTTCAGGATTACTGTGTATTTAAAAAGTGTGAATTGTAAGATTGAAAGGTGTGAGATGATTCTTCTCAAAGTTTTTCATGACTGTCAGTGTGAATGAGTGGTATTCTACTGATTCGTGTAATTCAATCGAGCAAGGTGTACTTAGTAGCTGACGCGACTCCGTTTCACACTCTCACGAACGACTACTCGGAAGCAGTGACGCTCGCATGTACACCGCGATGATTTTTCACCGAGTCATTGCCTCAAATCATACCCCATCTTCGCGTCCGCCTCGAAGCCGATGCAAGTCAAGTACGAGTTCGAGGTCAGTCATTGCGAAACTTGCCGCGCGCGCCAGCGGTTATCCGACTTCCTTCCAAACCACCGATAAATCCCAGACATATTTCAAACTTTGTATTCTCCACTTATCGGCTCAATTAATTAAACGCGAGAGAATCGGCGATGCAAAGTCGGATCTTCGAAGTTTTCCTTGGGCGCCAGTGATTTAATATTTCGAGGTTTAATATATTCGAGGTGGATGATTCCTTTGCACAATTTGCAATTAGCCTCGTGGTCACGTGTCCTTGGTGCGAATGGCCGAGCGCAACCTGCGAATCGATAATTGATAATCGTGCCCGTATCGATCGATTTTCCATACAGTGAATCGTCTTCTTTAATTGCCGTTGCGCAATTTCGAGGGACATTGCGAATTGGCGGAGCGGCCGTCAAGATTGCAAATATCTAATTAAAACAGATTAATTCAATAAAATAAAAAGATTCAATTTCATTCTAATTCAGTAAAATAAAATTCTTAAGAATGTCAATCCAATGTATAGAAATTAATTATTACTTATCTCATACTTAGTAACAATGAATCGGCCAATTGTTTTTCAGGGACAATGCTGACCGACTGGGAGCAGCTGCCCTACGTAAAGTTCGGGGACTTCATCCTCGAACTGGAATTGAGCCCACCGCCCCCAGAATACCTGGAAATCGCGCGGAAGGAGCTCAGGGAGACGCCCGAGCGCCAGAAGGAAGCAACCGCCCAACTCAGGGAACTCTTGAGAGGTAACTAGTTCAACCACCCGAGCGATAAACCACGAGGAACTCGTCGCAGTCGGAAAAATCCAACAATCCTATCGCGCGTCCGACAATTGTTACAACCGTAACAGTTAGAGCGATAACAATTAGATGAGCCGGGTTGTTGCTCCTGATAGAAAAAAGCTCGTTCCCCGGCTATGTTTTCTCGGGGGAACAAAACGCCGACTGAGTCAATCGGCCGTGGATGACGAATGCTGTCTGCGCGTATGTAAAGCAGTAGTTTTTCTTAAACGATAGCTCCCCCTTGGCCGAGTTGTGCTGCCATTTCTTTCTTTGCTTTGTCCCTGACGCGCACGTGAGTCGCAATCATTTTTCTAGAATTGAAGTTAGATTAGTTTTTAGATCACTCAGTCCCATGCACATGTCACTTATTTTTATGGACTGTGAACCTGTTTACTTGCACTAATAAGTTGAACAAAGAATAAAAGTTTGTTAGATAGAATAAAAGTACTTGCCGCATTGATAAGTTAAAAAGTATAAATATAAAAAAAATAATAATAAACTGGAGGGAAAAATATTTAACTAATATGAAATATAAATAAATATAAATATAATACTAAAAATAATAGAAAATAATAGAATTGTTATTATTATTGAACAGCGGAGACAGACTTGAAGTGTCCATTGGACAACGACAGCTGGCTGATCCGTTTCCTCCGGCCGTGCAAGTACTACCCGGACTCGGCGCTGAAGCTAGTCAAGTCGTACTACAGCTTCAAAGTGAAGCACGCGAACGTCTACGACAACCTGACGGTGAGCCGGGAGGTGAACGTCTTCCAGCAGAACATCCTGACGGTGCTGCCGCGCCGCGACCAGCACGGCCGGCGCATCCTGATCCTCGAGCTCGGCAAGAAGTGGAAGCACCAGAAGGTCAACCTCGACGAGGTCTTCAAGGGTTGCGTCCTCTTCCTGGAGGCCGCGGTCCTCGAGCCGATCACCCAGATCGCCGGCGCCGTGGTCATCTTCGACATGGACGGCCTCAGCCTCCAGCAGACCTGGCAGTTCACGCCCCCCTTCGCCAAGAGGATCGTCGACTGGCTCCAGGACGCCATTCCCCTCCGGCTCAAGAACATTCACATTATCAACCAGCCCTACATCTTCAACGTCGTCTTCGCCCTCTTCAAGCCCTTCCTCAAGGAGAAGCTCAAGAGCAGGGTGAGTCCTTTGAGGCTTTCCTTGGAGAGCGAGTGGAGTCAATTCTAACGAGATTGTTGTAATCTTTGTAGATCATTTTCCACGGAACGGACCGCAAATCCTTGCACAAATACCTCACGCCGAAGTGCCTGCCCGCGAGCTACGGTGGAACGATGGACCTGCCGATGCTCACTGGCCCGCAGTGGCTCGAGTTGCTGCTCGTCTGCGATAGGGAGTACGAAGGTGAGCGTGGAGAGCGATTTCAATATTTGAAATTAATAAACATAGTTGCTTATCGAAACATCCTTTCCCCGTGCAGCAATCAACTCCTACGGCTACAACAAATAGTTGAAAAGCAGCGAGAGAAGACCAGCGGAAAACCGAAAGCGCACAACACCAGAAGACGTTGAAACCGAGCGTCCTCCTCTCAACCCTGGCTGTGCACCATCTCTCGTCCACACGCGGGCGACTCACACACACGTCCTCCGGACTGGACTCAACGAGCGAAGGTCCCATCTCCGCCGATTCAGTCTCGAGGCCTGCGAAAGCCCTTTGCGGACCAAACAGATCGACGCTCTCTGCTCCAAGCAACTTTCTCGCGCGACAAACCACTGCTACGGTCTCAGCATCCATTCCACCCCCAGGCGTCCGCACACGACGAACATTCCAAAAGCAGCAAGAGAGTCCAGTATTGAATACTCGAATACTCAAATGTACCAGTAGTTAATTGGGCGCGCGGTTAAGGTAAACCGAATGTACTTCCGAGAGACGGACGATTGATTAGACGGGGAAGTTCGGCGTCGTCTAACGAGGTATCGTTTACCTCTCAATTAGGGCGATCGATGATAAATAAATCAGCGTGTACATATATCTCCTTATAGTATACAAATATATATCATAGTCTTTATCTCAACGAAGAATAATAAAAGCCCGAGAAGGGCACCTTGAAAATGCACGATTGGCCAAGAATCCGATGCGAATCTATCGACCGGGCCGATTGCACGTAGCTCGAGTTTATCGATTACGGCGACAGTGTCGGCGCAACGCACAGCTGCGTGCTCCTCGTTCACAAAGGGCCGACAGTCGCCTCGGTCCCTCGATTCATTTGTAAATAGATAATACAGCTGGATAGAGAGTCGCGTTCGCGCGCCACTCTCCGCTTAATGACGAGCGGCCCCAGTGCGGAATGACGGGGATAATTAATCAAAGCTACCTGGCCACCCGGTGTGCACGGACACTAATGAAACGGCGCGAAAGTTCCGGGAAACCGGCTGCCGTCCGCTATGATTGGACGGGCGGATATTAGTTCTATCGAACGGGCGCGCATTAGCGCGAAATTCCCGAGTGCTGTCATCGTCATTGTGCGCGCTCGCGAAATCATTAGCGAAATGCGGCTCATTAGCCCTTTTTAACTCGGACCGTCCGGCGGAGGGTCGGGTTCCCCTCGAATCCAGTTACATCGCGGCAAGCGACTTCTTTCGAGGTTGACGCTCACCAAGTTAATCAGTGAAAAAAATTCTCGGTTACAAAGTTGGGTAATTATCGGATCGTGTCGCGTTAGAGACACGATGGTTTCGCGGCTGATGAGTTATCGACGCAATTTCGGAGCTCGTCGATATTCATGAAGCTCTCAGTGCCGGTCGGCTAATGATGTGGCGACCTAAACAACCAGTAATCCGCGAGGGGCTCGTCTCCTGATTAAAGTTTCCGCCGGCCGGACTTTTCCGGGGAAGAGACGAGCGCTTTAGCGGCTACCAGATAGCGGGCATTTGCGACCTGGTGTACAGGGTGACTCGAAATAATCCAACACGAAAGTCCGACTGTCTCTGACGTTGGAGTCTCGCGTCCGAGTTTTTCTTTATTCACCAATTACCAATCTGACTTTCCGCCATCGCGCGTCACTCCACTCCACTCGTATTCTCTCGCACGTGACTTAACAATTCAATAAATACTAGTAACAGTGGAAATCAGTAACAAAATCGCATTATATCTCAATGGGGAACACACGCGAGAGGAGGAAACAAGCTTATAAAACAAATAAAGCAGCTAAACAATAAAGCTATTCACTTGACACATGCGGATAGAATTGGAGAGTGAGTCTCGTTTATAAGCCAAGGAGTTAATGATGTTCGCGTCCATCATTCGACTCGCTGCACTCTTCTCCTCTCCCCAGGATAACCAAGGACTTGCGCCTTGCAGGAAGGAACTTTGTCGCCATGAGTTGCTCGAACACTTGTACCCGCTACTGAAACCTCCTATCCATTTTTCCCTTTTTTATATCCGTACTCGCTCGCTTCTGCAAAGGAACGTGAATGATTAATTAACAATTAATTATTAAAGAAAACCTAGCGAATGATTAGAATTAAAGGAAGCTTACGCTGGTAAAGGTCAGTGAACTGGCAGAAATAGCGCCAGACAGTTGGGCCCAACGGTTCGTCCGCCATCGGCAAATCCCCGCCGAGGAAAGTGGGCACAGTCTCGGCACCCAACTGACTCAGCAAGGATGCTCTGTCCTTTCCATGGAAGTGGATCCTCTTCCGCGTCTTCTCCTGCAAGGAGCAAAATTGTTACTACATCAAATCGACAGCGCAAACCTCGGATTGGCGCGGTTAAATCTGTACCAGAATGAAAGGTTTGAAAAAGGCGAAGCCCACGTTGAAGATGAAGGGTTGATTGACGAGGTGGATGCCCTTGAGCCGGGAGGGTTGACACTTCTGGACCCACTCGGCAATCATCGCCGCGGAACTCGGACTCAACGCCGTCACGTGGGACAGCGAGAAGCCCTCGAGATCGATGATCACGTGAACTCCGCATACCTAAAAGCACAGGATGTCCAATCAATCAATAAGTCTGTTATACTTAAGTTTCCCCAGTGTCTGTAGAGGGTGAGTCAGTTGCCTTTTAATCATCCCCTTCACACTCGAATTCCAATGATTTCCATTATTGGTACAATTTGATATTATAAATAAATTTTAGTGCGTGAAAAAGACTGAGTAAAGACTCCTTTATATTCAAATTCCCGAACCTTATAATTATCACATTTTCGACGGCCTATATCCATCATCAACGATGCAAAGGCAACTCTATCACTCTATACAATTGCACATTAACGCACTTGGGTTCGTTGCTCCTCTATAGCAGCCTGCAGCGCCATCATCAAGGCGCGGAATAAGCTCTCGACGTTGACCTCTTTCGGCTTCCAATGGGTCCCGCCGGACAACAATACCACCCGGCATCCGCCCTTGGTGCGCTTCGGCAACGGGATCAGCAGGCCCGCCGAGAACGCCTTCTCCTCCGACGGGGGGATGAGATTGTGGCAGACGCGCGGATGGGTCAGCGTGAACCGGTAGTACCTCTTCATCTGCGCGGTCAACGAAACAAGCCGATCAGACCACTTCGTACCATGAAATATGAATCCGAGCAATGGAATAATAACAAGTGCAAGTTTCTTACAAGCTGGAAGGCGCTCTTCGGGTACCACTTGCAGGGCCGCAGGAACTTTTGCAGGAACTCGTCGTCGTCGGGCACGCACAAGTCGGGCTCCTCTGGAAAGAAAAGGGTTCGGGTTGAGATTATCGGGAATCTTTGATAATTGGAATTTTTGCGTTTCCAATGATATTAATTGCGTTTTTGGTCAATTAGAATTTGTGAGGTATTTTGTGGAATGCGACACTTTTCAGTGAGGCAAGATCTTTTTAGGGATAAGAGACTAAGCTACTTGGCGCTTTTTTACATTTTAATGTTTTTTAGGGGATTGAGATTATCAGGAAACTACTCGGCAGGTGACGTCCTCCGTTTAATCGACGGCCTCTAAAGCTGAAAAAGAAGAATTATAAAAGAAGTACAATTACAAGATGGAAGTACACGTTACAAAGTACTATCTATACACTTTTCAACATCCTGTGTAGGATTAAGTCATTATACAATCACCGACACACCCACAGCTCCATTTGCATGATTCGTTCTATTACTCAATGTCTGAGCCGCCGCTCGCCCTACGGGACCTTAAACCTTAATTCCCCACAAGAAATTACGCAATCTTTCTGGTCTCCGTCGGAGGCCGCCGAGGAGACTTTCGTTTTCAAGTCAACCGGTTTCGAGAGCACTGTGCATACACGGGCTTACCCATCACCTCTGACTACCTTGTCATTAGAAACCGACTCTCCTCGACTGTCACTCGCAATTGCGCCGCTCTGAGTCAACGCTTCCTCCGACCAATTCCAGCTGAAATTATACGGACGCGCGCGGTTGCATCGCGCGCTCGATCGACTAATTGAATTCCACTCAGCAGCTCCGGAATGCCGACGAAATCACGAGGGAAAAAGTCCGATTCGCGAATAATCTGAATGGTTGAAATCGATAGAGTCGATCGTAGAAAATGCAAGTAGTTCTGATTCATTGTTGGTAACCGGTTGGTAAGGAAGAAATGGCCAACAGGTTTTGTCGCGATTGGATATGATTACTGATGACCTAGAGGAAATAATACAGGCTTTTTCGACTCCCTGGAATCATTCTGTGCGTAAGACAACTGGTTGTAGCATTGTCAGTGCGATTGACGAGCATAAACAACGGTGGACATTGATTCAAGTCGAGCGGCTTTAAGGTCCTCTCTGCTATCTCTTGTCTGCTCACTGATTAAATGCAAATGACGATAGAGCAGCGCTAATCGGGCAAACAGAGCGTGCCGGAGCGATCATTTACTCGGACGTACATAGGGGATGCTCCATAGTCCCATGTGCGAGGGAGCACATGTATGTGCACATAACCTCAATAGCTCCTCGAGCGTTCCTCTAACAGTGAAACAACCCAACCAGTCCATCTGGAAATTCTACTATCGCGATGGAAAAATCGTGCTTTTGTTGTGGGGATTTCGTTTTGGGGCCTGTTTTGAGGTTTTTGAGATGAAGTTGGTGGGTGGCGCTTTGGTCGGGGGTTGAGATTCCGTTAGAGTCCGCTAGGAGGAGGATTGGCGTTTTTATCGTAAATTTGTGTAGGATAGAAATTTAAACATTTTCTTACAGGGTTGATTCAATTACCTTTGGGTCTTACATTTCTTGGGTCTTGGAGTTTCGATTTTAAGACCCTTCGATCTTGGGACTCTGACACTTTAACCCTTGGCTGTTGAAATTTTGCTTCTACAATCCTCTTTTGACTTGGAACTTTAAAGGGTCTTAGAAAAAAGCGTTCACTCGCATGAAATCCACAAGCATTAAACTCCTTACTTAAAAGAAAATTGTCTCCCGCCCAAATTTCCCCATTGGCCCCGCGCCACAATAAACACCATCGTAAAAGTATTGTTCTCTACAATGAGATTCAGGACACCCCGTCAATATATCTCACAAGGGCACATACCTTGAATCAAGAGACGCAGCTCCTTGAAGGCCTCCGGTTTAATCTCGGGCGTCTCCTTCAGCTCGGTCCTCGCCTTCTCAACGCAAAAGTCATCGAGCTCGGACAGGTCCCAAAACAGGCTGAACGGGCCCACTCGAAATTCCTTCACATCCAGCAACTTCTTTCTGCCGTTCTCCATCTCCGCTCTGCGGGTACAAGATCCGGCAAACTCATTCACTTCCCATTGACACGACTTCCGAGTGGGACTAGTTTTGAATGAACGTTAGGCGAGAATGAACGCGGACCCAAACAAACACTTGTACGAGTCACTTAGTCGACACTGTCAACTTCCCAGTAATGGCTCCGGGTATAAGAAAAGCAGGGTAAATACTGGCGTATTATATTATTAAAACGTTAAACGAACGGTTTTATTGGCTCAACTTAGTTCGCGCTAATAATGACTCAGTGTATTATACAATACTATAAATAATAATGAATAATGAATAAATTTTAGTTTTTTAAGATTTAATTTCATCGAACGCTCCGTTGAGTACTAGAGTTCTTCAAAGCACAGCGTTCGATAATTAACACATTAATTACCAGCTGGTTTTATACTTAAAAAATGTGACCGGATACACAGAAGATTTCGGTTATTTCGAGTGGACATTCTTATCTAGCCGACCGACGACAATAACTAATGAGTTAAAGATCCTCACAACATCGCATCTCTTGCGGTTCTTCTCGAACGACAGGAGAATGGGAGAACAAGGCAAACCGACGTGCAGTTACAGCGTGGGACAAGTATCTGCGCAAGAGAAAGCCGCACATGGCGCAACAACGTTGAGAATATACCTGCAACAGTTGCAGGAGCGTGCGGTCTCGGCGAACTAATGTCGAGCTAACGAGCGCCACAGGATGATTAGACGCACCACGCCGGACTAAATACACCCGGGCACTCGCCGCCTCCATTTCACCGACTGATAACGCGTATCGTCCCACCGAACTCCGCTTCCGCACACAGACTGCGCTCCCAGCGATAATTGTTCGAGAGCGCAAAAGAGACTCCACTCGGAATAACTCTGTCTCGATTGTTTACAGATTCCCGATTACAAAGGGAGGCTCTGCAAGGTTTCCGGGACGGACTCCTGGAGAATCTCTCGATGGAGTTCGGGCCACGGCGGACAAATAAATTGAAGGCGCAAAACAGGACACACGTGCGCACTCGAAAAACAAGGGGAACAAGTGTCGGGGATTCTTCGAGCGAGTTTTTTTGCCCTCGCGCAAAACATGTCGAGAGAAATGGCAGGTGCGAGGATCGATGGCAGTGCGTCGAGCGGGAATCCCAGAATGTTAATCACTGAGAGCCGCTGACCGGCCGAAAATCACGGGAACTCGTCGTGCGGTGGCGAGCGGGTCTTTGTCCGTGCAAGATAATCTGCAGCATCTGAATCGTTTCGAGTTCACTTTCACGCTCTCACGTTTTCACTTGGGCCTGGGTAGCAGTCGACCTTTTTCTCTCACGCTTTCTGGAGAGATTGTTTTTTCGAAAACAGGAGGAGCGATCAAGCGTAAATAACTATTGTTACCAAACGCGTAGGTTTTGTTTGAACTGCGACAGAATGACCTAGAGTGGCCATTGTTCACTTCAATATACTCAATAAATAAATATAATAACCGCAACGAAGTATATTGCACTCGAAACAAAAACAACAATCAATAACGTTACCTTCACAAACACTTTCAAAAAGAGAAAATAAAAATCAATTTCATTATCGCCAGACGGTTTTTGTATAAATTCTTAATAACCGACAGAATCCATTAGACTGCCATCGATCACTCTCAAAAGGTTCAAAAGGTTCAGGAGTTGGTTACAGATTAACTCTCTCCGGCAGCCGGCGATCGAAATAAACTCCGATTGGCATCGGGGATTGAAGTAATCATTGATCAATCAGCGGAGTAATTGCGAGGGACGCGTGCCTTATCGCCCGGCGATAAGAATGCGAACGTGTTCCCGAACTCCGGCAGCATTGTTGTATTATTCCCTGCTTCCTCGTTACCAGACAATTATCGAGGAACCAACACGGGAACAAGAACAAGTCTTTTCCCCGAACAAGAGAATTTTGCGTTGGCAGAAAACTCGCAAGTATCCTCGTTAAAAAGTTTTCTCCACCCTTTTCTCTCACGTGCGTTATAAATCTCCGAGAGGCAAAATATACTTACACTGTTTATTATCCTAGTGTTTGCCGTTTGCTCACTGCACTAACCGACGAGTTATAACGCAACTTGAGAAGGAAGCCTCTCACGCGGCGAGCGAGGACGAACTGGGGACAACTGCACCGACCAATTCTAATTGACGCTCGTCGGCGAACTGTTGTGGAACGGAGGAGCGGAGAAGTAAAAGTAAAGAAGGTGCAGCGCGCCGGACACCGCTGACTACTGAAGACTTGTCCAGGTGGATGGCCAGCGGTGCTGGATGTACCTGGGAAGCCAGCAATCTCTCCCACTTCCTTCGTAATACACCGGCACACAAACTCGCTGCCTGGCAAGTGGGCTTACCAGCCTCTCCGCATGCTGCGCGCTCGACAATCGCGAGATCGACGTCCTTCTTACCTCGATTCCCTACTGAGAGCCCTGAGCCAACGATTATGATAAGAGCGATATTTCATCGATCAATTATTAGTGATTATAATCTATTATTATTGGTTATAATATTGATTATAATTAATGATAATTGATTCTGATAATATTAAGTCATTGTCTTGTTGATAGAGATTCCTTTGGTGTTTTTCACTTGGTTTAAATCAATATGATTGAAATGTAATTTTCTCTTGAGAACAGTGGAGAGGAGCATGGCAGTGAAAGTGGAGACTCGTGGGCTTGGAACTAATTAGGATAATTGTTGTGCATTAGTTCTCGAGCTCAACTAACAGGCTACGTAAGACGGAAGTTCTGGGCATCGCAGGTGGTCTAATCGATCATTATTCACCGGCAATGCAGATCGCGATGATACACTATTGCAAATCTACGATGCTGATTAACTTTGAGTTATTATTAATGTTAATATAAACAGTGATCCATTATTCGCTCATGAAATTGTGTTGTATTCAGTCACGTTGGTATATTGACATTGCATCTACCCGGCAGGGAGTCCAAGGGACCTCCAATACATAATCAACCATCGGCGATTTTCATTAGATTTCTGCCAACGCATTGATTGAGAGAATATTCAAATCAAAAGTCTAAATATTCCACTTACCGGCTGGTATTTGAATGAAAGGAGGCGAATACGTAACGACGGAACTTGTCACGGAAGTGCGGATGTTAAGTGGTGTGTCAATGCAAAGTGAATTCTAGGTGCACGCCGGGTCAATTGCTAATGACGATCGCCGGCCAACCTAGGACCTCGCTTGAAATTCTATAACGGCAAGGCGACGTTCGATCAAACGACGAGAAACACTGTTTCGAAGCCGATTAAGTAGTTCACTCTGACAATTTCACCCCTCGCGATCCCATCACGTATTATCTACCAGTTGGAAACTAAACTAATATAAAACTAGCTCTACTCTATCGCATTTGAATAAAAAATTGTTCTAAAGTCTGAAGTCTATAGTGACCGTCGAGTTTAATGTGGGAAATCTGAAATGTTGGCGCCGAGTGAGAACAGGCTCGAAAGTGCAGTGCATGCTTTCCCGCACTTTTCGCTTTCGACCATTCTCATTCGGCAAGTGCGTGCCCGTGGAAATTGCATCCATGTACGCTCGCCAGGCCGAAGACTGCACGTTACACAAGAGTAGCCGCGCTCGTCCTTTTACTAGGTGCAATTACCCTTCCGAATGCATTTGCAGTTCCCAATGGGACGCGTGTACCGGGTGGCGAGGAACTCGAGGAACTCGAGGAACTCGATTGGCTTCATTAAGCTCGTTTTATTAGGATGTAACAAATGGCCTTACAGTTAACTCTAAACATTATTTAACATTACGGCTGGCCCCATTAGCGAGAGCAGCGCACGGTAAACTCCTTAATGATTCTCTTTGGACCGCGGGACACTTAGCGCGCCGCGGCATCCCTAAACAAAACTCGGTAACAACGAGACCCACCATGCCAGCGGGGAATCTCCCGCTCTCACTAGATTATCTACACTTGCCATTGTACAAAAATACACGCTATAATCACGTAACAGTTCCGCGTCGACGAGAGACTCGGTATAATTTCCCCGTTGGA
Source organism: Crossocerus cetratus (assembly GCA_963675795.1). Taxonomy (NCBI): domain Eukaryota; kingdom Metazoa; phylum Arthropoda; class Insecta; order Hymenoptera; family Crabronidae; genus Crossocerus; species Crossocerus cetratus. The sequence continues at coordinate 22,518,051 of OY776664.1, forward strand.
ATTTCCGACTGCAAACCATTCATCTAGAGTCTGAGAAGAAGCCTTCGAGGCTCATCAGGATCACTTCGCTCGGTGTCCCGCCGAGTTTCGGCCACAGGCTGGACATCACGGATGGTAGCTACTGCCGGTCGACAGTCTACTGGGTCTTCCGGTATCCGAACGAATTCCACTCTGAAATGCAGAAACTCACATTAGAAATGGAAGCATTGAAGCTTTCTTAGAATAATAATGAATAATAATAATGAGGTTAGAATAATAATGAAATCATGTGATACCGACCTTTGATTCTATCTTCGTGATTAATAAGAACCGGGTACCAATCGGCGCTGCCGTAATCGATTTCGGGCAGGTCGCCGCCGTAGTTCTTGGGCAAGTGGCTCGGCGCGAGATGAGCGTGGAGGGAGCTCATCTTGGAGCCGTGGAAGAAGAGACGCTTCTTCAGCTTCTCCCTGATGAAGGGCTTGAACATGGTCCAGACCATGTTGAAGAGGTAGGGCTGCTTCACGATGTGCACCTGGTCAGAGAAAACGGAAAATTGTTAACTACCACGTCCGCGAGAGGGACAAACATCCGGCGGATTAATCGGGTGGAGATCTTGATTACAATAACGGATTAATAATGACTGTCGATAATGGAATGTGAATCGATTAGATAGGTCTTGGAGAGAATGGCGGAGCGGTGATAGGGGATTGTTATTAATACTTGGGATTATTGGTAGTTATTTGTTGATATGAAGTACCTCTTTGAGGCGAAGGGGCATCGAGTCCTGGATGAAGTTGAGGAGCTTCATGCTGAAGGATGGAGTCAGGCCCAACACTTGTTTCATCGCGAGACCATCGAAGTCCATTATCACCACACTGCCGCAGATCTGGAAATTAAGAGTTTTAGTCTGACTTGGATCCTCTCGAGCTTTCGAATATTTCGATAATTCACCTGGGTCTGGGGTTCGAGCATAGCAAGTTCGTGGACGAGATAGAAGATGCGGATGATCTGGTCAGCCTTGACCTTGGAGGGGTCCCAGGTCTTGCCGGCATTGACGAAGAGGACCCTGCGGCCCTTGTGGTCGCGGCCCTTCATCACATTCACGACATTGTTCTCGAGGAGGGCGACCTTCTCGTCCTGGGGCACCAAGTTGTCGAGGAGGGAAGCGTTCTTCTCTTTGAAATCGGCGACCCGCTTCATCAGCTCGTAAGCACTCTGCGCGTAGAACTTGGTCGGCCGCAGGAAGATCATCAGGAACTCATCGTCCGTGCGGAAGAAGATGGTCGTGTCCTCTGAAAGACATAAATCCAAATATAGCAACATCTCTTTCAAATCAATTAACACCACTCGCAGAGATACCAGGTTTCATTGTTATAAATCACCGTTCGGACAATCATCGGATCGATCGCAAAGCGCGTCTTCAAAAATTCCACGGCAAAACAAGATAAAGAAGAGCCATGATACGGCACGCGCGAATCTCGCGCGGTTTAAATAACCGGCGGATGATGCAAGCGAGATCCTGAAGATTCCTTAATTGCGGAATTCGACTCGGCCGCGATAGGCTTTGCCGCGCGCTCGAGATAAGTATTCGCGCAAGGTAAGTTTGCTGGGAAAAGTCACGTTTGCCGCTGCTAATCCACGCTTAGCACCGACGGGTACGAGGTGGTTTCGCTCTTTCGATGGTAAGGTCATGGATGACTGTTGCATCACGAAGTAGATGTAAGAAGTCTATCGTGTAGTGTATGAGGCGGATTATTACTATTATCATCGATTTATAGGGGTGTATTGATTTCTGATTTTACCGGCGGGTCGGTAATTACTAGTCAGAGAATCCAAGTGTCGGAGAATGGAAGTTCGACAACCGAAGAATCAAAGTACCATGACCCATTGACCTACGTTTCAATTACCCAAGCGTTGGTGCGGTTTTGCCGGTAAAATCGATGAATTAATAAATTTATAAACCGATGAAACTCGATGGTAAAAACTGATCGGAATTAACTGCCCTTTATCGGCTCCCGGTAAGAAGATAACATTCATTTACACTTGAAACCTACAGCGAGTATTGATTACACTTCTTCAGATGTTGTTATGAATCAAAAGTGAGTTCAACCGATTTTATTGCTCGCATGTCACGGTACTCCGCTCGTTAGAGTTCCGCAAGAAACCAAGTGTTGTTTCGCACACGAATAAGTTAAGTCCCCAAGCAACTTTGAGTGTTTACGTGGCATAAAACTAGAATAGAATTGCGCGTAATCGAAGGACGCTCTTCTAATAGACAATTGTCCTCGCGAGGAGCTCGTTAAGGAGGTTTCCGGGGATCGCACGCGTGTTATCCTCGCGGTGACTCCGCCGCTACCAAAGAAAAATCCGTCGAGTGGACGCCTATAAAAAGGAGCCTGACTCGCAACATTGCTTATTTGAATGTTTAAAGGTCCGTTCAGAATGCCGGGATTTCTGGAGTCGACCTCGCGAGGGATTACTGGTTCGTTTGAACAGCGGGGCCAAGGAATGCTTATCTCGAGTGCTTGAAATCGAGCGTAGAGCGATGGGCCGTGGGTCAAGGTCCGCGGTCCCCTATCGAGTCAGATTCATCGATCCTCTTATCGCCGATCGCACCGACCACCCATCGAACAAGTAGCCTCGCTCGCGAAACAAGACCAATTGTCAATAATCCAGGTTATTTCACTCATTTCTCATCGATATCTGCATCAAAGAAAACTTGTTCTCGAATATTTTGCTCGGTGAAGTTTCCCAAACCTAAGTGAATCTGCAACTTTATTTACCACACAATGCAGCGAAGTTCGCCTGGCAAAAAATTCATCTGCAAATCCAAGTGTTTTGTGGGAGATGCATTAGGATAATAATACTGATATTCAATTGGATAATTGATACTGTCGTGCGAGTCAACTTGTACGTAAATCACAGGCCGGCACCGAAGTATTACGAGCGCGAGCGTCAGCGAAGGATTCGGCCGAGATTTTTCCGTTCAAGTTAGCTCGAGAAGCCGATAGAAAGTGGCCGATATCGAGGGGCCGAGATACGACTTATCGAATGCGCGGTCGTGACCCTCTGCACTTCTCTTTCCATGCATGCTCCAATCATCCTTATGCGCTCTTTAACACACTCCCCCAATCATTCCTGACAATCTCCCCAACAAATCTTCCTAGAAATGACTATTACATAACCTCGATTTTCTTACAACTCAAGAACTAAATCCAATCACGAACCTCCAACCAACTCAACAGGAATCTCTCACCCTCTCGGCCGGCGCCAAGTAGTTATTTGCCGGTTTTGCCAGCGACCGGCAACACCGGCATTCGCCAACCGATTTCCGCGGAGAGTAGCATTTAAAGCCGGCGAGAGCCCTGTTATCGCGACGCCCAGCTGGAAAGCGGGCGCAAGTACATTCCGATTCCAATTGGCCCGCTTTTGCGAAACGCGCACGCCGCGTGTATCGCCGCGCGGCCAGCTATCAAAACACGATTCGTTAACTCGGATGTATGCTGAAACAGATAAGATTGGTTTACGCCACCGCGCACGGCTGTCAGTGGACTGGGGCTTGGACTCGTCGGGTGTTGCGCTAATTCGATCGAGCGTCGATTCCAGTCGGAATTGGGGAAATCAGTGGCTCGAGTTATGAGCTGCAGGTTGTTTGGATGATTTACAGGTGTTGAGAGAGTGAGGAAAATCGTGGTATGTTGGTGCGATTGGAGGATGACAGCGGACAAAGCGACGGGCGTTCGGGATCGGTGAATCATTTAGTCGATCCGGAGTCGTGGCGGTTGATATCGCGGAAAAATAAGATACATTATTGATAGCGTTGGCGGAGAAAGGAGATGTGTAATGAGTAATGAGTCTCACTTGACTGACCATACCTACTAATGTTTTTGTTAAGCCTATGTTAAAATTCGAAATGCGAGAACCGAGAGGCGATTGCGTGTTGCGGAAAAAAGTGTTACGTCTCACTCGCAATTCTTAGATCAACAGCTACGCGCTAGCTCGGCCGACATCCCTTGAGACCCGACACATTCTACTGAAACTAAACTCCAATCCAAACTCCCCGAGGTCGAAAAGCCCAACAACGCACTCTCTCCGAAATCTCTCAGAACCAAAACCAATTACAATCCCGCACCTTCCAGTGCAATAAGCTTCAAGCATAAACCAACGGAACTGACCTTCGAGTAACTTCTTAAGGGCGGCAATGCCATCCCTCACGTTCTCCTCGTTCTCCCTGAGCTCCTTCTGCGCGATAGCCAGGACCTCCTGGCTAGGCGGCTGCAACTCTATCTCGATCGACATCCTCTAGCACACTCTCTCTCTCTCTGGGGGTGAGAAGGATTCCTGTCAGCTCCGTCGGCTGCGTGACCGGCGAGTGTCAGCGTGCGTGTCTCGTGGCGGTCCTCGCACCAGGAGGAGCCAACTATATCTGCCAGTGATATATCTCGTGGTGGTGGCGGCAGAAGAAACCCTCCTCCTCCTCCGCTGTATCCGCCACATCTCACGATTCCAATCTTTGACCGCGCAAAGTCCAACAAACCGGCCGACTCTAAGTATCCCTATCGCGCCGTGCCACCGCCTCCCTGGCCCACCTACAGATACGCGCAGATACAGAAAGCGACCGGTGACGATCATGCCTGCCACGTACCGTCCCATTGTCCGCCGGTACTTGGAGATTTGGTCGAGAGAAGTCTCCTGTAATGTTGATTGGAGTCATTAGGCGGTGGGATTGATTAGAGGATGAGGGTCGTTTTTAATTAGAATTATGCACTTCAGTCATTTTCCGGTGACACTTGTGGATTTAGTGTGGAGGTTTCCTGTAACATTAAGTCGAGTTATTAATGGGAAATATAAATGAAACGAATATTAATCAAAGGAGTTGCAATTTAGATGGAAATAACGTACTCTAATCTGTAAGTGCAGTTCTGAGGGGGGAAACTATCGGAGATTAAAGATATCACTAATTAATCGACTATCAACTTTCCAATATATGAAATGATGAATCGGGCTAGAGTAGACAATCGACGCACGTGCATCGGCTAGTGGGAGATCTTTCAGGTGACTGCTGTGGCTTTATTACTGTAGTTTGTGCAAGCAGGCAGATCAGAGGTGCTGGAAAAAGAAATGATTACTAGCCAGAATAGAAAAACAGAGTTACTAGTGGCAGACAAAATTAATATGGGATTATCTAACTTGTTACATACAAAGTGCCATATTAAACAAGGAAGAAAACTTGAGAGCGAAGAATAAACTATTGGAAAGCGAGGAGGCGATAAGAAGCGTATCATCGAGCCGACTCTTCCTCAATCGACAAGGGACAGTGCGTACAAAACAATACGCGCCAATATCAAAGTCCCGATGCGCCTCGGGTCACAAAGTCACACGCCTGAGATCTGTATTTTGCCAACCATCGCTTTCCATGGCACTCGCCGAGCGCACGTGCGGATATTAAAAATGACCGAAACGCGCGGATTTGCTGTTGAAAGATGAAAGCGCGATCAGTCATTATATTCCCCTCCCGATTAATAGCTAATGAGGCGTATACTCGAATCTGCAAGTACAACAGTGCGCGCTCGCCGCGCCAATGCGTGCGGCGTGCATGCACGGCGACCAAGTCCGCGATACGCCGCGTGCATCGAGAGGGAATCGCGCGCGTGACTCACGGAGGTTTGCTCGACTTTGATAAAAGACACGCTCCTCTGCCGGCCGCGCTAAAACAATAGCCACATGCCAACGGGCACACGTGTGCAGGGCGATCTCGGGGAAAAAGCACTGACTTTCCTCGCCGAGAGAAATCTATGGCCGCAAAAAGCTGCCGACGCAACTGCAAGCTGCGCCAACTGCCCTTTCTAGTACGAAAGCTTTGGCGAGAGAAATCCCTGGCGCATAAGACCATAAGACCACTTGCGCCAGTGCCAATTCCCGATGAATATTCAGCGGTCGAGCGAGATCTGGGCGATGGTTTACATGTGTCTTCCGTAATCTCCGATTCACACCTTCCTTCGTACAATTCGGATTATCGCTGGACGTGAATGTAGATCTGTCGAGTGGAAAACTTTTATCGGGGAGCGTCTGTGGATTTGGAATGTAAATACGCACATTGGATGGTTCAGGTGGCCAATTACACTTTCTATTATATTACCTACTGGTTATTGATTAAAGTAAACCATTTCGCAGATTAGTATTCTTTCTCGAGCGCAGTTAAATTTCTCGTAAATTTTCAACTCGTAACTAACCTGATTTAAATAAAACCACGTGACTAAGATTTCGACTACACCGAACTCGCAACTACAAACTCTAAATTCCCCCGCAAGATGTCGCCAGCGAATAAAATCGAAATCTCCTTACCGACGGTCCCCTGCAAACCTAATACACAAAACCACCACGAGAGGTCTCTGCGATGCAATGCGAGGGGGCTCGATCCTCACCGGCGGAGCTGGTGATAGTTGTAAAAGCAGAGTTTAGTACGCGAAAGTAAAGCCGCAGCATCAGAGGAGTGCAGGAGCGATTGGATGGGAGCGGGCGGGCAGTAGCGCGAGTCTTTCGCGATAACACGCGCTGGAGAGGCGAACTCTCTCTGCAGGCGAGGAAAGCGTGGCCAGTGTGCGGACAGGATCGGAACCCGTGTCGAAGCGGTAGCGCAGTGTGACGAGAGGGATCGAAGGGGCACGCCTGCCCGCCCGACAATATTCCCTCGGATGTGTAACATCTCGGCAGGCGCGAAGCCGCAGCGCGACCATGTCCGAAGACCAACCGCACTCTCCGATCGACGGTATTCTGCCCTTTTTGCAGAGTGTGAGTGCTGTCGTTCCTGATCGACTCTTCGCCACGAAAGTACCCGCTAGCCTCGACCCCACCGCGGGCCTGATCGCCGCGCGAGGAGCACCAGCAGCCTTTCTCTGACCCTGTCGGCAACGATCGGGCTTCCTTTCCGCCGCCGCGGCCGGCGACTGGGCCCCCCCGCACGCGTCAATACTCCGGACACATGTTTGCCTTCTGTCTCGAGCCACTCTCGCCTCCTCCTTTTCTTATCTCGCCGTGCTACAGTGCTTTCGTTTGCAGGCCTCTCGCTCGGCTCCGCAAGGTTTTCGGGGGATCGGTGTTGCACGCGAAGGACCTTTGTCCAGCTGGAAGGACTTTGGCGAAGGTTGCCGAGTTCGGCGAGAGTGGGTCGACCGGGAGATAGAAGCCGATAATCGAAATTGCTCGACGACCAAGCCGGACGCTGGCCGTGCTCTTTGATGACCCTTGGAAATTCGTTGTTTCATCGTTTTCCTTCTCGTTAATTGCCTCGCGTTCGCCCACGGTTATCGGCGTCCCGACGATTTGCATGCGGCGAGTACGCGCGCGGCATTGTTGCCCTCGCACTGGGCGCTCCCGCGAAAATGCCTGCTATTTCGACGGGCCCTCGTTTATTTCGGTGCGCGCGTACTAATCGTCGATTCGCTCTTTTCTCGCTGGCTCGATTCTTCGACTCGGCACCGACGTGGCTTCGGTGCGCGCGCGACGCCTTTTGTTTTCCTGTCAAGTGCCTCTATCTCGGCCGGCGGCGGATCGAGCAGGATTTTCCCTGCGGTTGTCGTCATGTCTTATCCGATGATTAGCCGGAGAGTCGCTCGATGGTTCCGCGGGCTGGCTGCTCTCGCGCGCGTCTTGAGAGCGACGGGGCTCGTTATGCCGATGATTATATGCGTGCCCGTTGCATAATACGCGGTATATTGGCTTGCGGACGCCTTGGAGGCTATATCAAATTATACTATTAGCGGGTCGTCGAGAATAAAGTTCAGGGCGGCGTCAGAGGGGGCCGCGAACACCCTCGCGGCGCGTTATTTACATTTCTCTCCCATTATTCCGACGGCCGGCTTTAATATTAATGCGGCTAATGGTTTCTTGTGTGCTATAGATTGAGTGGAGAGACCCGTGGCTGGCCCTACTATTGACTTTCCATGTTGCCATCACGATGACCGCACTCATGACCAGGAATCACGCGAATTTCCAGATTATGCTGTTCTTCGCTTTATGTAAGTCTAATCCTTTCCCCCCCTCCTCAGCCTGATAATTAGATTTAATTGGCCATCCTCTTCCTTTCAGTGCTGCTGGTTTACTTCTCTGAAAGCATCAATGAGGTTGCCGCTTCCAAGTGGATGTAAGTAATGCACACTTGTCAACGAGAGAGAATAAAAGTCTGAGCATGAGAAAGCATTGTTGGCTACAGCTGATAAAGCATACTGACGTAACATGCTGTTCTTGCAGGTTGTTCTCCAGGCAGCAGTACTTCGATTCCAATGGGCTCTTCATATCCGTGGTGTTCTCCGTGCCTATTTTAATGAACTGTATGATCATGATTGTAAGTAGGCAGTACAAAGGGAGCTTTGTCTATCTCTAGGCAAGATCGAGCAGCTGTTTTCACTGGTACACGACAATGGCATTGATTTTCCAGGCTAGTTGGCTATACCAGTCCAGTCAATTGATGACGAATCTGAAGAAGGCACAGCTGAAGCAGCAGGCGCGCAATCGGCAGATCGAGAGCGAGAGCGCGGGCGAGAACGGCGTCGCCGCCCGCCAGAAGCAGGATTAAACGACAGGATATCACACTTCCCTCTAGTCAGATCACAGACAAGACACGCGAGTTAGACTAGTGTTCGCCGAGGAGATGCAGAAACGTAACAGGGAAAGGAACTCTCGGCGATTTAGAGCTGGAGTTAGAGCCGAACGCATCACATCGGGCACCGTCATCCAATCCAATCTGGAGCGTAGAGTGCGTATTTCTAATGGAGCTACTGCCGACCACTAAACCTATAGTCACTATTGTAACGTCACATTGGGGCTGGCTAGTCAAAGATTGTCGGTAACACTGTAATTCTTGACCTCCGAGGAGCCATGTGATGGCGCGGGGCTGTTATTGGGTGGGGGCGACGGGGATGCGCGACGATTAGCCAGGCGGATCATCCTCCTTATACCTGGTATGCCTGTAAAAAAAAGTAACAAAAGGAAAAACTTCATGTGATTTGCCATGGGAAATATGCACTGTTATCTTATATTAAGGTACATTCCGGCAGTTTCTACGGAGAGTCTCCTCCCGCCCGCCGCATTTTCGTGCGTTTCCGCGCGCACCGGCCGCGCTGGATTTGCGAATTCGAAGTGTTCTTAAATACATTACCAATGTACTTATATACACAATTATACACATTACCACGACGCATGCATATGCTTGGATCCCGTTGAACTCCGCAAGTTTAGAGGCAAGGCCGCGTATAAGGTAACTTTAGTCAGGAGTCCGGAAATTGAACCTGGTGTGCATGGGCGAGTGCGTGTGGCCCGGTGAGAACGTGTGCGTGAGAGAGCGCGAGTGCATCCACGTGCCTCTGTACTGCAGATCGAAGTAGAAGATACTGATTTCGTTTTCGGAGCACAGAGACCGAGAGACCTCGAAGGCATGTCGTGTTCTATATGGCATCGAGTCAAGCTTCCTTGAGTTGTATATTAATGTAAATCAGCGTACGTGTTTCTTGCCGTATTAATATTTAACACGTGACTAACCGTTTTAAGTAATAAAACAGTTCGTATAAATAAGTAGTTTCATTTGACGCAACCCAATAAGGTACCTTGAAAGTCGGCGAAATCCCATCGGACTCTGACTGATTAATTTTCTGTAAGAATTCGTGTGATTTTGGGAACTTTTGAAAAATCGATTTTTTCGATTTTTCAACATTTCTCCAACTTGTTAAAATTTGTCATATTTCGACAGTTTTTAGTGTAAAATTAAGATCCTGCAGGGAATTAGAGAACCAGAATCCGAAACTCAACCGTACCGACTATATTTTCTCAATTTCAGCCGAAGAATCTCATCGGTACGGCACTGCGATCTCGACTGACAGTAAGCGTCTCGCTATCCCCGAATGATTTACTACAATTGCACGTGTGTGTGACAACAAAGGTCGAAAATGCTTCCACGCTTCTGCACGTTCGCGCGTAGAGCCTGCCGAACAAACACATTAAAGCAACTGCGAAAATGTGCAGACATTCATGGAGACAATTTGCCACAGGGTCCGAGAGGATTGCGAAATTACTGTGCAAAGCCGGGCACGATTGTTGATAAGAACTCGACTAATTCGCCGGGAGTTGTATCGCCGCTTAGAGGTTATGGAAGCGCACAAACCGAAAGCACCGAGGCAGAGAATCACAGGAAAGATGTTGAAACAAACGAATGCACGAGTATTGTCTCGAACAATGTGATCACAGCAGTGCCGGAACTACTGATAGAAGCAAAGCGCAGAACTCCAGACGATGACATTGAATTACAAATGCCGGATGCACTGGACGAGTGCACCGAAGACGTCTCCGACGTGGGTCCTTACCGAGAGGCACCGAGGACTTTCGCCTACATCGCGGAGTCCTCGAGCACCGTTCAGCAATTAATCAAATTAGGTGTTAAGATGTACAGACTCGAGAAGGACTACAAGGTCTTCAGGGAGATTGCGGAGCTCAACTTCGATTATGCCATAAAACCAAAGATACAGTTCTTGCATGATAATGGTGTGGAGCCGGACAATCTTGGCAAAGTGATCAGCAACTGTCCCCAGCTGTTGACCACTAGTCTAAAGATACTCAACAGTAGAATAGGATACCTTCACGGCCACAAATTCACCAATGCTATGGTTGGCATGATAATTACAAAGAATCCCAGTGCTTTAATGCTACACATCAAGAAGATGGATGAACGACTGGGATTCCTTCAGCAATCGTTTCATCTGACTGGAAACGAGTTGAGGGGTGTGGTGTCTCATCAACCAAGGCTCATCACTGTTCCAGAGAGAAAGATTACTTATACCATTGGCTATATAACGGATGTAGTCAAGTTTAACAAGTATCAGATGAAAGATTTACTCATAGTGAGGCCATCAATCTATGTTAAAAGTTGGTTCATTTAAATGATTAAGATTTAAAATATTTAAATTACCAATTACATTTGTGTTACCTGTTGCCGACATTCGCAGATATCGAGCCTATAGTCGACACATGCATATTCGCCATCGAGAGCATGAAACTGGAGCACAAAGATCTCGTCAAGAACAGCGAGCTTCTCCTCTGCAAGAAGGCGAGACTGGAACACAGGCACAAGTTTCTGGAGGAATTAAACAAAGCTCAGTACGATCCGAAGCTGCCGGGATACGTACCACCATCAAAAGTAGTTCAGGGCACTGACGAGGTATTCTGTAAGGAGGTCGCGAATTGTGATATCAATCTGTACAATGCGTTCTTGAAAACATTCTGAAAATAAAGCCGGCGAGGGAAAGGCGAGGGACTTTGCGATTGGATAGTTTGTTAGATATTACAATTCTTTTAATACAATCTTTAGTGCGATACAACCGTTCTCTTTAAATAGTGCGATAGCCGCTCAGATCTGTCGTTCGTTGTATATACACCTTACGTAGAAGAGTACTTTACAAGGAGAATCCATGGGTTTACTCGTTAAGTTGCTAGCTAGTTCGCCACGATAAAAACACCGCCCGCTCTCAGCGCGCGTTACAATCACACTCGGAGCACTCGGGAAATACTTTACAAATGGAAACGCGTCCCCGATTGGGGAGACCGACGAAATGTCCGTATCTAGAGTTAGCGGTAGCCGCGGTACTGTTGGTGGCTACCAGCGTTGTGCAGGCCTCAATTGTACTTGCCAAGCTCGATTTTCTTCTGTATCGCTCTCACCGAGTGGTAGAGGAGAGAGTCAATGAGGCCCGCGACGGTGAAGACGCCGCCGATTATCGCGCAGGTGTTTGTCGCAAAGTGGCCGAAAGACTTCACTTTTTCCGTGTACTTGACCATCAGCGGGCTGAGCTCGTAGCTGAAGAAGATGCCCGGCATCCCTGACTCCCCGGTCATCATCGATACCTGCTTCGAGTGCCTCGTCACGGAGAACTGATTCGTTAACAAAGTCTTGCCGTCCGCCCTCACGTAGGTCGTCGGCACGATCTTGATGTAGTGGTAAAACATCATCGCACCTGCGGAAAGTAGAGTTGCCTGTTGAAGTAGAGTCGGCGTTCGAATTCCACCGGAAACCGGGGCACGATGGCCGCTTATCATTCGGCGCAACTAACGTGGCGCCTTCCCGTGTTTCCCCCGGATTCCTGCCGCAGAGCCAACCGCTCGGAATCGCGAGCGTAAATAAAGTCAGGAGATAAGAGTGGACTGGACTCGAGTACTCGCACGACGGATTAGTAAATCGTGAGTGTCAGGCCAGAGAATTGGTGGAGATTAACAATACTTTCATTAGGAGAGAGAGTAGTTGTAAGTTGCGCCGGATAACCTTAAAGCTCTGTCGAGATGTCTTTTCTATATCGATCATTGACTCGAGTTTAATAATTTCGTACTCTTTCGCAGCTATTTATGAGTTGAGGCAGTTTTTAGAGTTTATTGAGAGATTGTGATACTCCACTGACAATTTAACTCGATCTCGGAAAAAGGCGATATTTTTCTTCAAGGATATGTTTTCAGATTAAAATGCCAGTAATTCAGGGCTCATATCAGCAAGGACCTACATGCTTCGACCGGGTAAAAACCGGATTCCTAATCGGGGCCTGCGTTGGCATGGCGTCCGGTGGACTGTTCGGAGGATTTTCTGCTCTTAGGTATTAATCACCTCTAATCAGCTTCATTGATTTAAATTCACTTGTAATGGACATTTCAATGTGTTGTTTAAAGGTACGGGCTAAGAGGAAGAGAACTGATAAACCAAGTGGGGAAAATGATGATTCAAGCTGGCGGGACATTCGGCACATTCATGGGAATAGGCACAGCGATAAGGTGCTAGTGTCAGAGGACCATAGCGCACCAAATACTTTTAGCTATGTTAAGGCTCGCCATAGGCGAGCACATTGTTGATTTCTTAATACAATCCACGAAAATAAACGAGGCCCTACCTTCAGCCGCCACGACCAGCGTGTCGTCCATCGGATTCGTCTTTCCGGGGATGTTCAGGCCGAAACTCAAGTGACGGATCTTGTGCGTCATGTTGAACTGCGACGACGTGTACGGCTGGACATCATGAACTGTAACCGATATTCAATGTTTTAGCGGCTGGTTTGCCAACTGAGTGTTCGAAACAGAGCGACAGGGTTTGCTGCATTTTTCTTTGTGATTCTGTTGATTTCACCGAGCAAAGTGTTACGTAAATGCCTGAAATATATGCATTTCCCGAAACTTCAGTTATAATTTTTTACCGACTTCGAAAAAGGAGGTGGTTTTCAATTTGTCTTGTACATTTCTTTTGCGTTTGAGCGACTCACAGTGGACATGATTCACGGAGAAGCTGTCCCCGGGTGCGATGTGAAAACTGCCGCCGACTCTATTGACTTCCATGTACCCGTAGATTTGACAGCCTTGGCTGAAAGCATTCTTCATCTTCTCTACAGACTTGTCGTTCTGACATTGCTTTATGATGGATGGATCTGGCAAGGCCCATTGCTTCTGCCTATAGGCTTCTCTCACGTCCTCGCATGTGTTACAGCATCTGATGAAAAAGAGATTCTCTTTAATAAATAAACTTGGGTAGAGATTGCAAGAATCAAGACCTAAGCCTTACTTTCTCGTGTCTGTAGATGCCCCGTAGCAATCACCACAGGTAGCTTCTGTGGAGCTGTCTGGTGTCTGAGAGAAATTAGTTATGCACAAAGATCTTGGTCAATAAATCATAATTAGGCAAAGCAAACACCTGCAGAGTTATATAGTTACCTTATCTGCTCGTTTACTAAGTGCTTTTGTATCAGTAATATCTGAAAGAAGAGAGGAAGGAATGAGTATTGTTACTTGCTTGTTGATTATTCTTTTGACAAAGTATACACACTTGTCCTTTGTGGATCTTCAATGGGCCGGCCGTTCAGATCCAACCTTCTCTTAAATATATTGTGCTCTATTTGTAAATGCTGCTCCCCTGTCGTGTCCATCGCGTCTATCGACAATACTAAATAACAGAAACCTTCCATTACTACTTGTCACAATTGAAATACCAAAAAGTGAACAAAGAAATGTGGATACTTACAGTCACATGATATTGTAGGCACAATTATATCCAAATTTATCCTCAACTTAGAGCCTCTGGATGTGTCTACAAATAATTCTTCGCTCAAAGTTGGCGTAAGGTAATAATTGACTTCGGACAAAAACAAAATGCCCATGATTACGGTGCTAACGATTGTTACTGAAAACATAGTGCCATGCAATAGATCAGATGTCGTTTGGATCAGGTAGATTTGCATCCAAACATATGCCAGTGATTGTAAATAGTGAAACCACTCGAGCTTGAGATCAAATTCATTTTATTACACAGTCCAACCATGTTCTCCACTACTTTGACAATCACCGTCATATACGTGGATGAGATATTATTCAATTTAACACTACATCAGCCAAACAGGAAGATCCACTCATGTTCAGAATTAAAACTTAGTTTCCCACAAGCAACACTCAAACGTGAACATCTTCCCATTGGCTTATGTAGATTTTAAAACAACTAGGGGTATAGTGCTGGGTCACACACTTTTATTTACATCCGTCGATAGTAAACAATCAAGTAGACATAAATTCATATCACTAAATTCCAATTGCACTGCATTAAAATTAACATAAAACTCATCAGTGCAACACTGGGAACGAAAACGACTTCCAACCAGCAGGGAAACAAATCTGAACAGGGTGGGATGGTAACCGAAGGGGTTAGCCGCACGAGTGGATTCCGACGGGCTTTTTCAAGTCAAGATAAATGAAAAGTGGAAAGTCTCGCTGCTCGGCTTTGCCCGGAATGCCGGCGGATTTCCCGGGTCAAGAACAGCCGATGGAATTCCGCATAACTAGAGGAGAATTTCGGGATTGAGAATGGGGAGTCCGGGGTGCGTGTAGGTTCCCTGGGAGTTTACCGACGGCACCGCTGAACGTCCGCACGAGGATATCCGCGTCCTCGGAGACTTTCGGATGCACGTCCAACTGGCGTAACACGTGCATCTTCCTCGAGAAAGAACCGGCGAGAATTTCGTGGCCAGCGGCCTGCTGTCAGAGAGTAGAGGAATCGCGGTCTCCTGCGACGCAGAGCATACGTGTGCCTGACAGTCCTGACAGCAAGCAACAGCGACGGCGCTGACCTCTAGGTTGCTCCGAATCAGCGTTCAGCACCAGCGTTCAGCACTCCGCTGCCTCATCAGATTTTCCTGCTGAACGCGACCACTATGACTTCCGGTTGCTCGTCGAATTCTTGTCAGCAAAGATTTTCACTTTGCGCGCGAATTTTAAATCGAATCGATTCTATCTCGGTGAATGGGAAAGGGGAGCGGTAAGTATCGATAAACAAACAGCCATATTATTTGTAACAAATACTCGGTAAACTTTATTCCATCATGTCTAAATGCTCGCGCGGCGCGAGCCAGGAGATGTCGTTCGCCTGAAAAAATAGTGTAGCGATAGTTTAACTACTGAACAGGCACGTTGCAATCTGCGGCCCTCGGTGCGTGGTGCACATCGGTTGCAGAGCAGGCGTTGCCAGAACAAGACACATCGTTAGTGGGGGGGAACTTTTACGTGAAGCTCGAGTCTCTGAGAAACTGGTCGGACCGTGCCAGTACGTATAGTAGGTTTTTCAATTCCCGAGCCGATTCGCTCACATGGCCGGGCGATTAAGGCACTCTATGCCAGGAATACGCTTATCGTGCATCGAGCGCTAAAAGGGACCCGCGTGACCCGAGGGCGAACTTGAAGCCGCGATCATCCTCGAGAACCCTCGAAGTCGAAGAATATCCGCGAGCGGGCGGTTCAAGTCTTCCCTCGGCGCGAGTTGCATGTACGTTGAACGCATGTAAAAAGAATCATTACCTCCTACGAGGGCGGGCAATAAAATATTAAGTAGTACGTGTAAAAGACTTCGGGGAGAACTAAATTAAAACTAAATCAACCCTAACGATTATTGGACGGCGGTCTAATGCATATACCTCGAGTGACCCGTTTTGCAATCTTCAGGCCTTTCGAGCCTGCTTTAATTTATCGCTGATTAAGTAGAATAGTAGAACAAGTACAGGGTATGGTTTGTCGATGGCGTAGAATTCTACCGAGGTAAACGGGTCGCTCGCGAAACCTAAAACAAACGAAATAAACTCTACGATTGTACTTCCTATCAACGGCAACGAGACACACTCTCGACGATCATTCGTACGACTTACTCCTAGAGTGCAAAATGTCAAACGACCTCGTGATTATTGTTCCTCACAAAACAGACATTAGTTAATTCTACCACGCTCCGCAAACATTTACTTTCGGTCCCAGGCTCCGGCTTCCTTTACGGTGGACCTTTGTCCTGCTTGTTTCGTTGTATGTATAAAGTAGCGGAGCATCGGAAATATCTTCGCGGATACAGTGCACACCAGACATAGAAGAATAACAAAACGCAGCCGCCTCATTCGACGGACAATCGTGTTATATAATCGAGGGAATCATGGACACGCGTGTCATTATCCAACTGTTTTCCTGTCCCACTCGGAGGGTTTGACATCATCACCCAGCCGTTCGTCGGCCGACTGCCTCGACGACGATTCCCAGATCCACCTCCGCGCCGATATCCCCCATATACATATATATTTCTATATCTCCCAACGAGCGTACGAAAATTTCGTTTCGAACAGTAAAAGTTCGCGCCGAGGGTATCGCTCGGCAGCCAGGGTGTCCCCCTGTAGTCGAGTAGAAGCACACATTTACCATAATATCAATGCAATCCGAAGAATATTGCACTGAGGACCCACTGACTGCCAGCGATACGTCAGGCCTGAGTCTCCTCTCTGGTTTCTCCCTCTCGCCAGCCGGAGAGTGCGAAAAAGAGCACCCGGCCGGCGAAAGGGTCAATCTCGCAGGTTTCTGTCGGCAGTAGTGTAACTCGTTGGCTCTTGGCGGGCGCCGAGAGCGAGTTGAATCAGCCGGCCCCTTGTATCCGGGATATGATTCACGCGCTGGGCACGGCTTAGTAGATCCAATTCACCGGGACCCACTGGTGCTCGGTGGCGAGGGCGTCCAGGGCTCCCACCACCTGCCGGAACGTGTCGTCGAAGTCCTCGTTCACGATCACCATGTCGATGTACTTCTCGTAGGCCCGTTGCAGCGCCGCCGACTCCTCCAGCGTCGACTTCAGATCGTCCTCCTGTTCACCAAACAGTCCGCGGTCAGTGACCTTGCCAGTGCAACCGATTCAAGTTCGAGTACGAGTGACGTAGTGCCGGAGTTCGATCGACAGGGTACAATTGCTGACTAGTTTAGTTCCGCAAGTGTGGCAACTGTATACTTCCCTCAAGCGAGCTGCAATTCTTAGACTAACTTCACCGCAACGATTCTCAAGCATTCGTCAAGCGTCGCATGCACTCGTTTCGGAGATTAGCGAGTCCTCGACTCGCCGGCAAAGGTTGAGTGGGGAGAGCTCGGGGGAACAAGTGGCGGAACGAGATTGTTACGACGGTGCGGGAGGGTGGTGTTAAGTGGTAAATAAGAAGTGGTAAAAATAAGTGAGAAGTCAATGAGAAAGCCATGCGATACAAACCTCGTAGAGCGACGCGAGGGACTCCAATGTTCTGGCCCTCCTTGAGCTGTACCTGATGGAGCTCTGGCGGTCAAACTAGCATAACCAACATCAAATACATACGAGAAATTAAATAAACAATACCCAAAGAACGGCGCTGGGGGAGATTCTAATGGGGGCGGATGAGTAGTCGATTGACTTGTGCCAATAAAAAAAGGGACCTAGCAGTCAATAAATCCAAAAACTCTTCTAAACTCTTTCAAAACAGAGAAAAACAAATGCACTTCTCTCGGCGATGATCGTTCGATTTACATCGCAAGCGGCAATGATGGTTCCATTTCGAATAAAATGAACAGGCCTAGAGTATCTCGCATGCACCTGCACGTAACACGACCACGACAGCACAACAAGATACGAGAAGTAGAGAATGTCGAACTTTGTACAATTGGGAACAATATACGAATTCCTATGGGAATAAATCGAACGCGCATGCAAAGTATAACGGGGGCGGGCGAGAAACCAACTCTTACAATGTACGATACGTTTAGCCAGGCTAGGTAATTTCGTTTGGAGCTCGAGCCCTGTATTCGTTAGCCAATCGAATTCGTCTGGTACTAAGATATCTCCAAGTTCGGGGGATGCATTCGCACAACATCGCAATATACCCAGAGATATTGCTGCTGCACTCGGGCGGTTACTGCCTCGCGTTTAATTACCGTCAAGTTCCGACTGCTCGCTCCAGTGGACCTGCCCAAGTCGTAGAGAGACTTGAGCTGCTCCATGCCGGGCGCCGCGATGAAGATCACGTACGGCATGAACTCGGTGCTGTTGTGGAGGATCTTGAGGGCGGCCGGACTGCAGTCCAGCACGCACATCTTCCCCGCGCGGATCAACTCTCGCACCGAGTCCAACTTGGTCCCGTAGAGGTGGCCGCCGTGCTCGCCGTACTCGAGGTAGCGGTGTTCGAGAATGTCCACTTCCATGGAGTCGCGGTCGGTGAACCAGTAGCTCCTGCCGTCCTCCTCGAGCACCCTTGGTGGTCGAGATGTGACTGTGGAGTGCGGAAGTATCGTCGATTGGTAAACGAAGGCTTAAATGGTTGACTTAATCGAGATTAAAATTACTCACATGGAACAATCGTGCCGAACTTCTCCGGGTCACTGTTAATCAGTCTGTTCTTCAGTGTCCTGCGCCCGACGCCGCGTGGTCCAACGAGCGCGAGAGTCTTGCGCCTGAAAGGTGGCATTCTCGCGACCTCCTCGTATAGGAGCAACTCGGCGCCGTCGAATTCCCCATTCGACTTGGACTGGTACATTTTCCTCTTCTTCTTCTTGGAGATTCGTGTACCGCAGATGCTGATCTTGTGAACAAAATCCGCCTCGGGCGGCACAAATGCTTTCCTGC
This sequence comes from Crossocerus cetratus, assembly GCA_963675795.1. Lineage (NCBI taxonomy): Eukaryota > Metazoa > Arthropoda > Insecta > Hymenoptera > Crabronidae > Crossocerus > Crossocerus cetratus. The sequence goes on from OY776664.1 coordinate 22,536,976, forward strand.
GCTCCTCGAGCTCTAGCGATGGAATGAGACCAGGTGGTCCTAAGCCGTCGCCTTCGGCGCGACGCGCCTGCCACCAGTTCGGGTCCGCTTGGTCCACGATCTGCAGGACGTCGCCCTTCTGGAATGGCAAGCCGATCTCCCTGCAGGGCAGAAGAGTGTCTTCCGCTGGATTGTAGTCGAACAGCGCTCTCATGTAACACTGCAATACCAAGAGCAAGCTTTAATACTTTTAATCCTCTCGCGAGTATCACCACTCCCAGAACGTGGGGCGCGCAACAGCAGAAATAACTGCTCGGTTTGCTTACCGTGGATTTGATAGGCCGATTGCTGTCGGAGGAGATTCCGGGCGCGAGCTTTAGACTGAGGTTCTCTTTAGCCTCGTGTATGGCCTGCTGGAGTTCGTCGGGGTTGTGGACCTCCTTGCCGTTCACCTCGAGGATTACCTCCCCCGTTCTCACGAGGCCCTGGCGCGCTGCTGTGCTGCCGCCGAGTATCCTCGCGATTATTAAGTTCCCCGACTCGTCCACCTGCACCGTCAAGCCCTGCGAACGGAGACCAGTGAAAATAAGCGCTCGAGTATTATCGTATTCGTGGCTTTAATGGACTTGGCGAAAGCGAGCTGTTTTCCAGCGAGTCAAGACTGAACAGACGAAGCTACTCTTCCTCGAAGTCATTATTCACTCCCTCGCCTTCGGAGCTTTGAACTAAGCAAATACTCTCCTGCACCATTCGACTTCTCAAATGCGAATGGTTAAGATTTCACTCGGCGCGGAGTAACTGGAATAGGCGCAGTGTGCACTTGGCATTCCGCTCGCTAGCGGCGAAATCGCCACGCGGGGAGGATAATAAACGCCGAGGACTTATTTATGAACTGCAAGTGGCATTTCCGCCTTTTCGCCGAGTGGCGTTGGTGCGAATCGACGGATTCGAATGGGAATTCCGCCACGTGACGGCACGATAAACTTCTAAAAGTAGACCAGCCACATACTACTTGGAAACTTGCAAGTAGTCGAGGTTGCCTGGGCCACCAGCGATTCCACGTATTCTACTGAAGAATTCCTCTTTCTCCCTGGCATAACTGGCGTGTCTAGCTTCGCGTAAATAATCAACAATAATCAAGCACCCTCCCCAATGAATAATAATCCACTTCCATCGGTGATTCGAACCAGTTGACTTTGCCATTTCCAAAAACCGAAAAAGAATCCTGGCAAGAGGATCGCGACGTACAAGAGGCTCATCCGGTTGTCTCCTGAGGCCGACCATCCTCACAGCTTCCGTCTTCTCGTTGGTGGGCATCGTGAGGAGCGGCTCTTCGACTTCCGAGGGCGAACTCTTGCGGCGGACGACCGCGTCGTGGGTCTCCAGGAGCGCCTTGAGGTGCGAGCTCCTCAGGAGGGTAACCAGCTCGCGGGCCCACTCGTTCCTCGAGCCGCGGAGCACGTGGCAGACCTCGTCGAGGATGTCACAGGCCGATGAGCATACCGGCTCCACGTGCGCCGGCGGATCCTCCAGTCGTTCCTGGACCTGGGGGATAGAAGCGAGCGGTTAGGAGCTTTGTGATTGGTTACAGGGAAAAACTGGTTTCGATTATCTCCTTCGCTCTTCGAACTCTTTCTCTATTGGCTCTAACGATTGACTGGGGATTTTCTAGGGGGAGATTGGGTTTCGATTTATGATGGAAGAGTTTGAAGATTCAAAGTTCTTTGTATCGAACGATTTATCTAATCGAGTTGGATATATTTTTCATTAATCATTACGCTCCATTTAGAAGTTATATCGACTCGCACGCAGCTCGCTCTATTCCTGAGAAGCGAGCGGCTTCGCCGAGTGAAAGTCGAAACGGGTTTCCGCGTTAAACCCGCCGTAAGGGACAACAGCGGAGAAACCTTGGCCTCTCTGTCTCTCTTCCTAACTTCACAGACGACGACTCCATAAAGGCCGACGCATCTGTTAATGTTCAGAGTTCAGAACGGTAATTGGACGCAACTGTCGAGGGTACACCTCTCCTCGCAATCTTTCCAACCTCTCTCGAGCAAAACCTATCCCCAGCGAGTGCCGCGGATTTGTTTTGTAAACGACGTGTTCTATCGGCTCCCTCGCGGAGACGGAGCGCGGTTGAAGTCGGTTCAGGTATTAAGTGTTCTCGAAGGTGGCTTTTCAAGCGTCGTGCGAGCGCGACCCACTTTCGTGATTGCTCGCTCATTGTTGCCGCATTATATCGAGGAGAGCGAGCGCGCCTCGTCTCCTTCACCACTGACCCAATCAAACCTCGTTGACACTGGCTTCCTTCGCAAAATGACCTCTCTCCACCACGAGCAAACACGAAAGCAAATCGCTCGGATTCCAATCTACCTCAATGTAATCTCTTGTTCCCCGACTTTCGCAGGAAATCAAGGTTAGTCGATCTAACCTCGAAAGCGCGCGAAATTCGGAATGCGATTCCAGTGGAACGAGGGAGCGCGCGAGCCAGGAGGCTAATGACAGTCATTGGCCGCTGAATAGGTAACGAGTGAAAGAATGCCTGTCGCAATCAGACGGAACTGACCATGTGTGAAGGAACGCGAAGCCACACAATCAAAGGCACGGGCGTGTACTACACCGCTGGCAATTATGAAAGACATTTCTTCGCAGGAATCGCGATGAATCACCGGCGACGACGCGTGCATTAAGTGCACGTGCTATTTTGCGTGATGCGAGAGCCGCTCACGGCGCTGGCACCTTGGTTCGACAGCGAGGCTTCCATGTTGCAATTTTCAAATCGAGGAGAATCACAGGGATCAGCGCGACGATCACTGACTTTAACTGCAGCCGGGGAACACGTGGGTCCCTCGTGCACACGTGCACGAGTTCGTTTATAGATGGTTTGTATGTTGACACAGCCATCAGTCAACAGCTGTTGCGCAAAAGTGGAGAATGTCGGCGCTGATGCATTCGAGTTCGACTGCCGCTGGAATATCAGTGGGAATATACCAACGGGGCCTCAGGTGTGCTCGCTTTTATCGCCGACATTAATTACGGAACATTTGTCGCGCCGCCCTTCGAACACAGCTGGCGCACTGCGTTGACAAAGTGCTCCAGGGAATTCCCGCAGTCTTGTGTAACGAGCGTCCAAGGCGACGATTAATTCGTTAATCTAATTCCAAGATAGGAACTCAGGATTTATAAGTCGAGTTAAAATTCTGTCGAGTGAATTATCGGGGATTTCGTATGTGTAGGTGAAGCAACTGCGTGGGGGCTAGTGGTCCGGTGCGACGCCCAGCATTCCCAGCGATCTACGTAACAGATCCTTCGAAACGGAGAAACTACAATCCTCTCAAGAATCTACTTCTCATCGCAGTAATCTACTAATTACAGCATAAAGAATAACTGGATAATTTCCATAGAGGCGTAGCCCCGGCGTACTCTCCAGCGGAAACAACCGGTCTGCAGGACTCCTACTAATCCCAAGTCGCAGTCCTCGACTGGAATCTCCAGCAAGATGAAATTTTACTCACGGACCAGCTCCTCCCACCAAGTACAACACACTCGACGTACCACGATCCGCTCTTATCCTGTCGAGAGAAGCACAGAGCCACGCCGAGTGGGACTCGAACTCTTACTCACTGAATAACCGAGTAGAGTCGACGATCATCGCACAGGACTCGCGGACACACTCTCGCGGCCGGTTACCAAACACGACGCAGCCTTCGACTCCTCGTTTCCACAGGGTGAAAGCGCGAGGCTCACCTTTCAGATGCACGTAGAGAAGGCGAGTTGACTTCGGCCAGGGAAGAATCTCAGAGTATCGAGTACTCGCAGGAGCAGCAGAGGTCGCGTTTGCCAGGCGAAGATCCTCAGTACCAGTCTCACTCCCCTCTCTCTCTCTCTCTCTCTCTCTCTCTCTCTCTCTCTCTCTCTCTCTCGTGCGCTCACAGTATCTCTGGGAGTGTGAGTGCGTCGTTATCGATCGCGTAGCCGAGGGTTGCACGCGAGCTAGGGTGGAGGCTCTCGGGAAGGCGACTCTCCGAGCGGAACAGGCGCAGGAGAGAGAAGCGGCGAGCGCAGCGAGCAACAATCGTGTCCTGCTGGAGTAAGCGGCGTCAGAAAACTGCCGCGCCTATACTCTGACGTTTTCTTCCCCCTCTCGTGGTGAACGTGTAGGCTGGCCGCCGCCACTGACGCCGCCGCCGCCGCCGTCGGAGCGTAGCCTCCGGGGCCCTCTTCGACGCCCGAACAGGTGGGGGCCCTTCTTCCCGCGGTATGCGGCGACGCTACTCTACGTGTGCACGCGGTAGACTCTCAGGGCCGGACACGCTCTTGGTTGCGATCCATGGGGAATTCTGTTGGTGGTCAATTCGGGGAAATTGCTGAAGTTGGGAGGGTTTTGATTTGGGGGGTTTTTGGTTTTTGGCAGGGGAGTGTTAATTATGGGTTGGGATTGTTTAGAAGAAATAAGATGAAGTTGTAGAGTTTTAGGTTTGGATCCAAGATGGATTCTAATGCGACACCTGAAACCGTTTCCATGAAACAGGTGGGACAAACACTCCCTCGCCGGGATCTTCCTTCCCGATCGAAACTGATGCAATCTCACTCGACGTCCTTCTCTTTAACGCTCCTAAGTCACCGTTGACCCTCAACGGTTTTCAAAAGCGCCTCAAGTTCCTAAGTCAACCGATTTCCCAGCGATTCTCCACGGCTCTGGATGTTTCCCCAACCCGGGGTCGACGACCCCAGGTCGCCCATTGACGAGTGGTTACTCGCTCGAGCCGGCCAAGACGATTCCAAAGGAAACCGAAAACAGGTGGTATTCGGGGGACAATGCTAGCGCGGCTGCCTTTACCCGACTCGCCACACTCGGCTACCTTCAACCAGGGAACGAGTTCGACTTTATCCGGCGACCGGTTCCAAATACCTGAAAGTCTTTGTCCGATAGCCCGTGAATTGGTTCGAAGCGCCGAACTCTCGAGAACATCCACCGCGTCCGTTTTCCACTCGCGCATAACTCATTCGTGAGGCGACCTGTAGAGGCGCGAGAAAAGTGGGGCGAATCGGCTGATATAACAGGCCGGGCGAAAAAAGGCCAGGTGGCGGTAGTCGTCGACAGCGATACTGCAAGTCGATTTCATGAGGCGCCGATCCTTCCACGGATACTCGAGAATCCGTTACGCGATACTCGATGGGATCGCGCACCTCGCCAAGTATAATAGCAACCCGCTAGTGTCTACTACTCTAGTTATTCAAGCCTGGGAACTAGCACTGCGATAGTCCCAGTCCAATAGCGCGAGTAACAATTTCCACTTGCGTGGAAAGGTGGCTCGGGTACGCTAGAAACAAGTCTGACCTCCCGCAGGCTTATCCACTGGCACGTCAGTGACATTTACACTTGCGAGTGTCGCCTCTGCTTCCTTTCGGTGCGATTACAGCGCCGTTTGAAATTACAAACCTGCCACCTTGGCTCTCCCTGACTACATGTAAATACAACTGGTATCCTGTATGGTGGCTGGACAGGAATATTGGTGGGAAAGGCAGGGACGATTGTCTCTGCGGCGGGACTGTTAACGAGTAGATCTAGTTTGCCACTTGGCGAGGGATTTCCGCGAGAATGACGACGACCTCGGAGGTTGCGGCCACGACCCGGCCAATTGGACGGTTCACTGAGGTCACTGGCAATTAGATGTAGCCTCCATTTGTGAATCAGCCAGCTCAGCGACACGCACACCAGCGCGAGTCTCACTGGAGAGACTTGGAGAGTCGCCAGGAAATAATCCGCGATCATTGATTTTGCTAATTAGCAGGATTTCGCTGGCAGAGTTCTTCTTGCGCGTTTACTTCCAAAATTGACGGCTGCATCCTAATGAAGCACGGGCTAATTGCTGCCAGTTTAGGATTCCTTCCCTGAATTATGACCTCGGATCAGAGCCAACTGGGGAATTGCTGGAAAATGTTTCAATTCGCTCATCTGTTGACTGGGCTCTTTAAATCCCAGGTCTAATTTATACGGCAGGTAAAATGGGCCGAGAGTATAGAGTTCTCGGTTGGTGTTTGTGGTCTTCGCACCTTCCTTTCGTCGAGGCAATTAGTCCGGGAATCGTGCGGCGGCTTTTCACCGGCGCGAGCTGAAAAGGACGAGCGAGGCTAAAAGGTTCCAGTGTGATCGGGGCCTTCTCATGCTAAGTGAGCCGAACTCGAGCCGGAAACGAAACCCAGTGCGGCGGCTTCGTATTAACGACTTTTCGACACCGGGCGTGCGCCTTTCGAAAGCCGAGGGAAAGAGGCCCTTTTCATGCCAGCCTTCATTCCTTATACCTGCTTCCTCCCACTTGCTCTCTCGCCCTTCACGCGCCTCGTGTACTACCTCGACGATACGGAATGCGGGCTCGCCGGCGAGCGACGCCACTGAAACGTGCCAACGACTCCCTCCAGCTCTCTCTCTGCCTCCTCCCGTTTCAGCTAAAGAACAGCGTGCGCGCGCCGCGACGCCCTGCGACTAACAAACTAACGACACCGCGCGCTCGGCCCTTCCAGTCGCTCCCACCTGGTGCGCACCGTGTCCGGCGCTGGCTTCGAGAAGAAATCTGCTTTTTAGATTCATTAGTCATTCATTCGAGCGGAGCTGAGTTATAGAAGAGATATCCGAAGAGATGAAGTATCACACGCATGGTATATTTGGCGAGAGACTACTTACGAGCGCGATGGATACCATCTGCGTCGAGAAGAATTGATGATCGTCTAAACCAGCAACTCTGTTCGAAGCTACTCATACCCGGGGAATTATCACCTCGTCCCAGTGTTAGGATTAAGCCCACAAATCAACGCGGCGACTGACTAACCGCGCTCTGATTATTTGCAGTCTGCCATATGCCGGGGAGAAAAGGGCGACGCAAGACGCGGTGTACTCACGACGGCGAGCACGTGTGGACACGAGTGGCTGTTCGCGGCCCGTCGACGCCAATATTTTCGTCGACGAGTCCCGAAAGTGTGGACGCGTCCAAGATAAACGAGGTTCAAAGAATCCCGCCACTTTTTCGCGGAGCGCCGAGTTTATAATCATTCGGCGAGTCGGGAATATGCGGAAAAGGGAAATCCTGAAGAGCCTCCCACTTTGTTCTCGTTCGCCGGGAAGTAGAGGGCGACGCTAATGCAACATTAAACACAATTCCACGCGTGTGTCGGAAGTAACGGAGATAAATTGTCCGGGGCAGCTACGAGCCGAGGCGGAGCACGTTCGTAAATATGTTACGTTCTCCCCTCCACGGGGCACGGCCGTGTTGCGTGTACCCGCCGTAGTAAACACGCGTCACGTGTCTCCGCGCATTCTCTACCTGCAGTCATTCTTTTATATTAAATGTACAGGGCGACGCGGATATGCGTGCAATAAACCTCCGCCAACAATATCCACAGTTCTCCATACAGTTATGAATCTTCTTAGTAATGAGCGCGTTTAACGGCGAATGGGCATTGTAACTAGGAAAGATCGCTCGATGCAAGATTAGCGAGATTAAAGGGCCGGTTCCCTTAAAGGTTAGGGTGCCCGATGCTCGATTCTAAAACCACAGGCAAAACCCAATCAATTCACATACTTAACTACTTAACTCGCAAATGCCTGAAACTCGTATAGAAAGAAAGAGCAAATGTATGTACAATCACCAATACGAGAAACAGTGAGAATGCGATGTTATAGGTATACGTGTTATACAGTGTGTCTGGTTTAGAATAAGGGAACGACGAACCTCGGACATTAATATAACAAGAAAGAAAGGCAGTAAAAGCCAGAGAGTGCGAGTTCATAGCGTGTGGTGGCGTGTGCACTCACCTTGACGAGGGAAGTGACCACGGGGCTGTCGAGGAGGCCCTTGAGGAAGAGCAGGTCCGTGTCATCGGCCACTTTGCCCAGCTCCTCCAGGTTCTCGCGTACGTGCATGAACGCCGCTGGAACAGCGAGGACACAACTCTCCATAATATCACACGCGAGCACTCACTCCCGACGTATCGTCGGCCGCCGCGGGCGACGCAGGGGCTTTTCCTTCGGGAGCCTCGGGGAGAAGGACGAGCGGAGGAAAAGCGAGGGAGCGGGTGTGGCTGTATGGCCATCCTTCGCCGGACGCGGACGCGACGATCAATATTCGGACAGCCACAGGTGGCAGACACGACGGACTCCTTCCGAGCACTTGCCAAATCATTCCTTCGATGTGTCGTAGGCTTGCTCGGGAAGCCGCCGCGAAAGGGACCGCTCTTTCCGACCCAGCGGGAGATGCTTGTTCCAGTAGCGAAGGATTCGGTATGAGTTGGGGATGGAGCGATTGGATTGATTTGTATGATTTTTAGATTGAATTTTGGTAATGAGAGTTTTTATTGGGTTAATTGTTGAAGGTTGATTTTGAGTAGTCTTTTTTTATTTGAAGGGTTTGTTGGGAGATTGATGATTTGAGGGGGAATATGAGCAGGATTTCAAGGGGCTCGCACTTGAGATGTTAAATATTGTGTCAGCAGTGTACGGACGCCGTGGAAAATGCTATCTGGAGCAAGCTCAAGGGTCCCCAAGTGTTATGCCGCTAATGACAAGCTCTAAGAGGCTTTCAATTAGCTGGCTATTTGCCGGCGCGCAACTTTACACGGTAGGATGTTTGCCCCATCGCTCCCTCGCTAATTACTATTACTCAACGATCTTTCAAATTCGCCCACTAAAAAGGACCTCGTTCCCTTTTTTATTTTTAGCCCGCGAGAAAAGAGGCGCGAACTCGCCAGCGGAATGCAGTCAAATTTGGGGGATTTTCGAAGTCTACGAGGTGGGAGATAAATAAAGAAATCCTTTCGGCGGAGCCGATGAAACATTTGCCGAAATTCTCGGTACGCCGGAAGCCATAGAATATACTTGGCCGAGTATAATTCATAACACTCGCTATTTTCAGGTAATCCTGGGGGAGAACGTACGGCCGCTCTCCGGTTCTCTTAAATTCGACAAGGGTCGTAAGTCAAAAGCGGAGCCGAGAGAAGCACCGAGTCTCTCGGGCGATGTTTACCATTATCAATCTGATGGAGTTTCGCGCCGTTCATGGCGTCCATGCTCGCGAGGAGCCGACGGTCCTCCAGTTTCTCTTTCCTCCCGAAAAAGACCATTTCGCCTGATGTATCCACTGGGGCCGATCCAACACACGCGCACTCGCCGGAGTCACCACTGCACCAATCACCGGCTCTCTTGCAACTTCCACACAGAGTAGAGTTGCCTCGCTCGCAGAGGCTCAAGCTCGCGCGATAGTTAAGCTCACATTTTTTCCGCGTAAGCTACGTCACTGGCTTTCGTGGCGCGCACCGTTTATTTGCTTCCTATAGTATTTTTACCAGGGAGCCGAGTGCCACTAGCCCGCCCCTCCCTTGCTCTCGGGCGCCGTTTATTGTTATTGGGCCAACGCGGCAATCGGAAGCGGCGATGCACGCTCTGTCAGGCTAAATTGTTCCTCTATCGGCTCATCGTCCCGCCAACGGATTCCGAGCGATTAGCGTCGAGAATTCTCGCTAGCCTCTGATTGACAAATGAAAGGCTTTCGTTAGAAGTCGCGGGCAAAGCATCAATCGCTTAATTATAGGCCATGCGATTCTATTTCAATTTGCAATTAAATTCATCCGACTACTCCATTAATATACAATTCGACACTTTCATATTTTAATTAGATTACAAGAGGATTACGAGACTCATGCAACTCTACTTTGATTTAAAATCAAAATTCATCCAATTAGCCACCGGAGATATTATACTCGTGCGATTAATAAACAATTCTCCACTTTCATATTTTGATTAGATTACAAGAGGATTACGGGACGAGCCTCGGCAAACTCCGCGGGAACACTGGTCACGTCCGCACCGTTACAATCACAACATTCACTGGGAGATCTCGGAGGCCTAGAATGCAATTGGTGAGAGGGTTTCGGATAGGCTTGAAGCGAGGGCAGCGGTTACAGGCGATTCGAGGCGCAATGTAGCGGCAAACGGCGATCAATGTAGGTCGACGCTGGCCGCGGAGTTAAGAGAAGCAGTGTTCCTCGCTAACGCGGCGGGAGAAGCCGAAGCGAGCGTCTTGCGTGTCAGGCGGCACAACGGTGAATGGAAACAGAGTCTTACACCTGCTGCGTGGACGGGGCCTCGGGCCCTTACTCTCCCGCCACGTAGGGGACTGAAAGCGACACCCTGTGGAGGTGGCGGCCCAACCGGGAACCCCGCTAGACCGGATAGATTGACCAGTCCTATCAGATTCTCTCTCTTCCATTCTCTATCTACCAGTACCAGTTTCCTCGCCTCCTTCCAGCTATGCTGGAGTCCTTCAGTCAATCTCTAGTTGGGACCGCGGCAGTTTTAGATACTAAGTTGACTGGCGAGAGTTTTCCAGTTTTTCAACGACTATAAGCGAGTGATGAATTTCTAAGCGAACCTTTGATTTTTAATAGAATTGAGAGATTAGAAGTCTCGTCGTTAGGAGTTCGCTTTACTGGCGGACGAATCTTTTTATTTAACAATAAGACGTTGAAACCCAGAGGTTCTGGAGCCGGCAGCTTCACATGCGAACCGGAACAGGCCGGCGAGACTCTCTCTCATTCTCAGCGCACAATGAGCGCACTGTCAGTCATTGTTTTTCCGCAGTGACGAGTGCGAGGAGCCGAGGATCGTTTGCCTCTTGCAGCTCGCATCCTTGATGCTCATTATTCACTTTTTCACACTGCGCACAATGCTCGCCGAGTGCCCCGAAATAGCACGAGATTCTTCCCGACACGACTTTCCTCATTTACTCCTCGTCCGCACAGGCGACTTGGATCACCTCGATGGAGGAGGACGGCGAGGGACGAGGCTCGGCAGGATGTGACAGTGAGACCGGCGGTGGTCCGCGCGCCCGCTCGGAAACTGGAGATCGCCGAAAGACCGCGAGACGAAGAGGAGGCCGCGGACTATTCTTACCCTCCTCCGCCGTCATCGAGAGGAGAAACACTTCGGCGGGCCCGCGCGCACACGCGCCCGCCGTTATTTTCGAAGCCGGCGTCGCTTCGGAGGAAGATCGCTTTGGCAGGGAAGTGAGTTAATACTGGAACGACAGATACTTTTCCATCACGCAGAATATTGGCGATTAAAAATGAAATTAGTTTCTCTGGGAAAGGAAATGAATTTTGAAATATTATTTTTTCTAGTGGGAATCACATATTCCAACACATTTTAATGTATCAATTAAAATCCTGACAATTTTTTAATAATTTGACAATGCCTTCGTGAGAAACAGTTCATTGCAACCATAAAAAAAGCGTTTACTGTTTCAGAAAACCGCGAATTCACTCTGAGGGTAAAGCGACTCGCGAGCCCCTCGAGCGTTAAATACGCCCGCGGAAGAAGGGTAAACCAGTTGCTCGCTAATAGAGCGGAAATCGGGCTATAAAAGCTAGAACTGTTGCGGTTCGTAAAGAGTGGCGGCGCCGAAATGGCTTACATCGGTTGGCCGCCGGCACTCGCCGCTTTTTTACCGCTCGTAAACTTTAACTATGCCCGCGGCCGCCAGGTTTATTAACAGGGGAAGCCGGATATTCGCCGGCGGGAAAAAAATGATCCAATAAAATCGTGCTCCATCGAGCGATACTCCTGACGTCAATCGTAAGTAGCTCCGCTTTTATAGTCTTAAGCGAAATCTAATAGAGAAGAGTGAAATTTAATGCAGAACTGATATGAATGGAGTACAAAGTGTTGGCCTTTGAAACACACCTGCGTGAGCGTTCCGGGATCAATACCGAACAGGTGTACGACGATGTAGAGTAGAGCGACAGGAATCAATGGACTTTTTTTCTGGAGAAAACTGCTGGGACTTTCCGGTAGTAATGCAATAAGTCTTATTGTTGGAAGGCTTCTAACTCGCCCGCGGAATGACGAGGAATGTATGTACTCTACTTTAATGAACCAATCAATTTTCTTACTCTCCCAAGCCGCCGACTCTTTTCACGTGCGCCGAATCGATCGCTCGTGCCTCTTCCGCCCCGAGGCCTCTGTTTAAGACGAAAGTGGTGGGCAGAAAGCAAGCTTCGAGCTAAGCTCATCGAGCTCGATGTAGTTTATGATTTGCCATGTAAATTTTTGTTGGAGAGATTTTTTCCAGCCGTGCAGGCGAAGCGGTTGACGCTTCGATATGAAGTTCGAACGATCGAAAAGTGGGGCAAAGGTGCTTCGTGTGTGCGGCGAGGCCGTCAAATTAACTCTAACAAGATCAGCTGCCGTTCGGTATTAGCGCGTGCTAGAAACACCAGGAATCCGGGGAGCGACACGTAAACAGAGCTTCCAGACCCCTCGGAATCCGGAACCCCGGGTGGAAAGAATGCAACTCTCACTATTTTATTGAGACGAGAAGATTCCGATTGTGGGATGAGATCGATGTAAAAATGCATTGTGGATTAATGGGAAATGTGGAGATGTTTGATTAAGATTTCTCACCGGAAGTGGAGCGCAAGTGCGGTAGCTCCTTTCTGAGGACGATCGAGGAGATCCTCGAGCAGCCGCAGACCTCGTCGACAATGTCGAAAGTAGATTTACTCTTCTTCATCGTCAGTTGCTTCAGGTCACGCCAGTCGTCATCACGTCCACCGTTAATCGCGGTCCTTACTCATCGAGGGAAAGCACCGAAACGGATCCTGCTACGATAATGAAATACCAAATAAGGCACTGACCTCCACTAATTATTCCGAGTCTTGTAAACAAGTATCAGGTGAGACTCAAAACCGAAGAAACGACTGGCGCGGCAGTCGAGACCGAACTAAAGTCGGCCGGCACACGAGGTTCGTCGATGCAAAGTGCAAAGGCTTGTTACATCGATACGCGTACACCGCGTTCCCACACACTCCAACGAATCTAATCGGCGCGAGTGATATCGTCCAGCCCTTTCCAGACTAATTTCTCCCCAGGTCCTGAATTCGAAATCCCACTAGAATTAATCTATAAATAATCGATCTAACCGCTCGATAATCAAAACTCACCCTGGTTCTTCCCGGGACAAAGTCGCACTCGCGAGGAATCCTCTTCTCTTCCATGGCACTGGGACCTATCGGATCCTCGATCGCTCGAACGCTCCAATTTCGAAATCCCCGCCGAGCATGTGCTCCCCGCGAGTTTCACTGGGCGACAGTGCCGGGCGCCTATCTGCTCCTAGTTATATCTATTCATAGAGACGTCGCTCGCCAGTCGGCCGACGTCGAGTAAACTGAAGCGGAAGAGCGCGCGCGATCCTCAGAGGCCGCGCTCGGGGGTGGCTTTTCCACGGCTTTTCAAGTTTAGTGTCTCAGAGAAAGGGTGCGTCGATAAAGTCACCCGCTACTTCGATCAAAGAATCTGAAGATCTTGGATTCTGTAATGGATTTCTTCCTTTCCAGCGGCAGCGAGTTACTCTTTCAATAGTCGATGACGTCGTTCGCGATTTCACCTGGGTAGATGTCAGCACGTGTCTCTTCCCGATGGTAGACTTGGTGTCTGCTCGTTTAGATGGCAGAAGCCTGGCGAGTTTTTCGAAAACTCACTCTTTCACTCTTGTACTACTTTTTCTTGGAGGGCAGAGTGGTAAAAAGAAAATTTCGGTGCAATCACGCGAGTTTTATCAAAGTCCAATATGCAACACGACCATTCGATAGCTTGAATTTATCCGAAGGTCCCTCTTTTAGTGCTGCATGTAGCGCTTTTATGACTGATAAGCCGAATGCAATCAACACTGCTTTTCTTCACAGACCTACAGGTCCACTCAAAACTGCTGGTGCCCGATTTTCTGCAATTACAACTGTATCTTGCTGCATCCAACATAGTTTAAAATGAGAACAAGAACTACGTTACTTGAGTTACTTCGATTTATTTACTCGAGTAACTCAAGGCTGCTTTGCATAGACACTGGAAAAATGGATGCGGTCAGGTACTACCATTTGATCCCAAGTTCTTTCAAGTCCCACCTTCTCCTATCAAGTAACATTTAAAGTTCCATCAAGTTCCTTCTAAAACTCCGTCAAATTCCACCTCAAATCTAACAATCCAAGTGCTCGATCGAGACTCATCCCAGCTGGGGCGAGCGGCAGATCGAGGGGGAAAGAACGGAGCCCTCGGGTGTGCTCCGAAATTATAGTTGATTGGCTGGAGTGTCTCTCTCTATATCTTTCTGCAGCAGGTCAGGTGTCCAGTGTCACTCTGTCGTGCCGTCCAGTTCTCTTCTCCAGTCCCGACGTCCAGGGGGACAGCGTGGCCGTGCTGCAACGGTGCCAGACGGTTGGTCCTATAGTTGTGTGCAAGCGCTGTGTCCACCTCGACTTAACTCGCTATTGACCTACACAGTGCGTGACACCCACCCTCATCGCCGCTGGACCATTTATACTAGCTGCGTACTAGCTCGTACCACATAAGATCGCTCTATTTTCGGACGCGCCCCACTTCTGCGCTAAAGAGCCAGTGTTAACACTAAACGTAACATTCGTCAGAGTGTCTCGTTCGATTGACTTATTCCAACAAGGTTTAAACACGCCGTTTCTCTCCTGGGAATCGTCAATGGGACGCTCGAGGAGGTCGGAATAATCATACTAATTACTCCGAGTGCTCGGTGAAAAGCCGAAGTCGGTAAGTACGGATTTCAGCAGACGCACTTAGGGAAGAGTCGGAACCTGTAATTCTCACATCCGCTTCGGCCTCGGGTTTACTCGCAAAGAGCATCCGGCGGGCTCGACTCACCCGACCGAGCCAAAATCGCCGAGCCGGTCATTTGTAACGCTGGGCCCCGCAATAATTCGTCTGGTCCGCGAGGAGTCCGAGCGCTGAAAAGTGTCCACGTCAGTTGGTTAAGGGTCATCGGGCTAATTAACGGCGCCTGTACTCGGTGTAACGGAGGATTGAATGCCGGGAGTGAGAGTGATTGAAAGGGCCGCGGCGCGAATTGAACGGGCGGCAGTTAATAACGCTTTCGGTATCAAGGACCCACTGATTGACAGTGGGAAATCGATCGGGTTGGTAAAGAGGGAGAAGAGTCTCGAGCCGATCGCGACGCAATTATGTATACATCCTAGTGCGCACTGCGCTTAGGAAAAGCGAAAGATGCTTGTCAGCTCACGCGAGTAGGATCTCCGAGCACCCGTCCCTCGGCGCCCTCTGCAATCAAAGCGCGGCCTTGAAATGCATAAACGTGTGTGCAATCTGCATAATAGGGTGCGCTTGGCAAGTGGCCGCGGCAGATATACTGGAAAAGAGCGCGCGGCACCGACGCGCATATTATGTCCCCGCGGTGTTCGCAGCCTTTGTCTTGGAGAGAAGGCGAGCGCAGAGGGAATCCCCAGAGCGGCAGCAGCGGTCGCAAGTCGGCGCTGAGCCAGCGTTATCGGAGGCGAGCGGCTCATCGCCGGATCCACTGGCTCTGGGAAGAGACACGGAGAGGCGGAAAGGAGGAAAAGGAGCCGGCGCCGGTGGCGTCGCCGTCGCCAGCACCGAGCTATGTCCCGTGTCTCTCGTAGGAGGTGGGAGCACCTGCCACTTCCAGCACGCCGGGAAAGTACGTGATGGATCAGTCTCCGTCCGGCGTGCCCGTAACATTCCTCGCCGACCGATTCCTCCAGCGGGATCGCTGATCGAACCAATCGCCGCCCTACCGGATCATCGATCGGGACAATACTCTCGACGGCCAGCACGCGCCGACCTCGACATGACGCGTCACCCGGTGAGTTTGGTTATTTACACTCATTAGAGTCCGGGTCCCGGGATTTCGCTCGAGTATTGAGTCGGTGATTGTTTAGTTTATTCGGGTTGGGAGATAAAGTTGCATGAATTGGAGATTTGTTGGGAGATCTTTTTTTGTTAAGTGTTGATAAATTGGGTTACTCGAGTTGTCATAATATTGATACTTGGATTGGGTAATCGAGTTTTCGCTAATTAATGAGCTATCATTCTATCGTTCGAGTACTAATGCGCCTTCGCGCGCCGCACGTGGCTAAGTCCCCGCTCTTTCTTCGCCTAGCTCTATATCTATCCACAGAAACACAAAGTTTCCAACACCTGAAATAAATCTCTATATCAATTTATAACCATAGAAAAGCCCTGACCGCTTACACCCATGCACTCACGGTCATTTTAATCGTCGGCCCATTTCTCGCGCCGGGCTCGAGTATTACATACATTCACAGGCTTCCCACACCAAGTTCTCATGTTTCTCCAGCAAGTTCTTCCTCACTTTCCCTTTCCGGGCGTCGCGCAGGATTAATGAAAGGTTTCTTCGCGCCGGTTTGAATACGAGCACGGCGCGCGGCGCCTTACTCGACTTCCGCTCGCGCGATTTAAAGGGCTCCTTCACGTGCTTCCCCTGGGCGAAAGGGCCCGTCGCACGACCAAGTGCTTCCATTTCCCTTTGAGAGCAGCAGCCAATGCGCTTGAGCGTACTTCGCGAGTTCCATCTGACTCATAGTTTACGGTGGATCCCCCTCGTTAATCCGACAAGTGAGAAACTCCGATATCGCGACGTCCCGTCGCACGTAGCCTCTCAAGTGTCGCCCCCCTCCGGGCCCCTCTGTTTATCGCCGGTTTCGTTCCTCCTTTTTGTATGCTAATCTTCAGGCGGGAATCGCCGGCCGAAAAACCCCCCGATTGCAGAAGCCTGTTTTGGAGAGTGGAATTTGTTATTGGTTTGCTTTATCTTTTCTTGGCAGGTTGGGAACTCCGGTGACGCAAACGGGCGGGTTTTGTACTAGTTGGGTTGTTAGATGTATAGTTTATAGTGTATTTCAATTTCTTGTGTTTGGGGGGCTCAGGAGATTTGGGTTGAATAGAAACTAGAGAAGGCAAAATGAGAGAAAGTAAAAGTTGGACTGGAGAGAAAGGAGAGGATTCAAGTAGAATAAGCCGAGAACAGTTAGGCGGAATGGCCGAGAGAAGTGCAGCGCCACGTGGCGCGGCAGGCAGAAGTGACAGCGAACTTCTATCGAAAATAACCCACCTCGGGATTACATGTTATATGCCCGGCTGGCCCCAGTCCTTGTTTTATAAGTGAACGTACGAGCGCGCGCACGTGATTGCAACACTTTCACTAGTGGAAAACCAGTTTGCTTCACTCGCTTTAGTCCACTTGCCGCGAGCCGTGCAATCCGTCCGGCTTCGCGACGGCTTTCCTGCCTTAAAACCCTAACATCTCCGAGTGCCACCGCGGGCCAAACCGAACCTCTCATGTCCCAGCTATTAACACGTGCACTCGCGAGAGCGCGCGCGCGCCACCGAGTGTCTGCGGAGTTTCGCGTGCAAATATTGACAAGCAGCTTTGACAAGCCCCTGCGAAACAGTGCAATATTGCAAAACATTCCAGTCGCACAGTGCCGATAGACATCGCGCCAGTGAAGTTCCCCGAACTCGAGCTCGCCGAGGTGTCGTCCCCCGTATATACACCACAGTTCTGTTATTCGCGATGGGTTTTGTTCTCGGCGGAGGTTCGGCCGAGTTCTAGCGTGTAATGAGACTCGTCGACTATGTCCGCCAGTGGGTGCTCCTGTCAAGTAACTCTTATGAGACTCAAGTCGACCTATCATCGAGGCAGATCCAAAGCCTGCAATTGGAAGCGTCTGCTCGCGGTGATTGTGAGTGAGCGCTGGAGTGGCGCGGGTTAAAGGGAACTAATTAGAATTCTTCTCCATACTTGTAGTGGATCGGGTAATCGATCGGCGAATCGCGAGACGGCTGCGATTGCTAGTCGGGCGACGGGCCAGATTGAAATGGCTCTTTGGTCGGAGCACGCTCAAGGCTGCGGGGGCTCACCTTATACGAAAGTCGCATGCGGAATCGCCGCGCTCGATGATAAAATAAAACGCGGGCGTTACGCATGAGAAATCGAACGGCCTCGTTTCTCTCCTTCGCCTTCAACTCGAACATTGTCGCGGGTCCTAGTGATTCGACATTTTCAATACCACCGAGCGAAAAATGTAAATGCGAGAGGAAGAGGCCGTTGGTGATTAACATAGATAAGGAGTCTCGTTGACACAGCTAATTAATAGCACGCGACAAATGATAAGTATTGTGTTCCTTCGTTTCGCGCTTCCCACGAGAAATGCGAAACTCTAGCGTCGTACTATGTTTAGAGCTCAGCCACGGGGTTCCCGATGACGCGTGCGGTGGTGAGTGAAAGCGATAAAGCCGGCGTTTAAAATTCGACGCGATAGTGATTGACCCGCGATCGCTTCTTCTTCGTGCGGAGCGAGTTTACGACGCTTCCGCGAACTCGCTTCCTCATTCGCGATCATTGATGTGCAATCCTCTCCTAACATTTTTCTTTCCTCCGAGTAATTCGTCATTCCATCCTCTCCAAGAATTATAGATATGATTGTAAATCGTTGCAAATGATATTTGGCGCAGCTGTCAGTGGACAGTCGAGTTGTTGTTCTTGGATGGCGGAAATTTCAGTGGAATTAGAAGCGGCTGGCTTTGAGGGGGTTTTACTTGCAGCGAAACGCCACGCTCGAATTAAAGGGAGAAGCAGAGGGCGGGGGTGAGGGGGCGAGCCGGAAGAGCATGGTCCAAAATGTGCTCGGGGGCTTCTGGTGAAAATGAACCCCTTCGCCTCTGCGCCGCCATAAATCTACAAGATTTGCGAGCGACCCACCCCCCCGGAAGTTCCGGGAACCTGGGGGCTTTCTGCCCTCGCCGCTCTCTCGCTCTCTCGCTCTCGCTACCCCCAACTTTCGCCGGGATTTTATGCATTAAACTACCGAGCTCGCCGACACTCCAACTCCACACGAGTGCACGGCGATGCGTGTTGTAATTCGCTTGTAACAGACCTTGCAAATCCTGGTTCGCTCTTTCGCCCCGAAGCGTTTAATCCGAATTTTCGTGTCATTTTATCCTTAATCTTATGTTATTCGAAGCAGAAATTTCGGATTTTAAAATCGTTCTTGGTGATGGTCTGCCGGCGGAAGTTGAACAGACTTTGAGAAGGAAAGTCGCGAGATTTATATAATGAAATCCGGCGATTAAGTGGATGGCGTGTAAATCGGGCGGACTGGCAGCTGGGAAGGAAGCGTAACATGTGGGTCAAGTCGAGACAATAAAGCCGAGACTTTGCGCTCGCCTTGACGACTTTGCATAAGTCACCGAGGCGAACGAGAGCGCGGGCCGCATCCATCTCGGAGTGGACGACCTTTCCAAAAGTGGTATAGAAAATCGCACGGCTCTCGCCTCCGGCGATTTAATGACATTAGCATTCAACGATCTCGCGCGCCTCCGTAATGACTAAATAATAGGAGATAAGGATAGCGCTACTTGAAAGAATGGCGGCTAGTAGTCATTACCGCTTTCCGGGGGTTGGGGGAGAGGACAAGAGGTCGCGGCTCTAAGGTGGGGGATGTAATGGGGTTGAATTCTCCTCATTAATGTTAATGAAATTTGTTTCAGATAACACTGGCAGTTCTGCTGCAGGTCTACCTGCTCCTCCACGTCGCCAACGCTAAATCCAGTGAGTCTGCACTTTGAAGCTTCCTCCGGATCAGGAAGATTAGATAATTTTTCGTCCACTTCCTGCGAATGTTTACTGTAACACGTGTTAACATTGCACGACATCCGGCTTAGTGCGAAGGAGCTTTACAAAGATCGCTTTTTTCCCCGCCAGTTCCGCGAGGAGACCTCTTGCTTGAGAATGGTACGCGACAGCCGTTCTATTTGGAGGAGACCTATGGCCAAAGGTACAGGGCCTTCCCGTTCAATGGCACTTGGAAGTCGGATTCCGGTATCCTCTACATGCACGAGTACACCGGCGACCTCCTCGAGTACGACGTCGTCAAGGAGAGCGCGAAAGTCGCCCTGGACGTTGCGGTAACCGTGAGTATCGATACACCTTATCTAGTTAACGGGCCACCGAGCTTCCGCCGCAGTTGCAACGTCCGCCGGACGATTATCCAATTGTCCAACTTCCAGGGGAAAAGCTCGCAGCATCTCCGCCCGTGGATATTCGGTTATCGTTTGCTTTCCCGATATTCGAGAGCTTCCTGCTTCGATTGTTACTAAATTCGAGCGCCGATCGATTTTATTCCCAGGTTCCCGTTTGGAGGTTCAACTTATTGGGAGGAAAATGAATCCGAGTGGCGTTAAACTTGGCGGCGGGGAATTTCTCCGGGGGATCACCGCGCTCTTAACTCTGAGTGACGTTATCGACAAATTAATATCAGGGCGCGCGCATCCGATCGATGCGATCTAAGATTTATCGGCAGCTGCGGTGTCGTAATGTCGGCGGGCGGCGATAATACCGCCCGATTGGAAGATTGATTTCGGCGCGCCGCCCGGCCCGTTGACCCAAATGTTGTTCTTCCCTGATGAGCTCTTAACACGGGATCATCGATTCCGCGGCGCGCGACCCGACTTGACGATTGGAAACGGCACCGATCAGCCTTTCCAATCTGTCCAGACTTTATTCCACTTGGCAAGAGTTGCCGGGCACATTCGCCTGTCGTTGAATGAATTTCTCGCTTTAATTAACAGTATTTTAATCGGACGCATTCTCTTTCCAGGCTCAATACGCTCAGGCGACCGTACAATTCTCCCACGACGATTCTTACGCTCTGATTGGCTACGATGTCTCAGCCGTGAGTGATCTCTTGGTCTTGTCGATCTTGACATTCCTACTGGTTTCCGAGCTCTCAATTCCCTTTCTCTCTTGATGCTTGTTTCAGGGATTCAGACACTCGACCTACAAGAAATTCGTGGTCTACGACATCAAGCGAAAGTAAGTCGATATCGACTCGATTCTTATCTACCGTCATATTGTCGCGCTCGCCCGATTACCGATTAATTGATACACACAGCCGGAAGGAAAACAGAGATTTCGACATTTCTCGATAAACTGGATTACAAATTCCCACCAATTTTTATTGAATCTATTGATCGAAAAACATTTATCAATTCATCGAATGAATATTAAAAGGATTAGCTAATTCTATAATATTTGTTGATTTGCGTTCTCCTCGAAGGACCTATCATCCAATCGCAAACGGCGTGGACATTCCACTGGCGAAGTGGTCGCCGACGAAGAACGCCCTGGCTTACGTTCAGGATCACGACATCTACTACGTCGACCTGGACCAGGCTGACAGGGAAGTCCGCAGGATCACCAACACCGGCGTTTACGCCATCGTTTACAATGGCGTGCCCGACTGGGTTTACGAAGGTGGGCTCCGCGAAACAACAGCTATCACCTTTAATCCTCTTTGCCGGCGAACAATGTTGCTAGAAAAGCGCAGGCTCTTTCGACTCTCCCACATTCCTCTCTGGCCGCAATGTAAACAGGCGGAAATGTGCTGGACCTTTTAAAATTGCGTCTCGAAGCTGCGTAATCTCTGTTTAATGCCAGAAGTGAAAGCGTCCCGGCGCTGCGGTGTACTGCAATTTACCGAGTAATATTTAACGCAATCCATCCGCGACTGGTTCGGCCAATTTAAAAGTCTTTTGGAATAGCCAATTACGCACGGAAAGAAGTGATTTAAACCTCTTGATTCCTCTGCCTCTTCGAAATACACTTCTCGTTTGTTCTCCGGTTTGCGCTAAGAGCCTTTGCCGCACCTCGAGGATGCCGGAGTCGTGCCAGTACACGAATCCAGGCCGGCTTAACGAAAACAGGCGCCAGTGGGCAAACAGGGTCCTCAAAGGATCCTCGCGGGGAATGCGCTCGGCAGTGAGAGCCGTGGGAGATACTTTTGCTCGGAGATAGTTTAGCGCTAAGTCCGGAACTAGACGCGAGAAACTGGAATCTCCCTGGCGTCCGTTCTTGGCCGCACTCGCCGCGCGCCAAGCTTTGTTTCGCCCTCGGCGCGGCAAACAAACGAGTTGAAAAGCAAAAGGCGGGGATTTCTGCGAGAGAGGAAGAGCCTGCCCAAGAGGAAGGGAGAGAGAGAGAAATTCGTCAGGAAATACCGAGTTCGCTGCTCACATTCCTCGGTCGAATCCTTGACCAGTTTCTCGGCGCCGCGGACACTCGCCTTTTAATTCGCCGCGACACTTGGGAGGATACGGCAATGAAAATTCACGCGCACATTAGGGTGATCCCGAAGACTAGTTAAAATGCAGGTCTCCGGGATCGGGAATTCGATTGAATTATCGCGGGTTAATGCGATAACGGGGTCAGTGCTATTAAACCCGCAGGCCTGTTTTAGCATTGCGAAGTCGCCGGGTTCGAGGGTAATGAATGAACTCTTGACTGTACGACGTGACTCAATTGCAGCGTGACTCTGATTCTCGTGGGATTGAGTTAGTAGCGCCTTTGCCACTTTGCTGTTCCGCCACGAATCCCCGCGGTCTCAATCCTTTACTTCCCGTCCGCGATGTCCTCTTTCTATCGCGCGCGTGTCAGACACGAGTTGGACTCGAATTCCCGCACGCGTACCAGTGGGCGCTGGATAAATATTGAAATGCAGATTTCTTTTCCATCTCGGCGACAGAGGAAGTCTTGGGCACAGCTTCCGCCCTTTGGTTCTCGCCGGATGGCGAACACCTCGCCTTCGCCACGTTCAACGACACCAAGGTTTACGACGCCGTGTTCATGTACTACGGAGAGCCGGGCTCCCTCGAGGACCAGTATACTGCGGAAGTGAAGATCAAGTATCCTAAGGTAGAGTAAGGTCGACCGATGTCGCACCGAACGCTGCATTTTCCATTTTTAATATACCTCCCCAGGCCTTCTCGGAACGTGTCTCCTCTTGATTTCAAGTTCAGTGGAATTCCGGGATTCATGTCGACGACGAGTTATGGAATTATTAACATTTCAGGCCGGCACTACGAACCCGGATGTCTACCTGAGCCGTATTGACCTCTCCGATCCGTCCTCGAAACTGGTCAAGTTGAAGGCGCCCGTCAGTGTCGTCGGCACGTAAGTGAATCCACTCGCTTTCTTAACAAACGCACCGCGCCGGTGATACTTTAACACTTTGAAATCCAGAGGTGGGAATATACAAACTGAAAAGGAATTGAAGGGAGAGGAGAAAAGTTCTCCGCTTCCCAAGGCGCTGTCTTAGTTCTCACTTTACCTAACTTAATAAGATAAAAGGATTATGCGATCTTCGTTGTTCTCGCGACGAGCATGGCGTAAGGCACGGAAGAGTGGATTTCTATCTACTTGGATAATCGGATTCGCGATTCTCCCAGGTTGGCTTATTTGCCAACATTCAGCAACTAAGTGGAGATAAGCATCATGAAATTCGCACAGCTGCACTTCGTGTTTCAGTCGTTTCTACCTTTTCCATCGCGTATTAAAGACCTGCATCTCAGGATTGTTTATTAATCACGGACTCGTCGGTGAGGGAGTCAAGGAACTAGTTTCCTGACAACAACTCGGAGCAATCTAAGGAAATCATAACTTTCGGTGCAATCTAATAAAGCAATTAGTCTGCTCGCTAGGAAATTAACGGTAGGCTGGCTCCCCCGCATCGACCTCGGTAGAAAGCGAGTGAAAGTGAGTTGGTTGCGCTGAAGCATCCTGAGAGGAATCTTAATTCTCGGAGTGAACAACGAAACATAAGTCGCCCAGTAGCCTCGGCTCAGAATATTCAAATATCGCCGAGTTTTTATTCTGCCTTTCCAATATCAATCATTATTTCTCACGACGAAGACAAATACTTCTGATGTAATCCCGCGAAGACAAATTAGCTGACAAGAAAGTTAAATATTAACAGCTCATGGCATATTTTACGGATGATGTAATTTAAGTATTTATGTACTTGTTCGCACAGAGACCACATCCTGTACACAGTGACCTGGTGGGACGACGAGAGGGTGGTGGCCACCTGGACGAACCGCGTGCAGAATGAATCGCAGATGGTCCTCTACGACAGCCAGGGCGTTGCGAGCAACATCCTCTACGACGAACAGAAGGGCGGCTGGTTGAGGGTGCAGGAAGCACTATTCTACGACGAATACGCTATTGTCCTGAAGCTGCAGGAGTCGGGTACCGACGCCGGCAAGTACCTGCACGCCACCAGGTTCGAGTACGTCGACGGGAAGCTGACGAGGGAGACCGACCTCACGCCCGGAGCGTCAGAGGTCCACGCGATCCAGGCGCTAGACAGCGCCAGAGGGAAACTCTTCTATTTAGCGACAGCAATCGGCCAGCCTTCCCAGAGGAATCTCTACTCGGTGAATCTCGATGGCAACAGCAAACCCGTCTGCCTTTCGTGCTCCTTCCTTACTCCGGAAGGTGAGCCTTTTCTTGACAACGATAAAGAAACTGCGGGGATTAATCGGATGCAATCAATCTAATAATTCATATTAAATCCATGTAATTCCCCATTTCGCAATGTTTGCTCGAGCGTCCCAAATTTGACGAGGCGTCCGAAATGTCCCGCCGAATTTCCTCTCGGCCAATCTGCGTGCGCAGGTCACAGCTTCAGGATCCGACTCAAATATTTGAGCTGCCCCGTATTTGTCTGAGCGTTGACAAATAAAATAGTCGAGCGCCAGTGAATTTTGATTGCGGCGACCTCGGCGGCGGTTTCGCTGCCCACAAATATTTGAGCTTGCGCACGCCGACCTGGTTGGTAAATTCTCGTTTGAAGCCAGTCAATTAGTGTTTTAATAATGCGGCTCGGAGACATTCATTTCATTTCCCCCACGCCCCTGCACGGAATTCATTGATATTCATTTCGCACGCTTTTTACACTTTTTAAATCTGATGTAATTTTTCTGTCCACCAGGAAACAACTGCACGTATGCGAACGCCGCGTTCTCCATGAACAAGTCGTTCTACATTTTGACCTGTTCGGGGCCCGACCCCACCGTCGTGGCGATCTTCAACACGACCAGCAACAAACAAGTAGCAGTATGGGAGACGAATAATCTCCTGCGAGCGAAGCTATCGCTCCGCAAGCAGCCACTCGTTAAGGATCTCTACGTGCGAGCCAACTCCTACGACAGCAAAGTCCGGCTCCTGCTGCCACCTGACTTCGACGAGACGAAGAAGTACCCATTGCTCATTAATGTGTAAGTACAGATCTTTCAGTCATCTTTTAATTTGGTTTAACGTTTATTTTCACGAGCATATCGAACCAATTCCAGTTACGCCGGACCGAACACCGTGAGGATCAATGAAGCCGCGAACTACGGCTTCCAGTCGTACATGACCACCAACAGGAGTGTGATTTACGGATGGATCGACGGGCGTGGATCAGCCTATCGCGGTAGCAAGATGCTCTTCGAGATGTATCGCGGTATGGGTACCGTGGAAATCGAGGATCAAATCGCCGTCACCAGGTGAGAGAACAGTTGAACAATAAAGGTCTTTCTATACGATGCGAGTAAAGTACTTGCAGCAGAAATTGACTTTGGTACTTTGTGTTTATATCGCAGGACCTTACAAGAAACGTATCCCTGGATCGACGCTAATAGGACGGGCATTTGGGGATGGAGCTACGGTGGTTTCGCCACCGCGATGGTCCTGGCGACCGACAAGGATTCCGTTTTCAAATGCGGAATATCAGTAGCGCCAGTCACCTCCTGGATCTACTATGGTAAGTCCGGGGCGTCAGCCGTAAAAAGGATATTGCGATGAAAATTGGCAGTCATAAAGGAAATTAGCTTCCTCCCTCGTAAATCTCCCCTTCGGCGGATCTCGTTTTAAGTATTCTACTGCGCTAATTCAATTCAGCTCGCGATTGGCTTTCCCTCGTGGAGGAGTCGTAAACCCTGCAGGATTCTCGCGCACGTAGCAATCAACAGATTTTTAAGTTGCACCTTATGATTCTCACAATATATCGATTTCTGTACTTGTCCTTTCTTTCCCCCGACAGACTCGATCTACACAGAACGTTACATGTGCCTGCCGACGGTGGAGGACAACCTCGCGGGCTACAACGCGTCCGACGTGACGCGCAAGGTCGAAGGAATCCGCGGCAAGGACTACATGTTGATTCACGGAACGGGGGACGACAACGTCCACTACCAGCAGTCGATGGAGCTGAGCAAGGCGCTGGTGAGGAAAGATATCATGTTCGAGCAAGTGAGCTACGCCGACGAGGCCCACGGGCTCAACGGCGTCACTGTCCATTTCTACCACAAGATGGACCGATTCTGGAACAACTGCTTCGACCTACCGCACCACCACTGATCCCACCGGCGCCGAGTAGTCTTGACTCTGTGAGTTAGGAGTCACAGAAAGAGAGAGAGAGGGAATGGAAAGGATTCCGAATAAAGGGCGTCAAGGTCGAGTTCGGATTTCACCAGTCAGTGATGGAAAGTTATCTTCGGAGCTCGTCGAATATTGTTGGACTCTTGAAATGTTGTTAAAGCTTTCGCTCCCGATGATTAGAGGTGTCGTTGTAAATCGTCGATCGATACCGAACTGTTAAAACTTCCTCTTACTGGACGTATTCTCGTGGAAGTTTGGAAAGTTTCGTGACCAAGTGTTTAGTTTAAAGAAGGCACGACTGAGTTCTTGCCACCCGAGGAGGATGGTCCGACGACAATAGAAATCAGTGACACTCCTACCTCCTCGGTTAACGATCCCAAGATCGATAAATAGTCTCGGAAACCTTCTGCCCCATTTCAGCCAACTGTGTCCTCGAGTATATATGCTTTCACGGTGCGATTCCTAGATAGACCATTTGAGAAGGGAGCGATAACTGTCGACGCGCATATTCCCACGTATTTATTGTAGAACCGTCAAAGAGACAGGATGTTGAACGAAATGTTCGAACAGGAAATAAAACTTTAGATTTACGAGGAGTCGTCTTTCTTCCAAGTTACTCTCCTTGAGCGCCGATTTCCCTGCTGTCGAGGAGAAAATGCAAAGAGCACACCTTGAGGAAGGAACTTCCCGGCCGCGTTGCTTGACGAGAACAATGACAGGGACAGGGAGAACAATGTCTTTATCAGGTCAGGGCATTAGCGATGGATCTCGAGGGGAAGTGGGCTAAGGCCCTCGGTTATCGGGGCGCATCAGGCGGGGGTTAAGCGTCTGACACGAGGGGTTAAACGGCTGCTTTAATAAGCGGCAAACGTCCGTAGGAAGGCCGAGCCGGCACGCGAACCCGGCCTCGAGGAATCGAGCTTATTTCAAATTCAGGATATCGCGCGATCGAAAGCCATTGAACGCCTGTTAGCGTGTAACCGCGATCTCTATCGGAAGCCGCCCGTAAAAGAAACCCTCTCTCACTTGCTAATTACCCTAATTCCTGTCCAAAGCATTTTGATTAATTAGCCCACATTCCCCCCTAAGTTAAATTCCAAGGCCAGTGTATTGAAATTGATTGAAAAGCCGCCTGGAAAGGGATAAGCAGGCAGTGACACTTGGATGGCAAGTGCCAGGGAGTATTTACGCGCGCGGCCACGGAGAATAAAAGGCCAGGGGGAGATTCACGAGCGATTAACCGAGCCACGGCGCCATTTGTCTTGCAAGCAACTATCGGGCTCGGCTCACTCTGCGACGTAGGTGCACGTAGGTGTGCATGAAAGTCATCGAGGAAGGAAGTATCTCAGCGGGCGGAATCAGTATCCGCAGTGCGAGAGGGAGAGATAGGGCCGGCCGGATGCGCTATTGTCGTCACGTGCTCTGGAATCGCCTGCTACCCCCTGACAATGCACCCTCTCTCTCTCTCGCGCCACTTCCCGCACCCACTGCCCCAACTACGCCCGCACACCCTCGCTGCACTGGAAGTAAGTTTGAGAGTACATCAAAGCCGCCCCCCCTTTGGGATGAAGCAGTGGTGGTACCAAAGTAG
The DNA here is from genome assembly GCA_963675795.1 of Crossocerus cetratus. Classification (NCBI taxonomy): domain Eukaryota; kingdom Metazoa; phylum Arthropoda; class Insecta; order Hymenoptera; family Crabronidae; genus Crossocerus; species Crossocerus cetratus. Next base: position 22,564,654 of record OY776664.1, read on the forward strand.
CCGAATGTAGTGCCACTTCCATTGTGTCCCAGTGCAGGGTGCAGGTATTAACTTGTACTAACTTAAGTGTCCTGGATTGTCGGTGCGATGGATGCGCGATATTCCACTTGGATCTTTTGGTTCACAGTCGAATGAAAGGAAATTGTATCGGATTATCCAAATTTGCCAAAGAATCGCACGTTTGGATGATTTTTAATAATATTTCTTAAGCTCTTTCTCTTCTTTCTGGCAAGTCCACTCGGTTTCCTTGCGAGGGAAGTGAAATGAGTGTCTGTTAGTGGTACCGGTCGATCGGCTCCGGCAAGCAAAGTGTCGCGATGTCGAACTCAAGCATCCAATGATGAAAGTGAGTCCACCGCCCGAGCAGGTGGTGGCGAGGAAACTTTCTCCGTCTCGGCGAACTTCTAATAATGAAGGATATGTCCGCGGACAGCCGGGGAGATCAATCTCACTTAGAGCCGGCGTTATTACAGTTTGCCGAGTTGAGGCTGAGATCGGCGTGGCGAATGCAGTTGGAATTGCGAGTCCGCCGCAGTTACATATCTTTAAGGTCTTCCTCGAGGCTTTCTATAGTTCAAGGTATCTCTATTTTCGGGCGAGGAGCGGGGCTTATTGATGGCCGATTCGCACGCCACTTCTTCCCCTGATGCATGCCGAGCTCGTGCGCTACTACCCGCGCTCTTTCGCCTCTGTCCTTCCTCTTCAGGGACTTCCGGTATCCGCGCGTACCTCAGTGTCTGCGCGCCCCTATCAACAGCCTAATCCCACTGAGAAACTTTCACGCATGACGAACTCTTGGATGATTGAGAACTACCTGGGTGGAGCCACTCAAGGTATTAGGGAACTTGGTGGCCGAGTTTCCTCTGCGTCACTCGTGCTAGTTTCCTACTGACAATTAGCCACGCGACGCGAGTTACTTGGAGTTTATTAAGCAACAATGTTTTTGCATATATCTGTACGTTGTATACTTGCATTTGGGTTTCATTCTGGCTGACTTCTTGCGGCTCCCGGGCCTCATCGGTGGCTCGATATCCTTCGCGATGGCCGGCAAGACTTTCTAGGTGGAAACCTTTAAACCCCGTAGTCAGAGGCGCTCGCTCGCATATTTGGCGCCTTTCGCAAATTTATGAGGCCGATCGATCGTCCTCCAGCGACTTGCCAAGAACACTCGCTAGAGAGGATACCATTCCTTTCGAGGGAATGAAGTAGTCTGGAGAGTACTACTAGTACTGCACTCGCATATTCATTTATCACATCTTTCTAGAATTGTATCAGCAGCGCTAATAACATTCATAATAAATCATTTCAAAACATATATTAATTTAAAAAGTAAAATTATTAATATATAAATTAAAGTTGTTGGCAAATGCTTAATCAACATGATATAAAACATGTTCAAAGTATATTAATTCCTCTACAAGGATCGGAAGCAAGAATTGGCGAACTTTAAATCGCAAACGCAGTTCTCCAGCTGCAAGGCCTGGGAAAGCCTGACCTCCGAGTTGCGAGTGACTCGCGTTGGCACAACAAGCCCGCGACTCCCCAACAAGTGCACGGCTGACTTTCGGCCTACAGGGCGAACTAAATACCAAAGTGGCAGAACTCTCGAGGTAACAACAGGCCTGTCGTTTCCGCTCCCCTATAATCATCCGGATCCTTAGGGGCTGCGAGGGGGCTTTCCCTCGTCCTTCCACCGCGAAAGGTCGACGGGGGCGGAGGGGGGGGGGGGTGGCTCGGTTAGGTGTTACGCGATTAATCTCGCACCTGTGCGACCTTGGCCCCGGAAACGGAAAGGTCCGCCGCGAGTCAAGGACGCGGAGAATCAATGCGGCCAAGTCGCCGACGTACGCTGCGAGGGTCCCGCTCATTCCGTGACTATGTGCGTGACTCTCCCTCGCTCTTTTCTTCCACCTTGCATTTCCACTTTGCACACGAGCCACCGTGCACCGTTGACCTTCCCTCTTCTCTCGCCCGGCATCGATGACTGATTGCGATGATTTTCCAACTCCTTTCCTGTAATTCCAGGATGTCATGATTTATGTATCGTTGTATAATGCACTGTGCGCCGCGGAATTATTCAACAGGTACCTTGCACCTAGGTATTGCCATGAGCGCATAACATATTTGGTGCCAGCACAGGGTGTTTAGATCGCAGGGATATTATTCGTTGGATTTCGCGGCGATTCCAATCGCTCGGGTGCGGTGTCCGATAACATCGATCCCCCGAAGTAACTCGCGAAAACAAGAAGCGCGTTAATTGCAATACACGCGCGGGAGCGGCGCGCCGGGGATGGAAGAAAAATCGGAGGCGAGCTGGGAGCGGGATTAAAATTAATCCGATATTCGGCTTGAAGGGAAATCGCGCGAGCGCATTTGTATCAGCGCCCAACTATCGGCTTCGATATATCGAAGTTATTCCAATAATATCGTACCATGCGCTGGATTCCAATTATTTAGCAGGCTTCGTCGCCTATGAAAAAGAGTTGCTCCCCTTTCCCTCGCGAGGGGGGAATAGTTTACATGCCGGCTGAGACACGGGATATAAAAGCCGAGTGGAAATCAATGGCAATGAATGTTTCTAGGGGAGGTGGCAGGGAGAAAGCAGTACAAATCGACTGGAAATATTCCTCCGGGGGAGCAATCGCCGCCAATAAGATCCGAGCGAACTTCCACCGGCTCCCAGGATGTTTTCTTCGTCGATTCTTCCCTTCTCGAAACCTCACAGGCGATCTTCCATTCGCTTTAAAGTTGGACGCTGCGATAAAGATGAAGATTAAATAATAGAAGCCGAGGTAGATCGAGCGAATATGAGCTTCAATAAACACGCGGCTGATTAGGAGCCGAGTAGCCGGGGGCTGCCGAGGGCTGATTAATTTTTAAGTAGAACGAAAACGTTATCTCCCTCGAGTTGCGCTCCTGGCAGATTAATTAAATGACTACTCACCGTGGCAGGTTACTGCCGCGCATACCAATTACGCGGCCCACTCCTCCCCCCGATGTTTAACCTGCGAATACAAATTAGAAACTCGTCGAAATTCCTTCCTTCCTTCAAAGCGCACCTAATAACCAATGGCGATATACTCCCAACAATTACCATCCAACCTCTCCAATACAACTTCCAACAGACTCCAGTACTCCAGTGGCAGTGCGTACCTCAAAAGAATAGGAAAAGTGAGGTTACGAGCCAAGTCGGACTCGCAATCAGACTCGGCATCGCCGAACAACTACGAATAACAATCTCCGCCGAAAGCAAACCCTTGAATGCCAGATGCTCCCGCGGGCAAAACTAACGAAGAAACGGGGGAAGTAAGTCTCTCGTGGAGCGCGCCAACTCACCTCTCTCATCCAACTTTCCTCCTCGCCCCTCAGCCGCCCCCCTGGAAACTCGGACACTCATTATTCCATTATTCGCCGTGTAATCAGATTTCAGGCTAGTAAGGCGAGAGGGACAAGATAATTAGCGACGAGAGGCAGAGCGGCCTGGTATGAAAAGAGAGCGGGCTGGAAGTTGGGTTAGGGGACGCGTATACACAGCACACACAGGCTACTGAAGAGAAAGAGAGCTGGGGTGGGGGGAGCGGGGGCGAGATGAGAGAGCGAGATGATTAAGGGGCTGTTGCTGGTGGCCGGAAAATGCGCTCTTTCATCGGCTGAATGCCCGGGGAAAAAAGGGAATCGCGCTTCCCTCTCTCTCGCGCCTTTTTTTCTATACGCGCCTGCAAACGACAGGCCGCCACACAGGTGCACCGCTCCCGGTGCAGGGGCACCTACCTGCGCGGCACGAGTGTCGGCCGCGCGCGGCAAAATCAATCTGGCGCGTATACCTCGCGGGCGCAGTTGATGAATCCCGAGCTTTGCCAATCGACACGCGTCGCCCTGTCGAGCAACAGTGGAACAGAGCGAGTGCAATGAGCGCTCGGTGCTTTCAAATTGGAAAGATGTCGCCGCGAGAATGGGAGGCCGAGGGAGAGAGAGAATCCGGGTGGTTGGAGACACAAGAGAGAGAGGGGGGAGTGGTGGAAGAGGCTGCGGAGATCGAGCGAGAGTAAAACAGAAGCCACGGGGGAGCGAGTTCCCGAAGGGCGAGGGAGCATCGAATCAAGAAGAAAGGCCAAGAGAGACACACAGCGACACCAACCACGAAAGAAAGAGCGCGAACTACTCCCCACCGACGCAGACGCTCTCGCGACACCCGTTTCCCCCAAGAACCAAGATAAACCAGAGAACAGGCCGAAAGACAAGCAGCTTTCGCGGCCCCGCCAGAAAGAAGCTGCGCTCGCAATAATCCACCAACAACGAAACCACCACAGAATCCACGAAAAGATAACGCAGAGGCTGAGAGAGGCGCTCGGGCCAGCGGAAGAGGACTCGCCGGATATCCGACTGGAGAAGCGGCGAGATAGCCGATCATCATATACACGGGGCGAGAGTCCGAGCGCGCAGTCCACTCGGGAAAGCTCGCCTCTCTTTCGTGCTCCAGGAGAGCCGAGCTTTCCCACTGGAAGCGAGCGCACAACGCAGCCGAACACAGCCAACTGTGTCTCTCTGGACGTGTGTATGTGCGCAGTACTCGGGGGCGGCGGGGAGGAGCAGCGAGAAGGACGGCGAGAAAGAGGTTTAACGAGGCGAAGCGAGAGGAGGAGCAGCGCGGATGGGGGCTAGAGCGAGCGAGAGCGCAAGGGACGGAAGGGAGCGCGAGGAAGAGGGAGAGAGAGAGAGAGGACGAGAGGAGGAGGTTAGAAGAGGGTTGTAGCTGGGGGGTGGTGTACCAGGAGGCCGAGGCTGCGGCGTAGCCTCAGTGCCGGCGCAGTGGCCGGGCCATCGTGTCCTGTGCCTAGCTCTCCGTGCTCTCCTTCGCCCGTCTCTCTCGCATCGTCGTCCTACAGGCTTCCATCCCCTGGCGACACTCCTCTCCTCTCTAGGCCGCCGCCGCCGCCGCTCTCCTTCAGGACACCTGCGAGAAGCCTCAGTGAGCAGTCCGAACGGAACTCGTCGCGCGAACCTCCCAGATTCTTCCGCGAGACCAAGAGAGAGAGAGAGAGAGAGAGAGAGAGGGTTTCGAGTCGTGGACCTAACTCTTCATCCGGTGCGCTGATCCCCGAGCGAGACTAGCTCGAAAGTGGCACTGGGAAGCTGTCGGTGGGCGAGTTCCCCCAGGTCCCCGAGGAGCTGGGAGCCGGTGAAGAGCTGCTCGAGGAGGAGGTTGTGAGGATCCCAGGGTGGTGGCTGTGGCAATTGGCGCGTAAGGACACCGAGGAGGCTGCTGCTGCTGCCGGGCAGCTATCAGGCAGAAGAGGTGGGAGCCATGCCGCCCGGGCGAGCTTCACCCGAGGCTGCCACCAGGATCGTCCAGCTACCGCCTTCCTGCCGTACTTCCTGGCTGCCGCCTTACTCCCCACGCCTTCACTGAGGTAAGCTAACTACTCTGACGACGACGATGTTGGGCAGTGCGAGCACTGCCGGAAGTGAGCCGCGTGCGGAAACCGAGAGAGTGAATCCCGTGCTGCTGGCACTGGGCAAGAGGAGGAGGCTGCCAGTCGCAGCGGAAGGGCATTGTTTGTTAACCCTAACCTCGAGCCCTCTTCAGGAGTATCGGGGAGACTGAGTTAACCTTAGTCGAAGCCAGTGCCGAGTGCTGTGGATTGATATTGTTGGTGGTAATCTTATCCTCGGTTAGGATTGTACTCGGGAGCAGAGGGCAAGTCTGTCGAAGGGAAAAGCGGATGGAGAAAGTATTGCGTCATTTGAAACAAGCTGGAATTGGTAACTGCAGTGGAGAGACTGCTTGGGGATAGATGTGGATTAGAAAAGTCTGTCTTTCTTGGATCGAGTTCCAAGTTGAATCGCATGATAGGATTCTTTAATAATACTCGAAGCACTGTTTCCTCCGTGCATTAGACATTAACGCGATTAGAGGTGTGACTGGGCGATGGGAGAGCGTGTCTTATCGTCGAGTTAGATTCTTATAGGAATGATTCGCGCCCGGGCACCAGGCTCATTAGCAGTCACGCGATGCAAATAAGGGCTTTGCGACGGCGGATCGGGGGATAGGGCTTTTGTCGCCGGGGGCTTTAAATTTCCTGGCTGCCTTTTTATCGCAATTGGCGAGCGAGAGAGGCGAATTTATGCTTGATATATGGCGCCCGGAAGAGGAGAGGCGTGCTTTCGACATGCCATACATTCTCGTGTCAACGGCTGCGTGACGCCGCCTTAAAGTAAGATACATTTCGTGCCTCCACGGCATGCTTTGTTAAGCCACCAGCGGCGTCGCGACACTGCTCCCGGAAAATCGGCCTCTTTAACTGCGGATAAATACAACGATCAACTGTCGCGACTGCAGCATTGCAATGGTAACGCGAGCAAGTATTAAGATTTATTACTCGATTTTTTATTTCGAAATCAACGAAATTCGGTACAGTGACTAGTCGATACAATCACTGCAGGTACTGAAAGAGAAACGCACCATTGCATTGTTAACAAGTGTAAATACAAAGAGCTTTGATAATACAAATGCAAACCATCGACTGGAATGCGTCGAAAAGTCTGACGGGCGATAAAAGCTTGGGGAACTATAGCAACTTGGCGAGCAACTCCTCGCTGGCTCGAAAACAGCGAAACACTGTCAAAGAGCCGCGAAGTGAAGCGTCGCCGACAGTGCGCGAAACAATGCAGGATATTGTTTAAAAGCGAGGCGTCCGAGAGCTGGAGTTGGAGGTGACTCGGTGGTAGTTTTGATAAATTCGCGGCGGCCCGGGGCGTCCGCCCGCTTACACTTGGCTCTGTTCTCTCTTCGGTAATATCGCGGAAGGAGCCAGCGCCCGGCGCGACGCCGACGTCTTAAACAATCGGACTTTACGGGGCGCGCTCGCGCCACGCCGCGTTGCTTTTAACGCTTTCGTTGCCAGCGGCAAAGTCGCTCTTTGCCGGCCGGCCGCGTAGAGGGTTTTTCAAAAAGTGCGGTCGGCGAATGAGCAACGGGGGAAGAGGCTAATTAGATGAATTCGGGTCAAGCGTGACAGCGGCCGCAACAATCCCCGCCGAATAATTCCTTTGAGCTGTGCCAAGCTCGGCTTTGTCTTTGCGGCGGCGGCTGACAGTGCGGATTAATCCTGTCGATACCGCTTTCAATTAAGTGCGAGGCTTATTATGCCGGCGGCGGCCAATCGAGGGAGAACGCATTGCTTGTGCTCGGTTTTAATACAATTTCGCCGGCTCTCGGCCGCGGGTCGACTGCCAATCGAACGGGAGAATCGAATGAACGTCCGTCGAGTGGACTGGCTGATTTCATAGTTAATCTGAGAGTGAGTTTATAAATTATAAATGACTCACAAGGAATTTATATACAAATAATAGAATATTTATTCTACTATATATCTATATAGAATATTTAGAGTATTTATATAGAATATTTCTTATTAAAAATGTCACTTGGAGTTTATGAAAAATGCATGGAAAAGCTTCCATTTGCGTGGAGATTAATCTATCGAGGTGGTCGCTTGGTCTTCCGCCCTTCAAGATGTTCCGCAACGATTCCTTTTGTCCCCCGTTCGCACCACCTGGCATTCCGGGAGCGAAGATCGCCAGATCGCGTCCTTTGTGGGTCGAGGGAGAAAGAGAGATTGGCAAGTTACAGCTGTGGGGCATCGCGAGGCGTAATTCGAGCGAGGAAAGTACGCCGGCCTGCACACGAGTAATACCTTGGCTCGGATCTGGTTCCTCGGCGAGATGCGCATTTTCGCCACTCGGAGTCATCCAGAAGGGAGGGAAAAGCGCGGAGCAACCGGGCTTTGGCTGGCTGACGCTTCCACGCTGCTTTCCATTAAAAGAATAAAAGCGCCGCTGCTGCAGACCGCCCTCTTCTTCCTGCCTCTTCATCTACACGGTGGCCCGGAACTGGATTATTAAATTCATCCGCAACCACACTTGGGCTTTAAACACAATTTTATATTAACTCCACTCATATTTTATTTCATTTATAATATTCAACCGACAAGCTTTCCTGGATTAAATAAATTCAAGATAAAACATTTCAAGAATCGTCGGTTGAAGATAATCAATGGGGCTCACCCGATATTGTAATGCAGTGGTCGAGAGCTATTCCCAAGCGGATCACCCAATCAGGTGTTCAATTCTTTAATTCAGCACTCGTGATTGGATGTCGTTACTCCCAAGAGTAATAGGTCGATTGTCGTAGAGGAGAGTTGCTGTTTTCCCGGGAATCCGGCAAAAGGTGGGGCAATCAGAGCGGCAGGTGTTCGCAGGGCATTCGACAGGGGGATCCGAGTCTCTCTCTCTCTCTCTCTTTCTCTATAAGAATGCATAAACCGAGTGGGAAGTTTGCCGGGTGGCGGCAGTGCAAATTCCGAGGCTCAGGGTATCCGCCCGCTTAGAATCAGTGTGCACCATTTCCACGGTGCTTTCACGCGCTATTTCGCCCTATCGCGCCCATATCCGAGGACTTTTCCTCCACGATAGCAACGGCATTACTCGCCGCCTCTCTCTCTCTCGCTCGACCCACTACTTTGCAGCCGCTTATGATCTCCGTGACACGCGGACTTTCGTGCAGCTCGAGGCTCAGACTGAGAGCTGGTGGCGTATAATTGAACGGTGGGGAAGGGAGATTGTTTATCTCATCAATAATCGAGGGATTTACAACGCGAATTGTACGCTGCTCGGATTAGGTTTATTCAAGTGCAAGCATCGGGAATTGAAGATTCTTATAGAAAACCGTATTCGAGTAAAATACTTGCAACGAGCAGAATTATGTATTTCATAGAGTGTGTGGTATTTGTTATAAGCAAAACACTCGCAAGTACTTTACTCGAATCGTATAGAAACACTACAAGTTCAACAAATCAAGGTCAAGTAATGTCATAATCGACCTTAAACATTTTTTTTTCGGTTGCTCTAATTACATTTAGAATATAATTTGAAACTAATCTTAAACTTTGAACTCGAATGAGGTCTAAAAGGAAAAGCGAGGAAACTGCAGGCCGATCGGATTGGCGGTTGCTATCTCGGAGCCATAAAGCTGGTACTCTTGCGGCGGGCTGTGTGTTGCGAGGTCGCGTGGTAGGTGTCAGCGGGAGGGACACGTGCCAGCTGGATGCTGTGCAGAAGGATGCGTCGAGGGCGGCCCTCCTGGCGGAGACAGTCGGCTGATAATGTCCGATAACTGTGTTATCGGCATGCCCACGGCTAATTTAACACTTTCGAGTCCCCCTCGTTTCCGCTGTACCGCTGACCTGTTGAGGTCTCTCCCGTCGCCGCACCCTACCACCGCCTCACGCTTTACAGGAAACACGGCCTGCGAACTTTCATGCGCTCCGACGCCTTTCTCAATGGAATGGAATCTTGTACGTGTTGTTAGGAAGTGTTTAATGATTCGACTCTTTCGAGGTTTATTAGACTGTTGGTGGTTGATGTATTTTTTATAGAAAATTGTCAGTTTCTCGCAATTGTTGAAATTCTTCCGGAAAAATGTTAGCAAATATTCATTGGGAAGTTTTTATTGTAAACTTGAATGAAATTTTGTGCTATTCTTTGCATTGCAATGCCAACCGACCTTCGAGGTGTAAACAGGACCCGCGAGATTAACAACGGAGCCGGACAATAAAGCATACGGGATAGATTTTAATTACTGATTACACTGGCGGCGTTGGTCGGCCTGCGGTACCTGTCGCCTCCCATTGGCCCGTTCTAATTCACCCAGGCCCTCTAATTCGCCGCTTCTATTATGCACGTCGCTCCCTCGCGATTTATCGGCGCATTCGATATTATTTCGAATCGCGGCGAAACCCCAACGATTCGCTGCCGATAAATATCGCTCTTATATCGATCGAAATAATGCGCTAATAATAGCAAATATTACTAAAAGTGGATATTTCGAGAAATTGGAGGTTAGAAGAAATTTCGAATGAATTCAATAAGGTTAGGTGACGAAGTTGCGCATCTTAGAGTTGAGAGGGAAGTTGCGCCCGTTCTTCCGGGGATATCGCGCAGGCCGAGGGTTTTGGCAAAGTTTCATTTATCAAAGGGGATTTAATTATCACATTCCCGCGTGCTGGCGCTACTCGTTGCGCCGCTACCACGGCTAACCTAACCTCGCCTCTTCGCCGCTGCCTCTGTCTACGTATACTTAAACCGGCGAGCCCTCCGTCCCGCCGCCTTCTACCCCAAGCCCCTCGTCCTAGTCGCCCGGTAATTGTGAAAGCATTTAACGACCCGTTATCAAGTGCCGTTTTAATTATACGCGCGACTACGTCGCCGAGAGCCTCAATAATTCCATTTGTTGGTCTGCGCAAAAGTCTCGCACACGCCCCGTGCATTTTGTAGCACATTGTTGCTCGCAGTTCTTTTCCTCTATTTTATTCAAGAAAACCAAGGAAAACGATTATTAACTAATAAACGCGAATTATATCAAAACTTGGCAAAATCCTCTTAAACTCTACTTACGCGCCATTCTGCCAAGACTTTACTAGATCCATCCACGTCGCGCTCTCCGCAAGACGTCGGAATGATTTATAACGCATTCGACTCAGCCTGTACATCACCGCGTGCGCTTACACCGCGATGCATAACAAGTATGGCACTCCCGTCACGTAGCTGCGTAGTCGGCCTCGCGAAACAAATGAGCCAATCAGTTTTCGGCCTGGCGTGCGCTGGCCCCGGCGACTCGTGGCGCCCTCGCGCCACTCTCGTTGCGCTCCACGCGTGTACCACTAGATATAGCTCGCTCGCGAAATGCATATGAGGCCTCGGCGGCCCGCAGACGTGTGATCAATTTGCAGGGCGAGCGGTTAATTGGCGCCGCGCCGGCGAGGATGTCAGCGAGCAGTGCCGGTCAAGCCCGAGCCTACGCCGCAATAATTTATTCCTGCGCGCGAGACCGATCGCCGCCGCCCTGCGGTTGCCGCTGGCGACCCTTCCCCGAGCCACCGGCTGTTTGTCGAAATAACAGTAGGCATTTCGCGGGAAATCCGGCGCGAATGAATTCATATCGCTTGGGTTGAATGGGACGAATTCGAGGTGGTAGAATTTAACAATGGCAGCGAGTGGGAATTGTTGTATGAGATTTTTTAGTTTGGAGGTTGATTCAGAGGAAAATGTTTTCGTTTAGGTTAATCTGTGCCGCTAGTGACATAGGTTATGTACGTCACTAGTGATATAGGTTATGTAGGTCACTAGTGACGCCATCTATGCTTTAATTCCATCGAAATAGTATATCTCGTGTTGGAACTTAATAAATTCGAGGTAGTCATTTGAAATGAAGAAAAAGTACTAATTCTTTTTCATTAGTCTAATTTGAAAATTATGATTCATTAGTTTGAGCTTCGATAGGTTATGTACACCATCTCGGAATCACAGACTCCGCAATATTAACTCCGCCGCTCGATTTGTATAATATTGGGCAGCGCGCAGCTTGCACTTGGAAATCTTACGAGGCACGTATTTAGCCGGCGCTATAATTAAATGTTTGCTCCAATTTGAATTTCGCTGCGACCGCCGGGCGTTACGCTCCCGCGCAATTCGAGAGAGGTACGTGCCTTATCTGGCATTAACCTCGGGCGTCCTCGATCCCTCGCTCTCTCGTCCTCTCCATCGAGGATAATGAAAAGGAAAAGCTACTCGCAGAAGAAGGGAACGCAGGCATCCCCGGAATCTCCCCGGCGTGTTCGAAATTTCGATTCCCCTCAACTCCCTCTGATAAGACAAAAGAGGTTTATCTGGCTCGACTGCTACCTCCAACCAACTTCTCGTCTCCTCGAAATTGTACTTGGCCAGTGAATGGCCGCTGATTAGTATTAATCCGATTAATACTTTAACGCGAGCGGCCGTCAATCAGGAAGCAGTCGAAGAAGAAGAACGATTTCGCAACTTTCCCCGGAGCTCGCTCGGACTTTCGACCTGTCTGCCAGACAGTCTCCGCTCGGGCCCGAATTAATTAGCGGAAAATAATTGGAAAACTTTCCTAAGAAGCCGCTCTCGAGTCCTTTCTACGAATCGGTCTGGCCTCCTCGATAAACCAAGTTTTCCCGAGTTCCCGCGCCTCTGACGAGCGCGGAGTAATAAACAAAATCGGAGCCTCTCCGCCAAATTGCAATATCATCGCAATTTCCCTTGGACAGGATCGCGCGAGCATCCGCTCGGATCAACGCGCCTCGATGACAGACGCGTATTGAAAATGATCAATGACCTCTCGAGTCGAGGTTTCTCCCGCGGGAACGAGCTCGCCCGCCTCGGAGATAAAGCCGCTTGTCATCCCGGCCTCCAATAATAGATACACGCATACGCGGAGAGAGAGAGAGGCAGGTATGGCAGGTTACCAGCAAAACCGGCCGGAATTCCCTTCCGCTCGATTAGCTCCTATTACCTTTGAAAAACTCGAATGAAAGGATGTGTTCCGCCTGTTCTTCTGACTGGCCGGTTCCGCCTCCTTTGGCCGCGAACCGCCGCGATTGCACCCTGGAAAGACACGGCCCAGTTGCAAAGTGAGCCGACGCTTTGCCAAGAACGAAACTGAGATCTGTTTGCGCCCAAAGTCTACCGAATTGTAGCTTGAACCAATGCATTCGCTTATTTGTTGGGAGAGTCCGGGTGGAAAGGAATTGTTTGTAAAGTTGGTGGTTTTTGTGTTTTATTTGTGTTTGGTATTGAAGTAATTGATGGTCGTGGTTATTGGAAGAAATGAATTGAGAATGGTTTGCAGTAGTTAAAGAGTTAATGAATAGTTGAATGCGGGAAAGAAAAGTACGTTGGGTGGCAAATGTGTTAAAAAGAGTTGGCCCGTTGGGGCTTTAACGGGCGCGTCGATAATACGGTGAATTAGCGGCGAGGGCCATTAAGCCGGGGAATTAGAGCCGCAGGATGACTTGCCAGAAAGCATAAATAAGCCGCGGCGCAATTAAGGCTTGATATCAACGAGTGGGCGGATGCAATCAGGCCACACAGAGCCGCGAATCCTCCTCGAATTAATATTGCAAAGGTAGAATATCGAATTCCGGAAAAACTCGCCTCCGAACACATTCAATGTAAACAAGAAAATTCTAAATATTCTATTAAATTAGAAATACGCTGATGGAAGTTTATCAAAACAGATTATGTTAATGTTGCATCAGTAATTCACATATTCTCCTGATGCTCGACCGACTAATTTCCTAAACTTGCCCAGAACTTGCAATTCCCGTTTGCTCGAACGAGACAAATGTTTGCAGAATCCATCGCGAGCCAGATCCGCGCAAAGCGATTTTTCTCTTCATCCCCCGCGGATCAGCAACCCAGTAAGAAGCGACAATTATCATTGGCGCAGGCAAGCGGGAAGAAGGGAGAAATTCCACTTTACTTAAGCGCGTCGGGGAGTTTGCGAGGGCGGCGGCAAGGAAACTTTAAGTAAACCGATAACTTTCCGTGGACACGGCCATCTGATCGTCCAGCGTCCTCTAAAGTGAAGCTGTTTCCCGCCGGTTTGTCACTGGCCGATGCGCGATGACACTCGAGTCTCGGCCGCGCCAACTATCAAAACATTGTCGATCAATTTCCCTGACAAGCGCTCGCCCGTCGCTCCTTTCAAAGGCCCTTTAACCACGCGTCGGGAAGCACAATGCTCTGCCGTCCGAGATCCATTTCTCCCGATTTACGGCGCACTCGCGTCGATCCAATGAACCGTTTTCACGATTATCGCCGAGATCCTAACCTGCAAACTGGCGGATAAATAACCCAGCGGCTTTCAAAGTCGCGCGCTCGAGTGATATATCGCGAGATGTTTGCTATAAATCGTGGGCCAATTATAGGTCCAGAGACAAGTGTCCCGAGGTTGGGAAGGAAGCTCGCTGATGGGACTAATTACGCGCATTTACGTCGCTCAAAGGCGCGCGGGCCTTGTTGCGGTTCCCAGCGCGATTCCCCTCGGTCCCGCTAGTTGGCCGCAAACCGGCCGAGGAACCCACCAATCCCACTTAGCACTGCGCCGCATATCCTCCCTCATTCGCTAACGTCCTCCGCGCGCCTTTTCCGCTCCTTCCAACTGAATGCGTGTTGATAAAGGGACTCTGTTACAAAGAGGTGTCGAGTCGCCATTAATAACCGCGTGCGAGTCGGCGCCGCTTAATGGGAGAGAAATATGGCGGGAAAGGTGAAAAATCAGCCGCTTACGAGTGAAACGCCGCGAGCAAAAGTGGCAATTAATCTAACAAGATTGATTGCGAATCTCGAGGAGCCGCTCAACAATAAATCGACCCCCCCCCCCCCCGCCAGCTGCCCCCTCTCTATTCCACGTGATGAATTTTTTACGGGAAAGCGATCCCAGCCAACCACCCACCACCACCCAGTCGGCCGTGTTATGTATTCAAGGGCTCGCCGGCAAGTCGATCCCCGCCAATCAATTAGAGCCGGCCAAGCTAGTCGAACACTTCATTTGAATGCTCGGCCGAAAACAATTGGGAGTGAAAGGCCCCCTTTCTCATGCAAAGCAGATGGGAGTAGTCAGTAGAGGAATATTATAAAGTGGACTTTTATTTATTACAATCGTGGAATGTTGGGATGTATTGGCCAAGTATAGGGGAATGTTCCAATTGATTATAATCGTGGATTATTGGAATATTGGCGAAGTGGAAGAATGTTCCAATTGATTGTAATTGGCTTATTTCTCCGAAGTTCGAATTCTTCAGCGTCGTAATATGATGAAATGAATAAATAAATTCTCTCCGGTTATAATTTTATTATCAATAAAATCAAAGTTGTTGTAGGAAGCTTGTATTATTACATTACCAAGAGAATTGCGGGCGTCTAGAAGGTCTGGCCCTTAAAAAGGAGAGGGACATAATCGAGTCTCTTACCATCAACCGGAAATAGAGCGGCGCGCCATCAGGGACATCCCGTATCGCAAGGTCCCCGTCGCGCTCGTGCTACTTTCGGGGGGCCTTTACTCAGTTTTTATTCGACCCTAAAGCAAATAATTCTCCTCGTAAAGATAAAGGAGCCGGTCGGGAGGAAAGGCGACGGTGCGGCCGGATAAGTTGGAGCGGTGCGAGAAGTGCGCGCCCCCTCCACCCTCGGAATCCGAAACTGTCCGCGGGGAAGTTTCGCCGAAACGTGCGGCGAATATATGCGGCCAACTATACCTGCACCGTCCCAATTTTTACTCGGCCGCTCGCCGTCCTCGGTTGGTAAAAACCTGAGTTCTCCGATTCTCCGAAACTCGGTGCAGCTACGTCGCATATTCCGCAGAATTCGATTCGTTATTCATCTCGTCACCGGGATGCCTCAAAGAATCCCGTGCACCAAGTCGGGAAGTCCGACTAATCCCGCCGACTTTTTCTAAACGAATTTTTGTCATCAGGCTTTATGGAAGAATCTTCTTTATCGTATAATTCCGAGCGGAAACCGAACCTACAGAATTGTGCAATTGTCGCTAAATTTACCGTCCGTCGGATTCGCGCCGATTTATTCCCGTGGACATCGAGGCATCGGGGGGTGGGGGCGACCTATTAAAGCAATTAAGCCGGCGCGAGGATATCCAACTTTGGACTGGCGATTAAGCCAGATCACTTTCGCAGAGCAGCGCGGGGGGCTGGGGGGTGGGGGGTCAACAATTGGGGAGTAGGAATTGAAATTTCGAGGGGGTCAATAAACCGGGCGAGGTAATATCCATGAATTAGCATAGAGCGCCGAATGACTGGAAGGCCGGAGCGCGACGGCCGATATTCAGTCTCTCGGCGGCCTCGAGGGGCCCAAGTGAAAAGGACGATGGCTTTCGACGGAGGAGCTACTTCCGGCCTCTTCGAATCGCTCGAGGGCGGCTGAGTAGCTTTTAGCCGAGTAGCGACTGCACGCCTCGACCTTACTACTCGCTACTCACCCCTCCCCGTTCTAACTCCAGCCCCTTTTAACGCACTCACTCCGCTAACTCCGACGATTATTGCTGAGCGAGACATTCTTCTTGTTTCGCAAGCCAAATGCCAATTGACCCATTTTCACGTAAGTGTCATTTTCTTGTCTTCGAAAAATCGATTGTTAATTAGTCTCATAACAGTTCTGAAGAAACAGTGTCAATTCAATATTTATAAAATAATTATAATATTAAGATACAAATAATTATATATTTATAGTTATAATAATTATAACGATATACTGATTTGAGTAATACGTAAATATTTCCCAACTCATATTGCACTTATAATAGAGCTCGTCCGATAACAATGCGGAGTACAACAGAGCCTTTCAAAGCCAAATGAATGACCCTGTACATACACAGGGTGGCGACGCCGGGGAAAGTGGAGCAGGTGTATCGGTCCGGCGCATTCTTCTTCGGTCCGTGTTCTGTCCCTCGAAATTGGACGAGGGAAATTGCTTCTTCAGTGTCAAGCTCGGCTGGGAGAGAGAGAAGCGAGGCGGTTGCCAAAAATTTGAAGAGCAACCCTGGCACTGATGGCACGTTGGGGGCGTGGAAGCGTCGAGGGTGGTGGGCGCTCGCAAAACGTTTGGGAAGGTTTTGGCCGAGCAAAAGCCTCCCAATTGAATATTCTACGTGTCCTGGAGGACGCCGGGACGAGAAGGGAGTCCGCATGAGTGCCGCATCCTCCATATTCACCCCCTCGTAATCTGCATATCGAGATTTCCGCCCTCGGAATCGCCGCCCTCGCACCCGCGCCTCTTTTCTTCTCGGTACATCTTGTAGGACCGAGAATTCCTTCTCCGCGACCATAGAGATCTTGATATATCAACTAGTAGTTCTAATTATATAATTATCTATAATCGTTTGCGTTGATAAGCAACCAAATATTTAGTTGCAAACTCCATTATAAAAACTCTCTTCAAATTCAATTCAAAACTCTAGTCGAAAAGGCCCAAACACAACAATCAACCCTAACCTCTTCAACTACCAAAATCCCATCAATACCCCAAACCCAAATCCAAAAATATCAAACAGAATCGCACACGTCAAGTCAGGATCAATGGGGAGCTCGGATTGCTATTATTACCTCGTGAAAATGACACGGACTTTGACGAGCAATGATGCGCGACGGCGATCCCGAGAATCCGCGGCGCTAACGTCGCCTTAATGGTGTCTACGGTGAGCAGCTCTTCAGGGACGGTTTGCTTTATGGGCAATATCAGTCGCCCGAACACACGCCCGCCGGGAATATCATCGGCGTACAGCCACTCGATCTTCCGTGCTGACCACCGTCCGCCCCCCCCTCGCCCCCAAATAATAGGTGGGCCCTAGATTTTACGAGCGTTCACTGCCACCTCAAAGGATGAACTCGCCGCGTGTCGGCTTTAACGGGCGTCGTAAAGCGCCACCTCGTTTTTCTCACCTGCTCCCGCCAGACGGCGCTGCTGTTGTTGGGTGGATATGGAGTAGGTATCGTTGGAGACGTAATAATGTGGGAAATGGTCGAGAGAACCTTTAAATTGAAACGTGAACGTTGCTTGTGGTGTATGTCGCACATATACGACTTGTGTATCAACGTATTTAGGATAAAGAATGTATATAAAGTCCTGAAATACTAACCTATAAATGGCGCGCGTCAGCGGCGATGTTTTCAATTGTTCCAATCAGGAGGAAAAATCAGCGGGAGTATTGCGAGCTGGGAATGTCCAGTGCAATTAGTTAATGTAACGTGAAGAAAGTAACGAGCTCGGGGGAATTGTGGAAAATGCGAGTGGGATTGTTGGGACCTCGAGTAAACCGGGCGCATTCATCGCTCGACACCGGTTCCCACTGATTCGATTATGTTCCGCTCATCGGATTACATTGAAGATGAGTTCCGGGTCGACCGGGCCAATTTGTAGGCCCTTGTATCCGCCGGCAGCATCCGGTTCCACGGAATATCGGCTGATAATTGACGGCAATAACAGTGGTTCGGCTGCGCTCGCATTATGCGCCACACGTCGGCAAACCGATCAATACCTTTAAACGCCTTTCTCGTTTTCAAACTCATTCTACCAGTTTAACTAAATTCGAGAAGTCTCTTTTCATTTGTGCATTTTCTGGTTTAAAAATCTCCACTGGAAATGGGCCTCTTTTTTGTAGAATTAACTTTTCCCCTCGACCATTTTAATAATTTCTCTTGCGCCTAGCTTCGTTATCTCATAATTTATGACCTAATTAATCAGTTTTAATCCAGTTTTTCTTTCAAATCTACCATTTCAAGCTAACACTCTAATCTAGCATAATTATCTAGGAAAATTCCACCTAATTTAGTTGTATATAATAATCAAGCGAGGCTGAGCAAAACATCTATTTAGGAATAACGAAATCGAGTTCCGAGCGAAGACACAAATATCTCATCAGAAATGTGTGTCACAGAAGAGCGAGCGCGGTCAGAGAAGGCAAATCGATGCTCCCCGACTGAACAGCAGATGGGATTTACCGGCATCCCCGGTGTTTCCGTGATTTAACCTGGAGCCAGCTGTGGGCAGGTGGGCGGTGGGGGGTGGACGGATTAAAAGGAAAAGCGAGAGAGAGAGGAGAGGCTGGAGATTAAGGGTTGAATTCGACGAGTCCTGGCATTGTCGAAGGATATGATCGATCCTAGATTGCTCGCCGAGTGCTGGACCGTTGCCCGAGCCCTTGCATCATTACCAGGCCCCGATCCCTCGGTACCCCATTAATATCGGCCCGCTGAAATTTCCACCCGGAGAGATCGCTCGCCCCTTAATGATCTCCGCGTGTATCTCGTTCTACTTCCACCGAGATTCAATCCTCGCTCGGGATGAACCCTTTGACCCGAGTCCTCGCGAAGTCCTTGGCACTCGCTGTGCGGTCTTCTTGCTCTTGAGAGGTTGCCTGGTAAACTTCGACTTCTTCGACTCTTTCTCCACATCTTGGTAAACAAGACTCAACTAACCTACTTTTCGCAGAAATAAAAAGCCCTCCATTATAAAACGATGAAAAACAATTAATCAGAGCA
This sequence comes from Crossocerus cetratus, assembly GCA_963675795.1. NCBI lineage: Eukaryota > Metazoa > Arthropoda > Insecta > Hymenoptera > Crabronidae > Crossocerus > Crossocerus cetratus. The sequence goes on from OY776664.1 coordinate 22,583,568, forward strand.
ATGATACGAAACTCGAGCGATTTAGCCTGAACTCGTCATTCGATGACTCTCGAATGTTAAATCAGAGTAAAACACGCCGGCCGAATAATTGCAAGCAGATACTCGTGCAAAGCATCATCCGTCACTAATTACAGACTGGTTCGACACCGGATCGACAGTTTGGATGCGCTCCCAGGGTGGGAGCGGTTACAAGCCCCTATTTACACATAGCCAGCCAATCAGCTGATAGATTCGGGCGGATGTCAGGCTTAATCAAGTTAATGTCCGCGGGCGGGCCGAGGCACGCGAGCCACCGCGCGGGAAAAATGGTGGAGCTCGAGATAATGAGGTTAATGGTCGAGTAGTTGGCCGAGCGGCCGCCAGGGGAAACATAATGTCCGGCGCGCGCGATAACATCTCAGGACGAGAATGGATTCGCTAATTACTGGGAGGCGAGTTGCGTCAATCCGGCTGGCCGGAAGTGATACGGTTCGGTGGCGCGATGCGCTATTGGTTTTCGATTCGGTGGAGGGTTCGACGCTGCCGGAGAAGTGGCCGATTGGGAAGCTTGCGCTGGGAATTCGATGGACCTCTTTCGCCTTAATTATTCTCTCGGTTGAGGTCGACCGCCTTCGATTTTCTTACCTACGAGCGCAGGCTGACTGTAGCGGTTCATTGGAACTGCAAGGATATTAATTGAGGCGATTTAATTAATCGATGGTATTTCTTTTTACACAGACGGGAATTGGATTAATTAATTACTCTGATTTGATTGAAAATGATGATTTGGATTGTTGTCATTAGTTACACCTGTTTCAGAGTCCATTAATTATTAACTATCGAACTCTGAGTAACAGGAGAAAGAGTGCCAGGCACTCGGAGGTGCGCGCTAAGTCGCGATCGGGCCCGGAAATTTAATTAACCACTTTCGCCCGGAAAGCCGCGGTAATTAGCGATCAGCGGCGGCCAAGTTTTTCCAAAGGAAACTTGCCGAGTTCCTTAACTGCGTGCCGCGAGTGCTTCCAGCATTCTTCGCCAACTTTAACTCGGACCTTTTATTAGTCGGCGCCCTCTTTGCTTCGCTTACTTCCCTTATTTCAATCTGCAGCCCCCCCCCCCCCCTCCCGTTTCGTGCTGTCCGCGCTGCGGCTCCAGAAGCAGCAAACAATTTCCCTGGGAAAGTATTTGTCTCGCGTGGAAGGAAAGTGGATCCGAGTCCCCGAGACGGGAATGAATTAATTTGCTCGGATTAATATCACCCAAGTTTTAATTAACCGCATTGGCTTTCGCTTTTTAAGGGTCGCGCGCGCGGATGGAAAGTTCTGGGTGGTTCACCCTGATTAGTTTAAAATTCCATCGAGTTTTTAGTTCACTGTATTAATAAATGACAGGAAACTGTGTATTGTTCGCGAAAGAATTGAATTTTGATTCAGTTCAAACAACACTTAATCCGCATTGAAATATTCAACTGCAAATATTTCAAATTTTTTAACAATGAATCTCTTAAATCGTTAATAAATATTCATCCAGCAGGCTTTCGTTCACAATCAAATCATCCCCCTCCCACTCCGCGTCTCTCCCGCAATCATCACCGCTTCCATAAACGGGCCGAATGCTTAAAAACGAGATTACCGTCGGGTGGGCGCGAGCGGAATCGATCGGAAAGAGGCGCGCACTCGGCAAGTGCGTGTCCTCGGGGAAAAGCATTTGGCGAATGAATTCGCCGGAAACAATGGCGCGAATCGGCAGTAATCAATCGGCGTCGATCGAAAGGTTCGGGCGGCGGCCGGGGGGAAACAAGAGCAACAACGCTCTCGCGGAATATAACCCGGTGGATATAAAGTACTGCTCTCCTCAATGAGTGATATTGCTAACCCGCGGATTATTCCGCTTTATGATTGTCGCTCGGCCCGCAATCAGCCAGCTCGAAAGGCGCCTGATCGATTACGTCGTATATTGCGTGGATAATAATTGACGATCGCAGAACCGCTAATTGCACTGTTAATATTGATAGCTCGCGGCCTCGTGTCGCTGTCGCGTAACGAAAAAGAAATTGGAAATACATCATTCGGAATAATGAAGTTCTAGTTAGTAGAGATTTCTGGTTAATTAAATTCCCAATAATAAAAAATAATAAAAAATATCGCGAATTCTCTAGGACACTTATTCAAACCTAGAGTGATTAATTATTGATTTAACCACCCCTGACAAACTTACAAAAATCGTCAAAAGATGTAATTGAAAAATTGAATGAGTCTGATTTTCAGTGCCAAAGCAAAGACGCTCGCAAGGTGAAAGCGAGATCGATTGGAGTCGGCAGACAATGAGAGAAAGAAGGATCCACGAGGTAGCAGTGAGCAGACGTCGATGAGACTAGCTAATTGCAGAGAGCCCTCCAATGAGAGATGGCCCTCCTATTTTTAGACCCCTCGGCTAACAAGATCGGCGCATCAAGCAGTGTCGCGCGCACCCTGCGCTCGCATGGACTAAGACGTCGCCAAGAGTCTTTTTCGCCAAGTGCCCACTCAGCGCGGCACCGTTTCCCCCTTTTCACTGCTATTTCCAACGCAAGCCTCTCTCGCCTTTCCACTCTGCCCTCGAAACCCAAAGGAATCATTGTTCCCACGTGCACGGGCGCTCGGTTACCTTCGACGAGCCCTCGCCTCGCCTCTACGGCCAATCGGGTTTGCTCCGGGAACAAACGGGCACTCAGTCATTAGTTCGCTAATCATTGAAATTCTAGGGTGAATGGCTCTTTGTTTATCCTGGAATGTCGATTCGAAGTTTCATGAAATAAGAAAAGTTATAAAGTTGGAATTTTATTGAATTAATATTTAATTATACAAAGTGATTAGTTTGTCGATTAAAAAAAAGCGAGAATATAAAACTTTCCCAACATTTCATGCCCTTTAAGTCTGTAATTTTCCTTCGAACATTCGCGTAACAAGAAAAACTATAAACTCAGAATCCATTAACTCCGAATTATCGAACGAATGTTCGATTACTTCTCCGATTAAACAAAAGCGAGAACACCCAACTTTCCCAGGATTTCAGAACCCAATTTTCCTCGGGCGAGTAAAAAGTCTTTGGGGCGAACGACTGTGCCGAGGAACACTCGCCGTTTCGCGCACTCCATCCTCGCAGTGCGCACTGGCGGAAAGCCGGTGAAGGGCCCGCGAGAGGTCGAGGGAGGTTAACTCCCGAGGACTGCGCGGGAACAGATTAAGCTTGACGTCATGTCAAGAGGGCCACATCGATTTCCGAGCGGCTCTCGCGAATACGCGCAGCTTCCGAGACTCCGCGGCGACGCGCGCGGTCCCTTCGCCCTCGGCCCTTCCGAATCGCCCGACTTTCCCTCGGCCCTGATAGATAGCAGCTGATAAGGAGGGGGTCGGACCAACTTTAATAGCGCCGAGGGTGAATAAGGTCGGCTCGCGCTCTCGCTCCCCGTACCTTTCGAGTAAATCACGACCAATGGGAGGCCGGAGGATACTCTCGGATCCAATGATTACAACGTCCAGGAGTGTAGGTGGTAACAGCTTGTGCCACTGCGAGGGTTCTTTTTTGAAAACTGGGTTTTGGAGGAAACAAACATTTGTTGTTAGATGGGAATTTGGTGCACTGAAAGTACAATGACACACTCTGATTTACTAATTTCTTGTAGAATCTTTGTTTTAAGGGTAAGACTGTTGAAATATGATGAAAAGGAGCGATTTGAAAAAATGACGAAAAATCGAAAAAATGAGACCATCGCAAAAATGTTCAATTTTCGACATCTCTCCGCATCGGCTCTAATGCGGTCCTGGTTCTTTAATTTGTTCCTAGAAACTAAGATTCAGCCCAGAATTAGCGGCTCCGAAGCCACAATTCTCCAGCATCGATCATATTTCGACGATTTTATTCACAAAATTGGGAAAATATCCGAAACATATAATTGGACCCTTTACAAAATCACTTAATCCCACGCAAATTCGAATCTGTTTCACGACCAGCAAAACGTTAATAACAATAACCACATGTTACACAACACACGCACGATCGCTATCACAATTGCCAGTACACGCTTAATATCAAATCGAGAATTAATGGATGAAGAACGGCCGTGCCCCCTTTACGGAGCCCACGTCACCAGCGCACAATGGGACTGCGGCCCAATGAAAGGGCCTTTAATAAAATAATAATCACACCTTCGCGGCGCAGTACACACACGCGTATCCGCAGCGTCAGTCAATTTATCTGGGATTCCAGCGGCGGCAACAATTATGCCGGCCTCCGCGTGCGCTAGCGCTTAATCGTTTTCGACGGTAATTAAAACTGCAATAGCCCGGCGACACGCGTACCCCGGATTATGCCGGGAATTATCTGCCCGGCGTCCACCTGCGCGCGCGCGCTTCTAATGCCGTAACTTTCATTATGGACTAACAGCCGATACTCGCCGCTCCAGCCCGGAAACTCCAGCTGGAGCTTAATCAGCGCAAAAACAATTCTTCGTCATCAGCCCCCGGCGAGCGAAACTTTATCGGCGGGGTTTGTTAATATTAAAAAGCGTTTGTGTACTCTGCATTGTTTCCGAAAAACAGAAATGATTCATTGTCACGTTTTATCAATGATTTGTTATTATTATTCGAAACAATCGCTTGGAATTTCAAAGGTTAATTTGGTAATTCAGTTTCGCTTAACCGGCTTCCGGCTCTCGATGGGACCTTTTATTGTTTCTAAGCCGCTCTCGGTCGGTTTACGAGTGAGCTCGTGAAACTCTAGTAGCAGAGTGGAAGAGTGGGAGAGTAAGGAGACGTCTAATCAAGGAAACTACGATGCGCGGAATTGCATGCCAAGGCAGCCATGTGCAACACAGGACACCTGTTATTCGAGTGGGAAGAATCCGGAGAAAGGGAGAGAGGGAGAAAGGGCTGAAGCGGCGGCGGGAGAGAGGAACTTCGAGAGGAAGAAGCCGGCGGCCTGGATGAATAACCGGAGGGTGGAAGATCGAAATGGCCCTGACCTACGGAATAACCGGGCCAGGCCTCGTCTCCATGGGAACCATCACCCTCGCCCTCGCACCTGCAAGGTGATCCCATGGCATACAGTCTCTTTCAAAATCCGACGCACCTCGCAACATCCAATGTACATTATCCGCCTCGTAACAAGGAAACTTGCTCGAGCGCACTAAAAATGTGAAATCAGCCGGAAAGGGGATTTTCCGGCCGGCATAAACGTCTCGTAAAGGCATTTTCACGAGGCAGCTATAAGGCGGTGCCGCCAACAATTCCCACAAAGCACCACGTGGTTTGTGAAATGAAAAATTGGGTCTTTAAAAGGGGTTTTTAATGGGATGTTGAAGAATTAGTTTGATTTTGGGGAATATTGAGGGGGGAGAGTCGGGAGGGAGGATGAAGGGGAGTTTGAAAGAGGCTGTAGCGCGGTCGGTGAGCTCGCTAGGGAAGGATCGATCTTTGACTCCTGGCGGGCGGCGTGTGTGTGTCGGCCTATGGCTATTGAATGGTACACGGGAGCCATTCAGGGATTCCGCTGCTGATACGCCAATCCGATAGAGAACCACTTCCTTCCACCCTCGCGATCGCGGTTTAGAGCCTTCCGGACTATTTAATCCCGCCAATAAATATACGCCCCCTGCCAAAACTCCCCGGAAGGAGAATCGAATTCACTAAATTCCCAAACAAACACCAATCCACCAGTTAGGTCTCCCCTTAAAATCCTCCAAATCCAATTCTTAAGAGTGTACATACTGAAATACTAGTAAAAATATATATAACATACAAAATATAAGTTGACTATTTAAAAGTCCAAGGCTAAAGAATAAAACATAAATAAATATATGCAAGAGGAATTGGAATCTCCTCCTTTATCAAAGTCGGTCAAAAAACAAAAAAGAATAATTATAACAGAAAAGAATAAAAAGAAATAGAATAATAGAGAGTAATAATATAATTTTTTGTTTAGTAATTAACAAGAGTGATAATGATAGAATGATATTATAATAATGACATTAGAAAAGAATAAAATTAAAAAATACTATTGAAAAAGAAGTGAAGAAAGATAACAATACAAGTGGTCTGGAAAGGTGAATGGAAAGCAGACGCGGATTACCCCGGGCGAGTAAGGTGTGAGGTAAGGAGAAGTAAGTGTCGCTGGAAGCGTCGCGACCAAGTCTAAATCCGGCCGGGCGTTATTTGCCCGGCGATTAAAGCGCGCGCAATCCCAGCCGCGAAATGAGACTGCGAGAAGGAGCAGCGTCGCGCGCGCGGCCGGCTTTCCCAGCCGTGCTAAAGGTGGAGGCCGCGACAAACGACTCTCCGTCCAGCGTCCACCGGCTGCACTCGCCGACACGTAAATACGCGTCTATTTCGGCCGAGTCGCCTATATATGTATACAGTGAGGAGAGAGAGAGAGAGAGAGTGTCGCGTGCCGAGAATGCCTGCCGACTAGAGTTATGCCGCGGAAAAGGCCAGATTACCTTTTGCGCCCAGCGGAAGAAAAGAAAGAAAGCGCGCAACTTCGGGGAATTATGTGAGAAACGAGCCAAATGGAGGACGATAAGCGGAAATGAGGAGAGCGTGCTGCTGGTAATAGTGAAACTTATTGACCGAGCCAGGTAGAATGCCAGTACAACTAATGCCGATAAGCTCAACTCCCGAGAAACTTCATTTCCCCTACCACGAGCTTGCATACAAATCACAGATGTCGTCCGAGTCGGGGGAACCTCGCGAGATAACATTCCAATTCTCGCTTAGGAATAAGGAACAAGTGTTAAACACTCGTGCGCGTCCTGCTCGATGATACTCGGAGCACACACACGCGAATTCCTATCAAAGTCTCTCTTACTCGACGAGAAAGAAAGCAAGAAGAAAGGAGAGGGGGAAAGTGTCCTGAGGTGGAAGCGAAAGGAAATGAAAATAGTGGACAAGTGCGAAAGAGAGGGCGAAGGAGGCCAGAGGGAAACTAGGCGACACTGGACCGGAGGAGCGCGTGTTTATTCAGTGAGGAGCGCGAACCCGTCCACGTAGCTTCTCTCGCGCGGCGAAAGCTCAGGAGCTCGCGGAAACTACCTCGACTTCTGCGAGCCCTTTGCCGAACCCCACTCGTAATCCATCCCCGCGCGCCGCTCGCGCCCTCCTAACTACTTAAACAGTGTTTTCGAGGGGAATTGTAAAACTCCCGGACGCAGCCTAAACGTGCCGGCTAACTCTCCCTGCAATTAAGAATCCGCTTGAACTTTCATTCCGGGAGTGCGTGAGTTGTCTTGCATTCTCGATTATTAACCAAGTTAATAATCTCTTTAATAATTGAGTTAATAATTGCGTTGAGTTAATTCGGAATTTTTGAATGAAAAGTGAGTTGAAATAGTGAATGAAGAATAAGTGGAATTAGTGGATGCTTGAGATTAAGGTCATTGTGAGTGATTAGTGATTTCAATGAGACCCGCGAGCTCCCCATTCAAGCATTCGCCAAAGGTAACTTTAAAACTCACAAGATTTTTCTTGTCATAAGTATATTGTTTAATTAATTAAGAAGAGACTGAAGAAGAAACCAGAGCTTTTCATAATTCTCTGCACTCAAGTCACTCATGTTGGCAACGACATACTCCGCAGTTTGCCCGGGAAGAGTCTTTATCGGCGGCGCACCTGCTGCGATCCGAAGATATAACGACAGTACGGTATTTGCATAAATACCATCCCGGAGTTGCTCTCGATGGATCAAGCCTGCCAATTACGTTATAACCGAGGCACTCTGCCCTCCTCTGCCCTGTTATTAATTGCTCGGCCCTCGCCGGATCTAATGGCCGAGCGCACTAGAATGTCCAACTAAGAAGGAGCCACAAATTAAAGCAGATATTACACCCGCTATAATAAATTGCGCTGCTCTCCCGCGATTCACTTTGGACCACCGAACCAACTTGTGCATTAATCTCCGAGGGTCCTTGTTCATTAGTTGCAACATATCGGATTATATATTGAAGAAAAGTTAATTAATTAAAAATTATGTAGTGACTGTGTCTGGGTAGAAAACTATCATGGCGCTGCGAGTTAAATGTGAATTTGAGCCGATTTTTGGCCTCGCTCGATTTTGACCTGGCAGCGTTAGACTGGCGCTAGACAGTTTCTGGCCTAAGCCAACATCGGATTTACAAGATAGTGCTAGGTTTGCGTTAGACAGTTTCTGGCTCGGTTTTCTGGCGGACGCTCTAATTGTTGATAATTGTCATTTGTACCATTCGATAAAACCAGAATTCTGACAAAGTATTGTTCGTCCTATTTTTTACTTTATTTTTATTCCACGAGAATGAATCGATATTTATTGATAAGATTATTGGAAATTATTGATAAGTTAAGGAAAGAGTTTTCCGGCGAAGGAGGAGCGCAGTGGAAGGAGGTCGAGAGCGGCCTTTGAGAATCAATTAAATTTAGAGGTCGTTGACAATAATAGTACGTCTGACAGTCGCCTCAGTCGCGTCTAAAAATTGCCGGTCTAAAAGAAATTCCCCCCCGGAGGGAATTCTATATCTTGGGGTCACACGTAGATTAGCACTCTAAATATATCGGCGGCGAGTACTCGGGATTGTGTCGGAGGCCTATTTCGAGATACTCTCGCGCGCGGTATCAGTTACGTACTGATACGCCGGCGTTCGGCTTTATCGTAAGACACTCGGCCCTTCGATCGATCGATCCACCACCTATAATTGGGGGAAGATCACCCTCCCGATAAGCCTCGCGGAACCCGGCGATCTCTCCTGCGATTTTAATCGGAACTTTGTCACAAACCTATCAGATCCAGGCGGCTTTGAAAAATCCTCTTTTTCGAGCCTACGATGAAACTCTCTCTCTGTGTGTTTAGTCGAGTGCAGGCTGAAGGGAAGGTTTGCTTTCGAAAGCTCCACCCTTCCATTCTCCCGTATTTTTTTCGTGCCTCCTCATTAGAGCGACAAAGGAGCCGGGCTTCTGTAACGAAGCGCAGAGGGCCTGGCTCGCGAGCGCGCCTGCCCACCGCGACTAATTAGTCGAATTACAAGCCTTTTATCTCGCGACTCCCGGCGCCCGCTTCAAACCGAATCGGCCACGATTTAACCCCTGGAAATATCGAAATTTCACCCTCCCCCACTTTTTCTCCCTGCAATATGCCACGGTCCGAGGGCGAATTCACTTTTCGTCGGACGCTCGTCATATTATATGCGCCGGTTAATTCTATTTGTCGCTGGGGGCAGCGGGTTTTGTCGGGAAATCGTGAGGGATGTGTGTGCGCGGCTCGCTGGTAGGAAAAATGCCGGGGCATTCGATTTGTCGCGCGCTGTAGTGGCACGCATGCTGATACGCCCGTCGAGGCTGCGATCGCACGTGTGTCAATTGCCAATCCGATTTCGACGCGGGAGCTTTGTTGCCCGGGGAACAAGACGCGATGTCTCTCTGGGAGAGTTATGGTGTTAAAAGCTTCCATTTCCCGACGCCGATAGTAATAGGTCTCTTTATTGATGTTGTGTTGGACGAGCTGGTTTGACTGCGATACTGCTGTTTTAACTATTAAAGATAACTTCAGTTGACTATTTCAAGGTTTATTCAACAAATTCTTTATTTATATAGATTTATTTTATATATGTATATATTAAACCTGAAGGGTTTATTTATATACAATATATATTATATTATAGTTGATTTATATATATATATATTTATTGTTGATTTCTACCTCGTTTTTGATCACCCGATCATTTGAAGAATAAAAAAGAAACTGTCCCTGTTCACCGCAAGGTCTCCTGGTTTATCAAGGTTTAACGAGGTCGAACCTAGAAGACGGGATTCGAGCTAGAAAAGCAGATTTCGCAGTTTTGACTGGTATCAGAACTGTCAGAGCGGCGACAAGCCTCCCTCGCGAGACGAGGGTCCCCGAAATCCTTTCTCCGGCTCTAACGAAGCGGCAGCCTAGTGTCCCGCGAAAAAAAGGATGGCAGCACCTCCGCGTCGCAGGATGCTGTTCGACAGTCCGCTCTCCTCGCCGGGTATCCAATTACGAGCGACACACTAACCGTGCACTCGTACCTCCGTCCCGATAGACAAAAGAAGGACACGTCAGAGCCAGAGCATCTTTTCCTAACTATCCGAGCGACGGCAACCGACACCCCCTCCCCCAGGGGGGGAGAGCTCGACAAGGGTTTCCGGCTGCAGTTTCACGACATCGCCGCCACTCTCGTCATTAATTTGCCGCTGACGCGGCGACGATGCCGTGACGAGTTTCGAGATTGTTTCTAGATCGCGGACAGACGCTTCCCTTTGCGCAGGGAGAAATGTATGATACGGGGATTTTGTTTTAAGGGTCGTTTCAAGAAGAGACTTGTCGATATATTGTGCTTTCGTGTTTTGTTAATATTCTTTGGTGGAAATGATCGAATCTAACCCCCAATTTGGTGAATTAGATATAAAATTCTAGAATTAAAGGGTAAATTCTTTCCTAAGTTGTTTATGCATAAGAAAATCGGATTATAAATTAAACGGCTAAAATAACATGACGAATGAAGATAATTTGAGAGTCAGAGGTGGAAAGTTGGAGGTTCTTTGATCCACTGAGCGAAGCTGCATCAAGGGGATGTGTGGTAGTTTGAGGTTAGGTCGAGATGGATGCTCGCGTGCGGTCACCTGCCGAGTGGCAAAGCTGCGCATATGCAAGCGTTTAGTCAGCGTTTCGTGGAGATCGAGCAATTAATCACGCGCCACTCACCCTTTCGAGGACCGCGATATTATTAAACTCGTATCCTTCGTCACATCTTGCCTAAGACTCGAGTGTGTATCGACAGCGAGCACACTGGCAAACTCCAACGAGATGACGAGCGGAAAGAACCTCTCGCAGCACCTTTCGCTGGCGATTATCCACCTCGCGTTGATTTTTGCTGAGCTTTTTTCTAAACAGCGCTTCAACGCTTTGCCAATATTTCTCGTGGACACATAGTCATTTTGGGTCGTGTTGCTTGATTGGTAGAATGTTGATTATAATGTTTTGGTATTTATTTTTTATTTATTATTGGTTATAATGATTAAATGTTGGTTTATTGTCTCTTGCAGGTCCTCTCGGGACGGACAAATGTTTCTCAGCGGGAAATAAGGATACAAGTCACTGGGTGAGTGAATTCTTTAAATTCTAGTCGAATTTAATCTAGTTGTTCGATTCTAAATCCAATTTCTAATTCGAAATATATTTGAAATATGTACTTTGCAAACTGAACATTTCGCAAGTTTCAATTAAATAAAAGTAGACAAAATGATACATCATCCGCAAACGCACACCGACGATGCCTGACGTTTCCGCGAGCGCGTCAGCGACCCACATTTTGAGGCGACTCGCCGTCGAAAAACAGGCGGTCGACGCTCAGGCAGGAAGTGGAACGAGCTTTGGGCGGCGGACTCGGCGAGAGAGAGAGAGAAGGTAGGGGGGCAGTGAACAAAGGGAACGACAAACGCGCTTTCGAAAATATAATAGGAAAACTTTCGAGCAGCGGCGGACTAACGTGATTCTAACTTCATCATACCAGTTCGTCCGCGTCCTCCTCCCCCCACCGCCAACTTCCGCTACTTTCCACCCCAGCAACCGGTCATCCAGCCATTTTTCTCCCGCTCTTTCTGCATCTCCCCCCCACCCCCTGGGTTTCCGGTGCCAAGTGCGCGGAAGGTGGTTGGGAGTCGATGAAAGGACCCTTCTGCCGCGGCAAAGGGATTCGTCAGCCTCTCTCGTTCTGCGTCTATCTCGTTGGCGCAAAAAATAGCGCGCGAATGCGCCCCGGCTTTCATTAGAGCCGGAGGTGAGCGCGGACGAGAGGGAGCGAGAAAGGGGGAAAGCTGGAGGAGAAGAGCTAATGAATCGCGAATGAACTGGATTCCAGCCGATTATCTCCGAGGGATTCGCTCAAACGAACTCCAATGGAACGCGAGCGCCGCGCGCGGACCAACGCGGAACTGCGAGCCAATGGATAGGAAATTTCGGGGAATCTTGTCCCTCGATTCTCGCGTCTCGCGTACTTTGCTATAATTAAAGCGACGCACTTGTGCTGGGATTGGTGGGGGACCCGGTATTCACTGGGAAGTGGCACTTGCGCGGGATGGGAGGCTCGACGTAAGACTCTTTAAAGTTTAAGCGCTCCAAGTTAGAGCATAGCCGTTTGGTTAACCATGAGGATCGACGAGGTTATGCGACGCGCTCGTAGCGTCCTGGCGAGAACCTCACTGGGGGACGCGGACGATGCGAGAGCTTAAATCAAATTGACGATTATACCGTGAGAGGCCCTCGCTAAATTGAGCAGTTTCTCAACGTAAATTGCACAATAACCGAACCTTTTTTCATCTTATCCCGCGCGGGGGCGTCGGCCCACGTTATATGTTCTGGGGAAATTAGCTTTTATCGGATGATTTCTTGTAGTGTGACACTGTGACGGCCACTTCAGGGCTGATTCGCCGCGGAATCTTAGTTTGTGGGATTAAAGTGTTGAAAAATCGAGAATTCGGCGCCGCTTCTCATTTTTTCGATTTTTCGACATTTTTCGACATTTTTCCAATTTGGAGTGGGTATCAATCCAGAATTGTCCCGTATGGACGATATTTCACCCAACTTTTGACTAAAATCATCGAATTCGGCTTCCAGCCAACAAATTCCGTGTTAAATCTTAATTTCCAAACTAAAACCACAAAAATATCCACCATTCGGACGAATCAGAGAACCTAAAAAAATGTCCATTGGTTCAATTCTCTCCAAGTGTTCCTCCTCACCGAAATTCTTGAGAATTCAACAGTATTCCCTAAGTCACACGATTTCCGAGATATTCTTGGCGTCGCGTGACGCCGGACGTCGGCGCAGCGGCGCAGGAGGTGCTGATATATACCGTGTACGCCTAACTGAAATGGGCGGCGATGTTGAGTCGCGCGCACAGACACACATTTCGACTTCTCCTTGGCAGGGTGCCCGTTGCGCTCGCGAGCCATCGGAATCGAACTAGCGGCCGTAATAACGCGTGCCAGCCACCGAGCGCCGTTCCATCCCGAAGGAGCGCAGCGTCCATCCCAGTTTCCCGCGCAGCCCAACACAAACATCGTAAATATACAAATCTGCGGGGCTCCGCGAGAAAGTCAAGCCACTGCGGAAGATGTAGAGGCTGACTTCCAGTCCCAATTTAGACTTGTAATTCTCGGGGCTATTTCTCTCGATTTAAAGGTAGTGGATTGTAAGTTTACTCAATACTTGAATCGCTCTGTACAATTCTGTGATGACGTACTTAGTTATTCGCTAAGTAATTCTATTTATTAATTATTCTTACTTAATAATTTATAACTTATGATAATCATTTTCGATTCAAAGCTGTGATTCATCGTATACAGTAAGGAACTCCTCTTTAAGATAGTTCGCTAATCATTAATAACTAATAACAAATCACTAATAACTCATACTCACAATACCAACCTCTACTTTTCCAAAAGAGCAACTCACCCTGAATGCCAAAAGACCAGATATCTCAAGACATCTCCCAAAACCTGAATCAGCCTGTACAGCTCACCCTCAAGGAAAAGAGAGTCGCCAGTAACGAAGCGTTTCGGCAAATCGAGCGAGAGTACGTCCTGATCAGAGCCCACCTGGCCTTAATCAGATCCCCGCACACCCTACTAATCCGCTTATCGCGGCGAAATGTCCCATGAAATTTGAGATTTAGCTCCCCCCACCAGAGCGGCTCTCGAGCTCTTCTCGAAGGAAAGCCTAATTCCCGGCGAGCCGCGGAGAAAAGCTCGGCGAACTTTTCTCCAGTGAAGAGAGCGAGCGCTCTGATGGATTCGAGGGGAAAGTGGCTGGGACAATAATCGCTCCCCTGCAATCAGCGGCTAATGCTTCGACCTCCGACTGCCATCGCTCGATTCTCCTCGGAATCAATTAAAAGGGAATCGAACACCTGTGCAACTTCATCTCACGATTCTGCCCCAAACTCCGGAGTATCTCACTCCAGGAAAAAAGCTCTTCAACTTATTTCAGTTGAGGCTCCAGCGAGAACTAATTACGTGGGACGGTTCATATCTACCTGGAGAGGAGCCAGGTCGACGACAGGAACCCCGTTCGAGAAATATCAGGGAAAGTGTCGATACCACAAGTCTGCGAGGTTCGGTTAGGTTAGGTTCCAGTTTCGAGGGTGCCCTTTCTCCGGCTCCCTGTAATACAACACTGGAGCCGACTCCGGACCCTCGGCCATTTCCAAGGGGGCGGGTGGAACTGAGCTCCGCTACCGGGGCCGATTAAATTAAACGATGTCCGGCAGAAAGCAATTTCGAGGCCACACCAACTAGCCACCCTCTCTCTATACCTGTGCCTGTAGGACTCGTCGTCCTGGCTCCCCGGCGATACCGGAGAAATGTTTGCACGAGGGAGTAACCAGCCAGTTCTACCCGAGGAAAGAGGCATTGGGTGGTTTACAAAGATCGAGCTAATGAAAAGCAAGTACCATTGTCCTGTCGAAAGGTTTACAACATTTCCCGGTGAAAGTCGAAGCACCAGAAATAGATTTCAATACAACAAACCAATGTTTATGTAGTATTTTCCAGAGGTTCGATTTCCGGGGTAAAACATACGTATATGGCAAAAGCGCGAGGAAGCGCGTTCGCCACTTGCACGGAATAAGGATCGACGATTGAGCGGAAAACGAGCTCGAATAAGATTTGCCTGCTCGCATTACCGTGCGATGCCGTGGTTGACTGAGCCGGAAGAATAATGTACCGGGAGGCGAGGGGCGAACCAACAAATATCACGACAGAGTGGAGCGCTCGCCTAGCATCCGGCATTCCACGTCTCTCTTTCCGCGTGTGCGCCCGCGCGCACAGGTGCACCTTCCGAATAACTTCCGTTGAGTTAGCTTTCGAATTCGAGTTTCCGGCCCACTGACCAATCGACACCGAACAACTCTCAAGTACTACGCTAAATCTACTCGAAATTCCGGAAGCTTAAAGATCCATGGAATCCTATTGGAGGTATTGAAAATAGTATCTGGTTGGGATGCGGCGTTGTCTGGAACTGCTATTTTCATTAAAAGCGAGGGGTAACTGGAGTCGCGGCGTCGGCGTCGATAGAGAGAGAGAGTAGGTATGCATTGAGCGTCGTGGTCGTCGATGCGGGCGCCCGGCGTGCTTCTCCTCACCATGCCGGTATCGACGTCCGCCGTCGAATGAGACGTCTGTTGACTCGAGCCGTGTTTTCTCAGCCCATCTCTCCTCTTATTCCTTCTCTTCCCCCTTTCTCTCTCTCTCTCTTTCTCATACACATACACTCACGCGTCATCCCCTTTCAGGTTGGCAGGAGTCCTCGAGAGGCCACGTTCCGCAAGCTCGCGCTAATTGTGATTATACAGCTCGTACAAATCGTGATTTCGCTCGCGCGGCATCGCAAGATCGAAGGAGACGTGCGGATCTTCTGTTTGTACTGGCTCGGAGAATTAACCGAGTTGCATTTCGATGCTGACGTCGCTCTCTTGTTTAATGATTCGGTAAACTCGACGGGTGGCCTGAAATTGACTGGAATATTGAGTCAAACATTGTCGGAAACATGGAAGAATAATTAACAATAAATGGAGCAGATTCTAGTAATAAATAATTCTAAACCATTTTGAACAAATTGAAATATTAATAATTTAATAATTTTAATAAAACATAATAATTCAAAATAATAATTTAATAATTTTAATAAAACATGATAGTTCAAAATAATAATGTAATAAAAACCTAAACAATAAACCGGCCAAACAATTCAAGTTGTCGAACCCTGCACAAAGATTGGTTTAAATAATAAACCCGCCAGAAGTCTGGCAGTGCTTGCGAGCCCATGGCGAGGACCCAGTTAGAAAAAGCAGCGAATGTCGTGCGGATTTCACTCTGACGTAATCAGGTTTGCAAATATGTGCAGTCGGTGGCGGATAGTGGGACGCGGCTCCGTACAGGGGGAGTCAGTGTCGTTTGGGTTCGCCCGGAGATTACCTGGGACACTTGCAGTAAGCCAGCTTTATTATTGCCGAGGCTGTTGCTGCACCAGATCGGCCCGGGTAGAGCCTCCGTCGCGACACGCTCTCCTTTTCGTTTGGCTTCCCTCATAATCCTGATTGCGACCACCAGATTCCTTCTACGTATCTCTGAAACCCGTGAAAATACATTTGTACTATTGGGATAGAGGGTTATGTTAACACGTACGATTTGCATTTTGTTCTGGTGGTTTGTACTTGCAAAGTTCATTCCTTAACACTTTGGTTTACTGACTGGGAAATTCGAGTAGAGATTCTCTGTTGGTCGGTTTATAGGTTATGTGTCGACAATGGCGGGAAGAGGCGGGAAAGTATTTTCATATTGACTAATTGTCTTACTGCTAGTTTGTAGAGCACGCAAATGAAGCAGAACTCGTCTGGAATTCGGCATGAAGTCATCAAGTAGCTGCCGGTTGAAACGCGAAGAGTGCCTTTGTGGAGATTAGCTGCGCTGAGAGGTTAGACTGCGCCGAGCCCCACTGATAGACCTCATTACGGCGGGTGCTCGCACGCTTCATTGGATTTTCATTAGGAATATTCAGAGATGCTCTCGAGCAGCCTCACTCCATTCCGCCGTAGTTCGAGTTGATCGATTCCCGGGGCCAATCTGCATTCCCCCTCCCGGGGAACATGGCGAACGCGTGCCTCTTTCACCTCGCACTTTCCTTTCGCCCGCTTTCCCGGCGGCCCCGCTCGCGGCTAGGCGAGAGCCCTGAAATTAATCCATCGTCTATGAATGTTTAAGAGGGGCCCGGAAAAAAAGCGCCGCCCGTATAACTTTCCATTCCATTCTTAACCTAATTAGCCCGGAGCGGCTGACTTTTGGGTTGCGAGGCTTTTTCAAAGGCGACCCCGTCGACCTGGCCGGGAAAATCCGAGCCGCAAAAACGTGACCGGCGCTGCTTGCACCTCCGCGGCAAGAAGTGGCCCAGTGATTTTTTGCTTATTTATCGCGACATGGTGTATACCACTCGCAGTGCTTCCCGCGCTTTTTATCACGCTCGATTTAAATGGGGCTATTTGGGAATGGTGGGAAAACGGTGAGAACGGGCGGTGCAGGGGAATTCGCCGCGTAACGATCGCGGTGGTTGGCAGTGAAAGGTTGCCCGTTCGAATTTATCGGGCGTGCATTATCGAGGTCTGCGCATTAGAGGTTAGATTGGGGTGGCAGCGGCGGTCGCTCAGCGCTCGGGCGACTGTCGAGCTTAACCGGCAGGTTGTTGCGGAGTCAGCATGCAACGGTCGCTCGATCGAGCAATTCTCTCTTCGCTAGCCTTTTTTCGTGCTCGGCCGCGCTCCCGTCGACGTTGATATCTGATGGGATCAAGCGGGAGGAGCGCGCCGGTCGAGGCTTTCGCGTCGCGTCAGCAATCGGCTCTGCAGCTTTCCTATTGTTTCGAGGCCGGCTGCGGGACGAGCTCGGACGTTTAACCCGTTTCTCGCCACTCGGTCGACCTACCAACACTAGTTCTACCTTGTTCCTCTTTTCAGTCGGTTCAGTTTTCAGCCTTTTTTGGAAAAAGTCCGGCTGTCATCAAGTCCCCGAAGTGCGCAGTCATAAACACTTTGTTGAAGGGAGCTGGTGGCGCAAGGGAAATGTATGGGGACCGTTTTCGATCGTAAATCAACACGCAGTTGATTCAGGGAAAATCGTGAAACTTTTGAGCCGTGTGGGTATGTGTGTCAGCATGTGCCAAATAAGGGCAAATGGCCAGTGAGTGGATTCAACCTTTTTCACTCGCATCTGAAGAACAGAAAGCTACTAATTAAAAAATCTGAGATTGAAAAAAAACTTTGAAATTCCATGTCCATCAAACCACGAGAAATTCATATCTCTTGAACGACTAAACCGATTCGTTTGATTCTGCGTTCATTGAATTCAAACACCTAAACAATGGAATAAAAATTCCTAAATAAATCCTTGAAACTATACATTTTTCAGAAATCAAAACAACCTCTTCTATTCATCAAAAACTATTACAACTATTATTACTTGACACGAAACTCCACCGAGCCTCCCGATTTCTCAACCCGGCATCCACGAATCTCATTACGCAAGACAGCAAATTTGGCAGAATATTCATTATTGCGAAATAATCAGCGCAGCGCGTGAGACCAAGCTAAGAGGAGGTTATGTCAGCGGTAGAACGGGTGCGAGGAGGGCGACGGAGTACGTTGCCGGTGACGTTAGCGGCGGATGGTGGTGTGGCGTTACGTCAGTGGTGGCGCAGAGTACGTGGGTTTTCTCGATCGACTGACGGCGCTGGCGAAGGGCGGCGAGGCGAGGACGCCGCAGCGAGTGGGGCGGGGTAGACCTCTGACGCAAAATAAGGTCGGCCACCTCGGATTTCATTCATCAGTCGCGCACAGGCTGCCCAGTCCGACACGACACGGCCACCTAACTCGATTGATACTCGCCGTTCGCACGCTTTCGCGAGCTCCTCTTCTCTTTAGGGTTTAGTTGCTCTTAGTTTTAATGTCGAATGTAGAGTTGAATTGTAAACTTGGTTAGTCACTGATGAATTGATGGAAGCGGAAAAGTATGAGAAATAATAATCAGAGAAATCTCATTTCCTGGTACTGAAAGAGTTGGGGTATAAATCCTGGAAAATCCACTGTGCGAAAAGTTGAAAATCTAAAAACAACGTTTCCTCTAAAAAATCGATACGTGTCAGAGAACGTCAGATTCTCAAACACATAAATTCTGGAAAATTGCATTCTCTCTTTGCCAAAGGCCAATTAACGAGCGCTGCCAATCGCGGTGGCAAATAATCGACCTGTTAATCGCGGATTACAATGTCGGCTGATTGTTTCGGGGAAAAAGCAGAGCGGGCTTAGAGGCAGTGCGGCAGAATAATCACACGTAATATCCGTACTGCGCGGGGCGGCGAGGCTGGCAGGCAACGTAGGCTAATCCGATTGATAAGATTTGAATGGCGGCACAACAGGTAGCCCTGCGAATTAATAAAGCGATTAGAGGGAGCCACAGGCTCCGAATGGGGCTTGGAGGGCTTCCCGGGGAATTAGTTTAGTTAAATGAACGCAACGCGCGCCCGGATATATATACGCCACTCTCCCAGCCGTATTCAACTCGCCGGCATTATGATTAATGAACGGCTAATTGTTCCGCTCCTTACTCGCCGCGAGCTTATGTCTCCGAGTGCGCGAGTGGTTTGCCGGATCCTCGAAAGTTGCCGCTAAACCCCCCAACTCTCGCGCGACACACTCGCTCGAAAACAATTGAGCCGAATTTCGACGGTAATTCACTCGTCGGGTAATTCCAGATTGAAGTTCATTAAGTTAATTATTATCGGAGTTTCTACTGACGAGTTCAACTACTTCGCCAAGCAATAAATTAAGTCTAACTAAACTTCAACAGAACATTTATAACTACATGCAATAACGAAATTACAATAATTTTTTAATAACACAACTTCGATCTCATTCGATTTTTAATCTCAATCAAAACTTTATCCAACGATCGATTAATTGTTTCATCCGCAGAATCCATATTCCACGCCGAGTTCGTAAAAAGAATGCTCGATTTCGCATACCGAAACCTGAGTTCGTCGACCCTGGCCTAGCGGTAGCTCCAGCGATCGCGCTCGGCGAAAAATGAACTAATAACCGTAGCGGGCCCATTGTATCGCAATGCAGCGCCGGCGAAATGTCGGGCTTAATTGAATTACTCGAGCGCGAAACTGCACGGTGATTGCGCGCGCGTGTTAATTTTCCAATTGATTTGTAACAGCGAGGCCGAGCGCCCGAAGCACGCGACCGCAGACGCGCGCGCCTTTCCGCCAATAACAGTTTGTCCGCCTTAATTATCGTCGCCGATGCATTTCGGAGGAGAGTGGCCGTTGCCAAGAGTGCGCAGCCGCCGATGGATCGTGGGCTTTATTCGAGCGAAACGTACTTTGCCGATGGGGAGTTTTTACGGGCGTGTTTTAATTTCCGAGTGAGATAATTGCGCTGTGATTGTAAAGGAATGGTCGATTGATGTTTCTTTTTATGGTCGATGAATTCGTATCGGGAAGTTGGTGGAAGCTCGGTGCGTCAATTTTCCCCCGGCAATTTGGCAGGATCGATGGCTTGGGTAAGACATATAATGGCGCGTTGTACTCTTTTGGAGCAAAGCCGTTTAAAAGAAGCATTGTCTGCTGCACGGACTTCTGGATTCCTCCTATACTTTCCTGGCTCGGGCGTTACGCGAGTTTCAAGTGGCTCTCGGCCGGAGGACTTCGCAACTTGCCAGCGTAACTCTGCCACCGAAAGAAATACATTAACGTACCCTGCGAAGCTCCGCCGGACTTTCCCAACTCGCGCCTGAGCCTCTTTCTACTCCTCGAGATTCCACTCGCCGTTTATCCGGCGCGAGCTGATTGGCAAATCGCAGGGAAACTTTCACCGTTTTCCCCTAAGAAGTTATAACTCCGAGGATCGATTTACAAATTTTATATTAAATTCTGTACTTTTTTGGAATCCGATGAGTCAAGCAAGAAGAAAATCAATCAAAAATTTTCCCAATTATCGATTAACCGAAGCAGAAATGATTGATTTCCTTAGGGAAAATCGATTTATCGAGTGACAAAATGTTACATTCGCTCTATCAAGATCGAAGGGACGTGTCCTGTGTAAAGAGGTCTGGAGCGGCGAGTGAGAGAGGAGGTCATTCCTAGATGGTGGAAGTTGAAGCCGGCAGCGATCCACGGGCTCCTTGTATTTACCTGAAAAGGAATCCGACGGATCCGCTCGCTCGGTTTATCCCCGCGAGCTTTTCCACGGCGATCGAGCGCCGGATGAGAAAGCATTCAGGATGGAAAACTTGCTCGAGAGGTGGAGGAGAGCCGGCTCTCTCTCCTCCTCTGTGGACTCTCGACTCGACTCCCTTTCATTCGCATTCCGAACTGACTGACGCGCCCAGGATACAGAGCCCCTCAAAACTCCACCGTCGAGACGCAATCTCCGCGAATATAGTTACAGTGAATATACTAGCCTTTCGAGTCGAGAGCACCTTCTTATGATGCAGCATTCCTTTCGCTGGACAAGACCAAAGACACGGGAAAAACATGTCTCGTAATATTCATATTTGAGTATATTTGAGTGACTTAGTAGTTGGTGTATGTTTTTATTAAGTATATTACAAAATTTTGGTTTTATTAATATTGGAGTGTGGTATATTTAAGAATAAGTTGGATGATCATAAAAAAGCAAAATGATATTAAGATTTTTAGAGAAACCAATCTGGAGCCCTTGAGGCTCTGTGATTCTAGTGTTAATGAATTCTTTAGAATTCCTCTCAACCCTCGAATCACATTCTGATCGGAATCCAACCACACTCCACGCAGAACCGCGTTCAAATTAAACAATAACATCAACTTCCTCCCTCAATATTCAAAATGTATTCAAACATCAAACATTTTCCAACAATCGAAACAAGACCCGACTTACAAATCTAAGATTACTCGACACTGATTATTAAATCCGCTACTTGGTACTGTTCGCAGGTGAGGAACTGTGGATTGGTGGGGTAGGAGCTCGGCCCCAGGAAAGGCGGGGGGTTGTCCTGGGGACCTCGCACGATCGCCGGTGTTCCCGGGTGCCGATCGGGGAGCACTAGGGTGCCGGAGGAGGCGGAGGAGCTTTAGACGGAGAGGGGCGAGGCCGCGGCGAAGCTGGAGGAGGAGGAGGCCGATATGAACGCCAGCGTCAACGTCGAGCGGAACTCCTGGCGGCTGCCTCCCGACGAGACCGTCCAGGTCGCCGATCCCCGTTCCAAGTCAGCCCAGGTAAAAGAGGTAAATCGCTCCAGCGGTCCGCTCTCTCTCTCTCACTTTCACTCACCATCCATATACTCGCCGTCACAACAATCCCGACCAACTCCGTGGAAATCCCTAAACTGCCACCTGCGGGGACCAACCGGGTTCTCGGCTAAACGATCGCAGTCAGGTTCCAGCAGCATGTGTGTCTGGTAGCTCACCTCGCACTGAGTTCAGAAATGTTGTTCTTTGTTTCGAGTTCATTCTGTTTTTCAATGTGAGCGATATAAGTAGAACAGGTATCTCTGCGCAATTCGTGTTAGTATTTTGCGAAATTGCACTTTGGTGTTTTAGTAGAATCTTGATAGCTGAAAATTGGTGTTGGTAATAATCGATATTTGACCAACCAGGGATCCCCGACAGCACTCGAGGATTACATCGTCGTAGCATGCTCTCTGTCTGTGTGTCTGTCTTACAACGTAGGTGTGTGTATGCGAAAAGTGTCACGATCGAAAACGCCCGGAATTAGATCAGCAATTAACGAGCACGTAGAATCGAACCGGCGATGGGCCGGCGCGACAAAGCAGCGATTCAGCACACGAGCGGCAGCCAAACGAAATAAATTCGCAAATTTCTTCAAGCTTTGTCAGTGTCGTTTCTCCCACACACACACATGCGCACACGTACCTTCGGCGGGGTGACTCTCTCGCGCGGATTGGGAATTCCGGGGCCCGGCGACCCAATTCGCCAATTCTCCCAATCAAAGCGCGGCGAACTTCCGCGAATTAGAATCCCACCGGATGCAATTGCGCCGTTGTTAACGTCATTGGCAGTCTCGGCTCATCGACACTAGTTCGCCGGTGATCGCCGGTGTTGTTTCCGTGCTGGTTGTCGATTCTTAATAATCGATTAATAAGTTCGATTTTATTAAAACGAAAGTAGTTCAATGTCCAAAAAAACAATAATTACAACAAAATGCGTACGAATTGTAACAAAATACATACAAATTAATTTTAAAAAACCCAAGATACAAGAAAAATAATATAAAACAGAGAAACCACTGTGAACCAACCACTTTATTTATAATATTATTAAATTTTTTAATTATAAAAAAAGGAATATTAAATCGAGAAAAAATTACTCCTTTTGAATGCGGGTTTAATCCAATTACAAGATCTCGTTTACCATTTTCTATTAATTTTTATATCCATCGATCAAAGTCCATAATATTACAAAAAAACTACCAAAACAGAACGAAGCGTACAAAGAAAAGCTCCCCCACTCCTCCCCCAAGGAGGATTCGTGTATAGGAGCTACGGTGGAGTCCCGGCCGGTCGGCCTAATACCTTAAAGCGGCCTAATTGAAATTATACAAGAGGGCGAGGGCGGCAAGTGCATACAAGCGTGTCGAGCGCGGAATGTTTGCGGAGAGCTCGTGCGTGGCCCGGCGCTACAAGCGGCGCGGCCGCGAGGAGATGGAGCTTGCGCTCGCAAATATTCCGACGCATGCAGATTTATTCATGAAAGGCCTCGCCCACGCGTTCTCAATTCCCCTCGCTCCTCCATCCGCGCTCGGTGGGAATAGACTACGCGAGAGCTATTCCGCAACATTTCCACCCGACCTGCCGCACCCCATCGGTACAACCCCCTTTCCAAGATTTGAGTAGTCTCGGTCCTGAGTACGACGCTCGAGCGCGGGTCTAACACTTCTGGCCATCGGAGAATAATTAGAAGACTATATCAACTTTTTAAGTTGTAGACAAGAAAAAGATGTCAAAAACTAGATTTTTAATTAATTCTTAACTTCACGAATTTTGTAGTTTCAAATACGTCGGGATTCCGTTACAGAAAACGAGCAGATGGCAAACAATTTTCTCTCACGCGCCCGTCTCCAGTCGAAAGTTGGGACGTTTGAGCAAACAAGCGTCAGACGTTGGATTTTCCACCTCTCGTCAAATGTAACGAGGATAAGCAACGAGCGGGTGTTGCGAGTGCTTCCGAACTAATTCGAGCAATAGCTCAAGACACTCTGACGCCCAGTTGCAGCATCAATCTCGATCTATATCCATACTGACAATGACTGGTTAAATATAAACCCGCGGCCGGCCACGCACGTGCGTACACAGACATGTGTCGCAAGGTGTAGGTACGGGAGGGCGCCTAGAGAGTAACCAAAATACACGTGGGCTGTAACTCTCCATTTATTCGTTTCATAACTCGGCTACCTTTAGAACCTAACTGATCCAACGACTCCCGGCGTTTTTTACCGTGAGACTTCAAGTGGGTGGGAATAATTAGGTTCAATATCAACCGCGAAACCAAAGACACGACATATTACAATAATAATATATTATTATTGTTCATAATAAGCTAATTTGAGACAATTTTTAACTGTCTCCCACGCATTGTTTCACTAGTTCGTGGAAATCTTTCAGGATTATGATTACTTGTATTTTGTATTTTATATAATAAGAATATATTATTGTACAAAAATACAAAAAAATACAAAATCCAAATAATCATAATCCTGAAAGATTTCCACGACCTACTAAAACAGCGCGATCAGCAGTTAACAATCGTCTGAAATTAGTTGTGCCCAAGAGCTCGGGATTGATGGTCGAGGGTTCGTAGGGCTTACTCCCAGCCCTTTCAAGTTCAAGCATCGAGACTCGCGAGAGATTCGGCACAAATGAAGCCGAGGCCGCCGCCGAAGACGAGGAGGTGAGAGCAGCGCTAGAACGTGGAAGGCAATAAGCCAGAAGGTTTGCCAGAAAAGAGGCTGCTCAGTCGAGGCCCGTTTCTCAAACGCGTCGGGTTAATCCGGCTCGAAGCGCGTCGGCTCCGTCGGCCTCGGCCTCCTCTTCATCCTTCATCGTGCGCGCGCGGGCCTCAGTGTCATCGCCAGTGCGTTTCTCCCCGGCGGCTTTGCGGAATCCACTGTGACAAGTGTACCCGCCTCCCCCCCACCTCCCGCCGCCGCCCTGGGGGTGCAAGGTGGTCGAGCTCGCTATATGTCAGCCGCGCTAACTAAGCTGGACATCGATGGCCAACACTTCCCCGGAGCTCTCGGAAGATAAGCGAAAAACCCATTACAACTTAGCGCCCGCCCGCTCCTCTTTCCCCGCCAATTGAATTTGCCAGACTTCTTTTCTGTCCCTCGGTGCTTCTTGCCCGGTGATTACGTCGTCGCGAGGGTGATTGTGTTAGAGGTCTCTCTCTCGCGGGCTCGATACTTGGTGATAGTTGTCGATGAATAGTGCGAGTAGACGTATCTCGCGGCTGGAACTAGTGGCACGTGAGAGCAAGTCTGGAGAGAGAAAAAGGGAGAATTAGGTCTGGTTAATGGAGCACGTAGAGGCGTGCGCTTGGTCGACTCACCTCGAGAGATTCCCATCTGGTAATATCGGCCAATTTACACGCGCGCCGCCAACACTTGCCACTCGCCTCATACTCCCATTCATATCAGCCGCATATGTGACTGCGCCGTGTACCAATCCGCGTAATCTGCATTCGCGCCCTCCTCGCCCACTCGATACTGCGGAAATTCGCATGAATATCCTGCCGCCTCCTCATTGGCGGAAAAGTCCGCGCGCGCTGATGCATCTTTCATGGGAATTATTCCTGGCGAACGTAAGGGGATCGATTTCCCGGGAAATTTCTGTCTTCGTGATATCCTTTCGAGAGGGAGGATTTAAAGGAGCCGGGGAATTTGCAGCTTCGCGGACGCGGGCGCTATTAGTTGACTAACTAGCGAGGACTGCGACAGTAACTGCAGGGCAACTCGGCACAAAGCGGCAGAATCAACTGTTTGCCCAGGACCAACACGCTCGCGCGTCACACGCTTCGCCAGAAGCCCAATTCAAATATAACAGCAGCGAGCGAGGGAGAGTAGTACTGCGCGCCGCTGGTACATCCATCGAATCTTTCCGCTTCGGGCGCTCGATCCTCGCGCGTGTACGAACGCACACAGTCGAGTTGAGGATTTTACTTCCATGGCTATTTGGCGCGAGTGCTATAAGAATTCTCAAAAAAATGTAAGAAATTTTCCTGTAAAGAAAATTTTAATCTTCAAAAATTTCAAAGAATAATCATAAATTTTAATCTTCAAAAATTTCAAACAATAATCATAAATTTTAATCTTCAAAAATTTCAAACAATAATCATAAATTTTAATCTTCAAAAATTTCAAAGAATAATCATAAAAATAGTGGCACCCCGTCGAGTTGTACAGTTATGTACCAGTTTTAAAAAGAGTTCCGCCTTTTTAACCGGAAAAATTAGACAATACAATATACTTGGGTGATAACCTCACATTTTCCTTATACAAACCTCTCTTTCCCCGATTATAAACTCGATATCAGAGAACAGGCCTACCAGAATCAAGAGAACTCGACAGGCCATTTGGCAAGGGGAGATCCGCGCGCGTGTTCGCAGTCAGTGGGCCATCCCGCACAATGGGGATTCCAGTGCGGCGCAAACGGCGCCATTCCCCGCGCGGCAACTCTTGCCCGATTTCGGCGGAAGGTAAAAAGCGAGCACGTGCGCCGCCGCCGTTGTAATCCCGGCGTGTCCTGGCATTCCGAGAGACGATAAACCTCTCGAGGCTCGATTGCCGCTAGGAACTTCTCCCTCCCCCTCTCCCTTCCAGACCCGGCACTTAGCCGGCCAATAAACGGCGGCGTTATCGCCGCGTAGTCCCACCGCCATTGGCCGACTAGGCACCACGGAAAGAAGCATTGCCGCAGTTTGGCGCACGCTTATCGGACACGCGTTATTTTCCTTTGTGAAGATTTTTTTTGAATTAGAAGATTCTGAGTAGTTTCTTCGTAAGGGCACTGTTTCCTTTTGTTGTTTGAAGTTGATTGACTTGTTTGTTGATGTGTTGGGTTTGTAGGTTAGGTTGTCTTTTTGGAGGAGCAGGGAAACCTAACCTCAATGTTGAGGGTAATTAGCAGGATTCCCGGGGGGAGTTCTGCGCGTGCCATCTCGAAAAAGGGGGATTTAATCGGAAATATGAATGCAATGAGGCAATTAGAGATAAAAGTTGGCATTTAACCGGTGATTTAAGTTAGTACGCCCTCACGGCGATTCATCATGGCTGTTAGCCCGACATTGGTGTTATTAAACCAGTTCTCGAATCACCGCCGCCAACTGCTGGCTTATCCGATTCTCCTACCCAGCGTTCACTTTCGCCCATTTCCCCCCAAATCTCTGCATAACCGACGGTTTGATTTAATAAGTGAGATTTCGAAACCCCGGTAGGCGAATGAAACTCGGCCATATTGCTTGAGGCGGACATTCCTCGACAAGCAACGCGATCATAACAATTCGATTGCGTCCAGTGGGCCGTGCGTCATCTCGGCAGTGCGTCAACATTTGCCCGTCGCTCTCGATTGCCGCCGCGGCGAAAACAAAAAGCGATGACCACTCTTTCTCTCGGCAAGAGGACGGGAAAAAGCGCAGGGGGGGAGGGAAAAAAGAGCGGTGAGCACGAACGGCTTTAGTTTCGTTTCACGGGACTTTTTCGGCTCCTGACAAATGGCGAGCATCGTCGGACCGAAGGCGAAGCTCGCGGCGACAATTTATGTGACAAGCACATGTGAAAGAACAGATTCTCTAAATTCCGCGGGACCATTGTCGATCAACTGTCCATTTTTCTTATACAGATTTATTACTGCATCGCATTTATACATATTCATCGGCAAACCACCAACTAAGAGTTCAAACCTCAATACAAATTCCACACTGTTACTCGTCCACGCGACCCCTCCTATATCCACCGCAATTAAATCCTTCGAATCGCAGAATCCTCCGATGCAAATCAATTGCCCAGCAGGGGCTGGTCCAGAGGTACATATCCAGGGCCATTTCCGAGGAGAAATCCGATCGGAAAAATGCGCAGTCGTATAAATTCGAGGGAGGTGGTATTGCGCAATTATCGCCGGGCTATTTCCGGCGGGCGGGTTCGGCAAATACTGAATCGTCCGTGTCCGAGGCAAGTGGCAGCGAATTGGAGGGGGCCGCTGGAAGAGACGCGTGTACCATGCACGCGTCAACCGCGAGGCGTGCAATTGTTGTACCCGCTGGAAATGCGGGAGCACTTTCCATGCGCCGTCTCTCGCTGTGGTTCGGGGCCGATTTTTCCTTTTCTCCTCGGGCGCGCGCACTCCGCCACAATGGAATAATCCCCGATGCAATGCCGCCAGATATGGCTCTCCGGCTCAATAGCGCCCGCTCCAAAGAGCCATACGCCCGCTGGAATACTCCCCCCCCCCCCCCCCCCCCCCCCACCTCTGTATTACATATACAGAGTGGTGTGCGCGCGACTGTAACTCGCGCCCGCTGGCTTAATCCTTTTGCCGGAGAGCGTGTCTGCGCGCACGGTGAATTCGTGTCGGGAATCTTGGCAGCGTTTGCATTCGCGGCGTTTAACGCTTCCTGGGTTGGCCTGCTTTCTTTTGTCGGCTTGGGGGAGTGATGCGCTGGGAACCTGCGGAATACGGGAGTCTGATCGCTTTTAATCTATACTGGCTTGGCACATGTTTTATTGGATATATATGTGTGTGAATATATGTATAGGAAGTGAAATTAATATTGCATTTATGGAGTCACTCATTTTAATTATACATCGATGTTCTAATTTTTATCCACGCGTCATCTATAATGTTATATGACGTTATATGTATAATGTTATGCATATTGAATGTTCGATAAAAAGATGATCAAACTAATGATTAAAAAGCATACCAATCAACCTATACTTAATTCTCTACTCGATTTCAATTATTAAACTCCGACTAATCGAATCGAAGTATTCCCACTACATGAGAGTACAAACGGTTTCACTGCTATTGTTATCGCGAATAGCGTGTTCTAGTTGGAAAGGGGCGAGGGCTGAAAATGGCACTCGAAATGCGAGCGGTGTGCGCCTGTCGTCGAGCGAGAGTGTCATTTCCGGCAATGCCTCTCAAAAACGGACCATTCCGAATTCCCGCATACAGTGCGGCCGCGAGCGTGTATGTGAGCCAGTGCATAACTGCGACATCAATGCTGGCAGCGGAATGCATTAGCCATACATGTACGAAACTAATGCGTCGGCGCCCTCCTCGCTTTCACCGGAGAGCGAGCGATCCAGAAGTCTGTGCGCGGCACAACCTTCCACGCAATCTCGCCGGGTAAATAATGCCGAGCAACTTTTCGTACACTGTGCCGAGGCCATTTTTGAAATTGCCGGCCGAAAGGCAGAGAATCGCGCGAGATTCTCTTTGGCGACGCGATGTCCATCAAGAATCGGCTGGACTGTTGACCAACGAATGTATTTTGACGAATTTCTTTTTCGAGGATTTTTTAGTACGTACTTTAATAAGTATAAACACATACTTAGTATGTTACAGATATATACTTATATTTGAAGTATAAATACATACTTATTAAAGTACGCGAAATGAAAATTATCGAAAAAAGAAATTCATGAACAACAAATGTATTTTGATGAATTTCTTTTTTGATTGGTTTTCATTTTCCGTGCTTTAATAAGTATGTGGTGAGTTTTGGGGAAATTGGTGTCATGATAACATTGAAAAATAAAGAGAAAGGTCAGACAAATATTTTGAAGCATATACTTGTTTCTCTAAAGGAAAAACCTATCTAGGGACAATACTGAGAAATTGCGCTTGAAGGGAAGCGCACTAGTTGTGGATGGCCCTGTAGAGCCGGGCCACGCGGTCGACCAATTCTTTATGCTTGTTTTTCGCGGCGAGCCCTGCAGCTTGAAGTATCGGAGGTCAGCGCGTCGATCGATCGGCCCGGAAGAAGGAAGAACGATTATTTCCCGAGATAAACAAGTCGTCGAAAAGCGATTACCCGCTCCCGAAGGATCGCCACTCGATCGTTTGTCAATTTACATCGGCGATAAGGCGACGAAGAGTTCGCCAGCTCCCAACATTCCTTTTCACTTTGTTCGAGTGCGCGAGAAGACAACAGCGAAAAGAGGTATTGTTTAGTCTCGCGGGTGATCGCGAGAGTAGCAGTTTGGTAATTCCGACCACTTTGCTAATCGAGGGAAACAGCTGACATGGCCGAGAGGCTTTGAAGTCCAACGAGCTTATTTGTCGGCAATTTCGACTCTGTTAACCAAGTTGTCGAGCTCGCCGGCGGCGCCTTCAGCCGGATCCGATCGATTATCGAACTTCCAAACGTAACATGACCGCGGCTGTTTACCGCGGAAAATTACTGCTGCTTCACCCACCGCGGCAACTTGCCTAATTTCTCGATTGCTCCCAACATCCTCTTCTCCTCTCGTCAAACAATACTTTATCACCACTTTCCCTCAACAATCCCCCCACAACAATCGACAAACAAATCTCGCAACATTCTACCAGGAATACAATGAACTACCGAACCATTCAAAATCGAGTCCATTGGCCTTTCGAATCTAGCGTGTCCGATTGGTCCGGAATTCGCCGGGGCAAAACTCGCGAGAATGTCGGCCCGGCAACAAAGCAGAACAATAGATCGGCACGCTCGCACCATTAATTCCGGGACGGCGACGTGGAATTCGCCGCAATTTCGCGGTGGCTCTCCTGCGGGGCGCGCGTTCTGAAATTGGCCGGGCCCGGGGGATCGTCGATCTTCACTTGGTTTCGACAGCTTAGCTCCCTGGTGCCAATCTCGCGCGGGAATTCCACCTGCTACGAATTCATCTCGCTATCAGCGAACTCTGTTGCGAGTCGGCGAACTTGGGTGGAGTGTGGAGTTCTGGTGTTTTTGTGGTTTGGGAAGATCGGTGAGAGGAAATTTGAGTAGTCTCGAACTGCGAGTGATTGAGTAGAATTTATTGGAATTTTAGTCCAAAAATCAAAATTTTCAATAAATTGTCTAAAATTTATTGCTCGAAAATCGTCCACGCTGATGTTGAATTAAACTAATTCAACGGATCTTAATTCTCACTCATTAAGTACAATTTATCGGAATTTTGATTCAAAAATCGTTCACGTTGAAGTTAAATTAAACTAATTCAACGAACCCTAACTCCCACTCATGCAGTTCGATATATCGAAATATCGGTCCAAAAATCGTCCACACTGAGTTTAAATAAACTAGTCCCAACAAACCTTACCTCAATAGATTCAATAATCCCCAAATCCCCATTGGCTCCCTAACAAATTTCAATAATCGATCTCCTAATCCCAAAAACCTCGCGGGTCCAAATTCGCCATCGAAACCAGCCGAATTACCAAATGCACAGAAACCATTGGCCGGGCGTGCGACAAGCTGGTTGTTCCCGCAACAGCGAGAGATATCGCGGCGGCGGCGGCGGCGGGGAACAGTGGATTTGGGTGGTTGTTGTTGCTCGCTTAAGCAAACCATCGCCGATATTGATTGCGCCTGGGTTGGCGAGTAATGCGTTTACCTGCGGCGTCCGCATGAACAGGCCGATATTCCTCTAGCTGGAGCGTGTGCGGCCGATTAGAGCTTATAATCCGACGAGGCCGCTCTCCTCCGCCACCGGGCCAGCATCATTCCGACAGGCGGACTAGTGTTTGATCACCTATTAGCTCGCGCCCGATCCGCCGCGCCCTTTGTTTGCCGTACTGAGTGTGTGCCTCACTTTCATCAATACAATCCCTCGCCCCACCCTCCATCTACCCCGACGCCGCGTGTTTCCATCGGGTGCAAGTGATTCGCGCGAGATATGTGGCCCGCTGGCAATTAACCCATGTTTTCCGCCGATCGACATGCTTTATTAAAGGTTTTGGTGGTGGTAATTAATAATTGTGGAGTTTTTAACTCATTTTTAACGATTCTGAAAAAGATGGAGGTTCTCAATTCGTTTTATATATATTTTCTTATTCTTTATAAAATCAATTTTTCTTTATAAAATTCTTTATAAAATAAAATAATTTTTAAATAACTTTTTTTAAATAAAATCGATTGTTCCAATGATTTGATTAATAAGATCGATCGAACGAATCATTCTAGCCCAATGCATAAAAGTTTCTTAGTAAATCGAACTTCAGCAAGGTCTGAAAATGAAACTTGCAGAAAATCAAACAAGAAATCCCTCGGCCGCGAGTGGAAGATACTCAAGTATCCTTTCTATCGAACTCGCCCTTCCCGCCGCGATCTCCGAAAGCGTTGCCACTCGAACGACAAGGTGAACTCGGAAGTTTCGATCGAGGAAGCGCAAAGAAAGACTTTCCCATGGCGAACTGACGAATGAGTGGCGGGAGGCCGTAAAGCGTGGCAGAAAGCGCTTTAAACGCTTTCATAAAGCGGAGTTACGGGGAGTTTGCGGAAGAGCTCGCATTCCATCCGGCAGGATTCGCCCTTTAAAAAAAGCCGCGCTGGGGGGAGAGAAGATTCGTCGGCAAAAAGTGGATTCGCGAGGGTAACCCTAGCGGCGCCGCGCCCGTAACATACTTCATTGAGCAAACTTTCGAGCATCGAGCTCGGCAAACTTCCGAAATTGGTATTTGCGGTTTTCCTGACTTGCGATGACTTTCCGCGCTACCTCGACCAAATATTTCAATGATCGCATTCTTTCTAGTAATAGCTCGCCGAAATGAAAAGCTTACACAGTAATGTCCTCTTTCTTTTTCTAGTTAGAGCGAATTTTCTTATTTATAATAAAATAGAAAGACGCGAGGTGTTTGCTTGGATGCAAGAAAAGAATAGACTAATGACTCTAGAGAGACTTAAACTAATGACGCACCATTTAAGTCAATGACATGAATTATCCAGCAATTCCAACGGGTCGATTAAACGACACCCGACGATAAATCTCGCCAGACATCTGGCAAGATCGATCGGAAGCGCCGAGAGTACACTCGGCCACCGACAAAAACGAGTCATCGAACCGAGCGAAATACTAGTTACACAGTCCAACTTAGATGAGAGTGGCATGTGGACAGAAAACGGAGAGCGCCCGATGGGAATCTCCTAGCGAACTAGGAAGCAATTACCGTAGCATGACAGTGTTAATTAGCGATCGTAATTGTCCGCTCGTCCGATGTTGTCGACATTCCTACATATAAATCACCCACGATCTCTCCAGATTCCCAATTACCCTCTCGAACTTACCACCGTACTCCTCTTTCCTGAGAAATTGTCACCTGCATGATATCCGTGGTCCTTGCTTCTGCATCAATGCGAATCGCTCGCCGTTCACTCGGTGCCACCACGTGAAACATAAGTGACAATAATTTCAAAAATTAAAAATTAATATTGACTCTCCAAGTTCTCAATTTTCTTGCTTCGATTCCACCGGAAATTGGATGGAAATGTTTAAATAAATGTAGTGTGTTAAGATGAAAACGAGGGAGAAAAGATTACTTTATTATTGATCGTGGTGGCTCCGCGTCAATGGTGACCGAGTCAGTATATCAAGTGTGCGTTGGAGGCCGTCATGAAATTTAATGTGACATCGTGTTGGCCGTTCACAGGATCTCACGTACGGCGAGGGTGGCCACAACTGGCGCAGCATAATCTTCTCGCTCCTGGTGATCGGTTTTGTGATCGCCGGCATCGTAACCGCCATTTACCTCCTCGGGTGAGTACATAATACACAGACTCGCCAACTCTTTCAGTGAATTTCCCTACCAATCACCAATTTTTAAAAATTTTGCATTATTTCCTAAAAATCAATAAATGCTAATAACACCAATGCAGATACGTATGCAGCAATTTTTAAAAAATTTTCATTATTTTCCTAAAAATCAATAAATGCTAATAATACCAATGCAGATACGTATGCAACAATTTTTAAAAATTTCTCATTATTTTCCTAAAAATCACTAAATGCTAATAACACCAACGCAGATACGTGGACGAGTTGCTGTACTGGAGTGGGCGTCGGCTGACCCTGGACGAGTGCCTTCGCGATGACCTGACGCCGCACCGGCTGCCGCCGACCTGGGTCTCCCACGACAAGTTCGTCTACCAAGCGGACGACGGATCCCTCACTCTCCTCGACACCAGCAACAACTCCGTCTCCCTGCTCGTCTCCAATCACACTCTCGTAAGCTCCGAGCGAAAGCCGCCGACTTTCCATCGAGCGCGCGGGCGCGCTTTCACCAAAGCAGCGAGAGCGAGAGAAAAGGGCTGTAGGGTGGAATTCGTGTGCCGACGCATTAAGCCAGGGCGAATCCCATAATTCCTCGGGCGGCGAGGACGGCTCGAGTGGAGCTAAGCCGCGATTGAATTCGACAGGGGAGCAATAACGGCCCGATAGAGACAAGCGTCGAGATCAATAGAGCGTTGCGCCGGCACATGGATACATACGGGGAATATGCCAGGGCGTATGCACATCAAGCGCCAGCTGCTGGAAGGTTATGGGTAAATCTATTGTAGAGAAGGCAAGCGGAGGGAAGCAAGTGGAAAAAGAGAGAGGGAGAATGTAGAGACACACTGGTTTCAACGAGAGCCTTATCTATCGGCGATACGGTCTTCCGGGCCGGCTGCCGCTCGTAAAACAAAAGGAGCCGATGCCATGTATGAGGGAAGCAAGTTCTCGGATGTTCCATCTCGATTTATTTCAAACGTGTCCCGCCACTCGCTCATTCCTCTCCGCTTTCTCTATCGCGATTTTATCCATTTTCGTCGACGCTTCCTCGCGCCCCGTTCGCTATCGATGGACTGTCGAGTACTAATTCGAAGAATGTCGATTTTTTGCGTTTAAAACTCACACATTTCGAACTGTCAATCGAGACACGGAGAACGCGCTTGCGATCCACGTGGCGCGCGGAGTCACGTGCTCCGCATATGTTTCCGCGACACACGTGCGACAGCGGCCTTCATTATGACCGAGTTACTCAATGGCGAGTGGATTTCCCGGGGTAGTTGGTATATTTGCACGTGGCACCGCCGCTGCTTTTCACTCGCTTCGGCTAACCCGCGCACATACGTTCGAACGTTCGGCCGCGGCGAAGTGTTCCTAGTGAAGTAGTACGAGTCGCCCGCTGGTCAGACGTCGCCAAGTGGCCGCGCAGCGTGCGCCGCGCTAATGAGCCAATACGCCACTTAAATATTCCCCTCAACCCAATTAGTACAATTACCCGGCTCGCTAATGACAAGACGTTAATTAAAACTAGTCCCACGGAAGCGTGATTTCTTTCAGATTTATTATCGCTGAATTATTCATTCTCAAGCCCACTGGATTTCAGTGGAACTATAATTAATTGGACCAACCAATTCCATTTCCAGAGGCAACTCAATGTTCAAGGATACCAGTGCAGCGGCGACCTGCACTACGTTCTCTTCAAGCACAATGTTAAACCGGTGAGAACAACTTCCACCTAAACATCTCCAATTTCTTCCTCCAACTAAACCAATAAGCAAACAATTCCCAGGGGATTTCACAAACTCGTAACAGTTACTGCCGTTCGATTACACGCCTGAAAATCTTTATTCCTACCCAGGATGCTCGAGCGGGAAAGTAGCCCGCGCAATCCGATTACAATTACAGGCCGGCAATAGTAAGCCGAGCGGGATGGCAAGAATCGCGGAGGCTCTGATACGATTTCTTGCTCGATCGCACCCCCGAACAGCCCTGGGATTGATGACGCGCCTGCAGGCCGCCGTCACGCTCGCGTTGGAGCGTATAACGAGCCTGTTAACGACAATTTACGAGACATCCGCTAACGGCCATCCGTTCCCGCTCTCCTCGCTAATGCAATACGGCCTAATAAATTACCGGGGACGCGCGAGGCCCGTTAGCCAAAAGTAATCGAACAGTAGTAAGCTCGCGCGAGATATAAACAAAGCCGAGGGGATTAGCTTGATAAATAAAAGTTAGTCCGATTGAAATTGATTAAGTGCTGCAGCACATTTCACGAGATGCACAGTTTCAATCTCGAGCCATAGAGATTATTGAATGTTATATTCTGAAGGAAAATGTTCTATTAATCTTCCCTTTCTCCGCAGGTGTTCAGGCACACTTTCACCGCGCACTACACCGTGTACGACGTCACCAATGAGTGAGTAATCATCGATTAATTAAAGCCAGGCGTACGGCGTGTCCTCGTCGTCGCCAGATGCTTTCGATTCAATGTAATAATTAGAGAGGGAGATCCGAATGAACCAAGTTCTATTTAAACAATGCAGAATCTATGAATCAGCGCGAGTCGAGGACTCGCTGTACGTAACAGGTAGCGCGACCACAATGCAGCGGGCCGCGTGTAAAGAGCGCTTTACCGAGCCATTGTCAGAGACACGTACGAATATAGAGCGGCGAGGACCATTTCCAAGGGTATATAATGCGGGACGCGTTGAAATTCCACAGCCACCACACGCCGCTGCGGTTGCACGCGTCGCGACGGATGCAGCAGACGCGGCTGCAACACGCCGCCTGGCTCGGCAACACGACCGGCCTCCTCATGATATCGGAGAACGATATGTACCTGCGGATGGCGCCGTCGGCGAGCGAGGACGCCAGACTGACGGAGACGGGGGTGCCCGGGGTCATCTACAACGGCGTGCCGGACTGGCTCTACCAGGAGGAGGTGATGCCGAGACCGGAAGCCGCCTGGCCCAGCCCCGACGGCACACATCTACTCTACGCCACCTTCAACGACAGCAGCGTCTCCGCCCTCGAGTTCCCCTGGTTCGGCACCATGTTCGGCCAGGATGCTGCCAGTTCCAGTCCGATGGGCTCACCGCGCAGAGGCTCCTTTCCGCCCTCGAGGTCCGTCAGGTACCCCACCCCGGGATCGCCCAATCCGGAGGTCGATCTTTGGCTCATGGAACTGACCAACATCAGCAGTCCGAGCACCACCGGGAATACCACCACGACCAACTTCACCGCGGCCTTTAGGACGAAGCTGAGGCCGCCGGTGGCCTTGGACGGACTGTTAGTATACTTGGATTTTAGTATTTATTAGATAAAATTCTAATTCTAAAAATAAAAAAAAATCATTTTTCTATAATTCGTCATTTTGGATTTGAATCAGTTTCATAAATGATATTTATTTATTATAAATAAATTAGATTGAATTTCAATAGTATTAATAATAACTGTTCAAAAAATTATTCCAATACGTTCAAAATTTCTTAAATTTCATAAGGTTAAATCATAAATTTTAAAATTTTCAAAAAAAATGATTGTGAAATTGCAGGGAGTACTATCTGATCTCGGCGGGCTGGGTGGGCGAGGACGCCTCGCAGATCGCCGTGGTGTGGATGACCCGCTCGCAGAATCTCTCGGTGGTGTCAGCCTGCCGCGGGCCACTCTGGGAGTGCGAGGAGACGCACTCCGAGCGGGCACCGGAGGGCCAGTGGCTCGACGCACAGCCGCACCCGCTCTTCTCGCCCGACGGCGACAGCTTCCTCCTCCTGGCGTCGGTCCAAGAAGGTGACAAGGAACACTTCACCCACATCAAGCACGTCACCCTCACCCAGCAGAGGATAGCGGTGCTCTCGCACGGTCGTTACGAGGTAATTCGTCGGGCGACGCCCGTCGCAATTAAATATACTGCAGCAGCCACCGGGGAGTATGTAAATCGCCAATTTAAAGAAGATAAGACTGAAACGAGGCTACGGGGAACCTCGAAACAGGCCTTTGCTTATGAAAGTTGGAACGTCGCGACTGCGACTCGGATTTTTATTGTTATATTTATGAGGTTGTGTTTGTATCGTGCGAGCTTTATTATTAGATTTGTGTTGGGCTTTTGATTTGATCCATAACGAGAGTAGTAGGATATGAAAAATGGAATTGAAAACTGAGAACCTTGTTATTACGAGACTTGTAATGTATAATGATTGCTTTCTTGGTAGGTCAGTGAGATCCTGGCATGGGACACTAGGGCTCACCTCGTGTACTACTTGGGCACTAGGGAGAGGAGACCTGGTCAGAAGCATCTCTACGTGGTGCGCGACCCCACGGCGGACGATCCCCGCCGACTGGAGCCGCTCTGCGTCACCTGCGACCTTGGTGAAGTCCTCTGGAGCAGTAGGTGAGCTACCAATGATAGTCGACACATTTCTCTGGTATCCTGAGATAAATATATTATTTGCTAATTTTGGACTTTGGTTTTTATTTTGGTTTGTTAGATTTTACTACACCAATTGCACCCATTTTGGAGCGTCAGTGAGTCCACCGATGGTGAACGAAGCTTCGGGGTACTACGTTTTATACTGCGAGGGTCCTGGACTGCCATTGGCTGGAGTTCACATGATGACCACACACAAAATGATCCGCGTACTTTACGACACCCGAATCGCGCGCGCCGATAAACTCTCGCAGTTGGCGCTGCCTACGAGGAGGAGCTTCGAGGTATTTTAGCAACATTTTTAACGAACAATATAAATTTCATTCGAATTTGGGAAAGTTTGAAGTTCCTTGGTGAATCGCTGACGCAGGTTCCGTTGCCGCAAGGCTGGAAGGCACAAGTGCAACTTCTCCTGCCACCCTCGTGGCGCGAGGAGCTGCGAGACGCGGCCTTTCCCGTCCTCGTCGAGGTGAACGGTCGTCCGGGTAGCGAGGCGGTGACAGACCGCTTCAAGATCGACTGGGGCACCTACATGTCCAGTCACAACGACGTCGTCTACGTGAGGCTGGACGTGCGGGGTGCCAGGGGTCAGGGGAAGAAAGACCTCTTTCGGAGGATCGGCGGCGTCGAGGTCCAAGATCAATTAACTGTCCTCCGGCACCTTCTCAAGACTCTCAAGTACCTCGACGTGACGCGCGTCGGCGTCTGGGGCTGGGGTTACGGGGGCTACGTCACCGCCATGGTCCTCGGCAGTCAGGAGAACGTCTTCAAGTGCGGGGTCGCCGTGAACCCTATAGCAGACTGGCTTTACTACAGTGCGTACTTTTATTGACACTTCAATATTTTCCACTCAACTAGAGTTGTCAGATTAATTGAAATCGTTCTATAATGAAGATTCAGCTTTCACGGAACGCGTGCTCGGTGCACCAGCCGAGAACTACAAGGGTTACGTGGAGGCGGACTTAACGCAACGGGCACGGTTGGTTCCCAGTCACAGTCTCTACCTTCTTCACGGCCTAGCCGACCTCACTGCGCCCTACACCCACGGGGTCGCGTTCGCCAAGGCCCTCTCCGAAGCCGGCGTCATCTTCAGGTACCAGGTAATTACCCCTTAATAATCGCAAATTGCAGAAAAGGGCTGCCGGAGAAGATGATTGATTGAGCGGTGGTGGAATGTTGCAGAGTTACGCGGACGAAGACCACGCTTTATCAGGCGTGCTGGAGCACGCTTATCGTTCCATGGAGGACTTCCTCGCCGAGTGCCTCAGCCTGGACGCCTCCTAGTGCCTCAAGCCGACAACCCACTCGTTATTTCTAGTGCTGACACCAGGTCCAGCCTGTTACTGGATCGCCGCGTTGAGTACCGTCGTCCTGCCCGGCGTCGGTCCCCGCCGCCCTGCGTCGCCGTCGCCGTCGAGGAGGGGCGTCAGAGCGAGGGCGGCATAAAGTAAAACGCCTGTTCGAATCGGGCCCCTCGAGAACCGAGATGTTGTTCCATGTCAATCCAAGGTATTAAGGT
Organism: Crossocerus cetratus; assembly: GCA_963675795.1. Classification (NCBI taxonomy): domain Eukaryota; kingdom Metazoa; phylum Arthropoda; class Insecta; order Hymenoptera; family Crabronidae; genus Crossocerus; species Crossocerus cetratus. Next base: position 22,622,847 of record OY776664.1, read on the forward strand.
TTAAGTAAGCGTTAACGTGTGAAAGCGAGCGAGCGCAGCGAGAAAGGATGCGAGAACGAATTGCGAGAGCGAAAGGTCGAGAGGGAGAGCGAGCGAGCGAGCGAACGCAAGCGAGTGTGTGCCTGTGAGATGTTAAACGAGCGAGCGAGAGACGCGCGAGTTTAATGTATAACGTTTGTATGAGTAATACAAGTTAAACATTGTATATCAATCGCCTGTATCAGCCTGCGGATTCCTCTTTGCTACGAATAAATCTTACTCACCCCCCTTTTTCTCTCTGGACGCGCGCGTACCTACAGCACGTTCTAGTTAGGCACCTCTTAATCGGTCCCAGCCCACCGGGCTGGTACCCGCGTAGATAGGACGAGAAGTAATTAGGCCAGGCTGGCCTAGAGCTTGCAAGCTCGTGATCACGAATTCGCAGGGTGAAGGCACTCGTTTCTCCGCCAGCACCTCTTCAGTCCACCGCTAATCTCCTCGGCGACCGCGCTAGTTATTCGTCGGAGATCGGTGCCTTCATCCTGCCGACTCTTTTGTTACTCAACTAAAAGTCCCCGCGTTGTTGCTCACTTGGGGGCGAGTTCCGAGTTCGAGTGGAGCCGGGAGTTTTTGACTAACGTTAGGCGCGCGCGATATCGGGCGATAGCCGGTGTAGCCACTGGTCCCAACTAGCACTTTTTATAGCGATCATACCCCGGGGGGAGGCGGGGAGGGTACATTCCACGAAAGTATCGAGCTTATCGAGAGCTTGCAAGCTCCCTTGTTACGATTTTTCCTTTTCCTATCGCGAGAACGCACCGCAATTGAAACCCCCCAACCCCCCCACTATCTGATATATTACACGAGAGGCCTATGCTGCGAGCTTGCAAGCTTGCGGACGCACCTGCGTTCCTGCGAAGTGCCAATGGTGGTCCCTGATGTTCGATTACCAGTTCTTCTCTTCTCCGCCGAATTAAACGGACGTTCAGTTGCTGTTATCGATACGCTTCTTTGGTGCATTCGGACCTCGCCGAATGGGAGCTGCATTGGTGTGTGTAACGACGAGCTTTACATCAGTTCTTGCTTCTCGACCGTTTGAAAGTAATATTTATAAACTGGAGACGACTTTTTCGATACAATTGCAACGCCTTACGCGGCCACCATTGCGAACAACCGGTGCCTCTTCGTCTTTTGGAACGCGACTATGATGATTGCGGGCTCACGCCAATGAGCCAGTCGATTTTGACGAACAGAGAGAGAAGGAGAGAGAAAGAAAGAGAGAGAGAGACGTCGAGAACGATATATGTCGCCGGTAATAGTTGGAAGCTAGTAAGCGTCTATCCCTAAGTTTCGTGTTGTACAGCTTGGCGCCTAGTCTATGTACCATAATCTCTTCTACATACATACATACTACTCATACGAGGAAGAAGCCCGTGTTGTTCGAGGGCGCCAGCCCTTCAAACCGATGTCCCATCCGTGTCATCGACTCGATATCTTTGTATATACGCGTCCACGCTTCCTCGCACATCACAGCTTCCTAGCCGAATGTCAAAATGTTAAGCGACAGAGACTAGATTCTATCAAACAGTTCAATATAATACAACCACTGAGGACATTTTAATCGAAGCGACGTTCCACGACTTTTCAAGCAGCCTCAATCTTATTGGTGGAAAACTTTAGGGGTCACTGGCCCGGATTTCAGCGCGCGGGCGGATGTGCGAGGAGGCCGCGGACGTCAGCGGGGTTTAAACGGTGTTCTTGTTTGTCGTTCGTTGATCCTTTGTATTAGTCGATAAGCTGTACTATACTGTGGTACTACGCGATACCGGAGCCGCACGAGATGTTATTAGGATAATGATTCCATGGTTAACACTATAGACACGGGCCGCAGCTGCCGCCGGTTGTTTATCCGTGCCGGAAGCACCGAACACGAAGTCCCGCCATTACTTTCCCAGCAGTACCTGCCCGAAACTCTGTTAAACCAGCCTGTATAAATCTTATAATACGTTTCCCATAAAAAAAACGGAAAGTGCCGGCATAAATCTCCAGCCGCAGCTGCAACCTCTATTACTCGCGAACGAATCTCGTCGCGCGCAAAGGGGAGATCACGCCCTTCCGTCGTGTCGCTCCTCGATCAGTCTCCATCAACACACAAGCCTCCGTCGAGGATCATTGGCCTACAACTGGATTTACTTAATGTTGCCGGCGTTTCGTTGTAATAGGAAAATCAGAGATGTACGGGAAGTCTGTATTGCAAGGGTTGATCGAGGAGTAAAGCGCGGCCGACTCGAGAGTCGCACGTCGCCATACACGCTGCCCGCCCAGCAGCCCTTAAATGCCGACAATCAAGGCTAGTGCAACTAATCAAACGATAATAAATAGAGAGCGAGAGCGAGAGAGTGAGAGAGAAAGTACGTACGAGCGAGAGAGAGAGAAAGAAAGGGAGAGCAGGTGAAAAACTACTACCGTAACGTGTATTATCTATTGGATATTATTGACTGGCGATCGATGTTGGAGAGGTCGTGCATGCATTAGACAGCGCTTGCGAAGCCTCGACGCCGAACAGAGTCTCTCACGGAATAAGGCGCGAAAACCGACGCATTAGACGTGTACAGGCTCACTCACAGGTCTACGGCCGGGCGCCCTCCAATCTTTTCACGATCTTACTGTTCAATTCGTAGTTGGAAGTTAACGTGTTCGCCACATCCGCAAACGGTAGTTCAGTCAAGGGTAGCATATCTCGCGAGTACTAAAGAGATTAAGTCAAAGATGAAAATCTGGCAGCAGACTTTTGGGTGACCCTGTACACCAGGTGATTCGATAGCCCGTGCTCATTGTCAGTTACGCGTAGGAAGGTTCTTTCAGTGATTGCTTGTAGATCGAACCCTTTTACTGCCAGAGAGAAAAGCCGAGCGCCCGCCGCCTTCCACAACTGCCAGGCGCCATCCTGCGCGAGAAATCGTTGAACCCAGCCGGTTTTCAGTTGACAATCACGCGTTTACCTTATTGTTGACTCGATAGTTCCTGAGAATTGTAACGGGGAGGATTGTTGAATCGTAATAACGGTGGAAAGAGCGTGGCCCTATTGACCGGTCGTCTGGCACTAAAAGGGTAGATAAATAATGGTTTAAAATTTAATAAATAAATCTTTAATAAACCTTTGTTTCGTTACGAACTTACGTTTGTACTATGTCCCAATTTAAAACCCCTGCCTTTTTCTGCCGCTCCCATGCACCGCCACCTGGCGGCGACTATAGAAAGTCGATGGTGGCGCCACAGTCAGACAGACTATGCATTTAGGAACGCTCGATCATCGATTCCTTCTGATTATTCGAATGATTGAATACCGATCGACTCCGAACATCGATCACTCATAATCGGTTTGGGCTCAATTGCTGGGACAATAAAAAGATAGGAGACATGTGTCAGGCTGGATTTGATGTGGTTTATTTCGTAGACTGCTGCAGCGATACGTAAGTACCGAAATGTTATGTACACTTCAATCGTAGTAGTAACGAGCATTGTTGTGTTGTCGCCGCGTGTCGCGGCTTGGTTTCTCAGGTTTGTCCTTTATCATCGTCCGTTATGTACAAGTACACCGATTTGTAAACACTAAAACATTTGCCACACCTTACACGAGTAAGTAAAATTCTAGAAATCAATTCGTGCGAACGCTTCCCTCGTATTTGGTTCTGCATCTCCTCGTTGATCTCCTGCCTGCCGTTCACTCCCACACACGCACGCACAGTCTCCTGTCTTCTCGCTCGGCTCGAATCCGCCGCTGTCTGGCCGGCTGCGCGTTGCATTTTGGCACGGTTGGGCTGAACGAAATGTATAATGGGAAGGAAAGGGCTGGGACTCGAATGATTTAGCCAAGGAGAAACTATAATTACAGAGCGGCCGGGCGCGCCGCCATGCGAAGCATCAACATTTTCAAAAGCACGTTGCTACTGTTCGGTATTACATCGGTTCCTTCTCCCTCGCTCCAACTCGCTCATCCTATCTGTCTCTTCCCACCCGCCAGGCACACATCGTCCGGCTTAATGCGAGTGTTGAGTAACTGCGTTGATCTCGGTTCGATGTTCGCTGAGTGGGTATACTAGGTGGTACGATATGTGCTATTTAACAATTAATCCGATCTCATCCGTTGGCCGGTAATTGAGCGCGCACAAAATCCTCTTACGACGACTGTCTCGCGGACGGCCTCTCGTAATTTCCCATTAATTTATCAAGCCTGCCTCTATACTCGTTAATATTGGTCTCACATATACAAATACACGGATTACAGAAAGAACCCACATGCGAGTCTCGTTAAAGCGGCGGGGCGTTATAATACAAACTTAACAGCAGTGATCGACGTACAGCAAGGAATTTTATGCGAAATATAGATACATACATATATATATATACCTACATATATATATGTATATATTACAAAAGTCAAGTGGCGAGAGTTCCTCGCTAATATTTGCCACTGTTACTGGAAATATATATGTATTTCTATATATATGTGTGTGTGTATATATATATATATATGTATGTGTGTATATGTATTGGCGGTCACGCAAACAGTTGTCACACATTCAAACGTGTACCCGCAGCCTCCACACGCAAACGGGCAATCCTCTCTGTTTCGTGCTCTCTTTCGCATGCTGTATTCTCGTCCCCGTGGATAAATCAATTGATTCTGTTAGTGGGCACGGTCGGCAGTAAAATCATCATTCATCAACCAACAAATTGAAATTATAAAGTCTTATATTCTTTTATTATTTACGTATAAATATTGTTAAATATGTATATTAAAAATTTGTTTTACTACACATTTCACGATTATTTTACACAGAATTTGTTATTCTATCCTGATAATGACTTAAATTGATTAAGTAACTTTGTTAACTGGACACGGACTCGGTTCTTGCACTAACTGAGATAGGAGTCGGTCGGCATGCACCGGCGGATGTGTCCGATCGCGGGACTCCTAGGCAAAGGAAAACTTTATCGCCTCGCTCCTCCTTCGTGGGTTGCGAAGGACGAGCAAAGCGCACCCTCTCCTTTCGCAAGCAAGCGCGTTTCTTGCAGTACACGCAACTGTGATCCCTATATATTCGTGTTACTTGTCAAATCATGCGTTTCGAAGACAATTAACCGAAGAAGGAGAAACAAGTAGTGGAAGGGGGGCGGGGGGTGGGTTGAGGGTGGGCGACAACGAAAAAGAACGACGCGCGGTCGACGCCACCTTCCTAGAAGTTGAGTCACGAGGTTACTGTATAAAAATCTAAACTGACCTTAATGTACATTAAAAAATAGAATTGCTTCTGCCAAGCGTGAGGCTTGATTATTGGGGAGGGGGAGTCTGCTCAGCATTCCTTCCCCAAGCGCTCGGCGATACTTTCGTTGACGGCATCGTGACATCGAATACCCCGACGGTCAATCGGCTCCGAGCGCTCGCGGTCTCTACGTGTTTACCTCTCTTTTTCCTTCCGGGAGACGACTTACTTATCCCGTGCAGGTCATTTACACTAATACTTGTTTTATTCACCAAATTACTCGAACCAAAAATATTGCTAACAGCATGACACGACACGACAGTCTTGCGTCGACAGCGCGAGCCACGTATCGGCGCGGCGTCGCGCTGTCCCGTTGGCTCTTTGAAAATGCGCTCCATTGCTCCGAAGTAGTGCGCGAAGGACCACAGGAGCCCTTCGCTCGACTGTTCATAATGAAAAACTCTGGCTCGCCTTCATGGGAGCCCGACCATTCAACTCGCAAGTGTGCTGAGTGTACGCCCGTTACTCTAATACAGTGCGCGCGCGCGCGCGCGAGCACACACATTTTGCCCGAAAACACCCAAGGGGAGAGTAGTGTGCGCAGAGTGTGTCGACGCCTTTCCCCTCGCGGCAACGTCATCGATCTCGCATCGAGCGTCTTGCGCCGGGAGGACATTAGCAATGCATCGTGTATGGACCGGAAGAACGTGTGATACCTCGACCAGGCGTATACCATAAGATATAGGATGTATAGCTGCTTCATGAGGCGAAGAAGTTTCATTTAGACGGATATTTCGTAGGCGGCGCCTGGCTTGTCCTTGCTCGAGCTAGCGATGCGTAAGGTCGGCAGCTGGGAGAGACTTCTCGTCCGACCGCAGGACAAGGCCGAGAGCCGTACTGTGGGCTGCTATACCGATATCTCATAGTTCATATCGTAGACACTTGCCCGATCGGCGGTCGGCGTGGTTGATCTCTGGGCCATCTCTATCGAGTCCGTCATCTCGAGGGCTCTCACGAAGGACATCGGCCTACGGCGGCCGTCGCCCGCGGTCGGCGTCGTCGGCGTCACCATGGTGGCTTTCCGCTTGACTTGTGGCGATTGGTGCGGCGGTTGGTGTGGCGGCGGATACACCGGCACTCCACCCCTTATCGGGGGGTGGTACGCAGCACGCGGCGCGTTTGTGTAAGACTGGGTCGGACTGGTGGGGTTCGAGCGATAGTAGTCGTACGCCGGCGGCGGTCTCTGCGAGGGGGACTGATGCGTGGTGGGCGCGGCGCTCGAGACCGGTGCCGGATAGCTGCCGGGCGAATTGTCCTTCCACATGTAAACGCCCCGATGCGGCGAGCCCGCCAGCTCTCGAATGTTGTCGACGGTATTGTTCGTTCTCGAGTACGGGTACTCCGTACCCTGTCTGGCTAGCTCGTTCTCCGAGAGGAAGCGCCGCTGCGGACTGTAGCCGATGCCGGCGGGACCGCCGACACTGCTGTTGTTAGCCTGCTGCACTTCATAATACGTCGGCGTCTCGTTCACCCCTATAAAATCCGGCCGACGAACCTGCGTCGGCGTGCCTGGGTTCGATCTGCAACAGAGACGCGTCATTTGCAATTTGCTGCCCCGGCGGCGTGCGTTACGACGATTCGAGAATATCACAAATGCACGATACAGTGAACCAAGTTGAATATATACATATATATATATGTATATTTAGATATAGATATATAGATATATATGTATATACATATGGAGAGAGAGAGATGCGAGTGCTGAGCATTGTAGCCATACAAACACGGCTCTGGCGGGACATACAGGAGAGAGAGAGCAGCGCATCATTCCTGTTATACGAAAATTAGCGTCTATCCAAGTAAAAGTAAAAAGGTAGCGAACGCAGGAATATACAGTGTGTGTGTACCTAACTGTGCTCGTGTAGGTGTTCAACGGATCGGTGTGAAAGAATATACATATAGATTTCGTTTTTTCTTTAGATATATAAATATGTATATAAATTTATGTCCAAATATACTCCTCGTTAAGTATATATATAGAAATATGAATAGATATACATATGTATGCAAGAAAGCATAACTTTAAACTACGAAATGTCCTCGAAGGGATGAAGTTCGTGTTTACCTGCAGTAGGTTGCAACATGATGGTAGAAAGCAGCTCCTTGCAGTTACCACCCCCTGCAGTGGGACACAAACTTATCTATATACCATATATCTCGTAATATGTACATGCAGAGAAAAACTAATCTGCTACGATAGTTATTCGTGAGCTACGAGCGCGAGCTGCTTTTGACTTGATTTTCACCGTCGCGTTCCTCCGTCGTTTGGCAAGTGAAGAGAGAATAGTGGCGAGAAAGTAGGAGAAAGAATAAGAGCAAGAGTGAGGTGTGTTTACAGTGGGGGATGGGTAGTTTCAGATATAACAGGCTCACACCACACCGAGAGGCAGCAATAGAGGATATATATTTATATATATATAAATATATATATATATATGAAAAAGGGAGATCGTTCACTCTGTATATGTATATCGTTAGCGTGCTCAAGAGATGCAATATCAACTATTTGCTAGTGCGGCGCTTCCCTCTTGCTCTCTACTTGTCGAAGGAATATTCTTGTGCAATGTAGGAACACCGCGTGATACAGTCGTCATTGCAAGAGCAACCAATCATAATCGCTGTTATCTCGCACGGCATTGCAAGTGTTCCCGCGGAGCATAAGGAATATGTATAGAGAATATGCATATAGATCGTTAATTGGACGACACGCAAAACTATGTTACATTGGAGTTGCAGAGCATCTTTCCAAAGTGTGGACAGATATCTAGTATGTATGTATAATATTAAGGATAGATCGGTTTTAAGGCGGCAAATATATCGCGAAGCAAACGAGCATGATGTACCTGCGAATAGAACTGGAAATCGCAAGTGGAGTTGGTACCCCAATAGCTTTGATGCGTTGCTGCATCGTTGGACTGGCACCGCCTTGACCTTCACCTCGCTGAGAAGCAGTGGTAGGTGATCCACTTGCTTCTGGCGGTAGCGGGTCGGGCGTATGGCTTCGTGAACCGTTCATTCCCCTATAGCTATATCCGACCAATGCGTGAACTAACTGCCCAATCACCCAACGTATGCTACTTTCAAACTACTCTGAATCTCTTTACCTTGGCCTCGGATGCGGACTGCCACGAGGGTAGTGGATCTGGTGGCGATGCTGCGACGTCGGCGGCTGCCTCGGAGAGTCATTGTTCTCCATGGTTTGCAGGAAGAAATTGCTCTTGGAACTGTGTCTTTGGAGCGGCGGCGTGGGCTCGCAGTCTGCCGACTGCGACGCCGTCGGCTCCATGTCCGTGTCCGAGCCATCTCTACCCGGGGACAACTGAAAAGTCGAATCGCCACTTGTACCTGGCCTTCTAGCCACCCCGGCTCCACCCTTCGTACCTTTTGTACACGGTACATAGTTTCAAGGATCGGGGAAACTGGAGCGGGACTCGTTGGGGTTTCAGAAGCATATATCTAAAAGTCCACTAGTGGAACTTGAACCACTGCTCGAAACACTGCTCTAAGAGAAGAGAAGAGGGGTCGTACGTAATAGTTAAAGTATGTGCGGCGCGAGACCGCGCAACAAGACCAATTACAGTCGAATACACAGTAACTACAGGCTAGCTTGCGTGCAAAGTTTGCGCACATCCTACGAAAGCTGGCAAACCTAACAGAAATGCGAAAGAAATCCAGCTGCGGCGGTAAAACTCGCTCGTCTCTAAACGCGGCCTACGAAAGCGAATAACAGTGTATCGAAGGGGGACCATGAGATATGCAGGATTGTTATGAGATTTGTACATATGATATGAGAATGAGGAAGCAATGTCGCACTAGCTCTTACCTTATTGTAAGCATTTGAACTGGCATTTCTAACACCATTGCTGCTATCCATGTAGGTCTTTACCTGGTTCGTGCCTATGGTAGATATCTCGGATGGACAAGCCCCGCGTCGTTTTCCTGTATACTTTTCCGGCTTAACTAAACTGCAAGTACAGAGAAACACCGAATTAGACACGCGCACTGAGGCGATCGAGTCGAGAAATAGTACACTGAGTCCTTTACCTCGGATACTGTGGTCCAAATTGTGTGTAACAGCAATTGTGTAAGCAGCCGCGGGAGAATGGATTATACCCTCCGTTAAATTTACCAGTTACCTGTTCATTCGTGGTGCGACCTAGCGATATAAGCATCACGTGGAATCCGGTCAGGCCGACGAGGGGAAAGAATAAAATCACCACCACACCCATAATCACGAAGCTACATTTCTACTTAAGGGAAATCTATAAGACTCGCGGACTCGCTCCGATTCTCCTCGAACAGTAAACTTTCGAAAAAAAGGATACGTGATGATGGTATTGACATCGGTGAACTGCTGCTTGTGCTGTAGCACGAAGTAGAGGCAGAAGCCGAATATAGTGATCATGTGGCAGCACAGAGACAGCAGTAGGAAGAAGAAGAACCTGTAATTCCTCCTCCCGATGCAGTTATTCAGCCAGGGGCAGTGATGGTCGAATGTCTGCAAGGATCCCAGCAATCGTTAGCCACTCCGCTTCCATCGACAAATCATATCACCCAGCTGTGGTACCAACCTCGATGCAATGGTTGCAAATACTGCAATGGGAACATCTCGGGGGTCTATAAAACTTACAGGTGGTGCACCACTTCACGCGGATGGTAATACCGTTGATCTCCACGCTCTTGTATAGCGGAGTATGAAAGTCATCCTCCCTATCTTCATACGGCGGTGCTGCACCAAACAAAAAACCCATGATCACAATAATCCAGAGTACTCCGACCAAGAAAACTTACCCTTAGGTATGACACCGGGATCCATAAAGGTGGCCAGTGCGAAGTTTGTGATTACAATGAAGGTAATAACCCCTTGGGTGATGGGGACCAGAGCGCCCCATCGAAAGACGTAATACTGGCACCTGCAACCAAAGCAACCATCTCTCAGACTTCACCGCCAATCACACAGCCCTACCATGCAAAAACCAGCCTCCCCCTGGGACAAACAAATCAAGAGAATCCTCTCCAAAGACAATTTTCCTCCAGCCTCTCTCTCTCTCTCTCTCTCTCTCTCTCTCTCTCTCTCAGTGCGACCGTCTCACTCGTTGGCTTAACAAGACGTGCGACAGAGATAGCCAGGCAGACTGGAGTTTAGCGCTCGCGAGCGAGCGAGCGAGAGAGAGAGGGTGGCGTGAATGGTGATGAACTTACGGGAAGCAGAAGAAGAGTGTGGTGGTGCCGATGAGTATCATCCACGCCACCGTAGCGGGCACAAACTTCGCCGACACCTCGCATTTCGGCATCCTGCACGCTCCGCTAGCTGGTCCACGGCTGAGGGATTATTAATGGGCAGGATTTCTGCTACCAGAAAACATGGCCGCGTCCATTCGGCGCTCCGCTCATTTGCACAGTGCGGTGTGTGTGCGGCAGCGCTCGCCGCGCGTCGGGCACACGCTCTCTCCCTCAATTCCCGGAGCAGCCCTGATCACCTGCCACTGAGCCGATCGCCCGGTCCATCACGCGCGGCCGTCACTCCGGCAAAAACATCCGTAGCCAGATTAATATTTAAGCGCTTCCCAGATCCACACACCAGCCGTACCATACAACCGCGAGCACACCACCTTCCTGACATACATATATAGCCCATATTGTGTCGAGAGCGCTCTCCCTATACACCGTCGCGCAGAAGTAACCACCGTCACTAACTGCGCGCTCCTATCGCATACACGCGTATCCTTCGCGCTTTTTATCTGGCTTTTTCTCATCCACGTAACGGCGAACCAATTCATTTCCTGTAGTTCAAGGTAAACGGGCGAGAGGTGGAGTAGTTAATAGTGTTGTTATACTTGACTCTTCCAGGAAATAAGGAAATTGTCTTGCAGTGTTTTGGAGTTCGATAGGTGTTTGATTGGAGGAAGATCGTGTTTGGAGACTTGTCTGAGATGGTGTATTGCTGTAAGGTGAAGATCGAAGGATAATAGTGGAGAGAATTTATTTTGAGTTGTATTTTGGAGTTGATTAGCGGATCACCCGGTAGATTTGAGTATATAGTACACGAGCCGAGCCGTGCCGTGCCCTCTGAAGACTCGGTGTTCCGAAAGAAGAGCATCCGCTGCCTCGGAAGCTCTTCTCCCAGTCAAAAGGCTCTATTTCTATTGCAAGGGTGATTGCAATTATCTAGATAAAATTAGCTCGCCTCTATGCGCTTCGTTGCGCTTTCTAGCTCTTTCCGCCACACTTCGGATCGCATTCGGAGCAGAGTGGATTGCGAGCATGCAATCGCGATCGAGACCGCGAGCAAATAACATATCTTCTAGTTCGCTCTTATTAATTTTGTAACATTATCACTTGAATTATCTCGATGGCATTAAATGAACAAAATATTATTCAATTAAATTGTATAGCCTTCATATTTTCAATTAAAAAAATGAATTCGCATTTGAAGAATTTATAGCTAATAATTCGGGAATTGGCATAAAAGTGCATAGAAGGCAGGCTATGCATTGGTAAACGATACCAATGATTCGAGCAGGAGAGGATGAGATAGTTATCCACTATAGCGTTTAGTCGCCGAAGTAAACTCGAGGCGGGGGTAAACGCCTGTAAAGATAGGCGTTTACGAAGGTGTGAGCGGGTGCCGCTACTATATTAGGATCTGTGGCACGAGGCCAATGACATCACGGTGAAAGAAAAACCGCGGAAAATACCGGCAGCCGCTCATCCTGCGCGGCCATCCTATCAACTCGGCGGCGAACGCGATCGCCGCTCGCACTATGAAAAGTCGATGAGCGCCGGCCAAATGAGCGCCCGCCGCCAGGAACGTGGAAATCGTTCGCGGTCGATGATGCATCGCCGACCCAAAAATATTCCTAATGAGACTAATTTACGCGCGAAACGTGCCCGCCCGAGGCCGAGGTTGTCTGGACCGTCTCGTCATCGACTCCAAATCGGCTCGATAGGCGAAGAGCCGACGTCTAACCGCTCGCGAAGTAAACCTGTATATATCAAAAAATGACTTATTATTAGCCGGTTGAGGGCCCGTCAAAAATGACGGTGAAAATAGCGTCGAAGCACATTCCTCTCGGCAAGTATCCATGTAGCTTTTGCATTCGGCCCGTCTATTTAGTCGACGACCACGCAACGTCCGTCATTTTCGCACATTCCTCGCACTATTTTTGCGCCGACTCCCTTTTTTCCTGTAATTATTAATCTCTGGTTACTGTTGCAAAGTAGATAAGAAGTATAAGGTGACTTGGGTTTCGATTTGTAGAGTTAGCAGTGCGAGATGAATCGGCGTTCAAATATCGAATTACAGGATAATTAATCAAAGGCTTAATGTCTTGTCCCTGGCAGACGCGGGCAGAGCTCGTCGCCAGCAAATCAGATCAGCCAGTACTACTCTCCGACTGATGAATTAGATCGATGACTGGGGACATTGCTAAACACGCCGCTTACTCGCGCGATCTCAACCCCTTTGCCAATACAACCGGCCGACTCGCTTGCAACCGAGTGTCGGACATCGATCTTCATTGATCGCATATCAACCCAATGCCCAGATGTAACTTCAACTCGCGTGGAGAGACTTGCAGCTTTTCCACTCAAGTCTCTACTCGACTCGCGTTAAAAGAGACTTTGGCGAGTTGTGTGCACAGGTGTGCGGAGTGTGCCGGACTGGAGAAGTGCGAGGGGGTTGGAGAGAGCTTGAGGTCGTAGACGAGGCGTCTTCTCGGCGAATCTCGAGGCCAGTGGACCCGTTATAGTCTGGCATGGTGGGGGCATCCATGCCAGGTGGTAATAGGATCGAGCGGTTGCAATGGTTTGCAGGCGCATCGCGTGGGCGATCGGCGCAGTCCTCTCGGCTTGCGAGAGATGAGCGACGTGTCTATTACCGCGCGGCGACCAAGGTATTTCCGTTATCGGACGCGAATTGTAACACGCACTTCTAAAAATAAGGGCGCGCGTGCTACATTTTTCTCCGCTTCGGTGCAGTTTGGCTACGTGAAGATTAACAATCACAAGTATTACATGCGAAATCGTTTTCTTTCCATTAATTTAAAATTAATGAAAAGTTTCATGAAGAAGAATTAATGACAAATTTTTATTAATAAAAAGTTTCATGAAGAAGAATTAATGAAAAGTTTCATGGAAAAGAGTAAATGAAAAATGTATAGATTAATTAAAAGTTTTATCGGCAAGTGTTAATAAAAAATGTAGAAGTTAATGAAAAGATTAGATGAACCGGAAATTGGACGGAGATTAATGCGAGGGCGAGATACGCGCGGTGAGAAAATAGGAGGGTTCGCATTTGTTTGGCCTAAAAATAATCATCGCTCGTGCAGAAGGGTTCGCTCATCGCGGACTGACACTATCGCCCGAGGGGTATTTTCGTCACTCGCACTCTCGGTGGTGCGGCGAGCTTTATTAAAATTTCAATCTCCTGACTAAATGCCGCATGACCGCCGCGCCACGCACAGGATGCGCCGGAGGCCGAGGGCGGCGGACGGGGCCTGTGTCATGCGATTGAGAAATTCCGCGGCGAACTCCCGCAAATCTACGGCGAGGAGCGAGCGCTGCCAACTGACGCGGTCCGATGCCTTTTTTCGCTCGGCGCTCATGAATGAAATCGCTTTATAATTCGATCCTGTCATTTGGCCATTCACATCGGGTGCCGATGATGCCGGCTGAATACATCGACGGCTTAGCTCTCCTGGCAAGATTTACCGGCGGCATATTTCCATTGTATCGTTTGCGATGAGCGCATTTGGTCTCATCCGCTTCGAACGGAACTGGCACCTGACACTCGAGTAGTATTTGGTGAGACATTGTCGCGTTACATTGACTAATAAAAGTCCATCTCCATTTTCATCGAGTACAATGATATATGTTGCAGGGGATTTGTGGACTCTCGCTCCACCCGAAGCTCCATCACCGAACCGCAGGACTCTTTAGGATCGGATGTTCCAGCTGAAATAATAAAGCGCCCGTTGAAGGGGAGGTTGCGTAATTGGCGGATTGATAGACGTGCCGAAGATTATTGAGGTCTCGAAGGTACGGTGGCCCGGTGATATACTGGCCGACCTTCCTCGTACGCGGAGGCAACCACTTATAACATATTTCATTTTTCGTCGCCGCGCTCTATTTTTGCGCGGCACCGCACGCTTTCTAGCTGCTTTAGCAGACGTGGAGGATGTCTTTATACCGGGACGGAAGAGCCACCGCTCCTCAGGTATTCGCCGTCCGCCGTACGAGGAAACCGTCGCCATGGTAAGACACTCGACTCGCGAGAATCCACGCTTCTCTAACGATTCTCCTCCTCTTCAGAAACCCCTCGACCAACTCATCTTTCGTCAAAGATTTACTGTGCTCTTCGGCTTACCCTCAATTCCGCGACACCAGTACACGATTTATAGTGTGAAATCTCTCGTTTCATTTATCGCGGATTATTCTCCTCCGTCACGTCGACTCCAGTGGGAAGAGATTTATGAGATGAGACGTGCCGGTTTTCATTCTCGACTGATTTATCGGAAGTTACTGTGCGCTTTGTCGGTTCTCCGTTGAACTCGGGATTCCTTGATATTCGATCCCCTTTCGCACGCAGCGAAAGTTAAGTTTTCGAAGAATCGACCTGTTTGTGGAACCATGTGCACTCATACTTAACAATGACACCGATAATACAAAGAACCTTTACGCATACAGGGTGTAACTGTTCGTGCATCATTAATTTAAACTAGCGATTCTCCATGTTAAAACAAGTAGTATCAAACCGCATTGCAATTGGCACTTTCATTCGTTAGTTAACAGCGAGCTAACAATTAAAGGGAAATCCCGACCCATCAAGGTCATTAAGTAATCAGTTGTACGACCGCGGAGTTACACAACTGCAGTCTCACTTTTTCCTTTGATTGTTAACTCAATTTAACCAAGAGACATTCGTGCTAATAGCAAGACTGCGTTGTACACTTGCACTAGACATCCAGAACCACTGATTTGAATCAATGACGCGCGAGGGTTTACGGTATGCGATGATTTACAGGAGGAAGACGAGCAGAAGGTAGCAGTGATGCGCAAGGCATTCCAGATGTTCGACACCACGAAGAGCGGCTTCATCGACACGCTCAAGATCTCGACGATCCTGAACACGATGGGTCAGCTCTTCGATGACTCCGAGCTGAACTCGATGATCCAGGAGAATGATCCCGAGGGCTCCGGCCGAGTGAACTTCGACGGCTTCTGCAGGATCGCCGGCCGATTCCTCGAGGAGGAGGACGCCGAGGCCATGCAGGAGGAGCTCAAGGAAGCGTTCAGGCTTTACGATCGCGAGGGTAACGGATACATCACTACAGCTACCTTGAAAGAGATTCTCGCCGCTCTCGACGACAAACTCACCAGCTCCGATCTTGATGGGATCATCGCTGAGATCGACACTGATGGTTCCGGCACTGTGGACTTCGATGGTATCTGTCTTTGGATGGTTTCGACTCTTCTTTTTTTCTGTCTCTGCTGACTTACATAACACTATTAATTAATGCTCTACAGAATTCATGGAGATGATGACTGGAGAATAAGCCAGGAACAGTGAGAACAACCGAGAAACGTTTTATACCTGGAGTCCGCATACCAAGTGCCGCAGACGGAGTACTATGTTAAGATTATTGTCAATAAGCGTTGATCGAATTTGTTAATAAAACCGCGATGTGAACTAGTTGAATTGATTGAAGTTGGATGAAGGAAAGGTTGCGAAGGTCGTATTGAAGATCAAAGCCATTTATAATTTCTTGCTCTTGCGAGCAATTTTAATCTTGCTTTCTTACATCAATTGTTCGTGCCTTTAAGAGGATTAACGATAATCAGAGGGGGCGTTTGCTCGCCCATCCTGCTAACGTAGGAGCGTCATTTACTGGGAGACTTCGTTGGTGGGTTGTCCCTGGTGGTAGATGAAGACGTCCTTGACGTAGATGTTTGGCACGGAGAGTGCGCCGGGTGTGAGGGGTCTGTCGAGTGGGAAGCCGAGGGGTTTGCCGTCGAGGGAGATGGCACCGCCGATGATCTCGGAGATGTGCTTGCCCTGGTAGTAATCGTTGACGATTTGGTCCTGGACGATCTGTCCCTGGCCGTAGATGCCCTGGTAGCCCCCGAAGTGCTGCTGTCCGCCGCCGACGATCGGGCCCTGGGGTGTCTGGTAGACTCCCTGCATTACCTGGACCTCAGGCTGCTGTACTCCCTGGACGCCATGGACTCCGAACTGGACTGGCTTGGCGATCGGCACCTGCTGGGGAATGTGGAATGGTTGCTGCTGGTATGGCACTTGCTGTTGTCCCTGGAACTGGTGCTGTTGCTGTTGGATCGGCTGCTGCTGCTGGTGTTGCTGCTGCTGCTGTGGCTGTTGCTGCTGGCCGTGGAAGATCGGCTGCTGGAACTCGTATTGCTGCTTCTGGCCAACGTACTGTTGTCCCTGAGGCACCTGCTGCTGTCCCTGCTGCTGTCCCTGCTGGTACTGCGGCAATTGCTGCTGGCCAGGCTGTTGCTGTTGTTGGTGTTGCTGGTGCTGCTGCTGGTGCTGCTGCTGTTGCCATTGCTGGCCCTGGTGGTACTGCTGCCATTGCTGGCCCTGGTAGTATTGTCCGTAGTGCTGGATTCCCAGTGGCTGGACTCCCTGTCCGATGGCGATCTGGCTCTGGGGGTATGGATAGTGTCCGTGGTGCTTAGTGTAAAGGTCGGCATAGTGGCTTCTCACGGCTGCAAAGAAGAAATGATCGATGCGGTCAGTGTGGCCGAACGGCGTCGTGGCACTTCTTCGCCTTCGCCCCAAAGCACCTGGGATCTGTTGCTGGTCGACGACCAACTTCTCGGGGAGGACCTCGACGTATTGCTGGACACCTGGGAGGTGCTGTACTTGCGGCTGCTGGCCGTGGAAGTCATCGGCATCGACGATCTGGAAGTGCTGCGACTGGAAGTCCTGGTATTCCTCGGGGATCACTGGTCCGTAGGATACTTGCTGTTGGCCTGGGCCGGAGATGACGACGAGGAGCTGAAGAGGGAAGCCTTGCTGCTGGCCCTTAGGGAGAGACAGCCTAGCAGGGAAGCCGAAGATCTGGTGTGGCTGTAAGATGAGAAAGCACGGGGTTAATTCCCTCCCGAAACACCTGCCGATTCTCTCAGGGAAAGCAGGGGAGGATTCTTACTTCGGTGATGTACAGAGGCTCCTGGGAGCGGATGGCATCCTCAACGTGCTGCTGGATCTCGTCGATCGATGGGTGGTCGTGGCTCTTGGTCGGGGCCTGCTGGGAGTGCCTGACGATGGTGTTCTGGCCTTGCTGGACTGTAAGTCAACCGACACATTCCACATTAATCCTAAACCCCTTTAAATTAAAACCAAACAACTACTCTGCCAGCCGATACGTACGATCATGGACGAACTGGTCCAACTCGACGAACAGATGCCTGTGCTGGGAGATGCTGATGGGTTTGCCTTCATAGTTGAATTTGGGTCCAAGGTAGACGCGGACGACGGCGCCGGGTACGATCTGTTCGCTCTGGACGGTGATCTGGTACTGGTAGGGCTGGTGGTCCAATCTCTTCAGATGAGCCTTGATGTGATGGGACTCGGGCTGATGATGCTCGGGCTGGCCGGTAACGGAGTCCAAGCTGACGTAGAAGTCGGAGAAGACGGTGGAGAGCTGGCTAATGTCGACGTTCTGGATGCTGACTCCGTCGAGGACGAGGTCGCTGTACTGGTGCGGGGGCAGGGCAGACTGGTACTGCTGGAAGAGGCCGATCACTTGCTTGTAGAGCTGGAAGAAGGCCGGGTCGTGGACGGCGGTTTCGCTGATCTCGAGGACGGACGGCGTGTAGTCCCAGATGTTCTGGACCTCGGGTGCGTTGCCGAGCAGCTTGCGGGCGACAGCCTGGAAGCTTCCGTAGTACCTGTTCGAAGAAAACGCCGAATGAGCATCCTCCAAAGAAACAAATCCCTTAAACACCAAACCCAAAGTACAAGAGATATTCAACTAACAGTGGGTTGACGCTTTTGCCTGTTCCTTCGATGAGCTCTCCGAGGATGTTCAGACCCTGGGGCTGGTAGAGCGAGAGGAAGATACCCTGAGGTGTGATGACGTGTCCGGCGTCAATGGCGTCGACGAGTCTCTGCTGCAGGTTCTGGACCTTCTGGACGAACTGGTGATTGTGGTGCGGCTGCTCGAGGATGTGAGGGCGTCCGGGGAATTCGAGACCGTTCAAGTGACGGAAGTGCGGCTGGTACGGGGCTTCGATCTTCTCGAAGTCGACGTCGGGGATGGGTCCGAGTCCGTTGGAGAGACGGTTGAGCTCGTAGTGCGCCAAAAGCTGCTGGTGGAGGTAATAGTAGTGGGATCCATGTCCAATGCTGCCTTGCTGATCCTGCACCGACTGTTGCTTGAACTGTCCTACGCCGGGTTGCTGGTAGGCTGGGGACTGACCCTGCGTCGATCGATCAATTAACCTCTCTTTTCTCGCGTCTCATCAGACTAATTAGACTCATCAGACCAACAGGTTTACTTACGTGTTCGAGGAGGTATCCAGCGAGGTTGACGAAGTTGTAGTAGTTAGCGAGACCAATATCCTGGGTGAAGTAGTTGAGCTGGTGCTCGCCGTGAGGAAGATGAGCGGAGTAGTTGACTGGGATCACAACGTTCTGGGCGCCCTGGGCGCCGAGGTCCTGAGCCTCCTGGATGATTCTCGAGTCCAAGTGGTACTGAGGGAAGATCTCGTATGTCGGTGGGACGATGATTCCCTGGGTGTCCGGGCGACGGAGGATTGCGCTGATGAAAGCCTTCACGAACTGGACCTCATTGACGTGGACGCGGGCCCAGGCGGCGGTGCTCAGGAAGGTCTGGTAGTCATTGGCGCCAACCAGGATCTGGGAGAGCAGCGCCACTTCCTTGCGCAGCTGGCTCAGCGAGGTGCTGAACGGTGTGCCTTGGGGTTGGACGAGGCCAGCCTTCACGCATCCCACGTAGTACTTGACGATGATCGGGTTCTGGTAGAGGTGGTAGCTGTTCTCGATGTCGTAGTTGGTGCCAAGTGCCTGGAGCTGCTCGTTCGGGATCTTGCCGGTTACGTGGTGCAGGAGGGAGATTACATCCTGCTGTTTCTTCAGCGTGTCTTGGTCAGCTGCGAGAACGCCATTTTGGAGAACACAATGATTAATGAATGTCGACGGGAAAGCTCGACTTTGATATTGCTCAGTTAAGTTGGTGGGTTGATTAGAAATTCTACTAGTATGTTAAATCAATAACTATAATTATATTATAATTAATAAATATATTTAATTGTTAAGAAAATAATAGATATTCTACTAATATGTTAAATACAACAATATAACAATTGCTTCTCGCTTTCCTCAGAAATGCCCGAAGCCGAGGGATGACAAGACACTTAGGAACTAGGAAAGAGCGATCAACTACTCACCGGCACGCTGTTTGATTACGGGTATCGCCGAGGCGAAAGCCACGAGAGCCAACAGAGCAATTGTGCACCTCATTGTTAGATCCAATGGGAAGAACGGTGCGATGCTGACTGACCGTTCGCCGATGCTTTTATACCAAAATCGTATCGAGCCCCACGTTATTATCGGCGACCTGGCGCGACCCACCTCCCTCTCGATTCCGCTGTCTACCCGCGATGCCCCTCGATCGCACCACGAGCTCCAGCGATCGAAGGTTACCGATTGTGCCACCCGATGACTCCCTGGAGATCGGACTCCAGGGTGAGGACCTAGAACCATCCATGGACTCGACAGTCCAACCCTTCAACCCTTAGAGGCAATTGGGGAATAGGCAGGAGGTTGAGGGACTTGTCAACTTTAGCCAAACTCTGGTCGGCGAACTCTCAGTGGCTCGTTATCGCCAGATTCGTGTCCGGTTTCTGGTCATTGCATTGCGGATTTCGGCAACGACGGTGCACACGGGTGAGCTCGACGCCTTGCGTTTTTGCGTTTGTTATCGACGTATGAATAGCAGTCGGAGGGAAAGTAGTGCAGGTCCCTGAAACGATGAGGGTGGAAATGGACAAGGGTGATAAGTATTGCGATTGGGGTTGTTTATTGCGTCGATTAATATAATCGTTTACTAATGGAACATGCACTTATTTGACGATTGTTTGCAGGAACGAAGATTTATTGGATGTACCAGAAGCAGCATAGTCATATTGAGTGTAATTCTACTGTACATGACCCGTAATTCGATTGATTAAACTGGCAATTCATATCTCAGCCGACACAATATTGACAGTCGAATGTTGCAGAAGTTCTTTACTTAGTAGCGAATCATTCTTATCAACTCGCAACTGAATACTAATGAACGATAATATTCAATGACTCTCACGGCTCTAGGTACACACGCACGTGAGTGCAGGGGTTATCAAACCACTCTCGACCAGCCGGACCTGCCATCGAGCCATCGCGTCATCCCCAGGGGGTAAGTGGAAAAGTTCGGTAGGAATCGAACGAGTTGGTACAAGAATAGAACTAGCACGAGGAATCGGCCAATTGTTGCTATTCTTGCATTCGTCCATTGAATCGCAGGCCCAAAGAGATTTACCTCAAGTGCAAAATGCACGACACCCGCCCAGATAATCTATCGATGTGTGCCAAATGCGCGCGCGCATCGGAATCGGCCGATAAATTCTCCGGGCTGATACAAGAGGGTTTCGCAAAAATTTCCTATATTGCCGCGATGATTTGCGAACCGGCCGATAATCAGCAGCGTCCGGTGTCATTGGCCTTGCTGCACCTCGTCGGCTCCACGATTGCACTCCTGTGTATTATCAGTCGGCTCTGCGCTCTTCTTATCCGATTTGTGGAAAATGAAATTCGGGTATTGCGCGTGCGTCGCCGAGGCGATATATGCTCGAGGGAAGAAAAGGCCGGGATCTCCTCTTGTTTGCTTCACTTCTCTGCGCGCGATAGCTTCCGCATCTGCTACCAATTCTCCTCTTCACGGTCCATCCGCTTTTTCTGTCTTGCAATGGCATTGAATATTCAAGTTTACTCGAGTACTCGAATTTGCTGTGTAGACACTTGTGGACCTATGTTTCGTAAAAGTCAAAGGTCCAAGAGCGCCGGTGAAGTGGACGAAAGGTTAAAGAATCGTTTAATAATACCTTAACGAAGGTTTACAGTCCCTTCATTCTAGACGCAAAGTTATAGCTTAATATCCGCCCACGCGAGAATAATACATTTCACTTATTGAAACAAGTAAAATGAATTCTTCCCTTTTCTTAATTCGACTACATTCTTCTATTACATTATTCGACTAATTAATTCTAATTTGCCCTCCGCCCTTGAACGCGGCTTTTCACCAAACTCATCCGCGTTTCAATACCCGCGAGAGCAGTTAATTCCCGGGCTCCCTTGACCATGAAGCAGACCCGGCGGAGTCTAGCGCTGCGGCTCCCCCGGACGCTCGATCCTGGAGGTCCGATAAGATCAAGGTAAAAAATCGCACGCTGCAAATTGAGCGTTGCTCTATAATTAGAGCCAGTTCCATAGGAAGCGTTCACGCGAGCAACAGAGAGGACCCGAGAGCGAGAGCGAGAGGGCGAGATAGGTGCGATCGATGTCCGCTAAGGACAGAGCGAAGGCGTGTACATACATACACTACCCACACACTCTCAATACAATGTTGGCAGAGCTGCGCTAAAAGAGCGGAAATATTTTGGTGCTATCGATTGCGGCGAGAGGGACCGCGCGTAATAGAGATCCTCTTCATTCAAATCCTAGCGCCGCACGGCTCCATTCACTCGCCCTGACTAAAAGCCCACCGATCCCCCAAAAACTATCCATCCAACTACTCTAGAACCAGCTCGAGTAACCCAAAAGATATTACTCGCGGCAGAGTAGTCAGATGGCCGAGCGGCTTGTTATTTCATAACAACCCCGGGGGAGCCGGACCGTCCGTGGGTTCTCCAGCCGCTCTCTCTCTCTCTCTCTCTCCCCGTCCAAAGCGGCGCACTCCCGCGCACACGAACGTCGCGAGCGAGGCGCATCGGTGTGGATGTTAAAGCGCGACACAGGGCGCAGAGAGGAGAGCGTAGATATTGGGCGGTGTGCGCACGTGTGCGCGGCTCCCTGTGCGTGTGTACACTGTCATCGGAGGTGCTGGACGTAACCTTGAAAAGGCCACCCTCGAAGCAGCCGCAAGTTCAAACCGAGGGAGTCTCTGCACGGGAGACAGGACACGAGCCCTCTCCCCCGAGAGCGAGCGGTTCCGCGAGGCGAGGACAAGTCCTGCTGGTTGGCTGGTGCGAACGAGCCGCTGGCTCCTCTTGGACCCGCGATCACCGTTCTCTACCGTCGCGCGATCACGATCGCTGATAAAATGTCTACGTAAGAGTCGTGGGTATTAGCGACTAAGTGCGTGACCGAGGCCCTCTCTCCCGGGCTGCCCTGGTGCACTGTGCTGGTTAGGCGCAATAGGTTAAAGGGGAGCGGAGCGAGAGTGGTTCCCACCTAGTGCGGAGAGAGCACCGATACCCTGGTCGCTCTAGCATGCTGCCGCCGAGGTGTTAGGCGGTCGACGAGCCGCTGATGATACCGGAAGATTAAGAGAGAGCGAGGAAAGAGCGAGGATGGTGCAACGGCCAGTCGCGCCTAGGCGCAACGTTAGGATCCTGCTGATCGGCGAGCGAAGCGTCGGCAAGACCTCCTTGATCTTGTCCCTCGTCAGCGAGGAGTACGCCGAGGATGTGCCCAACAAGGCCGAGGAGATCACGATACCGGCCGATGTCACGCCGGAACAGGTGCCCACGCATATCGTCGACTACTCCGGTATTTAACTTGTGCTGGTTCTACTGGAGTTGGGGAGGCTCTTCTGGGTGGCTGCGATGGGGTGCTTAAGGTGTATCGTGCTTTTAGCTGCAGAGCAGACCGAGGATCACCTTGCAGAGGAAATACAGAAGGCGCACGTGATATGTGTTGTGTACTCCGTGGAGGATGAGGACACCCTGGATAGGGCGGCTTCGTATTGGTTACCTATGATCAGGAGGTGCTCACCTAACAGTCGGTGCCCTGTTGTTCTTGTCGGCAATAAGATCGACCTTGTTGATTATTCTACTATTGAGGTCTGTGGAGTATAGGAGTGGAGCTCCGCCTCTTATGTAAAGTGGGAGCTGAGGGAGTGGAGAGTGAATGCTTACTTTGATGTTTGTACTTTCAGGCGGTGTATCCGATAATGAAAGAGTTCACGGAGATCGAGAGTTGTATCGAGGTAAGTGTTTAAGATAACGTGTGGTGAGGATAGTTTGAATTGTGAGGTTTGTGTTTTACAGTGCTCCGCCAAGACTCTGCAGAATGTGTCGGAGACGTTTTACTATGCACAGAAGGCTGTCCTGCACCCTACTACTCCCCTATATAATTATGACACGCAAGAGGTAGAATTTAGTCTCCAAGTAAATATGAATATCGTGGCCTTTATGAATTGTTACTTTGTAATCACTGTTGTACGTTGATTTCAGCTTACTGAGGAGTGTAAAATTGCTTTGCAAAGAATTTTTAAAGTGAGTATTGGTGATGGTTATGGAGAACCTTTGTAGAAGGTATTGCACGAGGAATTATAATTTATATGCTCTGTACAGATTTGCGACTTGGATAACGATGGCTTGCTCAACGATATGGAATTAAATGCATTTCAGCAATGGTGCTTTAACACGCCATTGCAGCCACAAGTACTTGAAGATGTGAAAGCTGTATTGTCAAAGAATATTAACGATGGTGTTTATAATGGGTGTCTTACTATGAAAGGTGAGTAGACCTCTACAGCAATGCCAGCGAATTGACTGAAAGATCAGCCCGAAATTTTCCACGCAAATTCAATTTCAGGTTTTATGTACCTCCAGTGTTTATTTATTCAGCGTGGTAGAAACGAGACTACCTGGGCCGTCTTGCGAAAATTCGGCTACGATAATGAGTTAGAAATGTCCAAAGATTACGTTCATCCTCCGTAAGTACACATGTATAACATTCTCGAGAAACACGATTTCGTTCAATCCGAGTGGATTGTCCTAAGAATTTCTCTCGATGCGCATCCCTAGATTAAAAGTTCCGCCTGGTTGCTCGACCGAACTGTCGCACAAAGGGCAAGAATTTTTAACGCTATTGTTCATGCAACATGATCGGGATCACGACGGTGCCTTATCACCTCCCGAACTGGAAGCATTGTTTTCGCGATGTTCAACTCCGCCTTGGGGGAACGAGTACAAGTACACCGTTCCGACCAACGAGAAGGTTCGTATCAACTCCTTATCAATGTTTCCTCAAGAGTTACCGATGTTCCTAAAGAGCATTAACTACATAATAGACCATTAATTCGCCAGGGTTGGATAACGTTTCAAGGATACATGTGCCAATGGGCGCTACTTACGTTGACGAACGTGCGCAAGGCTTTGGAGTATATGGCGTATTTAGGGTACAATATGTATAATAATGAGTGTCAGACGAGTGCAGTTTTAGTCACTCGCGACAAGAAAGTGGATCTGGCGAAGAAACAATCGAGCAGGAATGTTTATACTTGTCACGTAATCGGCCCGAGATCCAGTGGGAAGACAACATTATGTAGAACGTTTGTTGACCCGAAACTTGAGGTATGCTGATGTCAAGCTGCCCAGTCACTCGACATCGATGCTTCCAACTTGACTGTACTCTGTTCATGGAATTGCAGAAGCTGACCGACGAAGCCGTACCGCCGCATGCGAACGTTACCGTGAACACGGTGCACGTGTATGGACAAGAGAAGACAATAATCCTGAGAGATATAAACATAATAAATGTGCAGGACGCGCTTATGCCAGCACAAACACGCTGTGACGCGGCAGCTCTTGTCTACGACGCCAGTAATCCGAAATCGTTCGAGTACATTGCTCGAATTTATATCGTGGGTATCCGCAAGATGTTGCCGCCTGGCGACGATTTCGATGGGAGTAAGATCTCAACCTGCCTCTTTTCAGAAATACTTTGCGGAGAGTACGATACCGGTTCTCATAATAGCGAATAAGACTGACCTTTCTGAAGTGAAACAAGAGTACATACTTCAGCCGGTCAATTTCTGCAATAAGTACAAACTGATGCCACCGCAAGCGTACAGCATTTCCCGAACAGTGCGCCGCGAGATCTTCGTGAAGCTCGCGACAATGGCAGCTTTCCCGTAAGTTCAATTCCTTTTGGATTCAATATTATTACCTATCGCGTAGTTATTCTATTAAAATGCTCCAGATATTCCCTAAGAGTAAGGCTAGGCACATACGCTGGATTTTTTGTTGGTTGTAATCGAATTGAGCGAGTGTCTATCAACCAACAAAAAGTCTTGAATGTGCGTGGATATCCTAAGGCTACTGATTGATCTTTCAAAGTAAAACGTACTACGCGTAGAGACCCCAGCGTGACTCCGCTGTATTCGCTCTGTTATTTACTCTCGTATCTCTCCAGTTGTCTTTTTCCCTTGCTATTGCCTTCGAAAGAAAATAGATTTTATACGATTATACAGTACGAGCGTTAGGCACTAACAGAAAGATTTCATGTTTAGCCGCTTTCAAGGAGCATGGGTATTATTTTACAGAGACAGGTTGGTCTGAATTTTTGTCATACAAACATGTAACTTTCACAGCGTAAGCTTGTACGGCTCTCGTAAAGTCACGGTCTTTCCTCACTTACACCTGCGTGCACGTACATATAGAGGCGTCGAGAATAAATGAGTCATTGATGCGGGAGATCTATCATAACAACAAGGTCTTGGCTCTTTTCAGTTCTTTGGGGCGTATGGTCCACATGTTGTTTCTGAAACCCTCACCCACTCAGTGGTGGAGTTCATTTACAAGGTTGCTCTTTCTCATTAAAGTTTGCCTTTGCGTGGGGCGAGCGCGCCCTTACGCTCTTTTTTCAAGCACACGTCTCTCTTTTTCTCTTTCTCTCTTCCCCTCTCATCTGCCACGGTTGATTGTGCATGAAGCATGATGCAGTCGACATTTCTCTAGCATCGATTCCCTTTTCTGCTCTACTTCCGGTATCCAAGATCTTTGTTGGCTTCCCGTTTCTTTTCTATGACTTTGCCGTTGCCCTGCGCATGATGAGATCACCATTTATACGATTAATACTTCTTTTCCGAAAACTCTACTAGTATATTGTTTTTTCCCACCAGTATGTTATACGTACCCTGATGCAATTTATCAGAAGTGGCATTGCTTGCAATCGTTGACAGCGTTTATCATCGCGCAACACTAATGATACCTGTCGATTTACGATCGATTGATGGCTGACTCTCGTTCTTTCAGGCACATTAATCAGTTTGGACTGATGCAAGGGGATTCCATTGTCTGGTGGAAGGCCGGCTTGGGAATCGTGGTGGCCACCGTTGCCGGTTTCGTGGTGATGCGTGTTTTGAACACAGAAAAGAGATAGTCTACCATATTACTTTTCTTGCACATTTAACTGCCTCCTTTGATCGAGTATACAGTCGTCTTGGAAATACGCGTTAAATTAATAAACTATGTTCATAAATCATTAATACTTGGCGCATATGATTGCGAACCTCCCTTCCTTCGCCCGCTCTTAGCTGTCCTCGCCATTCCTACTCTGACATTTCAACCACGTGTCGTGGAAACTCTTACAATTGTCGAGCTTCTCGCTTTTCAAAGCGCAATTGTAAAACTCCTGGAACTCGACGGTGCAATCCTCGTGGGTCTCCTCTTCCGTTGGAATCCCGTTGGTTTTAGCTGGTGCCAAGCCGAACACGGAAGACAGCGCATTGCCGATCGCGTGTCCCTTAAGAAGAGGAAGAGTCATTGGTAAGATATCCTCATTTGGAGATTCAGTGTACTTGGCTACCATGTCACTCACTACAATTGATCCAACTGTTACACCGGCCGCAGTGCTAGCGGCAATACGAACAGGGGATGCTTGTTCGGGGTGAGGGTGAGGAGTTTGTCGAACCGCATTATCCGCGGCCGCCGTCGCCGTAGCAGCAGGTGCTGATTTGAAGCTGGAACGACATTCGATTACAGTGCACAACTGAGACTAATAGCTCTCTTTAAACATAGAATGGATAGAATATATATGTGCAATATTTTTACAATTTCTGATGCAACATTGCTTTCGCATTATTAGTTATCTGCTTCGGAAATGTGACGCAACGTTTAAATAAGCTCGTGTCGCTTGACCGTACACCGCTCTACGTTTTGGCTACTTGCTCAAGGCCAGCAAACCCTTACATAAGTGAAACACAGTATGGAAATACTTGGGAAACACAAAGGTTTTATTGCGGCTAGGTTTACTATAGGAAAGGTAGACAAACGGTAAATTACAAGGGTTCAGAACAAAACCAATTTATTCATTAATATTTCACGTGTACATCGGAACTTGCATCCGGAAATTTACAATTTCATAAGACAACAAAAAGCCAGGAAAGGTCGTCTCTAATTAGCCTACATTTTGCTCAAAGAATTTTGATTATTAATAGCGCTCTACGCGCATCATTCGTTATCTCGTCGCAGTAATATCATTACTACGCGCTCCGCTGCGTGGCAAGGGCTCCTTCCCTGCGCGATGTAAAATAAAAGAGAACAGCCGCCTACTAAATTGAATTCTAGATTGAATTGCGTTAGATACTGTCGTACAAAGAATACTTTAAACCATGCCTGAAACCAGAAAGATGAGTCATCGTTAGTAAACATGTCGGAGTTCTAGGCAACAACAAGATAAGGGTGGACAATGCGGAAGATTAAGATGACGTACCAGCGGAGGTCTTGCACTGGCGCATAGCTTCCTTGAAGCCCTCGCAGAGGGTCAAGTCGGATTGGTTCTCGGCGCAGGAAAGGAACTGTTTGATCTCAAAGGCACAAGCACCACCGGATTGTGCGGTGTGTTGCATAGGTGCAGCCTCAACTGGTGCTGCAGCAGGGGCAGCTGCCTCGCTGGAGCCACCACTGAACAAGCCAGTCATGGCATGGCCAACTGTGTGTCCGATGGCTGAGCCAATGGCTACACCACCAGCGGTAGCAGCCATTTGTCCCATGAGGGAAGGTTGTTGTGGCTGGGCCATCATGGGTGCTTGTGCCGGAGCTGGTGCTGGGACCGGAGCTCTCGTTGGAGCAGGTGCTCTCCTCATTGGAGATGCGCTAAAAGCAATTTACATTGTTATCTTTGTAAATATACAAGGAATACAATACAAGGTGTTCAGGGTATCCACTTCAACCACTCCATCACCATCTCATTTGTGGCCATAATTTCAGGCCACATCCACCTATCCCTTGGTAAAGCATCTCATCATTCCACTACTATCGTAATGATACTTTATTGCTCTTGCGTGACCGGACACAACGCAGGTTCACCCAACGTGCGCCACTCTCCTCGAACACCATCACCACAATCCCACAGCGGAAAGTTCCACTTGCGTGATGGTGAAACAAGGTGCGATGTGGGCTCGAGGAGAGTAACGGGACAAATCTAAGGTCGGTGCGCAACGTGCACAGGATGATTTTACGTCGCGGTCACGTTGGCTGACGATGATAGCAGCGAAATGATGTAATGTGGATCGCCGAAGTGAATATCCTGTCCGTGGGCACGGCTGGTGAATAATAAGGATCGGGCGAATGCTCACCTCCTAGTTGAAGCACGTCCTCGTCGTGGCATGTTTTCTCGTGTTTATCGCCTGTTAAGCGATCGCAATGGGAATATGTGCTAACGTGAAACGCTCGGTACACGGTACTCGTGGAAACTGTTCGCTCGCTGGCTCCCAGTGATACTGAAATGGTCGCTGGTTATGCAACGCGCGCAGCCGTAGTAGGGGATTTTGCGTTCCCGTTCATTCTAGAAATTGATCGGAGCCGCGCGGCAATACCCAAGGGCGCATGTCAGAAAATCGACGTTCAATTCGCCCGATGGAAAAACTGAAGGAAGATCGCACGATCACTTTTAGGTACCGCGAACTTCAGGCGTTTTCTACATCAGCGAAGTTTTTTGAAACAATTTAGGTCGTGGTGAGAATTTTCGTTGATAATTCGGTGTTGAAAAACGCGTTTGAAAGATGGTTCGATCAGTGAAGGCAGAACTATAGTGGCACGTGACGCGATGACGTTCGCCAATTTCGTGCAGATATATCTGAACGGCAAAAGTATATAAATATATGTACGATTGCTGACTCATGTTCACTGCCCAATCACATAAAGCACGGTATTCTCGGAAAAATTGTAATCCTCGTGAGGAAACTTTCAATGCGTCAATTAATATAGATAATATGGTCATGTTGAAAATTGAGGTCTTTATTAATTGTTCCCAGATTTCGAGCAGGGTACCACTGCTGGAAAGAATTGCGCAGTTACTAGAGTGGTTGCGCGCGCGCATTTACGGATTTTCAAAACAATATTGCATGAGATCGTGCAAAATGCACCCCGCGTGACACCCTTTGGGAAATGCGCGTCTCTTTCATTTCGCCGAAATTCAGTGATTA
Organism: Crossocerus cetratus; assembly: GCA_963675795.1. Taxonomy (NCBI): domain Eukaryota; kingdom Metazoa; phylum Arthropoda; class Insecta; order Hymenoptera; family Crabronidae; genus Crossocerus; species Crossocerus cetratus. The sequence continues at coordinate 22,652,617 of OY776664.1, forward strand.
GTGTTTTAATTCGGGCGCAGGCAGATCTTATTCTACTTGTAATATGCTGAAACTGTCGAATTACGGAGAATTCGTCCAATTTAGGAAAAGTTGGAAAAATCGGGAGGGAAAAACTGTCGATCCTTGGAAGGCTTCGAATACAGTAGACCTTTCATCCAACTAACGCGTACGAAGTATCATTCGGTTACATAATTTATGATTACACAATACCAAGTTACATTGGAGCGATATTCGATAAATTAATAGCTAACCGTCTACGTGGTAGGAAAGTCGACGATTTCCCCGACGACGGCGACGAGTCCTTCCGACCTCTTCCCAACCCCGATGTCTTTCCATCAGACTTCTTTTTCCCTGACATCTCGATCACTTCATTCACCACAGAAGCCCGAACATAATCCACAAGCTTTTTGATTACCAAAATGCGAATTGGGAACTGTAAATTTTGTTTAAATTACACTTTTAAATTTTGAGCTTGTTATATTCAGTCCATGGTTACATTTGAAGTTGTGTGGAAATTCGACAGATTAATCGATGATTACTCAATGCAACAAATCGATTTATGTATTATACGATTTCCCGCAAACGTCACATTTGTCAAATAAATAAAAAAACAAATGAATCCCCCGATTCAAAATTCCCGCGCTGCACTTGCACCCAGCGCCACCAACGCTATCTAGCTTCGCAGTGCAGCGGCGAGATGGCGGCACCAGTATCCGGCGTGATCTGCAATTTAACCGGGTGTTGCATCGGACCAGTGTCATTCTCGAGTTCTACCGGTCGCAATTCCCAATAATCAGTCAATACCATTGCATCCGATCATCAGACAACACTCATCCACTCAAATCAAACGCGTGAAAAGTGCACGTCCGTGCTGTCGATTGCTCGTCCGGGATACTTTCTCGCCAGATGTGCAAGGGAAGTTTGAAACGCTCGGGGCGAAGATGGCGGTCAGCGTTCCTCTTTCAAAAAGCCACTGGTACTGTGACTCGTCGAACTAAAGTGCGCAATTGCACGCTGATTATCGGCAGACGCAATGAGACGCCGATTCGCCGGTAATCCGAGGAAAGCCAGAGCTGCGCTTGCGAGAGTCCGCTGTCGGCTAATGACGCGCCGCAAATCCAGTGAATCATCGCAGAGCCTCCTCGGAAAGTCTGACGTCAGCGCGAGAGTGGTGAGTACTCTTCGATCTATCGCGCATTGATTAATCCCCCCGTGAATCCCCCAGACTGCGCCCGAGCGCAATTCCATCTCTTTGTTGCGGCGTCCGCCGAACCCTCTCTTTGCCATCTAGAACCCGAGCAGCCGAATCTTTTGCGTAAATAAACAAAATCGATACTCCGCAGGGGTTGGCGGCGAAATTGCGTAAACATATTGAAGGTTAAGTTAGATATCTTGGAAAGCCAGCAGTGTCGAGTGGGATTGCAGGCTTTTATGTTATATCATGTGCTGTTATTAGAGTATAATTGTTCGCCGAGCTCAGATCCCTGGAGATTTATTGTCGTCTCCGTCGATTTATTTTTCGTCCGATAAGTGCGTACGTGCGACTTATTTATAGGGAAAAGAGACGGCGCGTACCGGCGACTACCTTTTAGCGAGTAAACACTCGGAGGATTTCTTCGCGTACACCGACATAATACTCCAAGGAAGTGGGGCTTGTCTTCCGCTCATCGAGATACGGCTAAGTTACTCGCCGAACAATTTCATTTGCACGGAAACCACGAGTCACACGTCCAGTGCGAGCCTTTCTTTTCATTTGTCTGCAATTGTTTGCACTTGCACCAACTTTGCAAATTTTTGACAAATTGCATTAAGGCTCCATTGTCCACCACTGTTCCTTAACTATTATAAGTATTGTAATCAGACTTTCTTTATCATCGCAGACTTTTATTGCTCTGAATTGCCATTGTTAACTTTCTCAACGACTCTCTTGTCACTCAAGTCTTTCATAACTATTGTTACCGAACCCTGCACGTACTCCAAAAACACTTATTTTCTTTCGAACCCAAGGCGGCGACTTATTATTTCCACTGTAGACCACTGACTCAAGTCAGCGAGTATAACAAGTAGCATTCCCCCGACATTCGAAACTTTTGTTTTCGCATCAGGTTCACTGGAGCGAATTTCGCGCTGGCAAACAATGGCAAAGGAGAAGGGGGCAATGTTAAAAAAATAAGATAAAAGATCGGAGAGTTAAAAGTCGACGGGGAAGAGTGCGCGCGAGCCTATTGAAACAACAATAACAGCTATCGCATCAGCCAAGATATCTTTATCGGCGGAGCCAATCGGCGTACACAGCGTCGTCCCCCGATCGTTAACAGCTTTTGATTCATCATCCTGTTAATTGGCAGATCCCTCGGCCGCTCTCCGCCAGCTTGTATCATATCTGCGCCGGGCTTCTTTCAATTAGTTGACATTAATCCGCGATTGTATAATTAGCGTTGCACCAAGCACACATGCACTCAACCAATAACTACGGTGCTTACAATCGCTTGTTATTCGGCTCCGAATTCCAGGGGTTAATGACAGGTAAAACATCTGCGCAGTGTTAAAGGCGATTGTCCGCCGCTGCATTCTCCGCGGGAATAAAGCGCGAGCCGAGATAGAGAAAAAGCAAGGAGAGAAAGGGGAAATAAGGGGAGGGCGAATTTATTGTAAACTCATCAATCGGTCCCCGAACTCGGCTCGCGCGTCGGCTATTATCACCGGCCGCTCTCTCCGCCCGAGACACACCCACGCAGGCCCAATGTCATCGGATGCAGCCTCGCCGGAATCCCGATGAAAATATCAATATTAGTCAGCTCGCAATCACGCGCCCAATTGCCAATTACAACGAGGAAAGCGGCCAGCGTAGAGGGGAGGGGGGCTACTGTTATATCACACATGGGCTACGAATTCTTAAACTTATTATTTCGAGCAGCAAAAACATAAACAGAGCGTGCGCGGCTGGCGCGAGAGGAGCGTGCAGATGCCGGCGATCTGGCGATCGAGGGGGGCGGAGGAGACGCGGCCTGGAAAGCGAGAGGGCGACTGGAACGTGTCAGAAGTCCGATAGGTATAATCTCGCTGGCATTAGTCAAGTTCCTTGAATCCACACTGATTCAAGTACAACCACTGCCAACCACTTCGCGAGAAGCCCCCACGTCCGAGAAAACAGATGCGCCTTTCTCGAGATCTAAGCCGAAATAAGTCGCGCGTGCGAGCGGCTCCAACTCGAATGGAGGAGCAGGAGCGTGCGGCCTACTCGCTCTGAGCGCACGCAACCTAGAAAGGAGGCTGAACGCTGAACTCGAGCGGGCGAAATGTAGTACAGGAGTCAAGCACCTCGGGAAGCGCGAGGGAGCCTGTAGCGCCCTGTAACCCCGAGGCGCCGATTCTAGTCGAGGGAAAATGCGCCGCTTTTCGTCCCCCGTTGCCTTATCTCGCGTGTTATCGCGCGGCGTACGCGTGTCAACATAGGCGAGGAGCGGCGTGGCTCGGCCGAGTGCATTCACCGACACATGCGCAGAGTGTGGTCGCGCGAGTCGCTCGGAAGGCAAAGCGAGACGAGGCGGTTCAGGGAAAGAGAGGTTCTTCATAAACGGGCGGGAACGCGTTCCCAGTTAGTCAGTGCTAGAGACCGATCGTCGAGTGCCGCGCGCGCCAGACAGAGAGCGCATGCAGTGGAACACGCGTTGCACGCTATCCCTCTCGCGTCTCGGACGACGTCGACGTGGACGCCCGCCGCCTCTGCCCCTTGACAAAGGAGGCGAGCACGCGACGACACGAGGCGACGCGCCTCCGATGCATCTGATCGGTGCACGCCGCCCCCTTCCTCCGACTCAAAGTTCAGTTTGAGTCGTGCCGCGCGCCGTGCATCTACCAGCGGAGCAGCTCCGCCGAGAGAGCCTCAGAACTCTCGGACTCTCAGACTCTCAGAAAAGAGATAGACCGCGGGACCCTCAGTGCAACCGCTCGCTGCGTGCGGAGCAGGCTTTCCAAGGGACCACGAGGGAAACGCGCGGCCCAGTTGACGAAAAGTCGAGTTTCCTCCAGTCGATCGGAAGAGAGTTCCGCCGAGGATAACTGGTAAATCAGAGGATGACGATCCCCCTGGTGTTGGAGGAGCACCAGAGCGCCAACGCGATCGAGCCTTCCTTCGAGCGGCAACGCGGTGAGTCGCCTCTTTTGTTTTGGTATCGGCGTGCGTGTCGGACGTGCCTCTTCGGCAAGTGTCAACGGAGCGCGCGAGCGCGCGACCTTCTCTCTTCACGTGGTTCCTGCGCTGGCACTCTCTCGGTCTGTGCTCGAGTCTCGCCGGCGCACACACCTCGACACTCTGCCCTCTTTTCGCCGCACGCGTTATGGGAGAGGCTTCTAGTATTCGGAGCAGCTCGACTAATGCTCGAGCCAACTGATGTAATATCGGACCACCGCGTGAAATCCCATCCCTTTCGTATCTCTGCTCTGCGGAGCGACCGCGCGCGCCATCGGTAATTTGGAAAGTCCAATTAGCGACGCTTTACCGATCGAGGCGGGGAACGGGATTTCCACATTTCCAGAAGGAAGCTCGGGAGGGAAAGATCGACTTTACTGATACATATCGAACTAGCGGCAGAGTTGTTATTGCTTCACGTGTGTCGCAGTCGGCGAGCGTTTCCCTGCCATTCAAGAGTCGCCGTGCGTTGGACGCCTGTTGTTGTTGTTGTTTTCGTCGGGCGGGCGCGCGTCACTGCGGCGTCGCGACGCGCTTCTTCTTCTCCCTTGTTTTCGAGTACGTTAACATTGCACCCCCGCAGCTGGCCCGGACAGAATTATTCTTCCCGGTATCGGCGCGCACTTGGTGCCGACGCCGCTCTGCATGTGGCCCAGCGGAATTGCGCACTTCTCGCGTGGCGCCGTGCCAATTTCAAAGTTCAGGTGCTCTCGCCGGCCTCTGCCTCGTGTGGCCGCGTGCGGATGTGTGCGGGCGCAGTGCGTGCGCCAGTGCCGCTGCATCCACTCCTGCCGCCTTACCTTTCGTTGCAATCGACTATCAACTAAATCTCTCGATTTTAATTTAGAATTTTGCTTCTTTGAATTCTTTTATTTCATAGACCTAGTTATCCTCGAATTTTACTCCATTTTGAATGCGAGCCAGCCAGAGATGGCAGCAGCTTTTACCTCGTACTCGGCTCCTTAATAATTCATGTTGGAGCGAGTGGCGAGAATGGGCGCATAATGACAGCTCCGTCTGCCCACTGTCTCTTTCTGTACACAATGGCGCGATCACAATACCACCGGCGTGTTTACTTAGCGAGCGCGGTGTGCGCCGAGAAGAATTTCTAGGTACACGGCGTCGCCGGCGTGCGCAGCACTGGCGCACTGGACCACTCGATGGAGCAATTTTAACGGGCGTGCATATACGAGTCATGCGACTCTCTCACATGACTCGCTCGGCCTTACACACGAGCTAATGAGACGCGCAATCAGCCGCGCACACGTCTGCAGATGTAATCCGCTGCGAAGAGGATTGCCGGCTAAACATTATACCATTTACCAGCCATTTGAATTGACAACTAGAATGATCGTTCTTATTTACTGTTCTATGCACTCGCGTGCCCCATAATTTCATACGACGCGGCTTTCATTTTTACGAGCTATTGGCATTGGCTTTTTATAGAGTTTTCTTTTACTAGTCGCGTGTGCAATACTCGCCGAGTTTTACTGACCTATGAACGTGGGGATTGCGCGCTAGAGGGAAACCCTGACGCGTTGACTCACCGGGAATAACAAATCGGCGCTAATGACTACGCCGCTGAACATTTCGACACTGGGTATATTGTTTTTTTTTCTTTGCGCTTTTCTCGTATTTTTCTTTATCGGTGTAATAGTTATTTACGATGCAAACACAAGCGGCTTTCTTTCGCCGGGCTTTGAGTCATCCTCCACTGACTTAACACTGGCGCGCTATCGATGATCGCATGTGTCATTCGGCAAATACGAGTGGCGCGTCATTAGCTACCGAAATTCCCCGATATTGTTGCAGGATTGAATTGCAAAGTTCGCGTTTGAGGAAATTGTTGGGAAAACGAGGAGCGAGTAACTGGAATCGAGTCGAGTTTCGCACTCTGCACGGGAGAAGTCGCGGAGAGTGTAGAAGTCGATGCAAATGTGGCGGGCGATCAAGGCCACGATTTCGCTTGAATTTCTGCGAACTCAAGGTCGCCGGCTGGCGGAAGCGCCGTGTTCGCTCTTCTCCAAACACACCGGGGCCCGCTATCGATTAAGGGGCCTCTTGTTATTCGTGTTTTTTTCTCCTCTGATAACACTAGCCCGTGTAATTAGCGCGCCGCTGTTTGAGGTTTCACGGCGCATTGGCCGCCAGTCACTTCTGCCGATTGACTCTGTTTATTTGCCGATTAAACGAACCGACGCTGCCTGTCTGCCCGCCAGTCTCTTTCTCTTTCTCGCATCGAAACGCCTGGTTAATCAAGTTGCAAATTTCCACTTCCTGCCGGCGCTCCGACCGGTCTCGCCAATCAACCCCCTCGCGGCAAACAAAAACAATACAACTTCGCGGTTATCAATAACCCCAATCGACCTTCGTAACTTCGATCGATCTCAATACGAGGACAAAGAACTCCAACCGAGAGACGTCTTCCATTCCGCACGATATTTCCCGTCGTTTTTCCCGCGACTAATTAATCGAGCGATTCAATAGCTGCCGGCACAACCGGCGGGTCCACTTTCCTACAGAAAGACCGGCAGCAATAGCAATAATTGCGAGCGCAATGCGGAAACCGGCCAAGTGGAACGCGCGCGCGCCGCCGTCGCGACTATATTTGCATATACGCGTGTCCGCTTGAATCGAGCGTACTTTGCGGCCGCGCGAGACTGGACGTCGCTCGGAATCAGTAGAATTTCGAGCGTCTTCCATTAGCGGAAGCCGCCGATGTTGGATTTTTAGTTGCCGAGGGAACAGAGCTTTCCGCTTTCCTTGGCTCGCGCGCACGCTGCTCGCCTTGATCGCCGCCCGAATACTTTAGGGCAAACGACCTTTAAACTTGAGACTCGGGGTTCGTTGGCCGCAGCCCAGGAAAGGCGCATCACTCGCTTTCTCGAAGGGAACACGCGCTTCTTTTTCACTTTGCTTTCGGAGTATAGTTCCTTTTGGTTGGAGTGGAGTAGTTTGGGAGAAGTTTTGATTATAATCAACTTCGTTTAATTGTTTTTAATTACATGGTTAAAGAATGATAGGGGAAATTGATTAATTAGTTGATGATTTGTAAGGTTAGAAAGTCGAGAGTTTCTTGTAAAGAGATAATGCGATTGCTATGAAATTGTAGAACGATGTTACGAATATTTAAAAAGTTTATTATTATTCATATATTTTTTTGAATATACTTTTATACTATTATATATGAACGAGTAAAGAAAGACCTTAAAGAGCAAGACATGTCTCAGCAAAGCTGGATATTTGTCATTGCAACATATGCTAATCTGATTGGTGAAATGATGTAGCAATCCCACGCTTATATAATTCCATTGCGAAGAAGCGGCTAGGAAAGGCGGAGTATTGGGAACATTACTCTTCATGGGGATCCCATGGGCACGCGATGGTACCGTTAACTCGGTAACCCGGTGACTCAATCATGGCCGACGCCACTTTTCCACCGCGTGACTCATCCAAAACCAGCGGCCGATAAGCCCGCGGAACTTGCTTCCAATCCTCTTTCGCTACTGATACGCATAAGTAATGCGCCGCGACAAACTACCAGCCGGCCATAATTGCAGCTCCGCCTCCTCCGCGCTCAATCGAGAGCGTGTGAAAAGCTCGGGCGAGTTAACACACCTGGCGCACTAGACTTTACTCTGCGACAAAGCCGCCCGAGCGAACCTTATGACAAAGGTCTCTTTAACGCGCCAACAATCCGCCTCGCAAGAGGAAGAAGAGCCGCACGCTCAAAAGACTCTTTGCCGCGAATCAAAACAGAACTGTTGCGTCGCCAGACGCGAGCGCGATGTTATTGTTAACTGCAAGACTAAGAGAGACGCGCGCGCCCGCGGAGGAAGATCGCTGGAACAATCGTGTTATTGAGCGAAGAAAGTCAGTCGCCGCGCGCGCGAAGTAGACAATTAGAGTCGGGAGCGCTGGCCGCGATAAGAGGCCTGAGGCGGAGCGAAAGCGCAAAAGCGGCCCCGAACGAGAGAAAGAGAGCAGGCCTTGTTGAAAAAGCGCCGCGGCCTTTGTATATAAATATGTGTACTGCGCATCGACGGCCTCGGCCGATGCCACTTGCCGCGCGCGGTATAAACCGCAGCGTCAATCTCATTGTTTGCTTATCGCGCGCGCGCACTCGCGCTCTTGTTGTTGTTGTTGCGCCGCTCTCAATGCCGCCGAGATAAAGTCTCTGCGCTCGAGGCTATCAAGATACAAAGGGCGCTCCAGTTAAATCCGTCCTTCAAACTTGAAACTCCCTGTAGAACTGCTCGGCGACTGACCGCTTTGACGCCGGAATAATTACTTTTTCCCAGAGTCATTCTGGTTTTCCTGGCGAGTCGCGCGCCGGAAAGCGGCCGCTTCGCATCTTCCATTTTTATCGGCGTCGATCGAAGGCCGACGTCGACACCGACGGCGAACCCCACTCGAGAGTGCAGAGCGACCGCGGGGACGCGATCGTCATTCAAAGTGCGCTGAACCTGACACTCCGACGCTCGATCTCGCGATCCTTGATATCGCCGTCATCATCCGGCGCCAGTGTTATTGTTTTGCCTGGAGATTGTTGTCGCGGACGGTTGCTTGCGAGCGCCGCTGTTTTTAGAGCTAACTATAGTACTGCGTGTATACAGGGCGAATCTAACGCCGGCGGTGCTCGCGATACATAACCTGGCCGGTTAATGCTTTCCCAGCATCGGAATTGGAAAAGAGTCTCTGATATAACGAGCCGGCTCGCAACTCTTTCTCCTTAGGTTTCCGCTTGCCGCATTGTTAGTTCGTAAGCCGTTCGAGCGTGTCTTGCGTACTACTTCACTAGGAGTACAGTTACCAAAGAACAATTGGCCCAATTTCAAGTGTACATCCGACACTGTACGATTTACAAAAGAATCGTACCAGAACTCTACCAGGCCAACTTCCATCTCACTCGAAATACCCTAGAAACGATTTTCCCATCAATTCCAATAAACCCAAATAACGCCCGATCTTCGATACCCGCGGTAGATACGCTACTGGCGTAATCTCGAGCGCGCACACACGTGTAGCGTGTGGCGCGCGCGTGTGCGAGTCAAATCGAGGCCGAAGACGTTTGAAATGAGGAAAAGTAACGGGGCAGGTAACGGGTTGAATTTAACGCATCTTGCCGTTACGAACAGGTCTATAGGCGCTCACCTGTTAGGTCACCGGGCGATCATTCATGTAATACATCGGAAGCGCATGTACGCGAGGAGCCTCTCTCGATTTTCCTCCGTCACGCTCGCGCCAGCGGCTAACGCGCCGCCGCCAATCCGCCGAGCTGCTTATTACAAGCCGGACGAAGCCGCCAATCGCACGGTAAAAAGGTGATTGCAGGATACGTGGATGAGCCTGTAGTAGCGGCGAGGCCGCGAGTCCGCTTCGTTTTGCATAAACTTATGCGCTATTGGATCCTCGCAATGCCCCAGGATTAACTAACCGTCCCGGCGAGCGAGTATTCCTCCAGCCGATAACCAATGCACTGTGCGTGCCGCATGCATAGTCGAGAGCGCACTGTCTGCCGTCTCTGCTATCTTTCCTATTCTTATCAACGGGGCGAGCATGCGCCTCGTTTTCACGCATCGCAGCTCGCCGCGGATGCGTCTAGCGTCGGCTCGCGGTTCTCGGAAGGTCGCCGTGGATACTGGGAATATCAATCTCCTATTATAACCTGACCCCTTTTCACCCGGGGACTCCCGCCGCTCCAGACGCCCTCTCTTGATCCGCGCCCGGCAGAGACCTCCGCTGGAGGATCTTGCTTTGAGCGAGTGCGCGGATCAAAGGAAAAAGAGTACTGTAAATAAAGTACTGTAATATCGACTTTCGTAGCGGGACTCGAAAGGTTAAGGACCTGCTTGGCGCCTCATGGTCAAGGTGGCGGAATTGTTGTCTCGCGGGGCACACGAGTCGATTGGAGTCTTGTTTAGTATTAGCGAGACGTAAGAGGGTTGCTCGGCTGTTGCTTTAATTACGAGAGGATTACTGCTCGACCGATTGAGACGCAGGGAACTCTTTAATATTATCTTTTCGCGTGTAATCACTGCTTCCTCATTACCGGGCTCCGCATGGCCGAGGAAAACATTGACTTTGCTCGAGAGAGCAAACAAGGCGAGAGCGAGAGCCGGCTGGAATTGAGTCTCGCATTATCGGAAAGCGTCGCTTTATCGCCGGTGAGCCAACATAATCCGAGTGGTCCGTGTGCTCGCAAGGAGTCTTGTGCGGAGAGTTAGGAGAGTATCGATGCAGAGGCCGACGAGACCGAGAGAGAGCTGGTGGGGGAGCAGGTGAATGGAGGGTGTGTGGGGAGGAAAGCGCGCGGGAGTAGGGCAGAGCCGAGGAAGCAAAGATCCCTGGTATATACCGCTACCTAATGCCTCGTACCGGCAAATCCCGTCTCGAGAGAGTCGAGCTCTTTACCCACGCGCTCTCAGCACTCGCCCGGCAAGCCTCTAGTTTCCACCAAGCACGATTCGCGCGCCGATTCTCGTTCCAAGTACGCCGAGCCGCCGCCAGAGCTCACGACGACCTCACTGGCTCGCTCGCGGACCTTACGTAAGGTTGCGCGGCTAACGCCAATGCTCGCGGACCATCGCGCGCCACTCGACGCCAGTCTTGGAAGAGACCGCAACGCCGACCAACAGACTATATCTCCCGCTCGACAAGTCCGCCCGCCAATTCGCACGAGTGACTGGACCGGTGCGAGCGCGTCGCCAATTGACTGAGCCACTGGGCGCGGATCGAGTTTCCAAGTTCGGAGAACCGAGAGAGGTCTCGCATGCAGTGCCGACTGGCTCGCACGAGACTCGTTGGAGCGGCGGACCGGTGTGCGGCCGCTCTCGACATAAATCGTGTTCGGCTAAGTGGAGAAACGCGGTCGCGGCTCACGGTGACCCGAAAACAGTCCTCGCAACAGAGGCAGGCACGCGCTGTCATCGAGATATCGGGCGCGCGAGTGATCGCCGCCCCGGTGTGCCAAGAGAGGAGCCAGAAAGCTCCGGGGAATGCGAACATTGGGCTCATTCGGCGCTCGCATTGAGAAATAGCATTATGACTCGGTCAACGAGACTCCTCGACACTCGGACCAAGTGCACTGGGGCCAGCCGATAATCAGCAACGCGGCCGCCACCCTCGGACCGATCCCGGCTCTCGCCGGGGAAGAGCGCAACGGTGAAGAAGATCCGTTTGAATCAGCGCGCGCGCGCGCGCGCTCCCGTGGTTTTCGCCGGGCGTCGCTTGATTGGCGGAGGAGGCCGCGTCTATAAAAGCGCAGGGTTTCGGGCCCGGCGTCGACACCAGAGTTCAGTAAGCGGGGAAGCGAGCGAGCAAGCACAAGTCGCGCTCGAAACGTGGCCAGCTAGAGAGAGAATCGAGCGCAATTGGAGCAAACAAGAGTTGGAGTCGCAGTGAGAAGAGGCGAACTGCACCGAGGAATCTCGTGCTTTTCGGAACACACGCGGTCCGCACTCTCTCTTTCTCTCTCTCTCTCTGGCAGTGGTGGTCTCGGTCTTTCGGGGTCTGTGGTGTGTGCGTGCGCGCATATCGTCGCGGTGATCGTCGACGGCGGCTCTCGTGGTGGCCGGGCAAAGAAGCTGGCCCGCTCTCTCGCATCAGTTTTCCACGAATATCCCTGATAAGCCGGTTAGCCGTGCGGGCGCGCAGTGTCTCGTCGAAAGTGGCCTGGTGAACGGCTCTCCTCTCCTCGGACGGCCAGCGCGCGCGCTCTCTCTCTCTCTCACACGCTCGCTGAGTGCGCGAGGAAAAAGCGGAGCTCTCTCGTGTCGGGCTCCATTCTCGGCCCTCGCTCTCACTCCCTCTCTCTCGCACTCACTGTCCTCTGGCGAGGAGCGAGCGAGCGCGATTCGCACGTCGAAACATGGAGGATAGCGAGTCGAGGTTCATGCCGGGCATGAGCGCGTCGTTCCTCATGCTCGTCACCACGATATTCCTTGGCGCCGTGCTCCTCGTGATCGGCTACGTCGTCAGCCGGCTCTCCGGATCCTACCGCTCGGCAGACTCCAGCAAACGTAAGCATTCTATCTCATCTTTTCCGGCCCACTCGACCCACTGACGTTTCCCTTTATCCTCTGGACATGTCTCTCCTCCTCCCTCCCGCACGTATACACTTTACTCTTTCTCTCCTTCTCTCTCTGTTAGCTACTCTGCACGCCTCGCCGTCGCCAGACACGGACGCGTGCGTACTCGCAGCCGCGTGCTACTCATTCCCTCTCGACCTTACTCAATGCAATTAGCGCCTTTCGCGATTTTCGTGAATGAACGCGTGTCGGCGACGCGCTCGAGAGATTTCAGTCGAAATCGAGCTTAGGTTAGATCGAGCGGATCGCGCCTTTGCCGGCGTGCATTCCATCATGGTTTACGCACCTCGTGGCTAGTCGGACGCGAGTGAGACTGATATTTAGCGCTCGCGAGATTCCCCGTGAAAGCCTCCCACCTGCGACGTATTTGCGCGCGGTAAATAGAAAGATTCGGCGAATCGTCTCTATTGAACGGGTAATCGTAAATCGGTTTATGGTTCAAGGATCTTTCGCGCGTGTGTGTCAACCTAGTTTTTGGCCGCTCGACTCCTCGAGACCACGTGCGTGCTCTCTCGTGGGGGATTGAGATGTTGCGTTTCTCGGAGTAGAAATCTTCGCGGCGCTCGCCGGGAAAATGGGCAGCGGCGTGTCTCGCCCACCTGAATTGGCGTTCTCGAGAAAGCTCGGCCGCGGCGAGAAAGTTTTCACGGTTTGGCGCGATCGCGTTCGCCCACGAAATGTATCATGGGTGCACGCGTGCCGGAGCGTTGCTCTCTCTCCCCGCAAGGGATTGCATTAGACTCTTCGTTGTAATTAAGTCCCCGTCGCATTGGCAGCTCCGGAAACCTGCTCGAGCGTCTCCTCGAAATTGGCGGGAAATTGCACGGCTTCTCCCACTGAGCTCTTTCCATCTCTCCCCCTCCCTCTCTTCCTCCTATTTATCTTTAAAACTACTTTACTTGTATTTAATATTCAATATTGCGCATTCTTCGTACTACATATTGGCATAAGCAGCGAAAATCTAGCGCAGACGTTGGGAAATACTCGCGAGAGGAGATTGAAGGCGTTCGGATTTGGTGGTTTCTTTGGAACGGTCATCGATTGATAGGAAGAAAGGCGAGAAGACGCGCGCGTCCCTCGGAGCCTGGCAACGATTACGCGAGTTTGGCGCAAGCGGAGAGAAATGTGCAGCGGGCAGATATCGGGAGGCGCGCGTTGGACACGCCGCTGTTATCGATGTGCGCCGATAGGCCCGCGAGCTAATCGTGTCCGGCGTGCCCAGCTTATGCACGCGCTATCGCACGCTAGTTTCCCACTCGAGCGGCCACGCGTGATGTCTTCACCTTAGACGGCAATGTGCGTGCTCGCAGGAAAATGGAGGAAAAACGATAAGGTCTCGCTTGGTTGGAAAATATGGAAAACGCTCGGCTTCAATTGTGGAATACTCGAGCGGGCTCCTTGAGCGAGCGTTTAGCGTGACGAAGCAGCGCACGGTTTCGATCGTCCCCTCACAAAGGCTGCACGAGCACGCAAAAAGGTGTACGCATGTGCGGACACGCTCCGAGGAGACGAGCGCGTCTCGTCCTCTTCCCTCGCCCTCCCCGGCCAGACAAAGCGCTCGCAGGCCAAAGAAGCAGCCACGCCGGGAAAAAGAGTAGAAAGCCCCGCGGGGCCGAACGGAAGGCGAAGCGGAGAGGAGAAAAAGGCGCGCAGCTGCGTCGCCAGGCGGAGCCGCTTGCAGCCACGTGGTGCATGTACGTCGAAAATCCGCACCGATCCTGGAACCCTCCAACTTTCTCGCGCGACGCACTTGCCCGACGATTGCTCGCACGTTCCCGCGTTAAGACACGCGCGAGATTGCCGCTAGGATGCTCGAGTGCGTGCAACAATTTCGCTGATTGCTCTGGTTATCGAGCGCGCTCGCTGCGCTAATCTCCGCCGGGAATGAGCTTCGCGTGTAATTCGGTTGAAAGGCGGTTTAAACTGAAGAGAGATTATTGGTTTATTTGTACTGGCAATTTTCCCGCGGAGAGTCCATTGTGTTGAGGATTGTTGAGGATTGCCGGTGGACGCGGTTGTGGGATGATTCAGAGGATTCCGGAACTCGGATGTGATTCAGGCCCGGGGAACCTGTGTCTCGCTCGAGAATCGGATGAGTCGCTTGGTCCAGACTGCATCCTTGCTGACTCATCCTATCATCGCTTCACGCAACGCGCGACTTTAAGCTCGTTGTTTCAATCAACTAGATTTACTCGGCGATTATTGCTTACTTTATTTCACACCATAGACTGGTGTTTAAAATTTATAACATTTTATTAATTAAAATGAAAACATTAAAATAAAATTGAAAATGAAAACTAAAATAAAATTAAAAATGAAAACTAAAATAAAATGAAAAATGAAAACATTAAAATAAAATGAAAAATGAAAACACTAAAATAAAATGAAAAATGAAAAATTGAAATTTCGATTTTAACACATCGCCGCTGATGTTTTATCGCATTCGCGATTCGCGGCATCAGCTGCAACAACATCCATCATCGCCTCAACATATGATTACATAGTTCGGTTAATCGGTGGCGGAGATGGCAAGATTGCCAGGAATTGCTTCCATCCGTGAATCCACCGGCTAAATAACTCGCTCGACCAATCCACCTTTGAGTGCGACAGTTGTCGGCTTCGAAGAGAAGCTAACGCGCCTAATGAACTTTCGCCTGGCCAATGGTAAAAAGGAGACATCAATCGTGTGAGGGGCGCGGGGGACTCGTAACTGGTTCTCCCTGCAAATTGGACGCACGCCACTGCCGTCATTAAAGCCAACGCTAATGTAACAAACCAATTGACTGTCGTTTAAAGGACGCAACACTGAGATCAAAGGGGAGGCCGTGGCTTCTTGGACCGCACCTTGATGACGAACTCTCTTGGATCATTGTACTCGACGATCTTTAAGATAACACTGTCTCTCCGTCATTTCCCGACAATACGACCCGCGTGACTCGCAATCCAAACTCTGCGCTGTCATCCTCGTAAAATCACTCGCTTTTATATTTCGAGGTCTGTTTCGCTTGATTGACCGAGTTACGGGCATGAGTCTAATTAATCGCAGACTGAATTTCATTCAAAATGAACTTTTTCCAAGACAAAGTCTCCGCTTGAGTGTAAACAAACATCTTTTTGGAAGCGAAGAGGTGAAGGATACTCGGACTATTATTATAGACGATCGCATTTCGGGTGGGACTGGTGTTCGGCGGAGTTCGGAATGGAGAAGCCGGCTTTCTGTGCATTGGCCGTAGTAGCACACGAGGCAGGCGGCCGAGCGAGCGGGCACCCTCGCGCGCGTGTATAAATAAAGCGGAGGAGCGCACGTGTATATTTATACGCGCGACTCGCGTGCGTACACGTGTACCGCTCGAGGAGAGGCCGTCCAGGGCCGCCTCTACTAACCACCGAGTCCCTCCTCACTCTCGCCCTCTAACGCTTCGAAACTTTAAAGCCCACGTATTGAATCGCGCGTCGCCTTGCACTGGCCCACGGAATTTCTGCCATTTTTAATGTCCACCGCAAATCGCCTTGCTAAGCAGGCCCGACCGCTATCTCCTCGTTTCGCAGCTTTCGTATATTTTCCACTATCGCCGCTCCGATAAAATTCCCGTCTATGACACGAGTGACAAAGTGCGCGGGATTCTTACCGCGCATAATGAATAATTAATACGCGGCCAATTAGCGGGCGGACTGATTGGCGAGGATTCCTCGGGAATTTCATTGATTTAATGAAAGGTTGCCGAGTTGATTTCGTGGTTCCGTTGATGTTGATGGTTGACGGGGCGAGCGGTGAGAGGGTTTTAAATTGATAAATCGATCGCGAATTTCCCAATCGAGCTTGGACTTGGCCATTTCGCGGAATTAATGGCTCGCGTCCGCTCGAGGCTTAATTGGTGCATTCGGCTGTGACGGGCTCGGGGTGGAATCGTCATCGGACAGTTAATTCCTTTCGACCAATACCCTTCGATCTCTCGCGGACAATTGCCCGATGGGTCGAATCGACGCGAGAAAAACCCCTCGGCTGATAATGATAAGCTATCGGCTCCGGTGGCGCAAAAGCCCAGCGCTGCTCTACACACAGTCATTCAATGTCATTCTTTGACCCGCTATTAATGCGCAGGAGAAGAGCTCTGCGGCTCGGAGCGCCGGCGATATCTCTACAGGCTTACTCAAGTCCACCGAAACTGCCCTCTGACTCTCGATCGTCATTCTTCTCATCAATATTCCGACTAATCGAATCAATCAAACTTCTATTGTTTGATTTTGTTCAATTGAAATTCGCATGTGTCGTCAACCAATCGGAGTATTGAATAATCCAACTGATGAAATTAATAAAACTTATTTATCGATCCTTACTTTTTATCCTTCAAAATACGTTAATATCGAAATGACGCAATACCTGGGGGGAATTCTGTCTCGCTCGGCATAATCCGGATTGGAAAACTCGGGGATTAGGGCAAAGCCTCTCCGCTCGCAGGTATAACTAACAACTCGAGGGAGTGCGAAGGGCGAGGATGGTTGTATGGTGATATTTCAAAACGCATTAGGTACCCAAACACGTCATCCGAGTGACCGACAATATCTCTTCTAGCCGGAATATACCTCGAGTGATTAACGAGGGAGCCAGGTCAACTGTTTGTCAAATCCATCCAACCCACCCTCGGACCACTGTCGATTCTACCGACCAGTAATTTATTGGCTCGTCTCGATCTCGTTCTTCGGAGTGCGGAGTTTTCCAGCGCGTGACTCAGTGGACAGTCGGGCTCCCTCGTATTGGGAGCTCAATTGTCAATGGGTGCGATTGTTCTCGAGATCGGCGTCTGATTGATGGCATTACCTACCTGGGGCCGAGTGTACACAGGCATACACGCCTCCCAGACCCACACAGACGACGCCGTTGTCGAGAATCGGCCGCCGAGCGCGCGCGCGCGCCCGCACATTTGATAAGGAAGTGATGATAAGTGAGTGACGATCATCGGAGATTGCGTAATCGCCGATCCACACGATTGAGCACGGACTCCTACGTGCGGCTTCCAGTTTCTCGATATGCACTGCAGCTCCACATCCAATTGAATCTACCATTCAGATATTCCTGGCCTTGAGCTCCTTCACTTCCGTTTCTTTTATCGGTTCATTCGATTAAAATCGTCGCGAGTATCTTTGGAGGACTAATTTTTGTTTTGGTAAGATTAATTTTGTAAACTTGGTTAAAATTAATGTTTGGTAATTAAACACAGTGGATACTTGATGAATACATAATAACCATAATTAATGTCATCGCGAATATCGTCGGGAGACAAATTTTTGTTTTGATGAGATTAATTTTGTAAACGTGGTTAAAATTAATGTTTGGTAATTAAACACAGTGAATACTTAATGAATACATTCATAATAAGACTTAGTGAATACATAATATTGCAATATGTATAATATTTCTCATTTAAAGACAGTGAATGACTCAGTAAACCGTGAATTACCAATCCACCTGCAAAAATGCAACTCAGCCATGCAAGGCGTCAAAACCCAGAGTTTAAATTCGAGTTCGACTACCCTCGGAATTCGGAATCCAGGCTTTAAAGAAAAAGGTTTGGTAGTCGGCCACCGGTGACGCGGTGGTAGTGGAGGTGTCGGGAACCGGTTGCTCGAGACGAAGGAACTCTCGGTGGTAGGAAGGGCGACGGGGGGGAGGGGCCTTAAGGGTTAGTCAGGCTATGGTATGTGGATCGTTCACCCCAAAAACAGATTAGTATACGCGTTGCGCAGGTCAGGCCACGTTGCCACCGAACGGCGACCTCCTGCACTCGACACAGTCTCGCCTTTACTTTCCTTTTCGCCGCACAACTCGCCCGATACTCATTCACTCTGTTGTCCTTCCACCGAGTGGCATCGCTTGCCGGATTATGCGCAGTTTTGCGCGACTCTTTTCCCTGGTTTATCGTCCCCTTGTGTAGTGGAGGAAGGAAAAACGTGCGCATTGTTTCTCGCTTGGTGTGTCAAGGTATATGTTGAACTGTGTTGAAGTGTTGGGTTTTCGGAGTTTTTAGGTTTGGAGTAGATAAATTCGAACTTCATATTTTCTACTCATTAAACCTTGTTACTCATTAGTATACTAGTGTACTACATTGAATACGGAAACCCTAATTTAGTGTTTCTACCCTTCTCATTCTATTGTTAATTGTAGTGGTTTACAGAAATTAGTTAAAGTGTTAATAATATGATAATTAGTACAGGATATTATATGGAAATTTGATAACGAGTGTACTAATGTAGCGGTGTTATTGGCTGTTTCAGATGTGCCGGACTCATCGAGGATAAAATCGGAGGGTGCGAGGGAGCCGGCGCCGGGTGGCGGATCAGGTGGAAGCGGAGGGAGCAACAAACGCGCCAAAAACAAGAAGCGGCGCGAGGCCCAGCAGGAGTTCACCCACTCGTGGATGGTGGGGGCGCTCAAGGGACACACCGCTCCGGTCCTCGACATGAACTTCTCAAGCAACGGCAAGTTCCTCGCAAGCTGCGCCGAAGGTAGGTCCACTCTCTTCGCATTATTGAGGCGTCGCGACGCTCGACTAGACGCGCGCACTTGCGATCTGTTTTCTTGTTGGGTTTTAAGGGAATTGGTTCTTTGGAAAATGTCAGTTGGGGCTGAGAATTATTGAAATGCGTCATTTTAATATGACGAGTTGAGGGAATTGAGAAAATTGAAAAGTTTTGATTTTAAGAAGTTTTTTGTAACTTCATGGAATTATTGATATTTTGATTTCGAAAAAATCGCAAGTGTGCGCCGAGTTTTGGTTTCTCTGCGCGCACTATTTCTATTGGGCCACTCCGTCCTCCCGTGACTGTGCCGGTGATGGTATCTTGCGAGCCAACCAAGTCGAAATGAATGACTTGGTTCCCTTAGTGACTCAGTAAAGATCGAAATTAACACTATTAACCCCTTAACGCGCGCGCTCGAGTCAACCCGAGCAGAGACCGCATCTACCTTCGAAGAAAAACGTGCGTTAAGGAGTTAATTGACTGACTCAAGGAAAATGCATCCAACGATACAATTACCAAGTCGAGTGCTACCAAAGCGCGCGGTAGTTGGACGAAAGAGAGACATTGGGCCTAACGAGGCCAGTTAGCACTCTACCGTCCGAGGCTCCTTTTCGCCGATGCGACTTTCCACTGGCAACAAGCAGCAGCGCGCGCCGCCGACTGATGGCGGGTTAAAAAGGGCGACTGGATAGCCGAGCAGTAGTCGGGGCCAATTAGCCGCAAGAAAGAACGCCCGGAGAAAGTCTGGAAATAGTGGAAAATCGGATCACGCGGCGCCACCACTTTCACTATTCCAATCTTCGAGATCGCTAGAGATTGGCCCGCTGATATCGTGACTCGACTCATTCCCTCGAAACGATCACTTTTCCCGGAGCCTCGCGCGAGAGGAGTATACACCTGTACCCTCAAACGGCACTAATAAGCCTATTATTAGAAGGCGCTTGTGTCGGCGGGCGTGCGTCTCCTCGCCCGGTAAACGCACTTTTACGCGTTTGCCGTATTACGCAAGCGGGACTCATTACTTTTTACGTAACCGGTTATCCGATATTGGCTAAGTCAGCTAAAAAAAGCCCGCCCGCCCCGGCGCAAGGTGAATTGGCGGAGATGGAGTCGATAGATCGATAGACCCGAGGAAGCCGCCCGCCACTTTGCCAGGATTAGCCTTTCCAGGCCTTTATTTACCGCGCGCACTCTCGAAAGACGTCGAGTCGCCGCAATCCTCCCGCACCTTGCGCGATATATTCACCTGTCGCGCCTTATCTCAATGTCTGACAATCCGGTTCCCTTTGTCATTAATCGAACCCGCTAATTCGGCTGATCGCGATACGCGCGATCCTCTTCCGCGAACCAGTGAACCAGTGGGTCTCGGTTACTCAGCGGCCGCGCGATTAATAAAAGGCGCGCGTTAATGGGGAATCCGTTATGCGCGAGATAAATGACTGGCGAGTGGACGCGCGCGCGCCAGGCGGCTTTCTGCAATCAGTGGGACGATGAGTCATCATTAGCATCCGCGGCTGCCCCGAGTTGTGTGTACTCTGTGGGGCTACGGCTGACAGGCATTCATTTTAATTTTTACCGATAATGACTGCCGATATTGCCGATGATCGGCCGCTCCGTCGAAACGATGACGAATGATTTCGGGTAATTGCCACCGGGAAGTTAAAACTCTATTTGTTGGGCTGTTTGTTCGAATATGGAAAGAGTCGAATTTGGGGGAGTATTTATGATGGATGGATTATGGTAGGACAATGATTTGGCGATGACTGTGTGCGAGCCGAGCGAGGGAAGCCCATTATCTTAGGCGGTTAGTCACCGCTTCGAGGAAAGGAGCGAGTGGATTTCCTCGAAGGAAGAACTCGTCGCCCGCGAGTGTGCGCTGCGGCTACGATGATTTCATTTAAATGACGCAACACGCGCGTCGCGTCAGACTCTGCCAATGCTCCTTTTGCACTCGCCCATTGTTAGGCCAGCTGCACGCTACCTACTTGACGCTAATTGACAGTTTAACAGTTGCAGTCTCTCGATTGAGTTTGCGGAAATCGTCGTTGGGTTCTCGCGCTTTTTGATTGATGATTGTAATATCTCATGAAATATTGTTGAATTCTTATGAAATTTATTAAAAACATTGCTGAATTGTTATGGATTTTATCAACAAAATTGCTTGGATGACCAGGCACTTGTGTCGGTGTTTATCCCAGTAAGATGATTGGCGATTGCGAGGGTCAATGATATTTTCCTCGGTTTTGTCAAATTGACATTAATATCTGTTTATGAAAGTCTCTCGGATGCCCGTGCGCACCCGTGCCAGCGTTTATCCGAGAAAGATCATTGGCAAGAGGATCCTCGGAGGTGCGAGGGGTTAACGACTTCGATCGAAAGACTTTCCTTGATCGGGCGGCGATCGCGACCAAGGGAAATTGTCGCTTTCATTGCCAAGATCAGCCGCGGCCGCGGCCGCAGCCGCGCTCGCCAGTGAGAGGTCTCTCGCCGCCGTCTCTTGGCAGCGTGCGCTAAAACCCGCCGACCAGCCGCCGAAAACGATTCGCCCGAGCGAGAAAACTCGACACCGAATTGCCGCGCGCATAGCGTCGGCCAACCGAGACCACGATATCGTTATCCAGCCGGACAAAGGCGCCGCCGCGCAGAAGAAAGCGTTCTCGCGCTCTTTCTCTAACGTAATTAGCGAAAGTCCGCGGCGCCCGGGACGCTTTGTCGAGTGGCTGTCTCGCGGTTCTCACTGCCGCCGCCGTTCCCAGCCCGAAATATCCAAGAATCCCAAAGAATTGTAAATGCGCCGGGGGATTTGCCACTCGGTTCAGTTTGATTCGTCGACGAGCCAAGAGTATAGCAGGCTTTATTTTGCCGTCGGCTTCCGCAAGTTTTGTCAATTGGACAAAAGCGAGCGAGCGAGCGAGCGCACGCGCTCTGTATTTGCGCGCGACGAGCCTCGCCGAGAAGAGCGATATTTCTGGTAGGAGCGGCCGTGCGAGTACGTCGTCAGCAAGAGTCAAGGGAAAGAATGGAAGAGGAGAGTGCGAGAGAGTCACAAAGGGAGCCAAAGCGTGGCTGGGAGTGTTGATTCTGTACGCGAAGACACCTACAAACACTGCAACCAACACAGAGCACACGCATGTCTACATATATATATACACACATATATATATCAATATCTGAATAAGTGTGCAGAACGCGCACTTTGTCGCGCGCCAGACAAAGACCGATATACGTTAATTCATTCATACGTCCGTGGCGAGGTACAGGGTGAGTCAGTTGCCTTTTAATCATCCTCTTCACACTCGAGTTCCAATTATTTCCATTATTGGTACGATTTGATATTATAAATAAATTTCAGTATGCGAAAGAACTTAGGTGAACATTCGTTTATATTAAAATTACTAAACACCATATAATTATGACATTTTCAACGGCCTATATCTCTCAGTAGCGATTGAAAGGCAAGTGAATCACCCTGTACATAGTAGCGTTGCTCGATTCTCGTTCTCCGCGGCGCTCTCTGGGTCAAGAGCGAGTCGAATCGCCGTCGACCCCCGGCTTTCAGTCCTCTCTGGCTTTTCGCTCGCGATCTCGCGCCAGTGTATCGCGCGCGCACTCGCCCCGCTCGCAATTAGAGGCACGCGTTGCATCAGAGCCCGTTTCGCGAGCGGGGAGCATTTCGCGAGAAGACGAGGGTCCCATCTCCCGCTAGAGTCCACGCGTACCCAATCGCCGGGAGAGCAGCAACGGAGAGGGAGGGAGAGGAGGAGAGTCTCTATGGTAGATTAGTCGAGAGTTGGGTAATTAAGTTGCATGCGCGTGTTGTGGTGTGTGGCCCAGCTAACACTCTCCCACCCCCAAGTCCCAGTTGTAAACGGAGTAGGCCCCCTCGCTATTCTCACGAGAGAGCTCTGCCGGACGATGAACTGACGCATATCTGTTTTTGTCTGTGACATAAAGATTGCGGCCTGCGGCCGGAAGAGGAGGTCCTGGACCCAGGGGAGGACCGGTACGCCAGCAGCGCCGCCAAGTCGGGCCAAGAGGCGCCACCGACTACCAAGAGCGTCGCCGTACCCAAGAGCAAGTCACCGGGAAGCAGCAGCAGTAGCGCTTCCAGCACACCGTCGCCCGCCTCGAGCCCCACGGCGACACCCTCGACCAAGGAAGAGCGGGCCATCCTGAGCCGCCGACAGCGCAAGAACCGGACGAGGGCGCCGAGGGATCAGCGTCGCGAGCTGCGCGACGACGAGCACGAGGACGAGCAACCGACGCAGCAGCAGCAGCCGCGGCACCGTAGACATCATCACTGCCGACAGCAGCATTATCAGAACAGCCCCACCAGGAGCTCAGAGTCCACCAGTGTCCCGGGATCCACCGTCGCCAGGAACGGCAACTCCAGGAGGAGCCAGAACCAGCCGGATTCCCGACGCGATGAGAGTAAGGGAGATGGCGTGGGAGCCGGGACGGGTGGGAATGGTGGGAGAAAGTCGAGGGGGATTTGTTTGAGCAGTCAGAGAGGCGAGTTGCATCACCTGAGCGACGCCGCCCTGGCGAACCTCCTCCGGAGGTATACTCTGACTGGCGAGCAATTGGCTCACTTGGGCTATCCGGTGGAGTGCAGCTACTTCCCGGGGTACGCGGTTATCATCAACCACCACCAGCACCCGATGGGCCACCGCGCCAGGGGATACCAGCACCTAGACGCCAACGCCCAGGAGTTCGTGCCTGGGAGCGGTGCCACATCCTGGGCGATGGTCGAGAGCGAGGTCGATAGTGGTAACTGTAGTGGGAGCTCGTTGGAGAGCTCGGACCTCGAGCAGGAGAGTTCCTCTGATAGTGATAAGAGCTCGGATATCGGGGAGTCGTCCTCCACGACGTCCTCGTCCTCGTCGTCCTCGTCGTCGTCATCGTCGTCCAAGGCGAATTACCAAGAGAAGTCTCGGAGGGACTCGACCCCCGATCCCTACGAGATGGTGGTGATGGAGAGGAGGTGCGCGAGGTGTTACAGGAGCTTCTACGTGAACCGCGAGGACGCGGAGTACCTGCACGAGGAGCGGTGCGTCTACCACTGGGGGAAGCTGCGGAGCGGCCTCGTGGACGGCTCCCACGGCGACACGTGGGAGTGCTGTCGGGGTCGCGAGACCGCTCGAGGTTGCACCACAGCGAGGATGCACGTGTGGACGGGGTTGGCGCCCGGGTACAACGGGCCCTTCGACGGGTACGTGCGCACGCGGCCGGCCAGGTCGGTGCCCAAGGACGGCAACTACGGGGTTTACGCTCTCGATTGCGAGATGTGCTTCACGCGGCGGGGCCTCGAGCTCGCCAAGGTCACGGTCGTCGGGGTCGACGGGAAGGTCGTCTACGACGCGCTGGTGAAGCCCGACGCCGAGGTCATCGACCACAACACCAGGTTCAGCGGCATCAGCCCGAAGGACCTCGCCAAGGCCTCCAAGACCCTGCGCGACGTTCAGAAGGACCTGACCAACTTCGTCCACGCCGAGACGATCCTCATAGGCCACGGGCTCGAGAACGACCTCAGGGCGCTCCGGATACTCCACACCACCGTCATCGACACCTGCGTCGCCTTCCCCCACTTCCTCGGCTACCCCTTCCGCAGCAGCCTCAAGACGCTCGCGCGCACCGTCCTCAGGAGGGAGATCCAGGTGACCGAGCACGACTCCGTCGAGGACGCCAGGATCGCCGTCGATCTCATGCTAAGGAGGCTGCAGCATGATCTCTCGTAGAGTTACTAAACTAGAGGGAGATGGACTCGGACGAGTGTGCGCGCTTGCTCGATCGAGCGAACGATCGCTCTCTCGGGACTCTCTGTACAGCCCGGCGAATCGAGACCGCCCGCGGGATTCGCCTGCTTCCGCCCTCGGCGAGCCTTTTACTCGGCCGCCCGCGGAATCCAGCGAATCCTTCGGGCCTCGCCAGCAAAGCGCCCACCGCCCTCCGAACTTCTTCCGCCAGTGTTTAGTTCCAAGTGAAGTCTGTGATACGTCCTTACATACATACAGAAGCAGCAGCAGTGCGCGGGAGCGCCTTCCTCGCACTTTGCGCATATCCGCACACCCTCGGACGAGGGATGCGCTCCAGCCCTCGCCAATCCACATGTATAGATCGACAGCTCGGCGCTATCGGTCACCCGCTTTTCCTTCCAGTCCCACTCGTCACGTCGCGCGTCCGTGAATCTTGTGTCCTACCACCGAGGAGAGAGAGAGAGAGAGAGAGAGAAGTGGGGAGCGAAGTACTCACTCGGCATTACCATAGTCGGTCAAATATTTCCACTCGAGTGGCCGCGGTATCTCGAGTCCGCACTCGATGCCCGTGAACGATAGAGGAAAGCGGGCGAGAGCGCGCCGATGCGGAAAATCGCCGCGGCCTCGCACCAGACACACTGGAATCGACGATGACTCGAATCGCTAGGTAATCGCCTCGCCTTTTGCGGACGCCCGACTGCTAGATCTGCCGATTCTTCATTCTTAATTGACGCCCGATTAATCGACGAGAGGGCTCCGCTTTCGCCGATCGTGATTGCATTATAATTGAGTGGCGCGCGGACACGCGCTGCCGTTGCGAGAGAGGCCACTTTCCTCGGCGGTGGGACACGTTTGATGAACGATAGACATGTATATCGTGCACGACAGGGCGCCGTGACATTTTGGTATCGAGCCCCACATCTCTCATGGATATCATACCTTCGTACCTGTATATATATACATATATATATATAAATATACCGTAAAGATAGGTACGTATGCGCGCATACGTACCCGCTCATACGTACTTTGCGACCTCCTCCTCATGGATATTTCATGGCGCGCGTTGCCCACTTTTTTTCCCGCTCGCTCTCGCGCGCGCTGACTCGGCTCTCGCACCGCGCGAGGAGAGGACACCGCGGCGTCATTGATGCCGATGAGTGTGTCTCCGTCGGCCGGGCTTCCACGATTCGCTTTGCATTTAAAGTCACCTCGAGCGAGAGGCGGACTCGCCGAGAGAAAGAATGAGCGCGTGAGAGAGTGTGAGAGAGTGTGAGTGAGAGAGGAGGATGGGATGACATAAACTTAGGGAATACGGACGAAGGGGACGGCGGATGAAGAAGTGAAAACGCTTCGTGTGCCTTCGGCCGCTTTTCAGCCCGACTCGGCCGCGGGCCCCAACCGCGCGCGGCCTCCCAATAAGCAATTAGGATACGTAGATTTACATATCGATTGGCGCATCGGCCGCCGGTCGCGACCGGCGCCCGGTTAGGGATTAGTTTAGAGCCGGAATTACTTGTACGTGGCAGCCACGTAGGACGACGAGTTATCCAATTACCCGGAAGTCCGCTCGCTCTAGCCGCTACTGACGTTACTGACGCCCCGTGTGCTAATCGTTCCCACTCATAACTAGACGCGCGTACACATTCTCACCTTCATGGACGCATTGCAGAGGAGGATCGAGCTCGACGATGGAATTCTCGTCGCCGCCCACCATCCTTTTTCTTTCCTTCTTTCTCGGCCGGCGCGCGGCACAAGTTCTTGCTGTTTTTTTCCCTTTTCTTTTTCTTTTTGAATGATTGCTCGGTGGCCTGTTTTTGTTTTTCGTTTTTAGCCGACGCGCGCGCGCACGAGCGCGCCGCGCCGCGCGGTTACTATAAATATTTCCGCCGTCTGTTTGGCCGCGGGCGCAGCGGCGCTCCGGGGAATCCTCGTTTCTCCTTTGGGTATAATCAGTATAATCAGTAGAATGTGCCGGCGCGAGAATCTTGTTGACCCTCGTGAATCTCCCCTGCCGACAGTTTTCACGTGTAAAAGCATCGACGGACACACATACACACGGACACGGCCCATCGACGCGTACACAGCGAGAGAGAAGCAATATATTCATCGCCTTGTAAATAGCATTGTATTTATTCAAGTGGAGCGCGAGGCACACGGACAGAGAGAGAGTGTGTGTGTGTGAGTGTGTGCGTGTGGGTTCCCGGTCGAAAGAATCGTAGAAGTAAGATGAAGAAGTGCGCCGACTTTCAGAGAGGAAATTCGATCGCCGACCAATTATACAGATCTGCCGCTAGAGAGAGAGAGAGAGAGAGAGAGACGACGGTCCAGTGTCACTCGACTTTTCGAGGGGAAGAAACTTGCTCAAGTAAGCCCGTCGGAGCGGACGTTCGCGGAACGTCTCGCTCGCCGGGAAAAGCTGCCCGTTTCCACTGGGTTTCGATGAAATCGAAATCCAGCCGCGTCCCTCGCGTCGGCCTTCTTCATCCTTGAAACCATTTCTCCCCCGACGCGAGCACGATGAAATTTGAATAATGTAAGAGCCGCGCTCTCCTCGGCCATTGAATTCGGCGCGTCACTCGAGCGCCGTACACGGCCTAAGCAATAATAGAGCGGATACGCCAGAAATCTCGGCGGAAAGAGGCGCGCGCGTTGGACTAAATTTAGCCAGTCGATTCCGCGGGAAGTCGACGAGCCTTTCTCGTAACCGGAGCTTCCTAAGCGAGGGATCGCGTGAACCGGAAACAAGTCGAATCGACCAAAGAACCGACATCTTCCTAATTACCCGACCAAGGTCTTCGAGCTCAATTACTCCTCGATCCGAGTAATCAGCGTCGGATCGAACTGTGATCCAATCAATTTGCAATACCAGTCGGACTATTCTCATTAACTCGGAATTGCCAGGCAATCGTCGTCCCAACGAATTCGCAATAGAAACCTCCCCTCCTCTCTCTATCTCTATGTATTATCGGCTTCTGAAACACCTAATTCCGTCGGCGGCTTCGCCGCGTCATTAGACCAGCGCTGTTTATTCCTGCGCGCTCGCGAATCCCGCAATGCCGCGGAATCCAATTCATATCGGCGTGTATCCAAAATTAGCCGGAGCGCGATGATTGCTATAGATCTGTCGCTCGCTTCTCTCTCTCTGTCTCTAGAAGTCGCGGCCCGCGACAGTCTCTATAGAGTCGCGTCCTATCTACGAATTCACATAGCGTGCACGCGAGAATCCACGCAGTAGCTCTAATAATATACCGGAGCCATTAATATCAGTCTCTCCCTCTCCCTCGCGGCAACGCGCGCGAGAGAGATGCGAACAATGTCACTGCGGCGCGCATTTCTCCGGAGGAAAGCCTGTTTATCCCGAATAAACTCGCCGCGAGAGGAGGAGGAAGCGTGCGTCAACATAAATCGTTAAAAGAATTAACATCCTCTCCCGGCAAAACATATCGAAAACTGGTCCGGTGCTCGACTCTCCTCGACCTGAAAGTACTCGCGCGCTTCTCCAGCTGTTTGTCAAAATAGGCAAACTCTCTCTCTCTTCTAGCGAAGTGATCGGCGTGTGCGATGACTGAGTCAGCGGCGCATGCGGCGGTGGCCAGACAATACACACATCGCTTTACAAATCGGTCGAGCGGCCGAAGGCCGCCGCCGCCTGCGGCTCGCTGACAATCGGCGATGAATTGCGATTCGCCGGAGCAATGTACTCATCGATTAACTCGTCGATGACTGCATTCCTCCCGCCGACCGCGGAAGACCCTTCGCTGCGAGAGGGAGAGGAAGCTCCGGTCCCCGGCTCTCTTGGGACACCTAGAGACCTAAGTAACGCAGCAATAATAAGCGAGAAGAAGAAAAGAGGAAAAAAGAAAGAGGGCCGGGGAAAGGCATCGCGTGTGCCGTTGCGAGCTCGTGTATAATGTAACGCGGATGGACGGAGCCGGAGAATTGGGTGAGCGAGAGAAAGGCAGGGGACCGTTAGTCTTAAGAAGAGCGAAGCTTGTGTCGGAGTTCCCTCCGACGTGGAATCCCCCAGGCTCGATTGGCACGTAGCGCGCAGCCTGGTCTCGCTCGGGCGGCGAACCCTCTATCTTTAAGTTACACGATACGGCCTTCTTTTTATTTGACTAGTGGTTAAAGTCTCCTCCTTAAGTGTCGCCCTTAGCTAGAATTACGGTATCCTTAAGCGATAGATCTCTCCTGCGAAATGTGTGTGTCCTTAGAGTTAGTGTTCGCCGGCAAATTTCGTTGGATTCAAGCCGGTAATAGCCGGGCCAAGGGTTCGCCGCGTCAGCGGGGAACGCGGCGCATTGTCCATTGGGAATTCTCACGGGGAGGAACTCGATTCGCGCGGTTTCGAGAGAGCGAGAGGCTCGATCGAACCGCTGAGAGAGCAAGCTCACTCGTCCAGGACTCGTACGACTGCCTTGTTTGCTCGGAGCACGCGTGAGCGACTGGGATTCAATTAGATTGTCATTATTTATTGCTTTCTCGTTGGCTCGACAGTGGGTGCGCACACGTGTGTTTTTAATGGGTTGACTTGTATCGAGGGATATACCGATATCGAGCACATGCCCACGTGGTCCTGGGATCATTGACCCTCTGCGTGCCAGGCGATTTATCGCGACTCGTTGCGAGTTGTCTCGCGGCTAGATTCGTTTGGTTTGTTCTCCTCGAGGCAGGAGACTCGTCGACTCGTCGCCGGGAAAGTCGAGGCTGACACGGAATCGACGTTCTCTCCCCCCTGTGGCCGAAGTGTGTTCTTCTCTGTCGAGTGCCGAAAGCGACGAATGCTTCCCTCGCGCGCACTGCTGCGCACTCTCCGCGACGTGCCTCTTTTCACTCTCGAGCGCTTTGCACTCTGACTCGACTTAAAATGCAACTGGAATACACACGTACAATATGCAGTGCGTGCGCGCCGCCGACGGCCGGTTCTCGCCTCCCCTTCATCTCGATCCACACGCTAGCGCCTGTACAAAGCCCACCAGAGGAACCACCTCCAACCACCACCACCACCACCACAACCACCCACATAGAAACCGTCGAGCGGGGGCGCCCGCGGTGCCAGGGTGCAAAGCGTCGGCGAAAGTTGTATTTTGTATGGACAATTTATCGATACCTAGCGATTAATGACTTTTTTTATTTAATAAATCTCCTATATCAAGAATGACATCTCTGCTTTACGTCCTCTTCACTCTTCCAAGATTACTTTCCTCCCACTGGGCCGGGCGACAGTTGTTTTCGCCATCGAGCGGGTCAACAGCGAAAGGGTGCAAGCGTGCAACAATATTGCATCACCCCTTTCGTGGCGACCGCTTCGATTAAGAGCGGCCGATAGTCAATAAATTAGAGTACGCGCATTTTCGAGATTAATCGGCTACTTGTTGTTGCGGCCGCTCCGAGAGTCGAAGTTTTGAAAGGCCGTCGACGAGGAAACCCTCGGTCATTTTCTGCCTGGATGACGTACGCCTAGGGCAATATTATTGTTTCGAGAGTGCGTCAGTGATGCCGATGGGTCCTCGGCCTGCGGCGCATAATTAAAAACCCGTTACCCGCCAGGCCGCTCGCTCACTCGAGCGAGTTGCTCGGTGCTCCCTCGCAAACAACCGAATAATTCACACTAGAGAAAAAGCGCCGGCCGGCAGAATCCCGCGAAAACCTCGAATGTCAAGGTGGCGAGAGAGTGCAGTTAATCGTCGCTGCATAATTGGCCACGTTTGGAGCAAAAAGTTGCTCGCACTCGGAAAAAGCTGGATGGGAAGAAAAAAGAGATGGTTTAATAAGATTCATAAGATACCCGCGTGTGTCGGTTGGCAACAGAGCGAGTACCTCGATTTTTATTAGCTTTCTCTGGATTCGCGCGAAAGTGGTTGAGATCGTCACAGTCTTTTTAAAGGACTCTAACCTAAATTTCTTGCCCGACTTCTTCCGATAGCCTTACTCGTCCTTCAGCAAACCTTCACTCTTGACGAGTAAACATCGCCGAAGTTCATTAAAAGAAATTCGTGTCCATACTTCTCGAGACATTTATCAGTCTAAATACGCGAGAAACCCTCACATTCGCACCCTCTAGTGTGCGAGAGAGTCAAGGAGTTGAGTTGCGATATAAGAGTATCTCAGCGAAGCAGGTTAGGTCACCTCTCGTCACTCGCCGGCAATGCAGTAGTCGTGTTACATCAGTGGCCCATGTTCGATTGCAAGTTTCCCCGAGTCCTTCTTCCTTTTTTATCGACCGGTCGAATGCTGCCGTTGCTGATTCGGGCAGAAGAAAGCCGGCCGAGCGTTCGCTGCGGAAAATTGACAAATTCGCCTGCCCGTTTCACACGACAGGGTTATGCGAGGCGCAGTCGCGGAGATGCTGGCGCATTCGTCTTCCTGCTCGGCGGAATCTTCTACGCCTCATGAAAGATTGTGACGCGATAACAAGTGCGGGTGTCATTTATAACCTGTCGGGACGAACACGTGCTTATTACGAAAGTAGTACTGTAGTTCGGTGGGGACTCCTAATGGAACAGGTGACTTTAGTCCCCATGAAGTGGTCACACGTGAGTACAATAATAGGGTTTGATAAATTTGAGATACTAAAATCGAAATTCGCCGTGAGATTAATATTGGACTTGAATTGAGCATCAGTGAATCGTAGATTGCGGTAATGCATGGTCCAAAGTTGCAAAAGTGTCCCGTTGCTTTCTGGCCCTGGTAGAAGCGTATAAAGGTCACTGGTTACCAGACCAAGCGATTCCGGCGACTGCAAAACCGCTTCCGCCATTTCGCACTTTCTCTTCCTCTCTCGCTCTCTCTGCCCCTTGATCCGCCCAAAACTTCCCCCCCCGAGGTAGTCTCTGTTTCTACCTCTCTCTCGCTCACTCTCGCTGCGGACCCGTTAGCCTACCAGCCAGTCGTGTAGACTAACTGTATATCCCAGCAGCGCTGATTAATTCTCTCCAGGCTGGTCCGAAAAAGCGCGGAATTCGGGGAATTCACGGGTTTCTCGGTCAGACCTCGTTGAATTACAATGCCGCGCATTCTTTATTAGTAACGAGGAATCCGGATACGTTAGAGGATGACACAGCAGTATGAGAATCGATTGAATTCTACGACGATTGATTACTGTAATCGAGCGAGTGACTTGCACGCAATTGTCTACGTCTACAGAGTCTTTTCAGTTTGAAACTTGGACTATTAATACGACGAAGAAGAATTCGCAATTTCACACGAACCAAAACAAAAATAAGTGTAACATACCCGCGGTTGGAGCGATTATCATTCATGTTGATAATGTGCGTGTTTCTTGTATCGAGCCACTCTGTATGCAGGCTCGTCGAAGAGCTGCGGCGAGAGAAGGAACAGGTATTCAATCGGTCACCGCAATGCTCTCTCGCACCACGTGGCTTTTCGTGTCGTTCTGTTTACCGCGCAGGAAAAAACAACGAGTCGTCCCTGTCGTTTCGGTGACTTGTTTACGTTGCTGCCACACTCGGCCCGGCCCCTAAAAAATGAGAAAGAGTGTTGGAAGAAGATAAAACGCGTTAAAAATAGTGGCAGCGTCGAAAGTTGACGGTTGGTTGAAACTAGTTTCTACTGGATGTTTTACTTTTCTGATTTGGAACAGCGAGCTTTAATGAGTTCGAATTTTCAATTCTCTCGAATTATCCGCGTCAATAGTGACCGGTCCGAGCGACAGAGTTGATTCCGCGCGGAGAAAGTCAGTTGTTCCCCGCGCTAATTTGCAAGAAAAGCGAGTTGCAGCGGAATTATATAAACCACCGGGGCAGCCGCGCAGTAGATTATCAGTCTTTCAATAACACCAATGGCAAATTGACGAAGAGCAGCGCGCAGCCTTCGACGTTAATTGAATATTAATGCCGATCGCTAATAAACTATCCGCGATCCATCTTGCGCAATACTCGACAGCCACAACTATAACTGGTCAACTTCCCTCGTCCACCATTTTCGAAAAACGAGTGCTCCGTTTGAGAGGAAAAATCCTCCGGGCACGAAAGGCGCTCGCGCGCATTAGTATTCGAGGATTTCTCGGCGCCTAACTGTACGCAAACGTCCGGCGGCCAGAAGGAACGCTACGGTATCAGTCGTTAGAAAGGATCGGCGATTG
This sequence comes from Crossocerus cetratus, assembly GCA_963675795.1. Classification (NCBI taxonomy): domain Eukaryota; kingdom Metazoa; phylum Arthropoda; class Insecta; order Hymenoptera; family Crabronidae; genus Crossocerus; species Crossocerus cetratus. The sequence goes on from OY776664.1 coordinate 22,685,281, forward strand.
CGCAAGCGGCGATTATTACATTTTCGTGAGGATTGCGTAAGATGATCGTGGAGGATTGGGGATCCGACTAGGAAAGAGTCCCGGCGACACCATGGACCGGCTTGCCACTTGGTTAGCCCCATTGCCGAAAGAAGCGATTTCAAGGACGAGCCTAATCACTCCGCGGACTGTTACGACATTGATCTTCCCGCGCGGAGAGGATCGATGACTGGTTCGATCGTTTTCACTGGGAACGATGTAAAAACGCGCAACTTGCGTCAATAGAAGACACGTATTGCTTCATCCCCGCACACAGTACATGTCATACAGGCTGATTCGCAAGATTTCCCAAGTTGCTTCTATTTTTTATCACTATTAACGCAGTGTGCGTCACGGGCCTGTGGACTTGTGACGCTCGATGCAATCAGCGTCATTTGCATTGATTTACTCACACAAATCATGGACGTTCATCATATATAAAATAATTCTGCAAATTTTGCAATTCTGGGAGAATAAAACAGTGGTAAATTAAATGATTGGTGGTTGGAGATGATTTTGGATGGACCTGTAGGGGTATTTGCCTCAAGAGTTTGAGCTCAGAGATTGAAGGTTCTTCTCGATTAGCACTTGGCTGCCGAAGGATTTCGGCATTATACAAGAGTGTTCATACAAGGCCTTCGTAATCGACTAGTTTTTGTTCGCCTCAATGGACTGCATTCAGAGCTGAAGTCATCGCGTGTGTTCGTTAAGAGTTTTTATTTGTTTACGACTGGAGCGCGAATATTCTCGACACTCTTCGAAAACGACACTTTTTTCCAGGACTTCTCCAATGAAATTTGTCGCTTGTAAACTTCACTTGACGACACGCAAGTGGTTCAACGGGTCTAGAGGCGCGTGTGGAGGATGTTTCGACGGCGAGCTGGGGCCATCGGTAAGGTTTTTACGCGGGTCAGGGACACCCGGGAGGCGTTGCCCGACTTAAATTTATCCTTCACGGCCGCGGCGTGTGGCAGTTGTGTGCCTTATTAACGAGCCGAGTGGATCGACGGCGGCCAGGTCGTCGAACCCAGGCCCGATTTTGCCCCGAAGAAGCGGATATTCGAGGTGAACGATCTACCACCGACCATCACTCGACTCTCATGCTCGCACTCGCCGGTCCCACTAATTTCTGCCTAGGAACCGAGTCGCGTTAGAAACTGACATTGCCCCACCGACACACCTGCGCGGACCTCTAACACTCATTTTAAAACCACAAATGATAATTCATAAGCTACAATCACGTTTTACGAAATGTTTCGTTCGTTGTGAGTAACAGACTTCTCTGCTAATTCATTTTATTTTAATATTAAAACTAATAAGATGTTATTTAATATAAGAAAGTTATTAATTATTAATATACAAGTTACTTGGCTAAAGGTTAATTCTGAACAACTAACAGACTGGCGTGCCAATTACTAAATTATTCAGCAAATCCTGTTTACATTCGATTAAACCAAATAAATTCCGGCAACTTTGAACTGGAAGGTATGCCAATCGCCCGGAGGCGAGCGTTAGCATGAAATATTTGAGAGGTTCGTTGGCGTTAGACGTTAGATCATCGTTAAAGCGGCCGTCGATCACGAAAGAGGCTCGATTTCGTCAGAGTGCGTTGTGCCGCTGGCAATGGCGAGGCCGGGTCACTCGGGTGCGTAGAATTCCACGGCGATTACACGGGCCACAAGGATACGCACCGAAATGAGGAGAGGTACCGTTAGCGTTTAGAGTCCCTGAGCGATCGGTCCATGATAGAGCCGGCCAGGAGACAACCGCTATCTATTCTCTTCGCGGCATCATCCGGCGCGCGTTGTCCGCTTGCATAACTGTACCTCCATTTGCCCCGGCGATCGCCTCCTTTTTCTCTTTCTGCGGCCGCGATCTTCCGCGAGAGATGTATCTTGCGACGGTTTTTTACGACCCTGGAAAAATTCTCCCTCGCCAGTTAAGGAGATTCCGAGTTCAAATAATTGGCGTTATAATTATAATTTTTAATAAAATTAATTAGAATTTGTCGAGTATTTCTGTTATTTGGAGTTTGGAGGAATCGCAGATGCTTTGTTCGCGGAGGCTTGCAATGGGACTCGCCGATTGGGAAAGGCTGTAGCGCGAAGTAGTTAAGCAGGCCAGGTCGAAAGTGAAGTAAATAAAGTAGTGTGACTATCGGAGCAGGTTACCCGCCGCCGGGATTTTCTCCTGGCGAGCTTGACGGTTTCGCAGCCTCCGACAACTTTCTTTCCTCTCCTGGCGGCGCGCGCGCGCGACCTCGCCTCCTCGAGGAAGTCCTGTCTCCTGCGCGCTTCCCCTTTCCTCCCCTGTCGCGCCCGGGGGGTGAAAGGGGCGAGGAAAACCGAGCGGACTTTCTCCGCGCGCGATTTGCCTCGGAGACTTGTTGCCCGCTGATGCGTCATCCTCCTCTCCTGGAGTCGCGTCGAGGATCCTCCGGATGGCGCGGTACTTTTGTTTAAGCAAATCCAGCGAAGAGTCCAGTGGGGAAAGTCGCGCGCGGTTTAAAGGTTTAAAGCTGCGTGAAATCTTCAATTGCACTGCTATCGAAGCGGCCGAGCACTCGACAGCCGGCGCGCTCGCCAGTGCACAGCGTGTGCCACTTTCGTTGCGTAAGTTTTATTTGCGAGATGCGAGTTGTCTCCGTCTGGCCGCGCCTCTCCCTCCAGCGGCTCCTTCCTTTCTTCGTGCCGGATTTTTCCGCAGGGGAGAAATCTGCTGGCGGCCGACCGGATAGCCACCGGATACTGCTCGCCCGATAAAATGCGAGAGGCACATGCACTCTACAGGCTGATTCACTCGCCTCTCTATCCAATCTCTATAATACACACCTTATATATCAATCATTAAATATCAATTATACAAATATTTCTATTATTAAATATTATTAATTATTATTAAATATTAAATATTATAAATACTTTATTATCGATCCAATGATTGACTTTAAATCCAGTCGTTATAATTAATTAAATATCTTTCGCAATTCTTCCTTTAATATATAATACATTGAATATAAAATAGTAAATGTTGATGCGAACGTCTCAGTCTACGCATCGCGCTATCAGCCGGACAAAGTTACCGGAAGCCTCACCGCACGAGCAAGGTTCCTGGACAATCGCAGGACGAAAACAATCTCGACAGAGTCTCCGCGGTCGGGATTGGCCGCCGCAAGATGAACTCGACGGCTCACCCTCGCATCCTGTTGATCGATATCGTCCGCGCACTTTCGGCCGCGCGTCGATTTCTAAGGTTGCATGACCAGATCTGCTTTTATACTTCGACTTGGAGAGCAGTGGCGCGTCGATTTCTAAGGCTGCGGGACCAGATCTGCTTTTGTTGTATACTTTCGACTTGTAGTCGGCAGTGCGGTAATTTCGAAATCCGCCTCTCGCTCTTGGCTGCCAGTGTACCGGGCGTCGTTAAACTTACCGGTCCTGTAACTTGTGAATATGTAATGTATATAGGTGGGATTGAGCCGAAATTCAGGGAACAATCGGTGGTTGGCCTTGCGGGAAACCAGAGGACCCTCGGAGAGTTAGTTGGCCGCTGGAGGACTGCGCCGAGCTGCCGCCCCCTCGAGGGAAAGAGGATTGGAGTTCTCGGCCCGTAGGAGTTCGCGGCGCTGGCTGGCATTATATTAAATATTCCGGGCGGTGGGTTGGCCCATTGTCGATTGAGAAATCAAACGGAAGACACGAACGCAAGCGCGGCCCCGGTGACGTTTGTTTGCCGATTGCGACACGCGCCTCGCTCGCCTCGATGTAATCCTTACCTGCCACCCTGGATAGTCAGATTCTTTCCAGCGGACTGTACTCTCCTCGCTCTTTTGTCCAATGCTTTGTCCAATGGCAGCGCTTATTTTTCAATTTGATGTAAAGTTGATCTTAATATCGAAATTAATAACATTGCTGATCGTTTAATTCAACGGTTTAGGGTAGCAAAAAACTGGGTTTATTTAGGCGACTAATAAAATTCATTTGAACCGAACGATGCTCGACTTGTTCCCAGACGTTATGCCATCGGCGCATACTGCTACGTTTGAGGTACGCGGCCTATCACGCCGGGGCGAAAGCTCTGCGTGCGCGTCGCCGGCAACATCAATGCCGGATACGTGTTTATCGGGGGGAAATCAGCCTCATCCCGCGGCCGAGAGCGGTACGTTGACGCGGAGCGCGCGCGATCATTATCGCCGGGCGATCCCGCGGGCCTCGTTGATAAGCAGAGATCCAAGTTCTCTTCCTTGAAGCCCGCACGATTAAAATCATCGCGGAGATATCGCGCCAAGGCCGCGCCGTCGTCGACCCGCCGAGATAAACGGATGCGAAGTTTCCATTGACCGTCTTCCCCTGACTGAAATACCATCTGCTTCTCTTACGTTCCGATAAGAATGCGGCGAGCAGGCGCTTCTCCGAATGCTACTTCATCGAAGTGAACCTGCGGTCGTCTTCCAAGGAGATCTAGAATTCGCTCGACATTCAGCCGAGTCATCGGTAAATAATCGAATCCTAAACTTCCGAAATGACTTTAATAATCACCGGACGGATTAAAAATATTACAATCGTCGATAACGACGAACCCAGTCACAATACCCGGTTTATCGACGTCAGCGCCGGAAGCTGCAAAACGCACCTTGCGTCTGGCAAAATGGACACCAGCGGTGCTATCTAGTCGTATTATTGGCAGCGATTATCGCGCTATTGCAACGCGCCACTCTCATATATCCCGGTCACGCTTTCTCCGAGCGAGAACTCTCTGCCGTGCAAAGTTCTGCTTTTCCATTTGCAGTATTCTGAGAGATCTTACCTTCTCGTTTTTCGACATGCACGTTTCTACTGAATTAGCCAACAAAAGTCGAGACTAGACTCCCCAGAAGGCTCGTTTCAAAATGAAACACTTCCCTCAATTTTTCAAATCTCCCTCAACCTTAATCGAACTATAATCGATTTTCTGTATTAAAAACAATTAGTTGCCATAGTGCAATTTGAGCATGCAGTTTAACAAAAGAAAAACGCAGCTTTCCTCCTCGCAAGTTTGGTTGGATTAACTCGATCAGGATGTAGACGTCGTGCCGTCTGGATTAGCCTGGAAGTGAAGAGCTCGTAAGATCGCGGGGTGTAATTATAGCCCGGAGGAGAGCGGACGCCGCGCGAAAGCGACACCGGCTGCGTAGGTGCACACCTCGCTCCTTTATCCGTGTTCCGTGAACGGAGGTGGTTGGGAGAGCGGCCTTTAGCAGCCGAGCCCGATGCGTCTCGGCAAACGAGCCCATTGTCCGCGCCCGGGAGAGGAGTGTGCGCCTCTATATACTCTTGAATTATTATATTCCGCCACATCACCATAACCTGCACCTCGCGCCACGCTGACAATGGCCGTGGCGACCACTGAATACAATCAGTCTGCGCCGGCGAGCCCACGCCGCTCCCTCTATGGAGAAATTCGTCCGGTGCCCCTGGATTAGCCTCGTGTGCGCTTTTCCTTTTTCTGGTGGCTTGATTCATCGCACGCATTCCCACCTCCGCTCTAAAGAATTACTTTGTTGCTATTTAAAGCCAGTAGCATTGACGTTGTCTGGTTTAATTGGAGTTGTTAGAGGCGCGGATGAAAAAGTCTTAATTTGTCTTATTAAACCCTTCGCGGCGAGGTGTGATGGTTGCTTTACGTCTTTACGATGACTAGGGGAATTATCAAATCTTAAGATCCGTCGAGTCGAATTAGCCTGGATGCGAGGGTTTTTTGCCGATAGATAGTTGGAGCGAACAGCCGCGTCCTTGTTGAACTCTTTACGAAGTAGCAATTAGGCATCCTTGCGTCGAGTGCGTGAGTGCCTCGACGAGTATGTAACTTGTATAGAAGACTAAAGGTCGACCAAACATCTATCCGATAATCCGCCGCGCACCGGCGAGGCTAGCGCAGTAAGGCTACTAGAAAGCCAATGAAAAGCAGCCGACTATTTTTATGGCGAGTTTTTGCAGTACAAAGTGCGTAAGCATTTTAAATAGTCAATTAGCATCGCTTTAACTACCGATGCGCCGCAAAACTAGTAATATAACAGCGGAGAGTTAGCTTCGTCGAGTTAGGAAGAGGAACTCCGATTTGGGCTGCGGATCGAGAATGAAAAGGCGTCGAGATCGCGCGCTAGTGGCTAATCTCGTTGCAATCCACGTGTGTCCGTTGTTCCAGACGGGGCACGAATAAAGAGGAGCGTCTGACCGTGACAAGAGCCGGTGATACATCGGTACGCATCCAAGGACAGGAGAGTATATTCTTCCACGCTCCTCGGCGTAGAGCCACGATTTCCCTTGCTACCAAGTTTGAGCCGCGCGGCCCGCGGCCTTACTCTTCGCCTCCTACCGTTCACGATTCTTTATGGGAACACACGCGCGTTGCATGTATTTTCAGCGCGGCGCCGCATGCGGCGACCTCCGCTGGAGAACATCGGCACACACGTAGTTCCTACCTACACCATCTCCTCGCGAGTGAGGATAAAGCTGGGTTCACGGACTCGACCACTCGGCGAGGTGAACCTGCCGAATTTCGCTGGGAAACCAATGGCTCTTGTGACACCTGCCCGTCACGCTCTTTCCATGGGATTCTGAGTTTCGAATTGTCGGGGAGTCTGACGTTGTAAAGCTGAACCTTGCGGGATTCGTGACGTCACGTGACATCATTTTCACTGTGACGTCATGGTGAAAATCCTGCAAAAGTCTAGTTTTCCTAGGAGTAGGGAGTTTTCGGTGTGACGTCATAGTGGAAATCCTGTAAAAGTCCCTGCATCGCCTTCGGTGACTAGGGAGTTTTCAGTGAGGCGTCATAGTGGAAATCCTGTAAAAGACCCTACGTCGCCCTCGCGAACTAGGGAATTTTCAGTGTGACGTCAGAGTGAAAAATTCCTGAAATTTTTTTCTGCTGACGTCATCGACAGCGTCACGAATCTTCCAGGAACCTGATTTCTGTGAAGAATCAAACTTCAGAATAATACCAGGAAGGGAATAGACTCTTCACACAGAATATTTCATTGCAAAACCCTTTATTCATACATACTTTATAAGAACAATCGTCTCGAAACTTTAAACGTGACACGTGACAGGCGAACCTACAAGACGCGTGCGTTGCCTCCAAAGGCAAACTTCAGATCGCGTCCGCACCACCGCCGACTTCAGGGGACTCAATCCAAGAAGTTCGTAATGGCGATCGGTGTCTCGACGCCAACAACAGCTGTTTTCCAGCCCCGTGTCTTCGATTTCGCGCTGAAAGGAGAGACTGGCCTCGACTGAGTCAAATGCAGTGGAGCGGAGGTCCTCGCGTCGTCTAGGGGGCCGCAAGTGCGAGGCTAGGAAAGCTCGGGGTTCCCGCGACCGGAGTGAAAGAAGCGAGCCTCGCTGCGAGTAGCCCCCGCTAGGTTAATCGCACTGTCATATACGTGCACCGACTCTCGTGACACTACGAGCTATTCCCGCGTAGTTCCAGCGTACTGAGAGCTACCGATGATCTGACGAGGGACGCGGCCAGGGGCTTCCTTAGCACACGCACCGAACATGTCCAATTATGAGGGGAGAGGCGCGATCCCGCCACGGTGGCTTCACTGCCCGAGGAAAGCAGTGAAGGTGATCCAGAACAAGTTCCTCGCGTTCAAGACGCCGCTCTCCGGCGCCTTCGACAGCCAGGTGCCGGAGGAGTGTCGCTTCAACATTGACATGCTCTTCGCCTCACTCAAGTCTCAGAAGCTTAAACTCGGCCTCTGGATAGACCTCACCAATACCACGCGATTCTATGATAAGAGGAGTGTGGAGGCGTACGGCTGCAAGTATCTCAAGCTGCAGTGCCGTGGCCACGGGGAGACACCCAGCGAGGATCAGATCAGAACGTTCATCCAAGTGTGCAAGAACTTTATTGCACAGAATCCGCTGGAGATCATTGGTGTGCACTGCACCCATGGCTTCAATAGGACGGGCTTCCTTATAGTGAGCTATCTAGTTGACACGGATGGCACTAGCGTAGACGCGGGATTAGTTGAATTCAGCTCGGCGCGTCCTCCAGGGATATACAAGGCTGATTACATACAGGAACTGTACAGGAGGTACGACGATGTGGAGGACGCGCCTGATCCTCCTCCGAGGCCTGCTTGGTGCCTGGAATACGACGACTCCAATGTGGAGGATAGGGACGAAGGCCCTAGCAACGAAGTTGATTCCCACGAGCCCGAGACTAAGAGGAGGAAGAAGGAATTCCAGAATAAGAATCCTGTCTTCATGGCCGGCGTGCCTGGTGTAACTCCTATCACGGAGGAGCGCAAGTTGCGCGGCATACAGAGGCGGGTCCAGGAGATCTGCTCCTGGAAGAGCTCGGGCTTCCCAGGATCGCAGCCGGTGAGCATGGATGTAGAAAATATTACGCTTCTCTATGAGAAGCCATACAGAGTCTCTTGGAAGGCCGATGGAACCAGGTTAGCTGCGCAGCGAATGCTGAGAGTTGTTGGCAATCTTGGAAACTCACTTGCTGTGTTCACCTAGGTACATGATGATGGTACAAGCAGATGGGGAGATATACTTTGTCGATAGGGATAACAGTATCTTCCAGGTGGACGGACTAAAGTTCCCACACAAAACAGATGTATCGAGGTGTCTGCGGGACACGCTTTTGGATGGAGTGAGTAGCCCCTAGGCATCGATTGACGCTTTCGCTGCGCTACTGCTCGCATTGCAACTTTCGCCGTGGTTACATTTGCAATGTTCTTCTTATAGGAAATGGTAATTGACAAAGATAAAGCCGACGGGAAAGAGTACCCTAGATACTTGGTGTATGACGTGTTGATGTACGACGGACGGGATGTTTCCAAGTTACCGTTCCACCCGGACCGCTATGCCATTATTGGGGAGGAAATCATGGCGGGGAGGCACAGAGCCCTCAGAGAAGGCAGAATACGGAAGGAGAGGGAACCTTTCTCCGTGAGAATCAAGCACTTCTTCGACATATCGCGGGCCGCTAGTTTGTTAGGGGAAAAATTCGCGGATCAACTCTCGCACGAACCCGACGGCCTTATATTCCAGCCGGCAAAGGAACCCTATCACCCCGGCGTCTTCCCCGAAGTGCTGAAATGGAAACCGCCGTCTCTGAACTCGGTCGACTTCAAACTAAAGATCGGTACCGAGTCCGGGGAGGGAATCCTCCCCCGGAAAGTCGGCTATCTCTATGTCGGCGGGTTGAACGTGCCCTATGGTAAAATGAAAATTACGAGACAAATGAAGGACCTCAATAACGCAATAGTAGAGTGCGCCTTCGAGAACGGGCAGTGGGTATTCATGCGGCAGAGAACGGACAAATCGTTCCCAAATTCCCACAACACCGCTCAATCAGTTTGCAAGAGTATCCAGAAGCCCGTGACGAAAGAGTTCTTGTTAGAATACATTAACACGCATAGGTACATCCCGGACGACACTGATCTCATGCCACCCCCGAAGAAACGAAGATGACAGTAATTAGCGCGACTTAATGACAAGCAGCGTTATCGAGATTCCAGTGGAACGAAATTTGTACGGCGGGGAAAGTCCCGATCATGACATACTTATCGTGTTGAGCGCAGCCATTTACTAGCATGAAACGAGTTATATTGTGATCTATACTGTAACGAATTATGGTCGCTTTCGTCGATGTACATTTACATAGTAAGCGTGAGAGTTGTTAAGTGAATAAAGAAACATTTTAATAGAATTTTCCTGGCTATTGTTTATCGCGCTGGGTTAACAGTATTTCGTAGGGAAACGTGTATATTCTCCACTAGTTGCGCCAAGGCTGTTACGTAATAGTTAAGGTATCTCCTTCCTACAGTGTTACGCGGTACTAATATTCCTGACCCAATCACTCATAGAGCATTTTACTCTTCCAGATCGAACGGTGTTACTCTGGTGTACGAAGGACCTCGCGGGGAAGGACAGGAGGTCGTTGCGCGTGAACATAGAGTTCGATCACGCGACTCTAATACGATGGTCACCCGACGGCAAGGCTTTCATTATACACAAGGCTGTGGCTAACACCCTCGAGGTCTACAAAATCACTAGGAAGCCCGACGGTTTCCTGCAATCGGCGACGAAGGCTTTAGAATTCCTCCCGAAGCACACGGACGACGTAGTCGGCATGGACATCGCGTGCACAGGCAAATACATAATTACGTGTAGCAAACTGAACGACCTTGTCGTTTGGGATCTAAAGGGTCAGCCGCTCGCTAACATCGAGATGCACTTGGGATCGACTTACCGCGCACGGATATCACCCTGCGGTCGGTTCGTCGCTGCCTCAGGTAACAATGCTATTACGATTATTGTCAATCAATCGATTCGCACGCTCGAGCTGCATACGAATGGTATGAAATGGTCGTTTTAAAGGCTTCACACCGGACGTCAACGTATGGGAAGTAGCCTTTAGTAAAACAGGAGAGTTCAAGCAGGTGTCCAAAGCCTTCGACCTTGCTGGGCATTCGTCTGGAATATACGATTTCGGCTTCAATGCGGACAGCAGCCACATGGCCACTGTCTCCAAGGACGGAACCTACCGATTCTATAATACCAAAAGTAACGAACCACTCCTCTACAAGATGAAACAGTAGTACTCTCTAGTACATGGTTTACAATGAATGATTTTCCTTTAGTCGAGTTCGAAAAGGGCGAGGATCCTCACATACTGATAACTGGTACCTGGGACGGCACCACACCAGCAAATCTTGCCCTATCTCCTAATGGCGAGGTCGTTGTGATAGCGCACGGTTCATCTTTAAGTTTCTATTCGACGCTCACCGGTGAACTCGACTACACGATCGACGACATTTTCAATGGTAATTGCACAGGGTTCGTCCATCGCGTTACTTGTGTGAAAGTGGTACTTACCCTAACTTCTTCAAGGTCCAATCACATCCATGGCATTCAACGCTGTCGGAGAGTACATTCTGGTGGCTGGAGACAGGCATATTAAGGTCTTCCGAAACGTAACCGGTTACCGCGTGGCGATCGTTTCCGCGAAGCGCAAGCTGGCTCAGAGGCAAACCTCTGCGACGAAAGAGCGGCTCGAGAAGCTGATCGTCGAGTACAAGACGCTGCTGAAATCCATGGGGGAGAGATGCCCAGAATGATTGCCGGGACGCGCCTACTAAACACGGATTCATGGACATTCCTAAGACGACTGAGATTTTTAATGTGCATTTTTACAACTATCATACGAAATGCGAGCACGCCGTTACCGACGGTTGTGCCCGCGCAAAAAAATTGTTTATAATGTAATTTTGCAATGTATTTGAATAAAGAGCGTAATGTAAAAACCTGCGTGCTTGAATTCAGCCTCGAGTCGGAGATCCTGCGGTTCCTCTGTTATTTGTCGATTGATCCACATCTTTTCTACCGCACGTGCCTCTCACCGCCGGCGTTTGTATACAATTACATCAACGGAAATCGCCGTCTCCCAGTACGAATTTTCTGACCTTCGCCATGTAAACAGTAATTGCTCGGGTATCGTTTCGCTCGTTTGTGACAGGTGCATCGTGCGCGAGATCATGACAGCTACCACGAAGGTTTGCATCTCTAATCGAAATATCATTCTCCCATTCGTTTCAATCCGTGATAATCGACAACTATTGCAGAGTCCATCGTCGCCTTTCGGTTGGGACGTGATAAACGACTTGGGTGCCCTGCCCGAGGTCGAAGACGTCAGTACGTAATCGGCAGTGGGTCCAGTGAGAGAACAGCCTTGTCAAGTCGGCAATTTCATTAGTTATAGATCATCTATTGGGACGCTTGCAACGTGGACAGATTTACACGTGGGTCGGCTCGCTACTGCTGGCGCTGAATCCCTTTAACGAGATCCCGCTGAACGATATTTACAGTGCCGGCGAGTTCGGCAAGTACGAAAACATATCGGACATCCCGCGGGAGGAGTTACCGCCGCACATATACGCCGTCGCCGCGAAAGCTCATTACAGCCTCACGCAGAAGCTCGGATGTGACAGTCAGGTATAACGAGTTCGACTAGGAGTTCGGCTTGCGACTTTTAATGTACACGAGACTAGCCAATAACGATTCTGTACGCTTAAGGTCATTGTTATAAGCGGGGCAACAGGAACAGGAAAGACATTCAATGCCTGCAAGTGCTTGGAATACTTAAGTGTCATTAGTAAAAAGCCGTCGTCCCTCGGCCAAGGAGACTACGCTCATAACATTCTCCAGAGGATCACTGACGCTTGCCGATTAATATCAGTCTTTACCACTGCCTGCACGGAAAGGAATCAAGTCAGCTCGAGGCACGGCCAGCTCGTGCGTCTTCATTACAATGCGGGAGCTATATCCGGCGCGGCTATTAACTCGTTCCTCCTTGAAAGGAGTCGTGTCACAAAGGGTTCGAGTAACTTTCAAATCTTCTATCAGGTCCGATTCCTCCACTCCGAGACATAATAAACTAAACGGACCACGCTTTAATACAAGAACTCAATGATTTCAGATGATCTTCGGTATGTCCGATGCCGAACTCTCGTCGCTCAACTTGTCGCGCGAGGAGGATTACACGATATTGCACAGCATAGACTCGAGGAGTAGGAATTATCACGCGAAAAACTTCCAGGAGACCCTCAGGGCGTTCGAAGTGCTCAACTTCGCCGCGGACGAGAAGAGGCACATCTTCCAGGTGTTGGCGTTGCTCGCTCACATGGGCAATATCCAGTTTGTAGAGCAGACCGAGAGCTGCACCGTTGATCTCGCCGATATTAGTACGTTGTCTTCAGAGTCGCACTTGCACGATTCAAGCGTCCAAGTAGAGTTCGATCGGCGGGAGAATACCTTTTGAGTTTTCAGAGTCGAAAACCGCCCTGAGCAACACTTGCCACTTGAGTTGCCTGAGCGAGGAGTCGGTCATCGAGTTGCTCACGACGATCCTCATAAATCCGCAAAGCATACGACGAAAGCACACAATGTGCCATCGCAATCTTGTCACGGTCGACGCGTGTCGCAATCGCTTGCACGGTATTATCAGGCACATATACGATTTGCTTTTCCAATGGATACTAGAGCGCACGAACAACTGTTTATCGGCGAAAAAGTGCTCCGAGTGGCTAGGTAACGCAATGCCAACCAATAGACTTTTCGACATTAAACCGTGACATGCTTCCCCCAGGAATCCTAGATATATTCGGCTTCGAATGCTTCTCGGTCAACGGGATCGAGCAGCTTTGCGTCAATTACGCTAATGAAAAGATGCAACAGTACTTCATGGAGACGTACTTAGAGAATAGTAGGAAGGAGCTGCAGGAGGAAGGTTTCATAAACGAGCGGCAACCACTCGATATGATTAATTTGTACAAGGAACGTCTAAGTGTCTTGGAGGATGGTCTCTTTCCCACGCTAAACGATGTAGGTTCCCCGATTTTACGCTGTTCCACCAATAACATATCTGTTGATCGAAAAAGGGCACCTTTGCTAATAGGCGTGTCAGAGTTTGGTACCAGTCGATCTGCCGACCATAGCCCAGCTGGCATGCAGGAGTCCTTGTAACAAGGAAAAAGGATTCTTGAAAGAGAGGCAGGAGAAGTTCATCGTGGAGCATTACTCGGGCGCCGTAGCATATTGCATTAAAGACTTGCTGTCTAACAATACTGACAAGGTAACGCGGGACACCGAGCCATTCGATGGAA